>CM066049.1:49078955-49678955 GCA_033557465.1 Ichthyophis bannanicus
ATGGACCTGGTGTGTGGGAGGGAAGGAAGCAGGGGCTACCCCCTGCAGTGGCTTTTTACAGATGTCCATTCAAGTCAAGGTGTGGTTAACCACCATGTGGCCCTGCCACACAGCTCGGCAGCTTTCCACAGCCATGCACCATGTGCATACTGTGTGTGCTGTGTCTGGGACACAGGGTGTGAGCTGTGTGTTGAGCCGCCCCACCCCTACCCCCCCCCCCCAATATAGTGGATACTATGTGGAATGACGGGAATGCTGAGGGATGGCTGTGCACATGGTTGCCGTCATCCATGTGCTGCGGTGGGGGGGTTAGTGTGGCCTGTGGGGGAATGGTAATACATGTTTAAGGTCCGTGGACATTTGTCCACGATCGCAGGGATAGACCTGGACAAGTCCTGTGGGCTCCCAGATGTGTTCTGTTCCCTACGGTTGACTCAGGTCGTGCACAGATAGGGGCTGTGGAACACACCGTCCATTTCTTGGGGTGCTAACACGGGTATCCCTCCTGACCTCTTTCAACACATATCCCCTGGGGTATGAGGGGGGTCTGCTTCTGGGAAATGTTTCCGATGTTATGTTGTGGGTTGGAGGGGTTGTTCGGGTGTGTCTCATGGGCTGCCCTCATGTGCTGGGCATGTTCCAGGCATCCTATGGTGTGTCATCCACAACACATGCATGGGTGGACATGGGCCTCATGGGATAGACTACAGATGTGTCCGTGGATGGGCAAGGGGGGGGGGGAGAAACTCACCAGGTACCCTGGGGGGTCATGTGGGTGGTGTCGCTGGTGGGACCATATACGTCTGGGTGTCTCCCACATGTGATGTTTTGTGTGTAGCTGGCCAGTTATCCCATCTTAAGCTGGGGGTGTGCCATGTTGGGCATCTGACTGCTAGCATCCATTCGTGCTGCAAAGAGGGGGTTGGTGCGTGGTCCTTCAGTTGCGCACGCCCCTCATTCTGGGGGAACCACCTGGCCGAGGACTGGCCTGTCAGCATCCACGCTATGGAGGTTTGCATGGGGATTGTGCTTGACAGTGGGAGACACATACACGGGGGTGGATAACACCTCATCCTATGACAGGTGGTCCATTGCTGGTGCAGCAAATGCAGCCACAGGTCCGTGCCACAATGGCAATGGAAGGGAACCTAACTATGACCCATCACCATTCCAATGCGACACGGTAAAAGCATGATTTTCGTTTGCCACAGGCGTGCCTGACATGGGCGTAACCGGACCTCACACTTGTCATGTGTGAGGTGCGCCGCATCTAGGTCTGTCAGAGATGTTGGCAGAACCCACATCCATTGACATAACAGGGGAACAGGGTTCGGGACAGTATCCTGGGGTGACAGCGGGGATGCATGGCACAAACTGCGAGATAGGCATCATTGTTCATGGGCACCCCTACCAAGCTGTTTCACGGCATGTCCTCGGTGTCATGCTGTCCTCAAGCATACCTGCGTAACCCAACACGGGGACGATTAGGGTGCATTTATTCTCGGGGGACGCAGGTGACGTCAACGCAGCATAGCTGTTATATAGCTGTACGGCATGTGGGGGGTCTGTTGGGGGTGTATCCCATCCCGGGTCAGGGGGATAACCTGCACGTGTGGGTTTCCTGTAGGTGCTAGCATCCTCCCATGAAGGTCTGGTGTATGGGGGGGTTGTCTGCCTCATGTGTCCGGTGTTGTGACATCAGTTGTGACTGCCACATGATTGGACCCTGCCACAGTACATGGCAGAACCCTGGGTTGGGACATGTCATAGCCCAGCAACAGTTGTGTGTTGGGACATGCAGGAACCCCCCTGCAATTGACAAGTACTCTCCTCTGAGGGTCACATTCACTGGTCAACACCAGCGGGTGGACGTTGTATTGTCCCTGGGGGATGGGGCAGACTTGCGGGGTTACTAGGACAGAGCGCATTTCGCATACTACCAGGTGTGACCCGCCACCAATGGGTACCACATGCCAAACACATGCACTGATGGTCCATATGCCCATGCTGTGGCCATCATCTTTGTGGCCTGTAGGTCACACAATGTGTGTGGTATGCGGGTGGTTACAAGATACCCTGTTGGGGGCAGGGCTAGCTGCACTCGCATGTTTTGTGGCCAGCACCCTGTGCGCTGGTGACACTTGCTCTGCGGGTGGATATTTAACTGTCCACAGCCCATGCCACTCAGCATGGCACATGGGGTTTAGAACACATCTGCTGACACCCAATACATTGCTCGTGGGCACAGAGTCGCTTTTCATGGACCAGTGATACCACCAGGGATGTTTGTGCAGTGTGGCGCTCCTCAGTCACAAACCAGGGAAACCCCATTGTGCTAGGGTTCGCAGGCCCCCTTTCGAAACCAGCACCCCACTGTATGACGGTGTCAGATGTCATACACAGGGAAAATGGGGCCTGCACAGGGGGACATTGCCCTCCCCACCCAGCCATGTTTGTTGTGGTGGTGGCCACTGTGCATGGCTGCCTGCCTTCAGCTTACACCACCTGTGTAGCAACCCACTGTACAATTCATCGTGACATCGCACACGAGGGACCTCGGCAGTCAGCACACTGCGGCAATGGATGACAGTGACTGGGGGGAGGGATCAGCAACCCCCCACGTTCAGTCCCCTGACACAGGGCGTTGGCTTCCATGATGGTGTTGTGGCTTTGGGGACTGGGCACAGATATTGTGAGGACATGGGGTGTTCATTGGCCAAGGAACCCCTTGTCGGGTGACTTCGGTGAGGTCCACACAACCACTGGTGAGGGTGGTTAACATACACCAGTATCAACGGTTCTGGCGGCATGCAGACAGGCACAACGACACAGGGATGGCTATAACGTAGGGTGGTAGTGGCACATACAGGGACCACAGAGATGGGGAGTCGGACTAACCAATGATCTGCGTGTGCCAGCACATTTTGGGCTGACAGGGAAGGTGACAGGTGCTGTGTGATTCCCCCCGGTGGCTTACCAGATGTCTGGTGTGGGAGCTGTTGGCATGATGGCCTCAAACAGGCCATATCAGGTACCATTAATGTGTCAGCTCATTCCTGCTTGTTCCCGATGTGTAGCTGTACCCACAGTACCCAACATACATGCCTAGCTGTTGGGTGGCTTGCCATGTGTGCAGGTCACACCTTTGCCAGTGTGCAGGTCTCCCAGATGCGCAACATATCTGTTTCCCTTTGGCACCCTTGAGAGGGACATGGCATTGCCATGTCCATGTGTTGTGGCCACTGTCGGTGTCCATGCTCAGCACTGTCACCCATGTGGGTTGTTACATCAAACACATTTGGGGTCACACTATTGTACACATGCCATGCACTCCACGACCAATGGCAACAGGATGTACCTAGACACCACATGGGGGTTTGAAGACACATGAGACATTGGGTGGGTTCCCCTATGCACCTTGGCAGGGGACACGTCCATGACACAGCCCTTTGTACATAGCCAGAGATGTCACTTGCCATACCACTACCGGATCAGTGTAGCCTGTATGTAATGTATGGGGCGGTTGATAGCTACGTCAGGCCAAACCTTGGCACAATGTTGGGACATAGCATAATGGTCATGGTGGAACAGGCATCTTGTCCCATAACAGGCGTATAGGGGGTTCTTATGTTACTCTCAACCGGTTGTCGTGTATGTTTCTGGGAGGTGTCCCTGGCACAAAACTATGGGCTATTCGCACCTATGGTTCATGTGTACCTCTTAGGCTATCTGGGCAACCATGACTGGGTGCTTGCAACCTTTCAAGGGGCATCTGTGAGATACCTATGCACAAAGGGGCGGGTATGCATGTGGGCTGCCTGGGTAGATGAGCGACCACGAATCAACATACATAGCTGTGGACAGGTTGCCATTGCCGAGGTTGTGACATGGTTCTTGGAAGAGTACTGTGTGTGGGTATTTGCTCACGCGCATTCCAGATCTGCATCCTACATATCATCTCCATACATCTACAGTGTTTGTCCTGGGCTATGTGGCCCCTGGACTGCAGATGCCGTGCAGAAAGACCACTATACATTATTGCACACATTGCCTGACCATACCCTCCGTCACGATCAGCTCCCTCGCCACCAGGGTCTTGTGTGTGCCAGGGCACATCATCATAAGGATACAGCATTGCAACATGTTGACACCCTCGCCCACACAACGCATGTATCATGTGTGCCGGAGATACGGGTGATTGGCTCATCTGCTGTGTCACACTGCACCATATCACCTGGGTGACAGAGCCCACTTTGGATGGCCTCTCTGGCCTCCCTGGAGGTAGGGGGATGCTTCCAACTACATTAGTACACACAGCCATATCTCCAGGGTGACACAGAGCCCACTTTGAATGTTCTCAGTGGACGCCTGGAGTGAGGGGGATGCTTCCGAGTACAGTAGTACACACAGCCATATCTCCTGGGTGACACAGAGCGCACTTTGGTTGTTCTTTCTGGTCCTGGTGTTGTTTGGGGTTGATTTCATCTACATTAGTACACACAGCCATATCTCCAGGGTGACACAGAGCCCACTTTGGATGGTCCTCTCTGCACTCCTGGAGGTAGGGGGATGCTTCCAACTACATTAGTACACACAGCCATATCTCCAGGGTGACACAGAGCCCACTTTGAATGTTCTCACTGAACACCTGGAGGTAGGGGAATGCTTCCAACTACATTAGTACACACAGCCATATCTCCAGGGTGACACAGAGCCCACTTTGGATGGTCTCTCTGCACTCCTGGAGGTAGGGGGATGCTTCCAACTACATTAGTACACACAGCCATATCTCCAGGGTGACACAGAGCCCACTTTGAATGTTCTCACTCGCCACCTGTAGGTAGGGGGATTCATCCAACTACAATATTACACACAGCCATATCTCCAGGGTGACACAGACCCCACTTGGATGGTCTCTCTGCACTCCTGGAGGTAGGGGGATGCTTCCAACTCCATTAGTATCACACAGCCATATCTCAGGGCGACACCGAGCCCTCTTTGAATGTTCTCACTGGCCCCCTGGAGGTAGGGGGATGCTTCCAACTACATTAGTACCCAAAGCCATATCTCCAGGGTGACACAGAGCCCACTTTGGATGGTCTCTCTTCACTCCTGGAGGTAGGGGGATGCTTCCAACTACATTAGTACACACCGCCATATCTCCAGGGTGTCACAGAGCCCACACTGGATGGTCACTATGCTCTCCTGGAGGTAGGGGGATGCTTCCAACTACATTAGTACACACAGCCATATCTCCAGGGTGACACAGAGCCCACTTTGGATGGCCTCTCTGCACTCCTGGAGGTAGGGGGATGCTTCCAACTACATTAGTACACACAGCCATATCTCCAGGGTGACACAGAGCCCACTTTGGATGGTCTCTCTGCACTCCGGGAGGTAGGGGGATGCTTCCAACTACATTAGTACACACAGCCATATCTCCAGGGTGACACAGAGCCCACTTTGGATGGCCTCTCTGCACCCCTGGAGGTAGGGGGATGCTTCCAACTACATTAGTATACACAGCCATATCTCCAGGGTGACACAGAGCCCACTTTGAATGTTCTCACTGGCCCCCTGGAGGTAGGGGGATGCTTCCAACTACATTAGTACACACAGCCATATCTCCAGGTGACCCAGAGCCCACTTTGGATGGTCTCTCTGCACTCCTGGAGGTAGGGGGATGCTTCCAACTACATTAGTACACACAGCCATATCTCCAGGGTGACACAGAGCCCACTTTGGATGGCCTCTCTTCACTCCTGGAGGTAGGGGGATGCTTCCAACTACATTAGTACACACAGCCATATCTCCAGGGTGACACAGAGCCCACTTTGGATGGCCTCTCTGGCCCCCTGGAGGTAGGGGGATGCTTCCAACTACATTAGTACACACAGCCATATCTCCAGGGTGACACAGAGCCCACTTTGGATGGTCCTCTCTGCACTCCTGGAGGTAGGGGGATGCTTCCAACTACATTAGTACACACAGCCATATCTCCAGGGTGACACAGAGCCCACTTTGGATGGTCTCTCAGCACTCCTGGAGGTAGGGGGATGCTTCCAACTACATTAGTACACACAGCCATATCTCCAGGGTGACACAGAGCCCACTTTGGATGGTCTCTCTGCACTCCTGGAGGTAGGGGGATGCTTCCAACTACATTAGTACACACAGCCATATCTCCAGGTGACACAGAGCCCACTTTGGATGGCCTCTCTGGCCCCCTGGAGGTAGGGGGATGCTTCCAACTACATTAGTACACACAGCCATATCTCCAGGGTGACACAGAGCCCACTTTGGATGGTCTCTCTGCACTCCTGGAGGTAGGGGGATGCTTCCAACTACATTAGTACACACAGCCATATCTCCAGGGTGACACAGAGCCCACTTTGGATGGTCTCTCTGCACTCCTGGAGGTAGGGGGATGCTTCCAACTACATTAGTACACACAGCCATATCTCCAGGGTGACACAGAGCCCACTTTGGATGGTCTCTCTGGCCCCCTGGAGGTAGGGGGATGCTTCCAACTACATTAGTACACACAGCCATATCTCCAGGGTGACACAGAGCCCACTTTGGATGTTCTCTCTGCACTCCTGGAGGTAGGGAGATGCTTCCAACTACATCAGTACACACAGCCATATCCCCAGTGGGTGTGAGGGACCGCTTTGTGTGGCCCTGTAGACTCCTGGAGATGGTGATGGTGATCCCCAGAACGTTCTGACACACACACATATCCACAGAGTGACTGAGTGCACACTTTGAGGGGCTCTCTGGACCCCTGAGGATAGGGTGGATGTATTAAACAACATTGGCAGACAACCCCAGATCACCTGTATGTCTGAGGCCCCATGTGCTTAACATTGCACCACCCCTGATGGTTAACCCTATGTGTTACCCTGCTGATGCAGATACCGCCATCAACACAGGATGTTTGCATACGCTCCTTATGCAGATGCATGGCCTAGGTTTGTTACAGTCTGCTTTGCTGTATCAACACCAGCAGCTGTCATGACGCCAGGGGGCCATCATGCCCTCTTTGGCACAAACCGTCAACACCTGGCTACATGGCCACACAATCAGATGTGATACCACATGTATATGGCATGTGTTTCACCTGCTACACTAAACTTATACAGACTACTTACACACAACAGCATGGACAGCTGACATCAACCCTGTATGTGTGTATGTTTATTTTGACCTAGGTCCATTCACTTATACCTCCCGTGGATGGTCTGCCTGCCTGTTAAAACGCCTGGTCACCCTCTCCCAGGCCCTCAGGACCCTCCCCATGTTCTTTTTCCTGGAGGGCCCTGGGAACAGCTTGTGCTGCTTTTGGGCTATCAGGGAGCCCAGGTGGCACAGCTCTCTGTGGCTAAAAGCCGGCTTCCTGGTTCGGGACGCCATGTTTGTTTCTGGGCGTGGTGACGCGCGGACGCTCCCGGCGCAACTTCCGGAATTGCGCGTGACGTATCGCACACGTGCGTTTCGCATGGCTGCGCGTCAGATCTCTGCACGCCCGTGCGCTCCGCATGGCTGTGCATCTGCAAATTGCAAATACTATCTACACGCACCATTCATATTGATTTGTAATGGTTGTGCTCAAAATATGTTTACTGTTCTGTGCCTAATTACATAGTTACTGGGGTGTCTCTAATGTCACTTTAACAAACAATTATTATTATGGTTTACCCTTGTCCACACAGTGTGGTATTGAACCTCTGGACACATAGCAACTGATTGCTGATGCATTGTCAGATGAGGTGTGCTATGTGTGTCACATAGCAGGTAGTGCTCAGACACTACTAGTTATGGGTGCAGACAAACCATCAGCATCAGGTGTCACTCAACCTGGTGATATGGGGTTGTGTGTGCCAGTGCAATATGTTGTGTGGTGTATCTCCATGTCTGGACAGACATTTTGTGGTGGTTGCCATCGGGGTTGGGGGGGAGATTCATATATGAGCATTGCACACGCAAAGTAGGTTGCGTGTTGGACATTACAGGACTATGTGGGTCCCCATGTCACCACACTGCACATTATCCTTTGGTATGTGTGACGGCATACAGTCCTGGTTTTTGAAAAATAGCTCAATGGTTGATACATGGACTGCTTAACCAGCCGTCATGGGTTACATCTTCCAGTTGAGCTCAGGACTGCCTGTCTCAGGCATCACACATTCTCATACTTGAATGCAACAGTAGCCATGGTTTTTTTCATGTACATCTGTGCTGCACCAGACATATATCTTCATACATTGCAACATTGTTACCTGCCCCAGACCGGTTTCCACATTACAGAGGTGCTGCTATTGGCAAGACCCTCACACTGCTACATACATCATGTGCAGTACACCATTCTCACCAATGGAACAGCGCACCCTGGTGACCATTGCACACTGTCTGCATGCCTGCCTCTTTCACCAGACAGGCATCTGTTCTTAGCAATCGAGCTGTGGCCCACACCTAACCTTGATACCTGTGGAGCCAGAGGTTGCATGTTTCCATCCACAGTGTGGTTCTTGGTGAGTGCAGCCAGTGACAGGTCCCTGACTGTGAAATAGTGCTGGAATCTCTGTGATCCTCACAGTGCTGTCTGCATCATGTGCTCCTTACACAACCGTATAGGGTGGACTTGGGTTAATGCACTGTGATGGTTTCCGAATTGCCAGTACTACAGGACATTACAGACATTCCAGGCTTGACAGTCCCCATGAACCTTCAAAATGTTTGCTATATGTTACAATGTCATCTTCAATGTATGTTATTTTTATGCAATGTAGGCGCTGTTCCATGTAAAACCATGTTCATTATATGTTAAGTGTACACCGCCTTTGATCTTTGGAAAAAGCGGTATAGAGGACATGCATAATTATATAGATTCAGACCTGCACTGCTGCTGACTGGCGGCGTATAGGGGCCAAGGACAATATATAAATCACTTTGCTTATACACACACACTTTGGATTTGAACCAACAACCTTTCACTTCAGAGGCATTGCAGTCACCAGGGGACTACAGCTCTGTGGCTGTGATGAGAGGTCTGTCTGGCTAGAATATAACCTCTGCAGACTTTGTGCTGCAGTTACCAGGGTGTAGTTGATCCAGTCGCACCCATGATGCACTGCACATGCAAGGCAGCAGTCTAGTGATGGTCCAGTGATAGGGTGTGCAACCCCACAGCACCTCGGCCTCGTGTTGGACATTGACCTTCTGTGTTTCTTGTGCAGAGTGGGTACTGACCATCCCAGTGTGTGTGTCTGTTGCTCACCCTGAGGGTGAGGTGAGACACACAGCACCTATCCTGGCTGAGATGGCCTATACATCATATCAATTTGTTTGCCAATGTCTGATAGTTTGGCACATCTGACCA
The DNA here is from genome assembly GCA_033557465.1 of Ichthyophis bannanicus. Taxonomy (NCBI): domain Eukaryota; kingdom Metazoa; phylum Chordata; class Amphibia; order Gymnophiona; family Ichthyophiidae; genus Ichthyophis; species Ichthyophis bannanicus. The sequence continues at coordinate 49,088,335 of CM066049.1, forward strand.
TTTCTGTCTCCAAGACCCATCTGGGCCTTGTGAGCTACAATGTTTCCGAAGGGGGCATATCCTGTGTGGGTGGCCTGCCCTTCATGATATATTTGCAGGGGGGGTGGGAGAGAGGAGGTTACAGGACCTATAGGCCGGGTATGTCTGACCACCAAACCTTCCCTGTGCAACACAGTTTCCCCAAACAAAACATATCCACATTCTACATCCCAGCTATGGTGCGTGTAGCTGCCACCATCAGCAGACTGGGTCCAGCTGTGGTACAGAAAACCTACAGGTCACTCACTGCTATTATGAACGCATCCATATTTCAGGGTGCGGCAGACAGACAGTATGGCCTGAGAGCCTAAGCTCACCAACACCATCTGACATTTTCCAGCAGCAGGCACATTCTGTGCCCAGCTACTGACCCTGCACGGTGTTCCAGCCAGACACATGCAAACTGCAGACAGGCCACTGGCCAGTCCATGGTGCATGCTACCAGGGAGACTGTGTGCACCCATAACTGGGATGTCAGCACACCCACCGCACAATTACCTCAGTGATTGGGCCTCACATATACACAGAACCCATATATATCACATGAGAGAACTATTATATGGCACTATGTCGGGACCTAGCCATGCCATGGTCACTGATCGTTCAGGGGGAGAGTGACCTCCACACAAGGCATGCTATGGACACCATGTCTGTGGGGGTGATGGCAAGGCACAGCATGGTCCTAGGCATGCACATTTGCCCTGTGTAGCTGCATCCTGCTCCAGCCACCCTGTTTGTTGTGTACCCACAGTACTTTGCTCCTCATTATGCACATTGGCAGGCCAATAATGGCAACGGTGCTATTAGTGTGGTCTGTGGGAGGTGTTGACAGCCACCACACACTGGATAGACAGACACACACTCCCCACACCTAGGGCAACATTGAACAGATGTGGTGTTATTTGGGAGCCATGGCCAACATAACAGTGATGAGCACAGTGTGGGCATGGCAACGTTGGGATGTACTTTTGGAGTAATTTCCCAGGGTGCTACTCTCTGGAGGAGATCTGACCTGACACACATTGCACATACATCAGAGACGTTGGTTTGTGACAGCTCGCTGTTCTGCTTGTGCGTAGCATGAGCATTTTTATCGGTCAGTGATCATATATTGCTTTGGATATATGTGTGACATCTCCAAATGTGTAGTGTGGGATTGTTGATGTATGCACATGCTAGTTTTCTGAACGCCACACAAGGCCCTACATCCTGCCACTTCATCGGTCTTCCAATAATGGTGCCTGCAGGTGCAACTGTTTCTGCCCCTGTTGCCCACTGCTCTAGGGAGGTTTGCACAACTACAGTCAATGTGAATCAAACACTTGTTGGGCTTTCATGCTATCTGTGATTAATATGCCTGTGATACAGCTGCATACCATGGTGGTGTTCAACTCACCTGCATCACACACATCTTTCGTGCAGACATCAGACAACCTGATTGATGTGTGAGCCTCCATGGCTGCATATGGGGGACTCTGCTGTGGGTGAGGCATATGTTTATGTGGTGTGTGGTATTTATAGCAAACTATGGTATCGTGACCAACACTTATGTTCTCAGCACGGGAGTTCCATTCTTTACTTTAAGGTTTCGCGAATGGGTAAAACATTGGGACTGTGATGGCAGGTGCCCCAGCCGGGAATTGAACCTGGGGCCTTCTGTGCTTGGAGGCACTTGCTACATGTACTGCACCACCGTCTTAGCACAGCAACAGTACATTCCCAGGGGAGTCCATGGCTGTTTGTCACACAGGGCCTGTCTGTTGGATTGTACTGCAGCCACATGAGGGTGGCTAGGCCAGGATCTGCTGTGGGGCAGCAGCCTCTGCCCCCTCTGCCAGCAGTTGGCATCCGCCACCATGCTGACATGGGCCTATATTGGGTACAGCATCACAGCTGACTGACATGTGGCCCTCCAGTGATGCATTGTGTGGACTCTGCTGTAGGTGTTGTACATATTTGAGGGGTAAGTGATCCTTATGGTAAAATAGAGGTCCTCTGAACATGCTGTTGTTATCTGCAAGACATGTTTTGATTTCCTCTCACGTTTTACTGGTGGGTAAAATATGTGCACAGTGTTGCTGCTGGCCCCAGCTGGGAGTTGAACTGGTAATCTTTGGCTCCCCAGCACACTGGCTGTGTCCCCTGCACCACACTGCAGTCACAGAGTGAATGTGGACCCTGGAGATGGCATGTCTGTTTGTCATAGCGGGCCTTTCTGTTGTGGTCCGGTGCACCCACATGGCATTGGCTCAGCCTCCATCTTCTCTGGCCACCTGCCACTGGCCCCCTCAGATACCAGTAAAGTTCTGCCAACATGCTACAGGCCCTTCTGCTACTGGTGCTGGGGGCGCACAGTTTTAAACCATACAGTGTGCATGTAGGCAACTACCTCTACTGCACATTCCCCCCAACTCACACATGCTGTTGTGCAACATGTGCATGCCATAGGGGACCTGTCCATTGCTGTGGGGAACCCTGCTCTATCCTACATCAATGTGTGATCATTCAACATTTATGCCGCAGGGGCTGGTGACCCTTCCAACTTTCATATATTTTGGCCCTGCCTTTCTTGGGTGTGTCTGATGATGTTTCACATTGCTGTGACCATTACCCAGGTTGGTCCTCTTTTGTGCTACAATCGAGAGGTTTGACAGCTCTGGCCAACACACCAGTCCTGGTGACACTACAGGCATGGATATGTTAGGCATAGACTGTTGGGGGTCACTCCCCAGGGCGGTACGCACTATCAGACACAAGACCTGCTGCACACAACACACACATCTGAATGATTGTTATGGTGGTGCTCAATGGGACACATGTACTGAGCATTTGAATCATTATGAACATATTTTCACATGGGACCTTGGATAGCTGTGTACCATGTACGTAGGTGTGGGGTGGCATTGCTAAGGTACACATCTGCTACTTTTGGGGATTACAGGCAGGGCCCACTGTCCTGCCTCTCCAGGATGCATTGTCCAATGGGGCCTGTGGGTGTGGGTGTGTCATGGCCTGTTGGTTGATGCCTTTCATATGGGTTACACACATCAGGTCATGGTGTGTCAGACACTGTTCTGGTTTTAGGATGTCCCTCATGGATATGCATGTGCTACATCTGCATAACATGGGGGTGGTGCATAGATATGCAGCACAATCATTAGTATTAGCCGCAGCATGGATGCTGAATGGTGTGTGGTCCTCCAGGTCTGCATTTCGGATACTCTGATCTGAGTAATGCCACGGTTAATGGTGTATGTGCTTTGGATGGGAAATGATAGCCGTATAGACAATGCCTATCTCCTCTGCATTACAGGTTTGTGCTTACCAGCACAGTTTAGTTGTTGGACAAAAATGTGGGTGGAATTGGCCATAGCCCCAGCTGAGCTTTGAACCTGTGACCTTATGTTCTTGCATACACTGTCTGTGTGCACTGCACCACCATGTAGCCACAGATTGGCTGGGCTCCCTGGGAGGTCCATGTCTGTACATCCATCACGGCCTGTCTGTAGCAGTGGACGGTGCCAGACTGCACATGGCTAAGCCACTGTCTTCTGTGGCTCACAGCCTCTGCCCCCTCCACCCTCTGTACTGTTCCACCAACATGCTGGCATGTCCTCATCTTAGCAAACGCATATGGCCTGATTAGTTTGAGCCACTCCAGGACTGCATTTGGGGAACTCGGCTGTGGGTGATGCCCATTGTTCAGGTGCATGTGCACTGGAGGGTAAAATATGGGTGTTTGCAACATGTTTATGCTCTCTGCAATAATGGGGTGTCTTTACTATCTCTGTTTGGTGATGGTTAAAATATTGGGACTGGGCTGGCATGAGCCCCAGCTGGGATTTGAACCTGTGACCCTCCTGTTTTGGAGGTGCTGGCTCTGTCTGCTGCACCACACTGTGGCCGCAGAGGCAGTGCAGTACCTGGTGATAGGACACCTGTCAGGATGGGGACGCACAGCTTGCTCTTCAGTCTTTTACTGTGGCCTCATTCACCTTGTCTGGTGACAAACATGCAGCTAAACCCCAGAAATAGACACATACACCGGGGCTTTACTTTTAAGCTGGGCAACAGTGATATTGGTGGGCAACCATTTGGAAGACACCCAGGAAAGCCACAGGGCTGGGAATTATTTTTGGGGGAGTCTCAGCTCCATGGCCCTTCCAAACTTCATATCTTTTTTTCTGGGACTGTCCTGGGTGTGATTTTTATATTTGCCCATTACTGTAACTGTTCACAAGCTGCATTACTATTTTTATTATTGATTTTCTGGTCATTGTCTATTTTTACTTTCACCTTTCTGCTGTGCACATGTATCACACTGCTTACGTTTTGCAGGTTTCCCCGGTTTTGCTGTACATTGCTAACGGAAATGGTTTCTCTTGCCTTTATATGACCTCTAGCGCGACTGTTTCACTCGCGCTATTTTTTCATGGGAAATTCGGCCCCGTTCATGTGCGGGGAGCCTCTCCCCTCCCCTTACCCGCCCATTGACCCCGTCTCTCCGCCCCTCGGGGACCTTCCTCCGCCCTCCGTTCGCCGTTACACGCCTCTTTCGGACATTTGCGGGCCCGTATTTGTGCGGGGCCCGTTAGTGTGTCGCGCACATTCACGGGGGTTCCTCGCACCTGTGCGGGGCGTTTAGGAGCGTTTGTCACCGTTTAAGTGGCGCGTTGCCGTGCGCTAATTTGCGGCGCGCAAATTTCCGGACTTTAGTAAACATACCCCATAGAAACATAGAAATATGACGACAGAAAAAGACCACATGGCCTATCTAGTCTGTCCTTCCATAACAACTACAACAGTCCACTTTTTGCCTTTAGAGATCCTCTGTGTTGGTCCCATGCTTTCTTGAATTCAGTTACTGTCCTCATCTCTACCACCTCCACTGGGAGACTATTCCACGGATCCACTACTCTTTCCGTAAAGAAATATTTCCGCATATCACTCCTGAATCTATCTCCCTTCACCCTCATCCCATGTCCCCTCGTAGCAGAACTTGCTTTCAATTGAAAGAGGCTCTCTCCCTGAACATTTATGCCACGGAGGTATTTAAACATCTCAATCATATCACCTCTATCCCGCCTTTCCTCTAAGGTGTACATATTAAGATCCTTAAGTCTGTCCTCATATGCTTTATAATAATGAAGCCCATTAATCATTTTGGTAGCAACCCTCTGCACCGACTCCATCCTGTTCACATCCTTTTGAAGGTGCGGTCTCCAGAATTGCACACCATACTCCAAATGAGGTCGCACCAAAGACTTATACAGAGGCATTATCACCTCCTTTTTTCTGCTAGCCATTCCTCTCCGTATGCACCCAAGCATCCTTCTAGCTTTTGCTGTCGCCTTTTCCACCTGTTTAGCTACTTTAAGATCATCAGACACAACCACGCCTAGGTCCCGCTCTTCTTTAGTGGACAAAAGTACTTCACCTCCTATACTGTATTGCTCCCTTGGATTGCTGCAGCCCAAATGCATGACCTTACATTTTTTAACATTAAATCCCAGCTGCCAAATTCTAGACCATTCTTCAAGCTTAGCTAGATCCCTCCTCATGTTATCTACCCCTTCCTGGGTGTCTACTCTATTGCAGATTTTGGTATCATCCGCAAAGAGGCAAACCTTACCCGACAGCCCTTCCGCTATATCACATACTCTACTACTCCTGTATATAGTTGTTTACAATTAATAATATAATTACTCAGAAAAATTGTTGATTTAAAAGTTGTTTGTAAATAATTTAAAATCTGTTCCATGTAAAACCTGATCTGGTTACACTTGTTATATGTAAACCGCCTTTGATCGCTGGAAGAGGCGGTATATAAGAAAGTTTTAAATAAATAAAAAAAATAAATATCTTTTTTTTGGAGCTTTTCTTGGGAGTGTTTTTTGATGTTTCCCATTAATATCACTATTGCCCAGCTTGGTTATGTTTGTTTTATATTTTGTTGGGGTCATTTTCAATGTTTATTTGCACTTTTGTTCCGTGCACATGTATCACACTTATCACTGTTTTGTGGGTTTCCCTGGTTTTGTTGTACATTGCTGACAGAAATGGTTTCTCTTCCCTTTAAATCAGCTCTAACGCCAGGGTTTCACTGGCGTTAGTTTTCAGTCTCGGATTTCACAGCGTTAGTGTGCGGGGAGCCTCTCCCCTCCCACTCTCCACCCATTGACCTCTTCCTCCACCCTCCGGGAGCCTTTCTCCGCCTTCAGCGCTCGTTTGCGCCGCTGCACGCGTTATCGTGCCGCTGCGCGCGTTATCGCGCGCTAAGGTACCTTATCAAGCGCCATTATCGCGCGATAAGGTATCTTATCGCACGATAACATCACAGAGCACACATTAAGACGGTTTAGTAAACATACCCCTTAGATATATTGGGGGTAATTTTGTATTCATGTTTATTATGTGCTGCTCATGAATTGTGTCTTAAATATTATCTCTCAATTGTGACTTTATCAATAAAACATTATATGTTTGTATGGTTGATCAAATTGGTGCAAGGTTTCATGATTTATAAATATTTAATACATATTAATTATTGTATCATTTGTGTTCCAACAAAAAAATGGATTAATGTATGATATATATGCAATATTTCTCTTTAAATTAATTTTTTGCATTCTGATTTTGTATGAGTTTTGATTATTTACAATTAGGGTTCTTTTTTGTATACTCTATATTTTGCACAGTACAAGTCCATCTAGACCACTCTGTTTCTCTGGCATTGTATTGCACAATCTGGCTTCTTGGGGTGTCATTTAAATTTTGTCTACATCTATGTTGCATGTGACCAAGGCCAGGTGCTTTGTTAGAATGGAGTTTATCTGTAGGTATCTGTAGCAATCTGGCTTCTTCATTTTTCTGAATGGGTATATGGATGGTCTTGGTAGACTCCTTGTGTGTGTTTTGGAAGATAATTCTATTATGATATGGTAGATTTTCTTCACAGGTCCTGAGTGAGTTTTGTAGTATTTTATATTAATTCATAATGAGGCACATTCTGTGCTGGCTGTCTCCCCCTTGTACATCTGATCAGAATCAAGCCGTACAGAGGTAGACCCAATTCTGATCTCCCGGGGGCTAGAAGAAGCCGTGGGATCAGGATCGGGACTACGGCCTGGACATGCAGACCACGCCCCGATTCCGATCAGCCACATGTTCAGCCCACATACCCGGCTAACTCAGTGCTGCAGTGTCATGGGGTCCTGTCGCCGTGGAACCACGGCTACAATCAGGAGCCGCAATCCCCTGCCACAGAAAGCAATTTTGATTCCCCACAACCCGACCCCCGATCTGGTCTTCCATGGCCAGGATTGGGCTGCGGGGAACTCCCTGCACCCCCTTACCTGCGTCCCCGGGTCCCACACCTCATTCCCCCTCTATCCACGGGGACTCATTCCACCTTCGAGATGGAATAAGTACCCCATCTAGATTTGAGGCACTGGACGTACAGGGCCAACAACTGAATCAGCCCTATATGTCCGGAGTCATGGCCCGCCTATACTTTGCCCTCGGAACACCCCCTCCCGCCCCCGTCTAGACCTCCCCATACAAACCCACTGTTCGTATGGGGAGGATATTGACAGGGCTGGCAGGGAGACAGAATGACCCCCAATATGCCTACTACTGGTGAAAGTTTTTATTTGTACTATGATGACACCAGAATCAGAATTATTTTTAGTTTGCTGAGCTCTGAGGAAATGTCCTAGTTCTGCTCTGCTTCCATTGTTCAAAGAGGGTTTTTTTGGATGCAGGAAATATGTTCCAAAAGAAAGCAAAAACCACAATTCAGTTTATACCACCAAATTAAAATGAACTATAATAATTTTATTTTGGTGTTATAAACTGCACCGTGGTTTTTGTTTTTTCTTTTTGTTCTTTGGTGTGTGAGCACTTACATCAACTTTGTTTTCTGCAGACTGCATATTGACATTTAATACATTGCTGGTCCAGTGTTCAGTGTCAGACATCAGTATGGTTTATATTAGATTCCCAGGTGATATGTTTAAATGCAGCAAATTTGTAACAGTTTAGTTAACATAATAAAGTTGTTGTTTTCTTTTTAATTATATAACCTGAGAATATATTGCTTTCTTGGGGCAACAACCTGACCAGTGTTTTGAGTGACTCCCCTGATCCTTGATTAGAGCCCTGAGGAAGCCCCTCTATTTTGGAAGCAGGGGTATTTTTTAGTATTTAGTTCACACATTTCCAGTATAGATCAAGGTGAATTACAGTCAGATACACCAGGTATTTTCCTGTGGCTTGTGGGCTCACGATCTAAGGTCATAGCTGAGGCAATAGAGGGTTAAGTGAATTGCCCAAGGCAAGTCAGTGGGATTCAAACCCCAGTTTTTCTGATCCCGGATTGTCTTAAACAACAGATTGCCTTTAAGCTATCCCTGATCTCAGGTCTGGAAAGGGTTGATGCTGACAGAGGGGAAGCTACATCCTTGACAAATAGCAAGTCACGATGCAAGGTTCCACATTAGGAACCACCACCCAGGAAAAAGATTTAGGCGTCATCGTGGAAAACACGTTAAAACCCTCTGCCCAGTGCGCAGCAGTGGCCAAGATTGCAAATAAAATGCTAGGAATCATAAGGAAAGGAATGGAGAATAAAACCAAGGATATTATAATGCCTCTGTATTGTTCCATGGTGCGACCACACCTTGAATATTGTGTGCAATTCTGGTTACCGTATCTTAAAAAGAATATAGCGGAATTAGAGAAGGTACAGAGAAGAACCACGAAAATGGTAAAGGGGATGGAAGGATATCCCTATGAGGATATCTTTTCAATGTGGAAAAGAGACGGCTGAGGGGAGATATGATAGAGGTCTATAAATTAATGAATGGAATGGAACAGGTAAATGCAGATTGATTCTTTGCAAATGCAATGTGTGCCTTTGAGTCAGTCCTGACTCCTGGTAACCCAGAAGCTCCTGGGTTTTCTTGACAGTGTCACCAGAAGTAGATTGCCAGGCCTTTCTTCTGAGGCAATGGAGGGTTAAGTGATTTGCCCAAGGTCACAAGGAGTGCTAGTGGGAATCAAACTCTGGTTGCTTGGTTACCAAGCCAGTGTTCTAACCACTAGACTACTCCTCCACTGATGAAGTCTTTAAGGCATCAAAAAGTAGAAAGACTAGGAGACATACAATAAAGTTACAGTATAACTCATTTAAGACTAAGAACAGAAAATATTTTTTTTACTCAACGTGTAATCAAACTCTGGAATTTGTTACTGGAGGATGTAGTCAAAGCTGTTAGTGTAGGTGGATTTATCAAAGGTTTCGACAAGCTCCTGGAGGAAAGGTCCATAAACCATGACTAAAGAGGACTCAGGTAATCCACTTCTTGCCCCAATACAAGCATTATGGAACCTGTGTATCTTTTGGGGAACCTGCTAGGTACGTCTGCCTGGATTGGCCACTGTTGGAAACAGGAAACTGGACTTGATGGACCTTGGTGTGATCCAGTATGACATATTTTATGTTCTTATATTTAAGTGTGGACCACCGGATCATTTAACTCCTGGCTTCCTGTTTGTTTACGTTCTGCTCATTATCATACTGCTCCCTGCTCTTTTGCTTGAGGCTATGGCACCGTCCCGCTGAGGGCTGGGGAAATGAGAAGGTGGAGGAAGGGACTTTTAATGGGGAGAAAGGGAGAGAAGACTGGACTGCACTGTGGTGGGGTGAGGGAAGGAAGCGTGTGGGTGTTAGGGGAAGGGGGAAGGGGGAGAGGGAAAGTGCTCTCCCCTTGCTAATTGATGTGAATCTGAGTGAGCGCACCATCAGAGAAACTTCACACATTGCTGGGATATTTTATTAAAAATCTTTGCTGTTTGATGCTATATACTGGCTTCCTATCCAGGCTTAGTTTTAGATAACCATAATGAATATGCATGACATGCATATATGCAAATGATCATGCAAATATGTCATCCCCCCAATATAACTACCCCACCCTTTGCCTCCCCAAATGAAAGAGTCAAACTGCGCCCATGTCTGCTCTTACAATGTTCATGTGATTTCAGCATGATTTTCTCTAGTATTCTGTAATGTCACATAGGTACGTATGTGTCTTTATAAAATAGGCACCTTCCTGCCCACTTAACATAGGAGCCCTGTGATAAAATTACCCCCATAAGATGTAAACAATGCTTCTCATGCCACTGACCGCTTAAATGGCTTTGGGTATTGGTTCCCAGAGGGGGGGATTTTTGCATTTTTTTTTCTTCTAAAGGGAGGTTTAAGCTTCACAATAACATTTATTTATTTAATTTATTTATTTGCACACAATTTTTATACTGCTCCTTCCGGTGATCAGCAGCGGTTTACATTTTAACAATTCGTTCTGCAACGATTAGCAGTTACATAAAACATCAGTAACATATAACAGTAGTAACAGTATAAGGTTATGTTAGTAAGGGATTCGTAGGACTCAAAATATTTACATGAGATAAGGGGACGTGTATTTTTGGTTATCTAAATATAGATTTCTATATTGACAAACATTGGGAGATGTCACATGTCTAGTGTGTTTATAGTTTAATATGGTCGTGTGTGCTTGGCATGTTTTATGAAGGAATTGCTGGGTGTCTATCAAGTTGAGTTTTGTATTGGGTATGATTTTTGATTTAAGTTATTTCGAACAAATTGTAGTATTCTTGGAAAAGATGTGTTTTGAGTTTTTTTCGGAATGATTGGAGGTCTTTGTTGTCTCTTAGGGACTCTGGGAGTTTGTTCCATAGTGTGGGGCTATTTAAGTGAATGCTCTGTTGCTAGTATTCTTTTTCACCTTGCGTATTGAGTTTGGAATTTGCAACATATTTAGATTGTGGCTTCATCTGTTTCTGTTAGGGGGTTGTGTATTAATGAGTGTGTTGAGGAAGGATGGGGCGATATTGTGTATTAGTTTAAAAACTGTGATTATTATTTTGTATTTGATGCATGCTTGTATAGGTAGCCAGTGGAGTTTTCGTAGAATAGGTGTGATGTGGTCTGAAATCCGTACATTCATTAAGATCCGAGCTGTGACATTTTGGGCCATTTGCAGTATGTTTGTTGTTTTTTTAGGTAAACCAACAAGAATACTGTTACAATAGTCCAGATGTGGAGTTATGAGTGCTTGCACTATTGTTCTAAAATCTGATTGTTCAATGATGTTGCGTAGTGGTTGTAATACTCTAAGGCAGGGGTGGGGAACCCTGGTCCTGGAGAGCCGCAGACCAGTCAGGTTTTCGGGATATCCCTAATGAATATGCATGAGATATATATGCATTAGAGATATCCTGCCAACCTGACTGGTTTGTGGCCCTCCAGGGCTGGATTTGGAGACCCCTGCCTTACACCTCTGTCATTTAAGATTGTGAGTGGGCAAGATGCAGATGTCCAAGACATCAAAAAGGTTAGATAGAATGTGTCACATTCCTCCTCAATTCTCACCACCACCAAAATATTGTCTATTAGACAACTTTTTGGTGGTGGTGAGAATCGAGGAGGAATGTGACACATTCTATATACCCTTTCGATGTCTAGGACATCTGCACCTTGCCCACTCACAATCTTAAATGAGAGAGGTGTAAGGCAGGGGTCTCCAAATCCAGCCCTGGAGGGCCACAAACCGGTCAGGTTGGCAGGATATCTCTAATGCATATATATCTCATGCATATTCATTAGGGATATCCCGAAAACCTGACTGGTCTGCGGCTCTCCAGGACCAGGGTTCCCCACCCCTGCTCTAAGGGGTATGTTTACTAAACTGCGGTAATCGTGCAAAACGCGCGTTATGATGCTTTAACGATCATTAGCACATCATAACGCACATTATGATGCTTTAACGATTGTTAATGATTTTTAAAGCATCATAAAGTGCGTTATGATGCGCTAACGATAGTTAAAGCATCATAACGCGCGTTATGATGCGCTAACGATCGTAATGCTCTGCGGCGCGGTAAAACACTGCAGAAGGTGGAGAGAGGGCGGAGATAAGGGGTCGGTGGGCGGAGAGTGGGCGGGGAGAGGCTCCCCTCACAATAACGCGCTGATTTTCAGAGCTGAATTCCAACGCGAATGAAAACCTGCCGTTAAATGCACATTACAGGGGAGAGAAACCATTTCAGTGTCAGCAATGTACAGCCCAGGCAGGGAAACCAAAAAACAGTGATAAGTGTGATACATGTGCACAGAACAAAAGGGCACAGAAACACTGAAAATGACCCCAACAAACTGGAAAAAAACAATAACCAAGCTGGCCAATAGTGGTATCAATGAGAAACATCAACCCCTCCCCCCCCGAGTAAGCTCCATAGAACAGATATAAATCGTGGAAGGGTCTATACGCCGTCCCCATACAAGGTGAATGAGCCCACAGTGTAATAGCGCTGATCAGGGTTTTCCCCACCATCGGACAGGTGCACATGTCCCGCAACATCAGGGCGGGCATGTCGGAACGGCAACTGGACAGATGCCGGAGAAGGGGATACAGAGGGCCGCAGGCGGCACATGCTGTGGTGGAGCTGGGCCACAGTGCGGACTAGGGTGATGCCTAGGTGGCCCATACGAATGCTGAAACAGCGGAGCAGCCAGACAGCAACTGCTGAATGTCCAACATGGGCACGAGTGTGTTTCCCAAAGTGTCACAGGGGATAGTACCCAACAGCTACCCCCAAGGGCACGGAACATTGGCAGGCGGGGCTGGGGGGGAGCGTGGACGTCTATGCAGGCACCCCTACCCCAGAACCCGCACCATAGGCAGCCTCCTACCTGCACACTGGATGGCCTGAGACTGCGCACCACCAGCTCCACCAGCATAAGGGCATATCAGCATGGTGGCTGAGGGATACTGGTGGTGAAGGGGGCAGTGGCAGCTGGCCAGAGCAGACCGTGGCCTAGCCCTGTGTAGGTGGGTGCCATGCACTGCAACAGACAGGCCCTGTCTGACCAACAGTCATGGTATCACCAGGGAATGCACCATCTCTGTGATAGCATGGTGGTGCAGTGCACAAAACCTGTGTATTCAGATGCAGAAGGTCACAGGTTCAAGTCCCAGCTGTGGTTTCTGCCAACCCAGTCCTCATATTTCACCCAATACTATAACATGCTAATACAGATAGAACCTTTCTTGCAGATGACGTAAACATGCCCAAAACACCTACATTTTACCCTACAGAGCACAGACACCATAAACATGCACATTACCTAGAGCAGAGCCTCCCAAATGCAGTCCTGGAGGGCCAAACACCATTCAGGTTCCATGCTGCCTCTGATAAAGATGCCTGTGCTTCATTTCTATGCACCACCCCCATGGTATGCAGATGTATCTCATGCATATTCATGAGGGACAGCATGAAAACCCGAACAGTGTTTTGCACCGCAGGACTGGAGTTGGGAACCTCTGCCGTAAAGCAGCAGCCAACAGGGGCAGACACACCCGCACCCACAGGCCCCATTATCCAAAGCCTCCTGGAGAGGCAGGACTTTGGGCTCTGCGTGCATCTCCCAATACTAGCACTTGCATACCTTAGTAATGCCACCCTAAACCTGGGAATATGGTACACAGCTATCAAAAGGTTGCTATGATTACTGGCAGATAGCAATTCCTAGGTTAAGTACAATTTTCGGAGTGAGCTGCATCATAGCAACCTTTCTGATGTCTGTGGAGTGTGCTACAGGTCTTGTGTCTGACAGTGTTTACCAATCTGGGGAGTGACTCCTACAGTATTGCGTACCATAGCCATGCCTGCACTGTGCCCAGGACTGGTGTGGTGGCCTGGGCTTCCCAACACCTCTATAGTTGCACAATGCTGGCATAGGTGTGGGGAGTATGTGTCTGTCTATCCAGTGTGTGGTGGCTGCCAACACCCTCCACAGCCCACACTGGTAGCATTGTTGCCAGTATTGGCCTGCCAATGTGCATAATGAGGAGCAAGGTACCGTGGGAATAGCCTGGATAGGGTAGCCTGGCCTGGCCGCATCTGCACAGGGCATAGGGCAATGGCTCGTACATTGTAGTGCCTGGTACCACCTGCACGGACAGGGTGGCCATAGCATGTCCTGCTGGGAGGTCACTCTCACCCTGACTGAGCAGTGACCATGGCATGGCTAGGTTCCCCCATGGTGTTATATAGCATTTGTCTCATGTGATATTTATGGGTTTTCTTTTGGGGCCCAATCACTGACTTATCTGCTTGGTGTGAATGCTGATATCCCCGTTCTGGTACATGCACTTTTTCCAGGACCATGCACTATGGACTAGCTGATGGACTATCTGCAGCTAGTATGTGTCTTGCTGGAACACCTTGCAGGGTGCAGCGGCTGGATGCTTGTTGCTGGAGAATGTCAGATAATGGTGGGGGGCAGCTGAGCATTTCCAGACCTTCTGTCTGTTATTGCGTTATGGATGTGTACTGCTCTGCATTGCCTGCACTGTAGGGTGTTTGATCCCTAGCAGGACGGCGGTGATGGTCCTCTCTACTGCCACCATTGCAGGGGGGTAGAAAGTGGATCTGTTGGCGGGAGATCCTGTCCCCCACCTTGAGCCCCAGAGGGTGTGTTGGGTAGTGGTATGTAATCTCCCTGTGGGTCCCAACACCCCCCTTCACTTAAATCATGTGACCATGGCACCCACACAGGGTATGCACTTTTCTGGGTGCATCATAGTCCACAAGGGCTAGATGTGACATACAGATGGAGTGGAGGAGTGGCCTAGTGGTTGGGGCAAGGTACTTCAGGCCGGAAGGTTGGGGGTTCAAATCCCACTAGAGGACAGCAACCCTGGGCCGGAAGGACTGGTGTTTCTAGTCCCACAGGTGGCTCCTTGTGGTCTTGGGCAAGCCACTTAACCCTCCATTGTCCATGTTCCCTGTAAAATAGTTATCTCCAAGTTATGATGCCCTGTTCAATGTAATTTCAGTTTGTTCAATGTAAACCGCACTGATGCAGAATAGCGCGGTATATATAAGAGAATGTAAATAATAATAATAAGATGAACACAGGCATATCCTAGGAGTGTTTGCAAGGACTACCTAGCACACACTGGCACTGATAGGGACCTGCAGCATAGCCTATCTAAGCACAGTCAGGTGCTGTGAGAATGGTGCTGGGCACCATACCTCTCCCTCAGGATGAGCACAGGACCCGCACACTGTGACGGTCTGTAGCTACTCTGTGCCACTAACAAACACCGTCGGCACCCCCTACCAGGCTGAGGTGCTGTGGGGTGCATACCCCATCTTGTGATCATCTGTAGACTGATGATTTACATGTGCTGTGCATCCTGGGTACGGATGGGTTGACCCTCTCCTGGTAACCACAGCAGAATGTGGGTGTGGTGCCGTGCAGTCCTCCTGTAGCCGATCAGGTGTTTGTTAGCAGCTCTAGCCCACTGGTTACTTCACTGCCCATGGAGCCAGAGGTCATGGGTTCAAAACCCACAATGGGGTTCATTGATAGGGCTGTCTTAGGCATTGTCTATTTTTATTGTATGTTAGTGCTGCCAGCAGAACCACCCTCAGGGTACTGTCACCTTAGGGTGGCTCATAAGGCGCCCTATAGGGCGCCTTATACGGTGCCCTATAAAGCGCCTTATAAGGTGCCTTATATGGTATCCTATAGGGGACATTATAGGGTGCCTTGGCAGACAGTGCACTTTAGAATGTGCCCTATGGAGTGCCTTCTAGGGTGCCTTATGTGGCACCTTAGGTTACGCCACTGTGAGGGTGTTTTTGCTGGCAGCACTATTACAGTACAACTAAACTTCCTCACAGCCCAGTACTTAACCCTTTCCAGGCCAAGCCCAAAACTTTCGGGATCCAAACTTCTGCCTAAATATTACTATCAAATGGTATATAATACATGACCATGGCAGAGGGAACGGCACTATTGGAACATATTGAATAAGACGGGTACAATTTTCCTGACATATGCAAACTTTAACCCGGCTGCAGAATGTGGATTAAAATATTATAGTAGGCCTTCAAAGGGTTACACATGATGCCTCAGCCAGCCTTATTCATTGGGCACATTGGGGAATCAAACCCATGACCCTTGTACCATGAGGCTGTGTAGTAACCATTGTGCTACACTTCTGTTTTTGTATTTGGGTGTCTGCACGCGTTCTTAAGCTTAACGCGCCGTAACGCGCCCTAAAACGATCGTTGCTGTGCGGCGCCTTATAACGTGCGTTATTGGTAACGATGTACCGCCCATGTCCTTTTTTGGCATTTCTTCTACTAACACGGCTCCTAACGCGAATCAAACTAACACGGTTTAGTAAACATACCCCTTAGTTTGTGGAAAATAGTTCTATTTAGAAGTCTTAGGTGGGTTTCCATGCCTAGTGTCTTGTCAAGAGTTACACCTAAGTACTTTAATTCCTGTTTGATGTTATATGGTGTATCATTTAGTATGATTGTGGGAGGATGTTTAAGTTCAGGGTTCTTTATGATTGATGCTCATGTTGTTTCGTTGGAGCCATAGCTGTGTTTCTTTGAGGCAAGTTTCTAAGTGTGTATAGTCTGGGTTATGTATATCTAGTTGTGTATAGAGCATTATATCGTCCGCATATAAATGATAGTTTATTTTGTGTTTTTGAAATATTGAGCAAACGGGTCTTAAGTATAGAACTGAAGTAAAGAACTTAGATCTAAACACAAACTTAAAACTAAGATGCAGACAGCAGTCCAGCAGCGGGATGGGGGCTTTCCAGTCTTTTGTATTGAGTGTCACATGTATGATTTTCTCCCAGTTGGTGAGAGGTCTTACGTGTGCACTAGGTGCAAGGAGCTCTTTGCTCTCAGGGAACTAGTCCATTCTCTAGAGGCTAAAGTAGCAGACTTGGAAAGCATAAGACAGACAGAGAGGTACATAGACGAGACCTACAGGGATATAGTCCTGAAGTCCCACCTCCAGTCTGGCAGCATCCCTGTTGCCATGGAGGAGAGAGGTCACGTGACAGGAGAGCATCACCCTGGTGTGGCAGGAAGTGATCCTGTAACTAGGACCTGTCCTCCAGGTGATGTAAAACCCTCTCGCACCGAGGAAGTTTCTCCAGGGCCATGTGCCCATGAGAGAAGGGTTAGGATAGCCATTATAGTTGGTGATTCGATCGTTAGGCATGTAGATAGCTGGGTGGCTGGTGGACGTGAGGATCGCCTGGTAATATGCCTGCCTGGTGCGAAGGTAGCGGACCTCACACGCCACCTAGATAAGGTCTTAGATAGTGCTGGGGAGGAGTCTGCTGTCTTGGTACATGTCGGTACCAATGACATAGGAAAATGTGGTAGGGAGGTTCTGGAGGCTAAATTTAGTTTTTTAGGTAGGAAGTTGAAATCCAGAACTTCCAGGGTAACGTTCTCCGAAATGCTTCCTGTTCCACGCGCAGGACCCAAAAGGCAGGCAAAGCTCCGGAGTCTCAATGCGTGGATGAGACAATGGTGCAGAGATGAGGGGTTTGGATTTGTTAGGAACTGGGGAACATTCTGGGGAAAGGAGGGGCTCTTCCGAAGGGATGGGCTTCACCTTAAACAGGATGGAACCAGGCTGCTGGCATTAACCTTTAAAAGGGAGATAGAGCAGCTTTTAAACTAGATATTAGGGGAGAGCTGACAGTCGCCCAAGAGCGGATGGTTCGGAAGAATGTATCTTTGAAGGATACTACCAAAAGCAGAGAGGTTCCACAAAAGAGTAAAGTAGCCCAAATGCCCTCAAGTATGGAGAAGACTGAGCTTAAAGATCCCAAATTACCCATGACTAACAATAGCCAAATTAATATGAATAAAATACATTCTCTAAAATGCTTGTATGCAAATGCTAGAAGTCTAAAAAATAAGATGCGAGAGTTAGAATATATAGTACTAAATGAAAGGTTAGATATGATTGGAATATCAGAGACATGGTGGAAGGAGGACAACCAGTGGAACACTGTGATACCTGGGTACAAACTATATCGTAATGATAGAGCTGATCAAATTGGTGGAGGGGTTGCTCTCTATGTTAGAGAGGGCATTGAGTCAGAAAGGATTAAAGTTTTGCAGGAAACAAAATCTGCTGTAGAATCTATATGGATTGAAATTCCATGTAAAAGGGGGAAAGCAATGGCAGTGGGGGTGTACTATCGAGTGCCTTGCCAGAATGACCAAATGCATGATGAAATGCTCAAAGAAATCAAGGAAGCTAACAAAAGTTACAGCACAGTAATAATAATGGGTGATTTCAACTACCCCGGTATCGACTGGGTCAGTGTCACGTCAGGACATGCTAGGGAGATAAAATTCCTAGATGAAATAAATGACTGCTTCTTGGAGCAGCTGGTTCATGAACCGACCAGAGGGTAAGCAATATTAGACCGAGTCCTTAGTGGAACACCAGATCTAGTGCAAGAGATAAGGTTGTTGGGGCCACTTGGCAATAGTGATCATAGCATGATTGCCTTTGATTTAATTAGTGGAGGAGGGATAGTAAGGAAATCCACAGTACTACCTTTTAACTTTCGAAAGGGAGACTATGATAAAATGAGGAAAACAGTAAAGAAAAAACTAAAAGGAGCAGTTGCAAAGGTTAAAGACGTACATCAAGCTTGGGTGTTGTTGAAAAATACTATCTTGGAAGCCCAGACCAGCTATATTCCACACTTTAAGAAAAGTGGCAGGAAGTCCAAAAAACTGCCAGCATGGTTTAAAGGTGAGATCAGAGAGGCTGTTGCCAAAAAAGAATCTTTCAGGAAATGGAAAAAAGAGCCAAACGACGAAACCTGGAAACATCACAAGCACTGGCAAGTCAAATGCAAGGCATTGATAAAGCAGGCAAAGGGAGAATTTGAGAAGAAGCTTGCTGCGGAAGCAATAACGCGAAGTAAAGACCTTTTCAAGTACATTCGTAGCAAAAAACCTGTGAGTCAGTTGGTCCATTAGATGATAAAGGGGTTAAAGGAGCACTAAGAGGCGACAAGGCGCTAGCGAAGAGATTGAATGAATTCTTTGCTTCAGTTTTTACTGAGGAAGATGTAGGGATGTTACCCATGACTGAAGTGGTATTTAAAGGTGCGGAAGAATTGAAGGAAATATCGATACATCGGGAAGATATATTACAACTATTAGATAAACTGAAGAGTAGCAAATCACCTGGGCCGGATGGTATACATCCAAGGGTGTTGAAAGAACTGAAATATGAGATTGCAGACCTGCTATTAGTAATCTGTGAACTATCATTAAAATCATCTCTAATACCTGAAGATTGGAGGATCGCCAATGTAACGCCAATTTTTAAAAAGGGTTCCAGGGGTGATCCGGGAAACTACAGACCGGTGAGCCTGACATCAGTACCGGGAAAAATGGTAGAAACCATCATAAAGAATAAAATTACTCAGCATGTAGATAGTCATGACCTAATGGGAGACAGCCAACATGGCTTTAGACAAGGAAGATCTTGTCTTACTAATCTGTTATGTTTTTTTGAAGGAGTGAATAATCAGGTGGACAAAGGTGAGTCGGTTGATATTGTGTATCTGGACTTTCAGAAAGCCTTTGACAAGGTCCCTCATCAGAGACTTTTGGCCAAACTAAAGAGTCATGGGATAGGAGGCAGTGTACTATTGTGGATCAGGAACTGGTTAAAAGATAGAAAGCAGAGGGTAGGGCTAAATGGCCAATTTTCCCAATGGAGAAAGGTGAATAGTGGTGTACCCCAGGGATCTTTGCTGGGTCCGCTGCTTTTTGACATATTCATAAATAACCAGGAAAGTGGAATAACGAGTGAGGTTATCAAATTTGCAGATGACACAAAACTATTTAAAGTTGTTAAAACCCAAGAGGATTGTGGAAAAATGCAGGAGGATCTTGATAAATTGGAAGACTGGGCATCAAAATGGCAGATGAAATTTAATGTGGACAAGTGCAAGGTTATGCACCTAGGGAAGAACAACCCAAATTATGGTTACACGATGCAAGGTTCCACATTAGGAACCACCACCCAGGAAAAAGATTTAGGCGTCATTGTGGATACCATGTTAAAACCCTCGGCCCAGTGTGCAGCGGCAGCCAAGAGAGCAAATAGAATGCTAGGTATGATAAGGAAAGGAATGGAAAATAAAACAAAAGATATTATAATGCCTCTGTATCGTTCCATGGTGAGACCGCACCTTTGGATATTGTGTGCAATTCTGGTCGCCGTATCTTAAAAAGGATATAGCTATTTTAGAAAAGGTTCAGAGAAGAGCCACCAAAATGGTAAAGGGGATGGAAGGATACTCCTATGAAGAAAGGCTAAAAAGGTTAGGGCTCTTTAACCTGGAAAAGAGACGGCCAAGGGGAGATATGATAGAAGTCTATAAATTAATGAATGGAGTGGAACGGGTAAATGTAGATCGATTGTTTACCTTATCAGAATATAGAAAGACTAAAGGACATGCAATAAAGCTACAGGGTAAACTATTTAAGACTAATAAAAGAAAATATTTTTTCACTCAACGTGTAATCAAACTCTGGAATTTGTTACCAGAGGATGTAGTAAAGGCTGTTAGTGTAGCTGGGTTTAAAAAAGGTTTGGACAAGTTCCTGGAGGAAAGGTCCATAAATCATTATTAAGAAGGGACCCAGGATATCAATGCTTGAACCAATACAAGCATTGTGGAACCTGTGTCCCTTGGGGAAACTGCTAGGTACGTATGACCTAGATTGGCCACTGTTGGAAACAGAATACTGGGCTTGATGGACCTTGGTCTGACCCAGTATGGCATATCTTATGTTCTTATGTTCTTATAGGTTGAATAATATGGCAGATAATGCCGAACCTTGAGGTTCCCCTTGTGTTTGCGGGAAAGTGTTGGATAGTTTTTGTTCAAAGCTTACTTGTTGTATTCTATTGGTTATATATGAATTCATTCCAATCTGTTTATGAGGGTATTATGATTTACTGAATCGAAAGCCGCTGTAATGTCTATGAATATTAGAATGAACATTTTCTTGCAGTTTTCAATACCTTTATATAGTTTATCGAATAGCACGAGTAGGAGTGTTTCTACTCCATGGGATTGGCGAAAACCATATTGATGGTCATCAAGTGCATTTGTGGCATTGATATGGTCTTGCAATTGAAATTGGACTGTCTTTTCAATGATTTTTGCCATGAATGGTATACTTGATATGGGTCTGTATGCTGATGGATCTGCTTTGTTGAGTGATTTGTTTTTTAATATAGGTCTTATGAGTGATCTTTTTAGTTCTGCTGGCATGTTTCCTTGGATTAGAGATTGGTTAACTATGTTTAGAATTATGGATGCCATTTCAGTTTTTATGGTTTTAACCCAGGTTACAGGGCAGGGATCCAGTGGAGATGTGGTGGTGTTTATGATTGTGATTGTGTTTAGTATTTGTCTATGATCGATTTTATGAAAGGTTTCCCATAGTTCTGGAGGGTTAATGATCTGTGTTGTCTTTTGTGTTGAAACGTTTTCAATTACTATATTGATACAGTTTTCCTCTGCAGGGTTGAGCTTATTAGAATAGTGGTCAGCAAGTTTTTGTGCATTTATAGGATATTCGGTATTGCTGTTTTTAGGAGGTAACATTGGGACCCCAAATTAAGGGCTGGATTTTCAAATTATCTAGCTGCTGAACCACAGAATTAGGTGGCTAGGGGGTATGTTTACTAAACCATCTTAACGTTGCAGCAGTGGTATTATCGCGTGATAAGTGACGTTATCGCGCGATAATGTCACTTATCGTGTGATAACGCGGCTACGGCGTTAAGGCACCCTAACGTTGTGAAATCTGGCTCTGAAGGGTGGAGTAAGGCTTCCCAGAGGGTGGAGAGAAGGGATCAATGGGCGGAGAGTGGGCGGTGAGTGGCTGCTTGCACACTAACGCCGTGAAATGAAGGGCAGAAAATTAGCGCGAGTGAAACCCTCGCACTAGGCACATTTGCAGGAAAGAGAAACCATTTCAGTCAGCAATGTTCAGCAAAGCCAGGGAAACCCAAAAATGTGATAGCAGTGATAAATGTGCACGGAACAAAAAGGCAAATAAACATAGAAAAAGACCTGAACCACATTTAAAATCGCAATGGAGTGGAGGAGTGGCCTAGTGGTTGGGGTAAGGTACTTCAGGCCGGAAGGTCGGGGGTTCAAATCCCACTAGAGGACAGCAACCTTGGGCTGGAAGGACTGGGGTTTCTAGTCCCACAGCTGCTCCTTGTGGTCTTGGGCAAGTCACTTAACCCTCCATAGCCCATGTTCCCTGTAAAATAGTTATCTCCAAGTTATAATGCCCTGTTCAATGTAATTTCAGTTTGTTCAATGTAAACCGCACTTATGCAGAATAGCGCGGTATATAAGAGAATGTAAATAAATAAATAAAAATAACCAAGCTGTCCAATAGTGATATTAATGAGAAACATAAAGAAACACTATTGAGAAAGCATAAAAAAGAAGATATCATGTTTGGAAGGGTCTATGGTCTGTCCCCCTACAAGGTGAATGATCCCACATTGAAATAGCGCTGATCAGGGTTTTCCCTTTATATTGGACAGGTTTGTTATGGTGTGCACATGTGCCACAACAGAAGGGTGGGCATGTAGGAAAGGGCAACTGTACAGATGCTGGAAATGGGATACAGAGGGCTGCAGGCGGCACATGCTGTGGTTCAGCTGGGGTACAGTGCAGACTAGGCAGATGCCTAGGTGGCACATAGGAATGCTGAAAATGTAGAGCAGCCAGACAGCAAGTAATAAAGACGGAACCTTTATGGTGGATAAAATAAATATGCCTGAAACGCCTATATTTTACCCTACAGAGCACAGACACCATAAGCATGAGCAATCCCTAGAGCAGAGTTTCCCAACTGCAGTCCTGGAGGGCCAAACACCATTCAGGTTTCATGCTGTCCCTAATAAATATGCCTGTGCTGTATTTGTATGCACCGCCCCCATTGTATGCAAATGTATCTCATGCATATTCATTAGGGACAGCATGAAAACCTGAACAGTGGCCCACCAGGACCGGAGTTGGGAACCTCTACCCTAGAGCAGTGGCCAACAGGGGCATAAACACCCATACCCACAGGCTCCACTATCTAAAGCAGGGGTTCTCAACCCTGTCCTCAGGACCCACCTAGCCAGTCGGGTTTTCAGGATAACCACAATGAATATATATGAGAGAGATTTGTATACACTGCCTCCATTATATGCAAATCTCTCCATGCATATTCATTGTGGTTATCCTGAAAACCCGACTGGCTAGGTGGGTCCCGAGGACAGGGTTGAGAATCCCTGATCTAAAGCCTCATGGAGAGTCAGGCTGTTGGGCCCTGCGTGGAGCAGCATCTACCAATACTGGCACCTGCATACCTTAGCAATGCCATCCTAAACTTGGGAACACATTCCACATATATCAAAAGGTTGCTATGATTAATGTCAGCTAACAAATCCTAAGTTAAAAACAATTTGTTGATAGAGATTCATCATAGCAACCTTTCTGATATCTGTGGAGTGTGTTTCAGTTATTGATTCTGACAGTGTTTACCACCCCGGGAAGTGACCCTAACAGTATTGAGTACCATAGCAATGCCTGCACTGTGCCCAGAACTGGTGTGGCGGCCAGGGCTGCCACAAACCTCTATATTTGCACAATGCTGGCATAGGTGTGGGAGTGTGTGTCTGTCTATCCAGTGTGTTGTGGCTACATACACCTTACTGAGCCCACATTGATTGCACTGTTTCCAGTGTTAGCCTGCCAATGTGCATAATGAGGAGCAAGGTACTGTGGGTATGGCTCGGACAGGATGCATTTGCACAGGGCATAGGGCAATGGATGGGACATTGTAGTGCCCGACCACCACCTGCATGGACAGGGTGGCCACAGCATGTCCTGCTGGGCGGTCGCTCTCACCCTGACTGAGCAGTGACTACGGCATGGCTAGGTTCCCCCATAGCGCTACATGATGTTTCTTTTAAGTGATGTTTATGGGTTCTCTTTTTTGGGGCCCATTCACTGACATACCTGTGTGGTGTGTGTGCTGATGTCCCAGTTTTGGGTGCACACAGTTCCTCCAGGAACATGCACTATGTACTAGCTAGCAGACTGTCTGCAGTTAGCATCTGTATGGCTGCACCACCTTGCAGGGTGCAACAGGTGCACACTGACTGCCCTCTGCTGGTGAATGTCAGATCATAGTGGGGGGCATCTGAGTTGACTGGGCCCACTACCTATCTGCCAGTGGCCCTGTCCCAAGTGCAGATCTTCAGTAGCTGTCTGTTTGCCACCAGGACTGGGGTTGCTGGTCCCACAGCCTGTCCTCGTGTACCTCCACTGCCCCCCTTGCAAAGGGGTGAGAGTGTGGGTCTGTTGGGGGCAGATTATGTCCCCCACCCTGACCCAGAGAGGGTGGTTTGTTAAGTGCATTGTCACCATGTGAGCCCTGACACACCCCTGCTCCTTAAACACTTGACCATAGCAAGCACAGTGGATATGCACTATGTTGTGTGCATCATAGTCCACAAGGGCCAGACATTACTGGCAATTACAAATGGACACAGAGACCTCCTAAAGGTGTCTGCAACAAATACCTATCAAACACTGGCACTAATGAAGATCTGCAGCACAGCCCACCTCAACCAACCCGGGTACTGCGGACCTGGTGCTGGTCACGCCACCTCATCCTCAGGCTGAGCACAGAACACGCACATTGGTATGGCCTGTGGGTACTCTGTGCCAGTAACACGCACGGTCATTCCCCCCTACCAAGCTTACGTGCTGTAGAGGTGGATACCCCATCTGGTGAGCAGATGTAGACTGATGTTCTGCATGTGAATTGCATTATGGGTACTGTTGGTTCTATCCTATCCTGGTAGCCACAGCAGACAGTTTTATGGTGACGTGCACTCTTTCTGTAGCGAGCCATTGGCATGATAACTCCCATAGTGATGTAGCACAATGGTTAATGCAATGACTTCAATAGCAGATGTCATGGGTTTGATCCTTCTCTGTTCCCCTTTTTCTTATGGCTGACCTACACAAGTATGTTTCATTTGTGTAACAGTCATATCTGTGCAGATCTGTGCTGCTGCCACATTATACCCTCATCACTGTTGCCATCTATCCTTCTGTCCATCTATGTGTGTGTGCCAGCTGTGTGGCGTCCTGCCCTAATGTGCAGCTGCTACCCCATGTCCTGCACTGGCACACTTTTCTGCATTGCGGCTCTTCATGCTTGCCTCTCCTGTGTCTGCTCTGCATGGCACTGCTCTCCTCTGTCCTCCTGTCATTGCACCTATCCTGCCACCTCTACCTCCTCTGGTGGACACATATCCCCATCCTCTGCCACACACTGTCATTGTTGCACTGTACATTACCATCACCCTGTACATTGGTACAGCTGCCCCCAATATATTTGTCTACTTTACCTTCTGCCACATGGGCTGCACACAGATTTGGCTGGTCCATGATCTCCGTCATCTACTTCCTTCGATCACTCGTTCATTGCCTTTCCTTGGTGCTCTGTGCAGTGTTATGGGTTACATCTGTGTTTGAGCTATACATGTCATGCTTGTGACTTTGGGACATCTTTGTGCCCCTGGGCACCATCTCCTGTGTCACCTTGTCATCCCTGGGGCATCTTGCGCGGCACCTTAGGTTTGGTCAGCTTATGGGGCACCTTATATGCTGCCTTGGAGGGTGCCAACTTTTCCTGCTGCCCTCTAGGGCACATTATGACCTGCCTTGGATGAAGTGGTGCTTTATGATGTGCCTTATGGTGTGCCCTAAAAGGTGCATTAGGTTGCGGCACTGGGGTGAGGCTTTTTTGGCTGGCAGTGCAAATTGTTGGGATGTGTCTGACTGTTACAAGCAGGAAAAGGGATTGCCTCAGACAGTCTTTTAACTGAGACTATGGAGGGATCAAACTCATGACCACTGTATCAGCAGTCAATGTATTAACCAGTGTACTATACCTCTGTTGCTGCCTTTGCTGGTCAGTGTGCCTAATTAAGGCTAACGCGTGTTAACGTGCCACGGCTCCCTCTATTGCACGATAATGGACTTTATCGCGGGATAACCCGATATGCTACCTTAAGACCAGAATGTCCACTACCTTATATGGCATTCGTCACAGTAAGACTGCAACTAACGCCGGTAACATTAAGATGGTTTAGTAAACATACCCCTTGGTCTGAAGATCAAGGAAAATAGTCCAAAAATGACTCAAATCAAACTGGACATTTTTCTGTGCACATCCCTACTATTCTCTTTAGGTGGCTCTGTTTACTTATTTGAAATGTAGATGTTTAGGGGTGGGGGAAGTGGGGGAAGTGGGTTTAGTTGAGGCAATGCAATT
Source organism: Ichthyophis bannanicus (assembly GCA_033557465.1). NCBI lineage: Eukaryota > Metazoa > Chordata > Amphibia > Gymnophiona > Ichthyophiidae > Ichthyophis > Ichthyophis bannanicus. The sequence continues at coordinate 49,114,711 of CM066049.1, forward strand.
CAATCTGTGCCTTTGAGTCAATGCTGACTCCTTGCAAGCCAGCAGTTCCTGGGTTTTTGTAGCAGTGTGACCGGAAGCAGATTGCCAGGTCTTTCTTCCAAGGCAGTGGAGGATTAAGAGACTTGTCCAAGGCCACAAGGAGTGCTAGTGGGAATCAACCTCAGCTTTCTTGTTACCAAGTCAGTCCTCTAACCATTAGTCTACTCCTTAGTTGAGGATGCAACTTAAAGCCCCATTTTGCATAGGATGTCTAGGTATGAATCGGGACATCCAGTTCTGGATGTTCACAATTCCCCAAATATTTTACAGAAGGTTCTGCAGAACTCAGATCCTTGTGTAAATTACATATAAGGATATGAGAAAACACATGTATATCTGCTGACTTTCCAGTGGGAACACTGATTTCACAAAATCGCATGTTCATTAAAAGAACAGCTTCGCTTGGGACCTTACACATGTAAGCACCAGAAATTACCCATGTAAGTGCCAATTAGCAACATTCACATGTACAGTATGTGCCGGTACTTACAATTGGAAGTGCTGCATTTCACAAGACTGCATGTATATGGAAAGCCTATTAAGTAGCCAAACAAAATAATTATTTTCAGATTTTTTCAGGTGATGTTAGACACCTCTGAGGTAAGCCGAATTGCTCCCTCAGTCACTGGAGGAGACCCCAGGTGCAAATAAGCAGGTGATTGACACACCTGCCTCGTAGTAGTTATACTCTACACAAAGCAGTATGCAATTTGTGGACCCTGATTCTGCTATTGAAATAATTGGTGTGGGTCCCATAATGCATCAGGATGAGGTTCTTAGAAATCCAGGACTGGTATAAAAGTTTCCTGCAGCTCCTGGGCTGTCGTGGCTACCGTTGCTCTAATCCATATGATACCAATCCATACTGGCAAAATCATACACATTTTGGCAATTTATTAAGGGGCATGTTTACTGAAGTGGGCTACGTCAGCATGCGATCGGGCAATGATTCCGGTGTGGAAGCCAACACTAACCTCAGGGTGCGTGTACATCTGTTCTCCTGCCATTGGTGTGCTGCAACCATGTGGCATGGCACTACACTAACTGGCATATGGGTGCACAAAATGCTACCGAGTGAGGCGGCATTAAATGCACTTGTGCTAACAGCAACAGCCATACTTAGCTTGCATCAAAGATGCCTGAGATAAATGCACTTTGTTGTCAACGGTTGTGTTTGACCCCAACCATTTGATCACATGCCAACTGGTTAGTGTGGGATTTTTGCTGCAGAGCCCTATGCTAACTTTCAGCACATTACACTTAGAGGCACATTGCAATCAGACTGTCCAGCCCCCTGTGCGGCTGATCAGAAGCAGGATGCCCAGAGGTAGATCCGAATCTGATCCTGCGGGGGCTAGACATTCCCGCAGGATCAGACTTGGATCTACGGCCTAGATGTGCAGGCCGGGCCCCGATTCTGATTCAGTCACATGCCCATCTACCTCAGTCACGCTCCTGAATGGAGCCGCAATGCCATGGCATCCTGTCGCCATGGCACTGCAGCTTCATTCAGGAGCCGCGAATGCCAGCCGCCACTGAAATCCTCCTTTTCCCGTAGCCGGACCCTCGATCTGGCATCCCATGGTTAGGGTCTGGCTGCCGAGAACTTACTGCACCCCCCTACCTGTTTTTGCAGGCCCGACAGCATCATCCCCTGACATCCAGGGGGATCTATTTCACGTCTGCGGTGGAATTTATTTATTTATTTATTTGGTGTCTCTTTTATACCGTGCTATTTAATATCAGTGTGGTTTACATACAACAGTAACTTATACAGTGTGGCCTAGGCTGCACTGTATTTACAATGAAACAGGTGCTGTAGCTTGGACATCGCTAGGGTAACGATTTACAGGTTGGAAATCAAGTCAAGGTCCGCGCAGGACTATCGTTGGGTAGAGTAACTCTTTACAAAAGTGAGGGCTATATTACATGCTGCTATTTACAAGGTATGCATGGTCGATAATGGCGCCCCTGGGTGTGGTTGCCTCATCGCGTGCTGGGTGTGCTGGTGGGGCAGACCTGGTGGAGGAGGGTGGCAGTTTGTGGGCTGTCATCAGAGTAGTGCTTGAGGAAAAGGTGGTGCTTCAGTGCCTTCCTAAATTGGGCAAGGTCTGAGATTGCCCGGATGTTGGGCGGCAGGGCGTTCCAGCATCTGGGTGCATAGAACCTAAATGCCCTGTTTATCGTTGCCTGGGTGCATTTTGTTATTGCCTTCGGAATTACCAGTGTGTTGACGGCTGTGGATCTTCTGGATATGTTAGGGGGCATGGGGTGGATTAGCTATGTGAGGGAGGTGGAGGAGAGCTTGTTGAAGGCCTTGGAGGTCATTAATAGAATTTTAAAAGAGAGTCTGCAGTGGATGGGGAGCCAGTGGAGGTGTTTCAGGATTGGTGTTACATGATCATTCCTGGAAGCTCCGTGTAGAATTCTGGCCGCGGCATTCATTGCGAGTTGGAGTGGATTCAGGGTGGTATGCGGGAGTCCTTGTAGAATTGCAATGGCGTAGTCGAAATGCGGGATTACCAGCGCTTGATAGATTGTCCAGAAGTCCTCTGGATCTAGCAGGGGACGTAGACGCCGGAGTGTCCGAATCTTGTGGTAAACTGCCTTTACTGTGATGCTTATATGAGCCTTTATGTGTAGACGTTGATCTAATGTGACTCCTAGGTAACGGATTGTGGGTTTGGTTAGCAGCTCAGCTTCTTTGACCTTTAAGTAGGCGGGAGGGGTGAAGCTTTGGTTCCTCGTAATGAAAAGGACGTCTATCTTTTTATGGTTTATTCAGAGGTTTTCAGTGTCGAATAAGTCCCCCGTCTAAATTCACGGCCCCAGTCGTACAGGGCCAACCTCTGAATTAGCCCTGTATATCCAGGGTCATGGCCCGTCCATGCCCCGCCTTCAGTCCGCCTCCAGAGTGCCCCCTCTCATGCTGTTCATACTGGGAAGGTTTAGCCGAGGCCAGCAAGGGGTGAATGGTGGGGATGGACTTCCAAATGGGACATCCATCCCCGCTATTCGCAGGACAGAATGACCCTCTTAGTGCGCAGCTAACTTTTAGGGCACTTTATACATGCCCCTAAGAATGTTGTTCAGAAAATAAGCTCTATGAATTTAATTAAAAATTTATTAGACTACAAGTATGCTTTGAAAAGCTAATTATACTTATGCATTCATTGTTTTCAAATTAAATAACTAACAGGGGGATTCTGAACCTCCTTGTAGCAGAAATGAGGTTTTTGTGTTTCATTATGAGAGTTAGGTAGAAATTAAATAAAAAAAAAAACAAGAGGAAAACAATATATCACTCTCGAGCCTTGAAACTGTGAGATCAGCCTGACCTTCCTCTACTATGTGGCTCATACTCTTTGCAGAGTCGATTACGGTGAGAAAGTAACAAGGCCTTTTCACTGCAGCCGTAAGAAGAAAGGTGATAGACAGGGGGAGTTAACATTTTCGGGGCAGGATATCCTGGGTGCCCGGGTGCAATTTCTAGGTGCCATGGCAACCTACTATTACTACTGATCATTTGTATAGTGCTTCAAGGCATACGCAGCACTGCGCAGACTGGTGCCTAGGATTTTTCAAGCCCTACACAATATCTACTGGTTCACCTTTATCAACATGTTTAGTCGCACCTTCAAAAATGTGGCAGATTGGTGAGACAAGGCCTTCTTTGCTAAATCCATATTGGTTTTGCCTCATTAAACCACGCCTATCTTTAATATGTTCAGTAATGTTCTTTATAATGATTTCTACCATGTTACCCTGCACTGAAATCAGGCTCACCAGTCTGTAGTTTTCTGGTTCATCCCTGGAAACCTTTTTAAATATTGGCGTTATATTTGTCACTCTCCAATCTTCAGGTACTATAGATGATTTTAATGATAGTTTACAAATTACTAATAGTACGTCTGTAATTTTATTTTTTGGTTTTTTTCAGCACCTTGGGATACATACCATCCAGTTCAAGTGATTTGCTATTCTTTAGTTTGCCAAATTGCCCTATTAAATATTATTTCCCCTACATCTTCTTCAATAAAGATTCAAGAAAAGAATTCATTTAGACCTCCTTTTACTAAAGCCCCTTTAAGATTTTGCACTTAACTTGTAAAACGAAAGCCTGTTAAGTGCAAAATCTTCATGTTAGCTATTGGAGGCATGACCATCATGTCCCTGGCAGTTAACTCTGGAATATGAACACCAAAGCATGCTCTATAAGGCTGGTTCACCTAATAACTCTCATAGTGGTATTGCTAGATGAACTCATGTTAAGAGCCACATGGCCACTGAGCATATGGCAATTGTCCTGGCACTAGTGGGGATGTGCTCTCCATGCCCACACTGCCTGTTCCCCACCCGCATTTTAACATGCAGTGATTGGCATACCCACATGTTAGTGTTTCCACATGCCAGTTGCTGTGTGTTAAAATGCAGATTAGCCAGTCACCAGGCTTTAGTAAAAGGATCTTAGTAGTGTGAGTAGAAAGGAAGGGATGAATTTTATCAATGTTATAGAGAAAGAAGTGGCAGCTTTTAGCTACCTGTTGGATTTATGCGGGCATAGGAACATAACCAGGGTTGAGATACGATATGCCTCATAGGGCATGGAATGAGAGGAGCCAGTACATCCAGAGCAGAGGAGAATATAGTGTTATAGAAAGATAGTGACTCATCAATGGACTCAGATGACATAGTGGAGGAAAGAGGTGATAAGTCATCAGTGGAGAGAGCTGAAGCATCGATACTGTGAAGATTCCTAAATGTGTTGGAGGAGTTCGGACAAGACCAAGATGGGGTAGTTAACGGTGAAGGTTAGCAGGTGATGGTCAGATAAGGGAAAAACTGAGGTGGAGACGTTTGAGGGTGAGCAATTGGAGATGAAGACAAGGTCAAAGCAGTGGCCATGTTTGTGAATAGGAGTGATAAAGCATAACTGAAGGTTGTATGAAGAGGTTAGGGTAAGGAGCATATGGATCAGAAGGGTCATCAATGTGAATGCTAAACATAAGAACATAAGATATGCCATACTGGGTCAGAACAAGGTCCATCAAGCCCAGTATCCTGTTTCCAACAGTGGCCAATCTAGGTCATACGTACCTAGCAGTTTCCCCAACAGACACAGGTTCCACAATGCTTCTACTGGGTCAAGTATTGATATCCTGGGTCCCTACTTAATGGTTTATGGACCTTTCCTCCAGGAACTTGTCCAAACCTTTTTTAAACCCAGCTACACTAATAGCCTTTACTACATCCTCCGGTAGCAAATTCCAAAGTTTGATTACACGTTGAGTGAAAAAATATTTTCTTTTATTAGTCTTAAATAGTTTACCCTGTAGCTTCATTGCATGTCCCCTAGTCTTTCTATATTCTGATAACGTAAACAATCGATCCACGTTTACCTGTTCCACTCCGTTCATTAATTTATAGACTTCTATCATATGTCCCCTCAGTCGTCTCTTTTCCAGGTTAAAGAGCCCTAACCTTTTTAGTCTTTCTTCATAGGAGTATCCTTCCATCCCCTTTACCATTTTGGTGGCTCTTCTCTGAACCTTTTCTAATAACGCTATATCCTTTTTAAGATACAGCGACCAGAATTGCACACAATATTCAAGGTGTGGTCTCAACATGGAACGATATAGAGGCATTATAATATCTTTTGTTTTATTTTCCATTCTTTTCCTTATGATACCTAGCATTCTATTTGCTCTCTTGGCCTCCGCTGCACACTGGGCCGAGAGTTTTAACATGTTATCCACAATGACGCCTAAATCTTTTTCCTGGGTGGTGGTTCCTAATGTGGAACCTTGCATCTTGTAACCATAGGGGTATGTTTACTAAACCTTCTTAATGTGCGCCCAGTGTTAGTGGGCAGGATGCCATATAAGGAGTGGGCGTTTCAGTTTAAAGTAGCAAAACGGGATTAGCGCGCGATAATGCGCGCTGCTGCGCACATTATTGGGCAAAGCGCCGCTAAGCGCGTTACCGCGCGGTAATCTTAAGTAGGCGCACAGACATCCAAACATGGAAACAGAAGTGTAGCACAATGGTTAATACACTGACTGATAATACAGGGGTCATGAGTTCAATCCCCCAGTGTGCGTGATACATAAGGCTGGCTGAGGCATCAGCTTTATTTATTTATTTTATTTATTTAACAGTATTTCTAAACCGCCTTATCTTAATAATCAAGGTGGTATCACAGCAAACAATCAGGTGAAGTGAGAGTGTTATACATGCAGTGGGGGGAAATTGAGTGTGTGTCGTGTTGTGTGTTAGATTGGTATGATCTATTTACAGAGTGGGCTATATACAGTGGTGCAAAAACAAATTCCATGCATACGTTGGTTAGGCGAGATCATGTGCTGTTGTTCATTCTCTGAAGTCATGTAATGTGTCCATAGTGTTCTATGAACAGTATGGTTTTCAGCTGTTTTCTGAAGTCTTTTAGGTCTGTGGTGGCCCTCAAGTCGTCTGGGAGTTTGTTCCATATTGTTGGAGCGGCCATTGAGAGTGCTCTGTCTGTTGTGTCCTTGCGTGTGTGTTTGTATTCACTGGGGGTGCTGACTCTGTTGTGGGTTTGTTTTCTTCTGGGACGCGTACTGGTGTCTGATTGTATGAGGGTGTGTAGGCTGTTGGCTGATGTGTGGTGTTTGATCTTGAATATGTTTATGATAGTTTTGTATTTGATGCGTGCACCGATTGGAAGCCAGTGTAAGTCTTTTAAGGTGGGTGTGATGTAAGTATTGTTGCCTGAGGCATTTTATTTGTATTTTAATTATTGCTGCCAGCAAACACACCCTCACGTGCCGTAACCTAAGGTGCCGCATAAGGCACCCCATAGGACACATTATAAAGTTCACTGTCCACCACGGCACCCTATAATGTCTCCTATAGGGCAACCTATAAGGCGCTCCATAGGACACCTTATACGGACTGTAACCATAAGGTGCCTCAGAAGGCGCTTTATAGGGCACCTTCTGAGGCACCTTATGGTTACAGTACCCTGAGGGTGTTTTGCTGGCAGCACTAATGTACATTAAAAAAAGACAATGCTTTGGACAGCCCTATCAAATAACCCCTACTGTGAGTTTGAACCCATGACCTCCACAAGTAGTGAAGTAACCAGTGGGCTACAGCTCCATAGCTGCTAGCAAACCCCTGGCTGGCTGCAGAAGAACTGCACGTCACCAGGATAGGGTTAACCCACCCATACCCATGATGCACTGCACATGCAAATCATCAGTCTACAGATGATCACAAGATGGGGTATGCACCCCCACACCACCTCAGCCTGGTAGGGGGAACTGACCGTGTGTGGTACTGGCACAGAGTAGCTACACACCGTCACATTGTGCAGGTATTGCACTCACCCTGAGGGTGAGGTGGGGCGCCCAGCACCAGGTCCCCAGCAGTGTTAATGTGTGAGATAGGTAGTTTCTGCAGACACACCTTGGATATATCTCAGTCAGGTTTAGCCCCTATGGACCCCTAGGAGGATTATGTACCACCACCACCCTCCTCCTCCTCCTCCAGGGCTGAGGGTGGTAAACAGGGTTTCCCACCAACAGATCCACATTCTACCTCCCTGCAATGGTGGCAGTAGAAGGGACCATCAACCCCAGTACTGTTGGGGAACAGACACCCTATAGGGCAGTCAATGCAGCTCTGTACACATCCATAACGCAATAGCAGACAGACATTAGGTCTGGATATGCTAAGCTGCACCCCACCACTATCTGATATTCTCCTGCAGCAAGCCTTCAGCTGCTGCACCCTGCAAGGTGTTCCATCAAGACACATACCAGCTGCAGACAGTCTGCTAACTAATCCATAGTGTATGTTTCTGGTGGAAAAGCGTGCATCCAGAACTGGGATGTCAGCATACACACCAAGCAGATAAGTCAGTGACTGGGCCCCAAAAGAGAACCCATAAATATCACATGAGAAAAATGCTGTAGAGCATTATGGGGGAGCCTAGCCATGCTGTGGTCACTGCTCAGTCAGGGTGAGAGTGATCTCCCAGCAGAACATGCTGTGGCCACCCTGTCTGTGCAGGTGGTGGCCGGGTCCTACTATGTCCCAGCCAGTGCCCTATGCCCTGTGCAGATGCATCCTGGCCAGGCCACCCTGTCCGGGCTATACCCATGGTACCTTGCTCCTCATTATGCACATTGGCAGGCCAATACTGGCAACAGTGCTGGCAGTGTGGGCTGTGGAGGGTGTTTGCAGCCACCACACACTGGATAGACAGACACACACTCCCACACCTATGCCAGCATTGTGCTACTATAGAGGTGTTTAGCAGCCCTGGCCACCACACCAGTCCTGGGCACAGTGCATGCATGGATATGGTACGCAGTAATGTTGGGGGTCACTCCCCAGGGTGGTAAACACTGTCAGAGACCAGACCTGAAGCACACTCCACAGACATCAGAAAGGTTGCTATGATTGAGCTCAATCAGCAAACTGTAAACTGTAAAGTTGTTAAAACCCAAGAGGATTGTGGAAAACTGCAGGAGGATCTGGATAAATTGGAAGACTGGGCATCCAAATGGCAGATGAAATTTAATGTGGACAAGTGCAAAGTTATGCACCTAGGAAAGAACAACCCACACTATAGTTACACGATGCAAGGCTCCACATTAGAAACCACCACCCAGGAAAAAGATTTAGGAGTCATTGTGGATAACATGTTAAAACCCTCCGCCCAGTGTGCAGCGGCGGCCAAGAAAGCAAATAGAATGCTAGGTATCATAAGGAAAGGGATGGATAACAAAACAAAGGATATTATAATGCCTCTGTATCGCTCCATGGTACGACCGCACCTTGAATATTGTGTGCAATTCTGGTCACCGTATCTTAAAAAGGACATAGCGTTATTAGAAAAAGTACAGAGAAGAGCCACCAAATTGGTGAAGGGGATGGAAGGCTACTCCTATGAAGAGAGGCTAAGAAGGTTAGGGCTCTTTAGCCTGGAGAAGAGACGGCTGAGGGGAGATATGATAGAGGTCTATAAATTAATGAATGGAGTGGAACGGATAAACGTGGAACAATTGTTTACGCTATCAGAGTATAGAAAGACTAGGGGACATGTAATGAAGCTACAGGGTAATCTATTTAAGACAAATAAGAGAAAATATTTTTTCACTCAACGTGTAATCAAACTCTGGAATCTGTTACCGGAGGATGTAGTAAGGGCTGTTAGTATAGCTGGGTTTAAAAAAGGTTTGGACAAGTTCCTGGAGGAAAGGTCCATAAACCACTATTAAAAAGGGACCCAGGATATCAATGCTTGACCCAGTACAAGCATTGTGGAACCTGTGTCTTTTGGGGATATTGCTAGGTACGTATAACCTAGATTGGCCACTGTTGGAAACAGGATACTGGGCTTGATGGACCTCGGTCTGACCCAGTATGGCATGTCTTATGTTCTTATGTGCTTAACGTAGGAATTGCTATCTGCCAGTAATCATAGCTACCTTTTGATAGCTGTGTACCGTATTCCCAGGTGTAGGGTGGCATTGCTAAGGTATGCAAGTGCTAGTATTGGGAGATGCACGCAGGGCCCAATGTCCTGCCTCTCCAGGAGGCATTGGTTAATGGAGCCTGTGGGTGTGGGTGTGTCTGCCCCTGTTGGCTGCTGCTTTACGGCAGAGGTTCCCAACTCCAGTCCTGCGGTGCCAAACACTGTTTGGGTTTTCATGCTGTCCCTCATGAATATGCATGAGATACATCTGCATACCAAGGGGGTGGTGCATAGATATGCAGCACAGGCATCTTTATTAGAGGCAGCATGGAACCTGAATGGTGTTTGGCCCTCCAGGACTGCATTTGGGAGACTCTGCTCTAGGTAATGCGCCTGTTTATGGTGTCTTTGCTCTGTAGGGTAAAATGTAGGTGTTTTGGGCATGTTTACGTCATCTGCAATAAAGGTTATGTCTGTATTAGCACGTTGTAGTAGTGGGTAAAATATGGGGACTGAGTTGACAGGCACCATAGCTGGGACTTGAACCTGTGACCTTCTGCCTCCAAACACACTGGTTGTCTGCACTGCACCACCGTGTTGCCACAGAGACAGTACATTCCCTGGTGATACCATGACTCTTTGTCTGGCAGTGCATGGCACCCACCTACACAGGGCTAGGCCATGGTCTGCTCTGGGCAGCTGCCACTGCCCCCCTCCACCACCAGTACCCCTCTGCCACCATGCTGGCATGCCATTCTGCTGGTGGTGCTGGTGGTGTGCAGTCTCAAGCCATCCAGTGTGCAGGTAGGCGGCTGCCTATGGTGCGTGTTCTGGGGTAGGGGTGCCTGCATAGATGTCCACGCTTCCCCCCAACACCGCCTGACAATGTTCTGTGCCCTTGGAGGTACCTGCTGGGTACTATCCCCTGTGACACTGTGATAAACACTCTCGTGCCCATGTTGGGCCCTCATCAGTTGCTGTCTGGCTGCTGTACAGTTTCAGCATTCCTAAGTGCCACCTAGGCATCTGCCTAGTCCGCACTGTGCCCCAGCTGCACCACAGCATGTGCCGCCTGCAACCCTCTGTATCCCCTTTCCCAGCATCTGTCCAGTTCCCATTCCGACATGCCTGCCCTGCTGTTGTGGAACATGTGCATGCCATAGGAAACCTGTCCAATGGAGTGGGAAACCCTGATCAGTGCTATTTCACTGTGGCATCATTCACCTTGTATGGGGACGGAGCGTAGACCCTTCCAAAATTCATATATTTTTTGGGGGAATGTTTTTTTATGTTTCCCATTACTATCACTATTGCCCAGCTTGGTTATGTTTTTTGTATATTTTGTTAGGGTCCTTTTCAATGTTTATTTGTACTTTTGTTCCGTGCACATTTATCACACTTATCACTTTTTTGTAGGTTTCCCTGGTTTTGCTGTACATTGCTGACAGAAATGGTTTCTTTTCCCTTTAAATCAGCTCTAACGCGAGGTTTTCACTTGCGTTAGTTTTGGCCTCGAATTTCACATCGTTAGTGTGCGGGGAGCCTCTCCCCTCCCACTCTCCACCCATTGACCCCTTCTCTCCGCCCCTGGGGAGCCTTCCTCCGCCCTCCGGGAGCCGTTCCCCGCCTTCAGTGCTTGTTTGTGCCGCTGCGCGCGTTAGCGCGCGCTAAGGCACATTTGTGCCCCGTAAAGCATCATTATCGCACGCTAAGGTAAGTTTAAGGTAAGTTAAAAGGTAGTACTGTGGATTTCATTACTATCCCTCCTCCACTAATTAAATCAAACGCGATCATGCTATGATCACTAATGTCAACACCCTTATCTCTTGCACAAGATCTGGTGTTCCACTAAGAACTATGTCTAATATGGCTTCCCCTCTGGTCGGTTCATGAACCAGCTGCTCCAAGAAGCAGTCATTTATTTCATCTAGGAACTTTATCTCCCTAGCATGTCCTGCCAAGAATAAGGGAAGGAGAAGGTGCATCCAGAAATGAGGAGAGCCGGGAGTCAAAGTCTGTGAGAAAGCTAGAGATGGACTTGTTTGGGGGGGGGGGGGTGGGGGTTCAATAAATGACAGCTGCCCAGAGAGGTAGTGGAGCAAATAGGTAGATGATGTGGACTTCAAAGGAAGGAAAGGAGTTAGATGGAGGAACCAGGAGGGGCTGAAATTGGCTGAAACCCAACACTGCCACTACGGCCAAAGGGCTGAGGTGTATGAGAAAATAGGTAGCATCAATGACAGAGGGCAGTAACTGAAGCAGAGTCTTTAGGGAGAAGCCAAGTTTCAGTAAGAGCCAGGAGATGCAGAGTATTAGAGATAAAGTGCCTGATATTTGAAAGGCATTTACATGGTTTACAACTCAGTAAACCATGTAAATGCCTTAAATGGGGATATTCAATGGCTTTTACACGGTTAGTAGTAGTAGTAGAAGAATCATCATTCACACTGATGATCCTCCTACTACTACTAGTACTACTACTGAGCATTTGTATAGCACTACAAGAGCTACACAGTGCTGCACAGACACATGTAAAATATGGTCACTGCTCATCAGAGCTTACAATCTAATCAAGACAGACAACACAGTAGCTGTAGTCATGGGAACACAAAGGAGACCAAGTGAGTCAAGATCCAAAAGCGGTGGCGAAGAGGTGAGTTTTCAGCCTGGATTTGAAAAAGGCCAGAGAAGGTGCCTGATGTAGACTCGAGTAGTTTGTTCAAGGCATAAGGAGCTGCAAGGTGAAAGGAGCGAAGTCTGGAGTTAGCAATAGAAGAGAAGGGCACAGATAGAAGCAATTTGCCAGAAGAGCGGAGATCCCAAGGAGGGGTGTAGGGAGAGGTAAGAGAGGCAAGGTAGTGAGGAGCTGTAGAATGAATGTACTTATAGGTCAGAAAAAGAAGTTTGAACTGGATGTGGAAGTGCCGTTGAATATCCCCTCCTAACCCCCCTATGTGCCCCGATGCTATCCGTTTAGCATCGGGGCATGTTGGGGGTGTTCTATATTGGAGCAAAGATTCCAACAGGTGCTAACCAGGCAGCAGTATATTGCATGCTGTCCTGTTAGCAATCTGTGCCTTAAAGATAGGTGAGGAAAACCCTTGCCTATCTTTAAGGTGCAGGATCTAACCAGGCAGCATGCAATATATGATTGGTGCCCGGTTAGCTACTCAGGCTTTCAGTGTCTGCAGTGATCCCCGGATATTCAATGCCGGGGCCATATATGACCCCTACATTGAATATCTGGGGTTAAGGGTCAGTGGACAGGGCTATGTGCTATAGGAACGCAAAGCCTGCGCAACCCAATATTGGGCCCAAAGAGGTCATGAATGAAGGCAGGTTTATTGAAGACAAAATGTGTATTCCACAAGGCGCATGAAAAAGAGGAGAAGAGAGATAGAAAGGAGAAAGATATGAAACAGATTTGAGAGGTTACGCATTGCTCTGTCTTGAGAGTATGAAAAAAGTCTAGGGGGACCAGGGTTGGGGTTGATATCTCCAGATGAGAGAAGGAGGAGCAGAAGAGAATGGGGGGAGAGAGGAGGAGGCATGAAGGAAGCGAGGGTGAGGTTCCCTCAATGAGACTGGAGATGGTTGAATGAGAGGAAGAAAATGGTGAAGCTCAAGAGCAGATGATAACGTAGAAGATAAAATGGTAGGGGAGGTGGGGACAGTAAAGAGTGGGTAAAGAGAAGTAGGGCCATGGAATTTTTGGAATGAGGGGAAAAGATTAGGGAGAATTAACATCAAGAATATAAAATGATGTGGAGTCATAAGAGAAGAAAAAAAGAGAATACAAATAAGAGGAGCTGCAGGTAGAGAAGAAGGAGACAGGTTTTGGTGGTTTCAGGTGCACCTGAGTAATTTATTTAGCTGTATTTATATCCTGCTTTTCACTGGGTCAAAGCAGTCAATTGGGGAATACATTTAACATGAGGAGATATGAGACACATACACTAATACTTACAGGGAACATGGGCAATGGAGGGTTAAGTGGCTTGCCCAAGACCACAAGGAGTGCCTATAGGACTAGAAATCCCAGTCCCTCTGGCCTGAGATTACTGTCCCCAGGTGGGACTTGAACCCCCAGCCCTCTGGCCTGAAGTACCTTGTCCTAACCACTAGACCACTCCTCCTCATTGTGTCAATGAGCAGAGGAAGGCTATGAAAGAATATTAAGCCAGAGGTGGGTGGCAATAAAGTAAAGTGTTAAGAAGGGAGACACAGCACTGGAGAGAGCAGGAGTTGGGCAAAAGCCAGACAGAAGATAGGACACTCTGAAAATATAGAAAGAAAGAACACTACATAAATAAATAACAAGCCAAATTCTAAACAGGCAGAAAAAAATGTCTGAATAGAGCATAAACATTAGCAGAGGCTTGCAGTGAGGGTGCTCTCACCAAGCAGGAACCTCCGAATGGAAGATCAGCAGCCCATGTGCTGAGATAAGCTTTTGAGCAAAGCCCAATTGGGGGCGGGGGTGTGGGGGGGGGGGAGGAGACTGGCCAAGGCAGGTAAATGGAAGCATGCAGATTCCAAAGACTTAAGAAGTCTATAAATTAATGAACGGAGTGGAACGAGTAAACGTAGATCGATGGTTTATGTTATCAGAATATAGAAAGACTGGGGGACATGCAATGAAGCTACAGGGTAAACTATTTAAGACAAATAAGAGAAAATATTTTTTCACTCAACGTGTAATCAAACTCTGGAATTTGTTACCGGAGGATGTAGTAAAGGCTGTTAGTGTAGCTGGGTTTTAAAAAGGTTTGGACAAGTTCCTGGAGGAAAGGTCCATAAACCATTATTAAGAAGGGACCCAGGATATCACTGTTTGACCCAATACAAGCATTGTGGAACCTGTGTCTTTTGGGGAAACTGATAGGTATGTATGACCTAGATTGGCCACTGCAGGAAACAGGATATTGGGCTTGATGGAACTTGGTCTGACCCAGTATGGCATATCTTATGTTCTTATGTTACCCAATATTCAAAAGGCATTTACATGGGTTACAGCCCAGTAAACCATGTAAATGCCTTAAACGGGACATTCAATGGCACCTACATAGTTAGTGCCTTTGAATATCCCCATCTAGGTCCCCTACATGCCCCAATGCTATCCAGTTAGCATCAGGGGATGTTGGAGGGCGTTTTGGGGTGCAGCGGAGGCGGAGACTGGCTCAGCTAGTCTTAGCCACAGAATCTAACTGGGTAGTGGTGCAATATCGCCGCTACCTGGTTAGCCTCGGCAGCTCAGGGACATGTGTGCCAAACCCTAATATTCAATGCCTTCACTGCGTCATTGAATGTCACTGGTCAACAAATGTTTACAAAATTCATGTTAATGAAATAAAAATAGTCATTCCTTATCAATTTTTATATGCTGAACACGAATATGACAGTGAAATTGCAAAGTTGGCTCCAAGTTTTTTGTAATCTACAAGAATTAATGTTTACATCACGAAATGCATGTCAATAGTAAATATAATAGGCCTTCGGTTAATACCTGTAAAAAAAACAAGTCATAGACTACTTCTTAGATGTTTTTGCCTGTCTCTTGTACAGCTGTTCGGGAGCTTCTCTGGGGAGTGTCCAGCAGTAGTCGGCCAGCATTGTAGTGGACCATTTTCCCTGGCATCTTTGCTCCATCGTTGCAATATCCTGGTGAAAACGTTCGCCCTGTTCATCACTAATCATACCACAGTTGTCAGGAAAGAAATCGAGATGGGAATCAAGGAAATGGATCTTTAGAGACATATTGCAGCCAAGTTTCTGATACTGCATCAGCATGTCTTCTACTCGTTCCTTGTAGTTTTCTGCCCTAACATTCCCGAGAAATTTGTTGACACTAGGCGAAAAGCATTCCATGCTTGTTTCACATCACCCTGCAGCAAGTTGTTGAACTGGTCATCTTTGAAGAGCTCTCAAATCTGAAGACCCACAAAAACTCCCTCTTTAATCTTTGCTTCACTGAGTCAAGGGAATTTTTCATGCAGGTATCGGAAAACTGGTGAAGTGCAGTCCATGGCTTTCACAAAGTAGCGGTGAAGGGGTGGTAGCAGGATTTTGTGAGCCTCAACCAGAGCTGGGTGCTGGATATTCTTCTCTCCAACTGTTACATTTTGTCTGCGATTCCATTCCTTCCGCAAGTAGTGCCAATCCCTTGCTCGGCTATCCCACTCACATAAGAAACACATGTATTTTATATATCCCTGCTGCAGTCCCATTAAAAGGGCAACTACCTTCAAGTCACCACAGAGATGCCAGCTGTATGTTTATGTTTATGTATTTCATATACCGCCCTATTTTATCAGTCAGAGCGGTTTACAATTCACAATCAATTAGAAACAGGCACAGGGCCAGAAAGGAGGAAAGGAAGTTACAATTGTTAATATAATAGAATGAGAGAAAGGATACAGGACTATACGTAGGGGACAGGATCAGATAAGAGGGGAGGGAAGGTCATAGGCCAAGGAAAAGATGTGGGTTTTTAGGTCTTGCTTGAAGGTGGCGTGATGGAGTTCTAACCGGAGGGAGGTGGGAAGTGAATTCCAGAGTGCGGGGCTGATGAAAAAGAAAGCAGAGGAGCGGGTGGATTGAAGGTGAGCGAGGGAGGGGGAAGGGAGATTAAGGCGGTTAAGGTGGAAGGAGCGGGGAGTGTGTCTGGGGGTGTGGAATGTAACAATGTCTGCCAGGTATTGTGGAGTACTAGTGTGAAGAGCCCTGTGAACTAGAGTAAGTAACCTAAACTGAGTGCAAAAGGAGTGGAAGTCAGTAGATGCTTTAAGTTATCGTATGTCTCTTTCATGTGGACGGCATGCGCTACTGGAATAGATGGAAGACGGTTTCCATTGTTCAAAAGCACAGCCTTCAGACTCAGTTTTGAAGAGTCTATAAATAGTCTCCAGTCTTGTGGGTCATGAGTGATTTTTAAGGCATTCATGAGGCTTTCAATATCGGAACAGAATGCCAGATTATTTTCCTTTCTGACTGCGTATAGTACACTTCTGATGTCAGATGGCTTCAGCAGTCGTCTGGCAATAGTATCGTATTGCATCAGATGATGTGGGCCCTTGGGGGGGGGGGGGTGTAGTGTATACCACTGTGACCTATACAGCCACTACTACACACACACCTCAAGCAATTCTAGGAACCACTCTGCTCTGATAACAGCTGCCCATGTCAGCCAGACCCTCACATGGGATACACACTAATCTGGCTGGTGTCTGCTCCCACAGGACCATATGTGACTGCAGGATAAAAATGGACCCCAAATTACCTTCAGCTGCACTGCACTGACCACCTGTCACACACTGGTAGTGATGGGGATGTACAGCACGACCTAGCTCTAGCACCACATGTACTGCGGACCTAGTGCTGGGCACCAATCCTATCCCTCAGGGTGACCACAGAACCTGTACAATGGCATGGTCTGTAGCTACTCTGTGCCAGTATCACACACTGTCAGTTCGTCTTTCCCAGCTGAGGTACCGGAGAGGTGCAGACCCCATTTGGTGATTAGCTGTAGACAGCTATTCAGCATGTGCATTGCATCATGGGTACTGCTGTAACATACACCTTGGAGGTATAGCCTACTGGTTAATACATTGCCATTCTTGGCAGTGTTCATTGGTTCAGTTCCTCATTGTTCCCTCCTCTCATGCCTGTCCTACTCAAATAGTGTGCATGCCTGTAGAGGTCATATTTTTGCAGATCTGCACTTCCAGCCCATAATACCCTCTCCACAATTGCCAACATTCCCTCGGTCCATCTATCTGCGTCTGTAGAGTCCTGTCTGCCTGTGAAGGCTGCCAGCCCATGTCCTGCACTGCTACCCTTTCCTGCATTGCACCTTATCGTGCTTGCCTCGCCTGTGCCTGATCTGCATGGCACTACCACTCCTCTGTCCACCCATCATTGTAACTATCCTGCACCTCTGCCTCCACTGGGGGACACGTATTCCCATCGTCTGCCACCAACTGTATTTCCGGTACTTTACGTTGCCAACACCCTGTGCAACACCACCAACATATATATATATATATCATGCATATTCATTAGGGCTATCCTGAACACCCGACTGGCCTAGGGGTTCAAGGACGACTGGTTAAGAACCACTGGTCTAAGTGGTATGGGCTATAGCAGGGGTCTCCAACTCCAGTCCTGGAGGGCCGCAAACCAGTCAGGTTTTCAGGGTATCCCTAATGAATATGCATGAGATATATATGCATTAGAAATAGCCTGTCAAACTGACTGGTTTGTGGCCCTCCAGTGCTGGATTTGGGGACCCCCACCTTACACCTCTGTCATTTAAGATTGTGAGTGGGCAAGGTACAGATGTCCTCGACATCAAAAGAGCAGATAGAATGTGTCACATACCTCCTCGCTTCTCACCACCACCAAAATATTGTCTATTAGACAACTTTTTGGTGGTGGTGAGAAACGAGGAGGGATGTGACACATTCTATCTACCCTTTTGATGTCGAGGACATCTGTACCTTGCCCACTCACAATCATACATGACAGAGGTGTACGGCAGGGGTCCCCAAATCCAGCACTGGAGGGCCACAAACCAGTCAGTATGGCAGGCTATTTCTAATGCATATATATCTCGTGCATATTCATTAGGGATACCCTGAAAACCTGACTGGTTTGCGGCCCTCCAGGACTGGAGTTGGAGACCCCTGGGCTATAGACCCCAAGGGGCCTCAATCACCCCTGTTGTAGAGGAGGGTGTGGTGCAGGGGAAGGGAACCCTGGTCCTGGAGAGCCGCAGACCAGTCAGGTTTTCGGGATATCCCTAATGAATATGCATGAGATATATATGCATTAGAGAGATCCTGCCAACCTGACTGGTTTGTGGCCCTCCAGGGCTGGATTTGGAGACCCCTGCCTTACAGCTCTGTCATTTAAGATTGTGAGTGGGCAAGGTGCAGATGTCCAAGACATCAAAAAGGTTAGATAAAATGTGTCACATTCCTCCTCACTTCTCACCACCACCAAAATATTGTCTATTAGACAACTTTTTGGTGGTGGTGAGAATCGAGCCTACTAACCAGTCCCCCATCAGAGACTTTTGGCGAAGCTAAAAAGTCATGGGATAGGAGGCAGTGTACTATTGTGGATCGGGAACTGGTTAAAAGATAGAAAGCAGAGGGTAGGGCTAAATGGCCAATATTCCCAATGGAAAAAGGTGAATAGTGGAGTACCCCAGGGATCTGTACTGGGTCCGCTGCTTTTTGACATATTCATAAATGACCTGGAAAAGGGAATAACTAGTGAAGTTATCAAATTTGCAGATGACACAAAACTGTTTAAAGTTGTTAAAACCCAAGAGGATTGTGGAAAACTGCAGGAGGATCTGGATAAATTGGAAGACTGGGCATCCAAATGGCAGATGAAATTTAATGTGGACAAGTGCAAAGTTATGCACCTAGGAAAGAACAACCCACACTATAGTTACACGATGCAAGGCTCCACATTAGAAACCACCACCCAGGAAAAAGATTTAGGAGTCATTGTGGATAACATGTTAAAACCCTCCTCTCAGTGTGCAGCGGCGGCCAAGAAAGCAAATAGAATGCTAGGTATCATAAGGAAAGGGATGGAGAACAAAACAAAGGATATTATAATGCCTCTGTATCGCTCCATGGTACGACCGCACCTTGAATATTGTGTGCAATTCTGGTCACCGTATCTTAAAAAGGACATAGCATTATTAGAAAAAGTACAGAGAAGAGCCACCAAATTGGTGAAGGGGATGGAAGGCTTCTCCTATGAAGAGAGGCTAAGAAGGTTAGGGCTCTTTAGCCTGGAGAAGAGACGGCTGAGGGGAGATATGATAGAGGTCTATAAATTAATGAATGGAGTGGAACGGATAAACGTGGATCAATTGTTTACGCTATCAGAGTATAGAAAGACTAGGGGACATGTAATGAAGCTACAGGGTAAACTATTTAAGACAAATGAGAGAAAATATTTTTTCACTCAACGTGTAATCAAACTCTGGAATCTGTTACCGGAGGATGTAGTAAGGGCTGTTAGTATAGCTGGGTTTAAAAAGGTTTGGACAAGTTCCTGGAGGAAAGGTCCATAAACCACTATTAAAAAGGGACCCAGGATATCAATGCTTGACCCAGTACAAGCATTGTGGAACCTGTGTCTTTTGGGGATATTGCTAGGTACGTATAACCTAGATTGGCCACTGTTGGAAACAGGATACTGGGCTTGATGGACCTCGGTCTGACCCAGTATGGCATGTCTTATGTTCAGTCCATAGCGTATATTCACAAGGGAACTCTGCACCCAGAGATGGGATGCACAGCACAGACACCAAGCAGATCTCTCTGTGATTAAGCCCCAGAACCAGGAACACACAGATATCACTGGAAACAAATAATATGTGGCTCTATGTGGGAACATAGACATGCCATGGTCACTGCTCGGTCAGAGTGAGAGTGAGAGTGCCCCCCCCCCCCCAGTGTGACATGCTGTGGCCAACCTGTCCATGCAGGTGGTGGTCGAGCACTACTGTGTCCCAGCCATTGCTCTCCACCCTGTGCAGATGCATCTTGGCCAACCCACCCTGTCTGGGCCATACCCACAATACTTTGCTCCTCATTATGCACATTTGCAGGCTAACGCTGAGAGCAGTGTGAGCAATGTGGGCTCAGTGAGGTGTTAGCAGACACAAAACAATGGAGAGACATACACACACTCACACACCTATCTCAACATTGTGCAGAGATGGAGGTGGTTGACAACCCTACCCAATCCACTGGTCCTGGTCACAGTGCTGACATTGCTAATCTGTGCAGGGGGTAGTAGTAGTGATCTGGTGATAACTGCAGCTCTGTGCTGGGGCCAGCAGCCTGAAACTCCATGAAGCTGTGGATAGTGGAGCCCTTGTGAGTGGGTGTCCGTACCCATGTGCACCACTGCATTGGGGTTTGCCCATGTTGTTGTTGTGGCTGCAGTGTGGGCTTCAACTATGGGGAGATGCTCTGAAGGATCCACAGATGGGACCTAAACCTCTGACCCTCTGCTCTTGGACATGCTGCCTGAGTGTACTGCACCACACTGTTGCCATGGCAGCATAGTGGTCCCTGGGGCTACCCTTATGTTCCTCGGCAAGACCTCTTCTGTTGCACTGCACGGTACAGGTGGGTGCCACTGCTCCCTCCAGCACAGTCACCCACCCCCTCTGCCAAGCTGCCATGACCATATGCTGTCGGTGTCGGTGGTGCGCCATCCCAGGCCATCCAGGGGGCTGCCTAAGGTGTGGGTTCTGGGGTGGGGTTCCTACATAGATGTCCACACTTCCCCAGGCACTGCCTGGGGATGTTATGCACCCCTTTGGGTGCCTGCTAGGTAGTGTCTCCTGGATGGGACACTGTGGGCCACAGACTCATGGGCATGTCTGACCCTGGTCAGTTGCTGTCTTGCTGGTTTCCATTTTCTGCACTCCTATGTGACACCTCGGCAACCGCCTAGTCCACCCTGTGCCCCAGTAGCCCCCACTGCATGTCCCGCCTGCAGCTCCCATGCCCCATTAGCGCCATCACCATAGTGGCCTTTCATACCAGGGCACTATGCTGTTGCTGCAAATGGAGCACTACTATCACCTTTCTTGGGCTCCCTGCCTATGCTGTACATTACTGACACTGAAATGGTTTCTCTCTCTTGCAAATGTGTGCTAACACCAGGTTTTCAGTTGTGCTAGGATTCAGCCCTTACTTTCTCCATGTTAGTGTGGAAGGGGCCTCTCCCCGCCCACTCCCCACCCACTCCCCGCCCATTGATCCCTTCTCTCCGCCCTCTCTCCACCCTTTTCTGGAATTACTGCGGCCGGGAACGTTAAGGCGCGTTATGTAACGTTAAGGCGTCTTAACGTTACATAACCTGCCTTAACGTAGCCACTGCTACATTACCGCAGTTTAATAAACATACCCCTTAGTATCATCTAAGTAAAAGCAATATAAACTTTCTCAATATGAGGCATATTGTGAAGTATGAATACAAAACTCTACCAAAAGGTTGCTGAGGACATAGAGCAAATCTACCATGCCAACACCAACTTCCAAACCTCACACATCATGGTCTCTACCTAGGAAAAGGTCAGACATTAAACATTGCAATGAGCTCTAGAACATCAATTCACCTACTAAGAAAACTGAACAATCTTGCCTTGCATCCTTACCTGTCTGTAAATATCAGGGCTGGTCTACAGTAGCTGGCTGGTGCATGCGGCTTGGCTAACCCGCACTCGCTTCCCACAGTCTCACTCCATGCTTGCGAAGCAGGGCACAACAGCAATAGGCAATCGTAGATAACAATGGATGGCTGACAGGCACAGTTGTGACTAGTGGCGTGCAGTGATATTTACAATAGGGGATTCAGTAAAAGTGCCAAACAACAAAAGGGGCCTAGCAGCCCCCACATAACATCTCCCACTCCAACAAAAACACCAGCCATACCCTTTCCCAATCTTCTTTTCCCTTGCAGGCTGCATCCAACAGTTTCCTTTTCTCATACCCCTTCCTCTTCTCTCTACTTTTCTTTTCTATCCCTTCATCCCACATTCCCCTCTTTCTTATCCTGCTGTCCTCTTATCTCCTTTCTCTTACACTCACCTTCTCAACCCCCTATTTTCTCTTCTTCTCCTTTTGCCATATCCACTCTCTTGACCACCCTCGATACTTCCCTCTGTCCCATACCTTTGCTCTTCCCTTCCCTCATTCTGCCCACCAACTGTTACACGTCTTCATCTTAATTTAAAAAGGTAACTACCACAGGCTCACCTGCCTCAAGACTTGACCACTCATCCACTTTTGGCCAACTCACTGCCTCTCTCAAACCTGCAAGTTCAATCTCTCAGGTTCATCCCCTCATTCTCAAGCTTTCCAAGCTCATTCTGTCTTTTGGAGTGGGTGTGGGTGGGATATATGGTTGAAGGGTTGGTTGGAGGTGGGAGCTATGGATAGAGGGGTGGGAGAGTGTCTAAAAGTACTTTATTGTGGTCTTTGTGTGCATGCTATCAGAATGAATGCAAGGGTGTGTGTGTGTGTGTGTGTGTGTGTGACAGAATAAATTTGCAGGAGAAAGAGGAGGTGACTGTGGATGGTCAATGTGTGTGACTGGGTGCTCTGCATTTATGAGTGAGTGAGAGATGTCTAAGGGGTATGTTTACTAAACCATCTTAACGTGCGCCCGGCGATAGTGTGCAGGATGCCATAAAAGGAGTGGACGTTTCAGTCTTAAAGTAGCAAAACGGGATTATCGCGCGATAATGTGTGCTGCTGCGCACATTATCGGGCGAAGCGCCGCTAAGTGCGTTATCGCGCGGTAATCTTAAGTAGGCGCACAGACATGCAGACATAGAAACAGAGGTGTAGCACAATGGTTAATTTATTTTTATTTATTTATCTATTTCTTCTATACCGCCCCTTCCAGAGATCAGGGGCGGTTTACATGGAACAATTTAACAGTTTTGTATACGTTCGTATAACATTACATTGAACAAAATTTTTAACTTTTTACATATAACAGAGCATTAACTGTTAAAACTATTTACAAGGTGTATACTTTTGTATACTTCTGTATTGTTATATTGATCAGAAGTTTCTAACTTTTTACAGGGAATAGGCAACGAACTGCCATTGCTATTTACAGATGTTATTTACAAAAAGGTTAGGATACAATGTGTTATAGTGTAGAGTATTCATCATTCAAGTGGGTGTGTGTGTGTGTGTGTGTGTGTGTGGTGGAATTTATTTCCATTTTTTTTTTAATACACTGACTGGTGATATGGGGTCATGAGTTTGATCCCCCAGTGTGCTTAATGCATAAGGCTGGCTGAGGCATTAGATTTGACATGTAAGTATTGTTTTTTGAGGCATTTTATTTGTATTTTAATTGTTGCTGCCAGCAAACACACCCTCACGTGCCATAACCTAAGGTGCTGCATAAGGCACCCTATAAGGCACTCCATAGGGCACATTATAAAGTGCACTGTCCGCCATGGCATCCTATAATGTCCCCTATAGGGCACCCTATAAGGCGCTCCATAGGACACCTTATAAGGCACCTTATGCGGACTGTAACCATAAGGTGCCTCAGAAGGCGCTTTATAGGGCGCCTTCTGAGGCACCTTATGGTTACAGTACTCTGAGGGTGTTTTTGCTGGCAGCACTAATGCACATTAAAAATAGACAATGCTTCAGACAGCCCTATCAAATAACCCCAGTGTGGATTTGAACCCATGACCTCTGGCTCCACAGGCAGTGAAATAACCAGTGGGCTACAGCTGCTAACAAACCCCTGGCTGGCTGCAGAAGGACTGCACATCACCACACAAACAGTCTGCTGTGGTCACCAAGATAGGGTTAACGGTTAACCCACCGATACCCATGATTCACTGCACATACAAATCAGCAGTCTACAGATGATCACAAGATGGGGTATGCACCCCCACAGTACCTCGGCCTGGTAGGGGGAACTGACCGTGTGTGTTACTGGCACAGAGTAGCTACACACCGTCACATTGTGCGGGTACTGTGCTCACCCTGAGGGTGAGGTGGGGCACCCATCACCAGATCCACAGCACCTTCGATGGCAGAAATAGGCCATGCTGCAGGTCCCACAGCAGTGCTAGTGTGTGTGAGATAGGTAATTCCTGCAGACACACCTTGGATACATCTGTATTTCTCAGTCAGGTTTAGCCCTTAGGAGGATTATGTACCATCACCCAAACCACCCCCTGGGGCTGAGGGTGGGAAACAGGGTCTCCCACCAACAGATCCACATTCTACTTCCCTGCAGTGGTGGTAGTAGAGGGGACCATCAACACCAGTCCTGCTGGGGAACAGACACTCTACAGGGCAGTCAATGCAGCTCTGTACATACATCCATAAAGCAATAGCAGACAGACATTAGGCCTGGAAATGCTAAGTTGCACCCCACCACTATCTGATATTCTCCTGCAACAAGCCTCCAGCTGTGTAACCTGCAAGGTGTTCCAATAAAACACATACCAGCTGCAGACAGTCTGCTAGCTAGTCCATAGTGCATGTTCCTGGTGATGCATACACACCAAGCAGATAAAGCATTGATTAGACCACAAAAGGGAACCCATAAATATCACATGAGAGAAATACTATACAGCACTATGGGGGAACCTAGCCATGCCGTGGTCACTGCTCAGTCAGGGTGAGAGTGATCTCCCAGCAGGACATGCTGTGGCCACCCTATCTGTATAGGTGGTGGCTGGGCACTAAAATGTCCCAGCCATTGCCCTATGCCCTGTGCAGATGCATCCTGGCCAGACCACCCTGTCCGGGCTATACCCATGGTACCTTGCTCCTCATTATGCACATTGTCAGGCCAATACTGGCAACAGTGCTGGCAGTGTGGGCTGTGGAGGGAGTTTTCAGCCACCACACATACTGGATAGACAGACACACACTCCCAAACCTATGCCAGCATTGTGCAACTATAGAGGAGTTTGGCAGCCCTGGCCACCGCACCAGTCCTGGGCACAGTGCGGGCATGGATATGGTACGCAATACTGTTGGGGTCACTCCCCAGGGTGGTAAACATTGCCAGACACCAGACCTGAAGCACACTCCACAGACATCAGAAAGGTTGCTATGATGCAGCTCAACAGCAAATTGTGCTTAACTTAGGAATTGCTATCTGCCAGTAATCATAGCAACCTTTTGATAGCTGTGTACCGTATTCCCAGGTTTAGGGTGGCATTTCTAAGGTATGCAAGTGCTAGTATTGGGAGATGAACGCAGGGCCCAATGTCCTGCCTCTCCAGGAGGCATTGGCTAATGGAGCCTGTGGGTGCGGGTGTGTCTGCCCCTGTTGGCTGCTGCTTTATGGCAGAGGTTCCCAACTCCAGTCCTGGTGTGCCAAACACTGTTCGGGTTTTCATGCTGTCCCTCATGAATATGCATGAGATACATCTGCATACCATGGGGGCGGTGCATAGAAATGCAGCACAGGAATCTTTATTAGAGGCAGCATGGAACCTGAATGGTGTTTGGCCCTCCAGGACTGCATTTGGGAGACTCTGCTCTAGATCAGTGTTTCCCAACCCAGTCCTACGGGGCACACCGGCCAGTCAGGTTTTCGGGATATCCCTAATGACTATGCATGAGATATATATGCATTAGAGATATCCTGCCAACCTGACTGGTTTGTGGCCCTCCAGGGCTGGATTTGGAGACCCCTGCCTTACACCTCTGTCATTTAAGATTGTGAGTGGGCAAGGTGCAGATGTCCTAGACATCGAAAGGGTATATAGAATGTGACACATTCCTCCTCGATTCTCACCACCACCAAAAAGTTGTCTAATAGACAATATTTTGGTGGTGGTGAGAATCGAGGAGGAATGTGTCATATTCTATATACCCTTTCGATGTCTAGGACATCTGCACCTTGCCCACTCACAATCTTAAATGACAGAGGTGTAAGGCAGGGGTCTCCAAATCCAGCCCTGGAGGGCCACAAACCAGTCAGGTTGGCAGGATATCTCTAATGCATATATATCTCATGCATAGTCATTAGGGATATCCCGAAAACCTGACTGGCCAGTGTGCCCCGTAGGACTGGGTTGGGAAACACTGCTCTAGATAATGCACATGTTTATGGTGTCTGTGCTCTGTAGGGTAAAATGTAGGTGTTTTGGGCATGTTTACGTCATCTGCAATAAACGTTCTGTCTGTATTAGCATGTTTTAGTAGTGGGTAAAATATGGGGGCTGGGTTGACAGGAACCACAGCTGGGACTTGAATCTGTAACCTTCTGCTCCTGAACACACTGGCTGTGTGCATTGCACCACTGTGTTGCCACAAAGACAGTACATTCCTTGGGAATACCATGACTGTTCATCAGACAGGGTCTGTCTTGCAGTGCACGGCACCCACCTACACAGGGCTAGGCCACGGTCTGCTCTGGACAGCTGCCCCTCTGCCCCCTCCACCACCAGTGCCCCTCTGCCACCCTGCTGACATGCCCTTTTGCTAGTGGTGCTGGTGGAGCGCAGTCTCAGGCCATCCAGTGTGCGGGTAGGTGGCTGCCTATGGTGCGGGTTCTGGGGTAGGAGTGCCTGCATAGATGTCCACGCTTCCCCCCAGCACCGCCTGCCACTGTTCTGTGCCCTTGGGGGTACCTACTGGGTACTATCCCCTGTGATACTGTGGGAAGCACACTTGTGCCCATGCTGGGCCCTCATCAGTTTCTGTCTGGCTGCTCTACTGTTTCAGCATTCCTATGGGCCACCTAGGCATCAGCCTAGTCCGCACTGTGGCCCACCTGCAGCACAGCATGTGCCGTCTGCAGCCCTCTGTGTCCCCTTTCCCAGCATCTGTCCAGTTGCCCTTTCCGACATGACTGCCTTGCTGTTGTGGAACATGTGCACGCCATAGGAAACCTGTCCAATGGAGAGGGAAACCCTCATCAGTGCTATTTCACTGTGGGATCATTCGCCTTTTATGGGGATGGAGCGTAGAGCCTTCCAAAATTCATATCTTTTTTTTGGAGCTTTCTTGGGAGTGTTTTTTTATGTTTCCCATTAATATCACTATTGCACAGCTTGGTTATGTTTTTTTTATATTTTGTTGGGGTAATTTTCATTGTTTATTTGCACTTTTGTTTCGTGCACATGTATCACACTTATCACTTTTTTGTGGGTTTCCCTGGTTTTGCTGTACATTGCTGACAGAAATGGTTTCTCTTCCCTTTAAATCAGCTCTAACGCCAGGGTTTCACTGGCGTTAGTTTTCAGCCTCGGATTTCACAGCGTTAGTGTGCGGGGAGCCTCTCCCCTCCCACTCTCCACCCATTGACCCCTTCTCTCCGCCCCTGGAGAGCCTTCCTCCGCCCTCCGGGAGCCTTTCCCCTCCTTCAGCGCTCGTTTGCGCCACTGCACGCGTTATCGTGCAATAAGGTACCTGTGCGCTTAAAAAAGTGCCATTATCACACGATAAGGTAACTTATTGCACGATAACGTCACAGAGTGCACTTTAAGACGGTTTAGTAAACATACCCCTAAATGTGTAGATGGGATCAGCGCATGAATGTTCTGTATGTCTGAATGGATGAGGATGAGTGTGTGAACTCCATTGCAAAGCACGGTAATACTCAGCCTGAAAGCTCTCAAAGAGGTTTAGGTGTTCTTTTTTAAAAGCTAATTCTTAAAGGGGTTTTGCTGTTCTTTTTTAATAAAGCTAATTCTTAGAAGGGTTTTGCTGTTCTTTTTCAAAGGATAAGTCTTTCTTTTTGGTCATCCTTGACCAAACACTCTTATTTAAACAGCAGATTGCTAAGGTCGCAAGATCAGTATTCTTCAAAGTGAAGATGGTACAAAGGCTCAGACCTCTCATAGACCCTCAAGACTTCCACACAGTTATGCAAGCAATGACCCTGCCACACTTGGGGGTATGTTTACTAAGCAGTCTTAACGTGCGCCCGGAAATAGTGTGCAGGCTGTCATAAAAGGAGTGGGCGTTTCGGTCTTAATGTAGCAAAACGGGATTATCGTGCGATAACGTGCGCTGCGCACATTATCGGGCAAGACGCCGCTAAGCACGTTAACGCGCAGTAATCTTAAGTAGGTGAGCTGACATCTAAGTAAAGAAACAGAGGTGTAGCACAATGGTTAATACACTGACTGATAGTACTGGGGACATGAGTTTGATCCCCCAGTGTGCCTAATAAACAAAGCTGGCTGAAGCATCTCCCTTAATGTTTAAGTAGTGCTTTTTTTGGCATTGTAGTTTTATTTTAATTAGTGCTGCCAGCAAACACACCCTCACAGTGGCATAACCTAAGGTGTCGCATAAGGCACCCTATAAGGCACTCCAGAGGGCACATTATAAAGTGCACTGTCCGCCAAGGCACCCTACAATGTCCGCTATAGGACACCTTATAAGGCACCCTATAAGGCGCTTTATAGGGCGCCTTATAAGGCGCCCTATAAGGTGACTTATGGGGCGCCTTAAGGTTACAGTACTCTGAGGGTGTTTTTGCTGGCAGCACTAATGTACATTAAAAATAGACAATGCCTTGGACAGCCCTATCAAATAACCCCACTGTGGTCTAGAACACATGACCTCTGGCTCCACGGGCAGTGAAGTAACCAGTGGGTACAGCTGCCAACAACCCCCTTGCTGGCTACAGAAGGACTGCATGTCACCACACAAGCAGTCTGCTGTGGCTACCAGGATAGGGGCAACCCACCCGTACCCATGATGCACAGCACATGCATATCAGCAGTCTACAGATGAACACAAGATGGGGTATGCACCCCACAGCACCTCAGCCTGGTAGGGGGTGCCGACGGTGTGTGTTAGTGGAACAGAGTAGCTACAGACCGTCACATTGTGTGGGTATTGTACTCACCCTGAGGGTGAGGTGGGGCGGCTATCACCAGGTCCGCAGCACCTTCAATGGCTGAGATAGGTCATGTCATAGGTGCCCATCAGTGCCAGTGTGCATGATAGGTAGTATCTGCAAACACACCTAGGATACATTAGTGTCTATCTGAAGTTGTCAATCAGGCCTGGCCCTTATGGGCTATGATGCACCCAGAATAGTGCATATTTTGTCTTAGTAGCATGATGTAAGTGACAGGGGGTATTTGGACCCATAGGCAGATTATGTACCAACCACCCAATCCACCCTCAGTGGCTTAGGGTGGGAGACAGGGATTCCCACACCATCAAATCCACATTCTACCTCCCTGCAACAGTGGCAGTAGAGGGGGGGCCATCAACCCCAGTCATGCTGGGGAACAGACACCCTACCTGGATGCAAGCAATGCCTGGATCACTGTATTCATGGCCTCCAGATGCTGGGGTGGAAGGGGGCTCACCGAAGGCGGTCGTTGAGGTGGCTTCGAGGAGAAGTTTATGCGGTAGCCCTGTTTGATGATGGCGAGGACCCATTGATCCGTCGTTATCTGCTCCCAGGAGTGGAGGAAGGCGGATAAGCGGCCCCCGGTCGGAAGGTGCTGGCAGGGCGGTGAGTCAAAAACTAGGATTGTTTTTGGCAGGCGCAGAGGGGGCTTTCTTCGATGTGCGCTCCCATTGGCGTGGCTTCTGTCTATAAGGGGCTTGGTAGTGTTGCTGTTTGTAGCGTGGCTGTTGTTGCCACCTGCGGTAGGAGTTGTAGCGCTTAGGACCCGTCGGGCCGTGGAAGGCTCCCTTGCAGTAAGATTTTGTGCGCTCGGAGCCCTCCTCCAGTGTTTGGAGCGTGGTACAGCGCTCGCGCATGTCGTTCACTGTCTCCTTGACTTTGTCGCCAAAAAGTGAGTCGCCGGAGCATGGTGTGTCAGCGAGCTTGTCATGAAAGTCAGTCTGAAGGCCTGAGGCCCTGAGCCAAGCTAGCCGGCACGCAGAGATGGCAATTCCGGCCACCCTGGAGGCTGTCTCGAAGGCGTCATGGGCAGCTCGACCCTGATGTTTGGTGCATTCCTCGAGATCCGCAATGGCAGACAAGAGTGCAGGTGGAACTTCTGCGCCCTTGGCGGAGGCTCTCATGTTGGCCACCAACGTATCCTGGTAAATGGCGTGTTGAAATAGATGTGCCGAGATCCTGGCGTTCAGCATGGAGCCTTGATAAATCCGCTTTGCAACGTCGTCTAGAAGTTTGTTGTCTTTACCCAGAGGCACGTTGGAAGAGGCGGGCGAGGATTTAGACCATTTAAGGGTGGATTCGACCACGATGGACTGGTGGGGCAGATGCTGCTTGTCAAATCCAGGGATGGGTTGGACAACATACTTAGAGTCCAATTTTTGAGAGCACGAGTGGTTGGACGCAGGTGTCTGCCATATTCTTGTAAGGTTCTCCCGAAGGAGCTGATGAACAGGTAGGGCTGAAATGACTTTAGGGGCATCCACAAACTTGAGCGCACTTTGAACCTCGTCACGTTGATCCATAGCGTCAGTAGAAGTAATTGACAGAGCCGCTAGGACCTTCCGTACGAATTTTGAGTAGATCAAGTCCTCAGGAGGATCGGGTGGCCCTGAGAGGTTGTCCTGGTCTGCGCGAGAAGTGGTCCCTGATTGAGAAGAGTCATCAGGGCGATCTTGATCCTGAGACTGCACCAGGCTGACTGAGGCGGCCGGTGTGGTTAGGGTGGACTCCTGTTCCCGTGGAAGTGGGTCCTGCTGTTGGTTGGTTGGGTCCATGCCAATGGTGGCCAGGTGCGCGGCAGATTCAGCCGGGGGGGGCTAGGGGCTGCGCTTGATGGGAGGCCAGGTTGGAGAGCACAGACGTCCACTGCTGTAGCATATCCTTGAGGAGCAGCAGCGTGTCCGGGGCTCCTTGCGAAGGTAGAGCCGTAAGGGCCTGTGTGCTGCTTGGAAGTGGTTGCTTGGCCTCTCCGTGGCAGGCTGGCCGCACAGGGGATGCGGGGAGATAGAGATCGGAGTCCTCTGAGCTTCTGGAAGCGTCGTAGACAGAATTTCTGCAGGAAGCCGGAGCGGATGAGGGGGTGTGTTGGCCTGAACTCCCGCTAGAGTGAGAGCTTTGGGAGCACGGAGAACTGCGCCTGCCGTGCCTGCCTCTCTTATTAGGCCGTCTCCCCCCATGGCAGCGGGTTGATGTCGAACTGAGGCTGCGATCCCTGTGTCGTCTGCAGCTTCTGTGCCGTGATCTGTGCCCGTGTCGGCTTTCTGATGAGGCACGTCTGCGCCGGCTTCTGTGCTCATAAATGTCTCTTTTGCTGCGGGCGGACTTGTGCTGGCTCCGTGAGCGGCTCCGTCTCCTTGAGTGGCTCCGATGGTCTTGGGAGTGCCTGCGCCATTTATGTGCTCGGCACGGACGGCTTCTCTGCCTGCCCGCATGACTCTGTGGTCCGTTAGATTCCCCTTCAGAATCGTGTTGGTGCTGAAGGCAGTCAGCGCTGATAGGCTCTGCTCCGAATTGTCCTGTGGAGGCTGCGCCAAGAGGAGGCAGGCTCAGGAAGGCCGGAAGCAGTCATTGAAGAGGCAAGAAGTAGCAGATGAGGAGAAGCAGAGGCTACCCCCGGCAAGATGGATGCCTCCATAAGCACACACATGTCCGGGGCGTTCAGGGCATCGCAGCGGGGAACGGAGGCCGAGAGAGGCTCGTCCCCGGCCAGAACGATAACGGCAGCACAGGGTTGAGCTGGATCAACATGAGTACTCACAGCAGCAGCGGGTGCCAGAAAATCTCGGAGAGCATGCCAGCGTGACTTTAGAGCCCGGGGGGACATGCGGCTGCAGGCAGAGCAGTCCTCGACGGCGTGATCGCTACCCAGGCATCGTAGGCAGAGATGGTGAGAGTCTGAGTTTGCCATTTTTCTGGAACAGGCTGGGCATTTTTTGAATCCAGGTTTCTTCATGTTGAACAAGATAGGAGAGTAAAATAAAAAACGTCTTACTGGCAAGGCGGAAGACAAAGACTGACCAGCTAGGGGCGGATCAAGAGGTGGGGCTACCAGTCAGGCCCAGAAGGCTAAAGCCTTCTGGGCTAATGAGAGTACGTCCGTCTACGGCGCCGTCGGATGACGTCACCACTTGTGGCTGACTCATCCTGCTTGTCCTGGGAGAAACACGGGTACCCTGTTTGAATGGCACAGAAGAAAACACATGTGAGCTATGGAGAGAGTATATGTCATCAGGCCTGCTACAGTCTGGCTAACCATATTTTGTACAGGAGTGTGCAGGATGTGGGCCTACTGAGGAAATACAGGTCAAGCTGCCTACTGAGAAAAAATACAGGTCAAGCTGAAAACTAATTAGCTCTGAAGAAATGCAATTAGTGCCAGGAGACCATAAGCGGGCCCCAAGGAATGCAGGAGATATACGCTCCACAGCACAGATAAGCAAAGATCTTGGAGTACAGCTGCAGGCCCTAAGACATAATCATGGGAAAGGGGGGGGGGGGAGGTGGTCCCAAGGGGGGAGCCTTAGCTCTGCAAGCAGCACTCGGACTTTTTTGCAGAAGGCTCTACGTTTTGTAAATGGCTTTACAACTATTTGTGCACACGGAACAAGACTCAGTGCAGGAGTTGCTACAGATGAAGCAGATCTGAGCAGAATGATCCCTAAGCCAAAATATCCCAACACTAGTCACAGAGGATCAGCATGTATTTTGTTTCACAACTTTTCTGATAGTTCTGATTGTTTCAATTGTTCTGACTCTTAACAGTTCTTTTCTTTTTTCACTTCAAAATGCTACCATTGAAGAAAAACCCAACCATCTCAAGTCTAGATTTACTAAAGTGTGCTACGGCTACAATGTTCATGCATTTTATTGCAATTAATATGCATTATTCGCAAATAGGTCCCAATGCATAAATGGAATTTGCAGTTACTAATGCACATTAATGCATGCTAGCACCTAGTAATGCAGTAGAGTCTTTTAGTGAATCTAGCCCTCAGAATTTCAGAGGCAATTGGATTTGTTTGGCACTACATAAAATAAACTGCACTGGACAACTTGTTGTTGTCTTTTCGTGGCAAAATACCTGTAAATTGGTGCTTTAGTTTAATGCATTGTGATTAGCAGTGTAAAAGGCAAATGTGCTAAGGAGCAACTGAAAAATTGCAAGAGGACCTTGATAAATTGGAAGACCGGACGCTCAAATGGCAGATGAAATTTAATATGGACAAGTGCAAAGTTATGCACCTTGGAAAGAACAATCCAAACTATGGTTACACGATGCAAGATTCCACATTAGAAACCAACGTCCAGGAAAAAGATTTAAGTGTCATCATGGATAATACGTTGAAACCCTCCGCCCAGTGTGCAGCAACTGCCAAGAAAGCAAATAGAATGCTAGGGATCAAAAGGAAAGGAATGGAGAATAAAACAAAGGATATTATAATGCCTCTGTATCATTCTATGGTGCAACCGCACCTTGTATATTGTGTGCAGTTCTGGTCACCGTATCTTAAAAAGGATATAGCAGAATTAGAAAAGGTTCACAGAAGAGACACCAAAATGGTAAAGGGGATGGAAGGATACCCCTATGAAGAGAGGCTACAAAGGTTAGGGCTCTTCAACCTGGAAAAGAGACGGCTGAGGGGAGATATGATAGAGGTCTATAAATTAATGAATGGGGTGGAACGGGTAAATGTAGATTGATTGTTTACACCATCAAAATATAGAAAGACTAGAAGACATGCAATGAAGCTACAGTGTAAACCGTTTAAGACTAATAAGAGAAAATATTTTTTCACTGAACGCATAGTTAAATTCTGGAATTCGTTACTGGAGGATGTAGTAAAACCTGTTAGTGTAGCTGGGTTTAGGAAAGGTTTGAACAAATTCCTGGAGGAAAGGTCTGTAAACCATTACACAGGTCTGTGACTAAAAAGCTGTTTGATTATTTTCATCTAATTTCCAAGTATTTTGGTGTGCTGAAAACAAATAAAATATTGAAAAAACTCCTAGACGTCATGATTTGCCACAACATGCAAAATTGTCTTCAAATTTATCAAATTTTTTCAAATTACTATTAATTAATTCTAATTACTATTAATTAATTCACATAAGTGCATTTAAGATATAAAATGCCGAAAAAACCTTAAAGGGGTTGTCCGAGTTATTTAAAAAAAAAAATAGCACTGTAAATCTGATGGTCAGCCATATATACATAAGCTAAGCAAGTTTTAAGTCCGTGCTTCTAATGGTAGAAGGGGTTAATCTTTCCTGAAGAATCCAGTGGGAGGGAGACAGGGCAGATAGCAGCAGCTCCGGTCAGTGCAGGGGGGCGTGGCCAGCACTGTGACATCTCGTGTACAGACACAGCTGCTCTCTCCTGCATGCCACACTTGTGCACAAATCATCATCAGGTTCTTGGTTCTAGGCAGTTCACACTTTTTCATCGCAATTTGTATTAGCTCGTCATTCTTCAAACGTTATGTTATGGCTCTGCGAAAGTGTATTAATTTGCCAGACAGTTTCTGTTTCATCTGTGGTGAATATACAGTGTTGACGCAACAGCAGAATATTACAGACTTTGTGAAAAAAGTATACTTTGCATACTTTGGACTAAAAATTGGAGATCAAGATAAAGTCTGGGTGCCTCATAAAGTGTGCAAACAGTGTGTTGAGGACCTCCGAAACTGGTTCAAGGGTAAGAAAAAATATTTCGGTTATGGGATTCCTATGGTATGGCGAGAACAAAAGAACCATAGTGACGACTGTTACTTTTGTTCATGCGATGTGAAAGGGTTTAATTCCAAATGGAAGCATTCCATTTCATACCCCAGTCTTCACTCAGCAATTCGTCCCATCCCCCATGGCACAGATATACCAGTACCCAAGCCCCCTGCTACCTTGGAAGAGATACCTAGCTCCGATGAAGGTGAAGTCATACCTGAACCAGATGACGAATTAAGTTCTGACTTTGAAGATGATACAAGACCAAAATTGTTTTCTGAGGAGGAGATGAATGATTAGGTAAGAGACTTGAATCTTCCCAAAGATGCCGCTGAGTTACTCGGATCAAGGCTGAAAAGCAGGAATTTATTGTTGCCAGGAGTGTCATCTTCATGGTTCAGACATCGTGAAAAGGAGTTCGTTCCTTACTTCACCCAGGAAGACAAGTTGGTTTATTGCATCGATGTCAAAGATCTGATGGGTCAATTTAAAATCCAATATGATTCAGAGCAATGGCGTCTTTTTATAGATTCTACAAAAAGAAGTCTCAAAGCAGTTTTACTCCACAACGGTTTTTACGCTTCCATACCTGTAGGTCATTCCGTACACTTGAAGTAAACCTACGAGAACTTGGAATTGGTTCTTCGTAAACTTAAATATGAAGACCATGGTTGGCAAGTGTGTGGGGACTTGAAGGTCTTGTGCATGCTGCTCGGGCAACAAGCTGGGTATACCAAATATCCTTGTTTTCTGTGTCTATGGGACAGTTGAGACCGACAAAATCACTGGACCAAGAAGAGTGCCAACAGTCGGTGAAAAAAATGTCCTCCGAGAAACTTTGGTACTTCCCATAAAGTTCTTCTACCACCTCTCCACATAAAATTGGGATTGATGAAGCAATTCATAAAATCACTTCCAAGAGATGGAGAATGCTTCAAATACTTGTTCACCAAGTTTCCAGGCCTGTTGGAGGCAAAATTGAAGGAAGATGTGTTCGTCGGACCAGACATTAGAAGGCTTATAGTTGATCAAGAGTTTGTCAATACCATGACGAATCCTCAAAAAGAAGGGTGGATTGCATTTAAAGAAGTCGTACAGAATGTTTTAGGCAATAACAAAGATCCTCACTACAAAAAGATCATCGGACGAATGCTGAAAGCATTTCAAGCTTTAGGTTGCCTGATGAGTTTGAAAATGCATTTCCTCCAGTCCCACCTTGACTACTTTCCTGAAAATTTGGGAGCTGTGAGTGAGGAACAAGGTGAACGATTCCACCAAAACATTAAAGAGATGGAAAGGAGATACCAGGGAAAATGGAGCATTACAATGATGGCAGACTACTGTTGGATGCTTCAGAGAGACATTCTAGATGCTATTCACAAGCGTAAATGCACCAAGAGGAGCCTCACAAGGAAGAAGAATCGAGTTTAGTATGTGTAGGTGAGCTCATTTCAGTTCAAAAAAGGATTTTCATGAAAATATTGTAATAAAACTTTAATTTTATAAGTCTATTTCCGTTTATTTTGAGGTATTGCCTTATTTAACATAGTTACCTAAATTGTCAGGAAACGTGATGTCCTATGACAAAATGGAGGTCATTTTTTGGATTCAGCGCACCAAAAAACATAAAGGTTACGTGGAATAACCAAAACAGCTCTCGAAAAAAAATACAATGCTTGTATTGGGGCAATCAGTGGATTTCCTGGGCCCCCTTTAATAAATTGCCCCAATACAAGCATTGTGGAATCTGTGCACCTTTTTGGGAATCTGTCAGGTACTTGTGACCTGGATTGACCACTGTTGGAAACAGGATACTAGGCTTGATGGACCATGGTCTGACCCAGTATGGCATATCTTATGTTCTTATAAGCAATGATACAGATTTCTGCTTCTATGCATTTTGGCTGCCAGCTTTGCCTCGTGGCATGATGTCAGCTCTGGCTTATCTGATAACCCTGTAACATCCTTTTTTTCTTATTCATAGTTCAGGACACAGGCGTTGAATCAGTGTAGCATGTTAGGACTCATGTTTGTTCATTTTGTCTTGGTTAAAGGAACTCAGAGAGGACTCATGGGAACTGCATTTTCTGTTATAGGAAGTGTTAAACGTTTTCAAATGCTGAATCAGGCATGATTTAGTCAGAATAAAACAGTAGATACATAAGACCTTCATAATGGGGTATGTTTTATCTATGCTTGTTCAGTTTATTATTGTATAAATCCACAGAATATTTCTTACTCTATCACTTTTCATATGAACCATAGGTAATTTGAAAGTAATTTCACTTAACACCCAGAAAAATTTGTATAGGTAGTACTTTTTCTCAAATAACAACAAGTTGATGTGATGTTACTGTAAGAAACACACCTACCCATTCGAGAATCTATTAAATTGAGGGGGACTGGATCCAGGAATCAGCAGCCAAAGGTTAACCAAGCATGCATTTTGCAAGGAAGATGGGTTAAACTTTAGCTCAGATAGGGCAAAACATGCATCAGCATTTGATTCACCTGAATTCTTTCAGCAGGGATAGAAACGCAGAGCAATATCCCAATAATTTGGGAGGAGATTTTATTTTACCATGACACAATAATCTGAGATGGGTAATCATTTGCAGAACAACAAAACCAGTATCTATGAATGTCTCTGAGGTATTGCAAACAAGCTGTGGATTATGTGGCACTTGGAGACTATTAAATCCTGTCAATTTTCTTTTTGGGAGAATATTATATCCCATAGAGAAAATGTATATACATCCTTTTCCTTTCCTCCCCAAACCTATCCTCACATAGATTTCCTCAAGCAGTTTTCTGTGGTAAATTTAAGAAACTTAACTCCTTCTCAAGGCAATATCAGATCATGCAACAGTAGCTCTTTCAGTTCAAGGTTTTGAGCTTTCAGGAAAACCTCCATTATGGAAATTTAATGCTTGCTTATCGAATGACAGTCAGTTCTTGGAAGAGATGAAATTAGCCATTCAGGGTTAGTTTGAAAATAATGATACTCCAGAGATAATCCCAATGATATTATGGGAAGCTTTGAAGGTTACATGAAAGGGAGAAATAATCAGCTCATACTAATAAAGAGAGGAATGTTAGGTTGTCTAGATTAAATAAAGCAATTTGACAACTGGAAAGAAATCACCCAGACACTCAACTGAGCAAAGTTAACTATGCATATAATAAGTTGCTTAGCAGTCAGGCTGCTGGAGCTATGGGGCAATTTTAAAAGGGGACACATACTTTTGGGAAGATTGTACATGCCTAAGTGTGGGCTATTTTAGGCCATTAGTACACACACATGGCCATTCATGCATATTAGCGACTTCTTATAAAATACTGACCACCTTAAAAGTATGCATGCTGCATGATGGCACAAGGGTGAAGTTTGGTTGGCACATGGGTGGAGTCACAAGCTTTCATGTAGATTATAAAATGCTATCATTGGCATTGGTTCTTGAAAAATCTAGGTGTGGGTATCTACAGTCGTTCTAGGGCTAGTGATGGTAATGTTCATACCTTAACATAAGGCATGATTTCTGCCACTTAGGCTATAGCATTGTAGAAAGAGAAGTATATGTCCACTTAATTTTTTTAATAGGCTTAATATAGAGGCCTTAATTAGCACTTTAATTAGGCACCCCTTCAATGTACTCTTCATATTCTCACTGAAGGTTCACTACTGTACTGAGAACGATAAGGCCAATAAATTGATAGCTACAGTATTTATTTGAAGTGCTTAAAAAAGAGTTAGGATCATCTACCTACAATGAATAGATTGTAAGCTCTGTGGAGCAGGGACTGTCTTTTATCTGCTTGTGTATAGTGCCGTATATGCCTAGTAGCGCTATAGAAAAAATAGTAGTAATAGTAGTAATTGTCGTAATTTCAGACCTGTGACAAAAGACATGGAGTTGGTGAAGCTATCCTGAGAATAATATATTGCCTTATACTCAGGGGGTAAACCATTTAATGGATTTCTTTTCTTTCCAAATTGATAAGGCCTACATTAATATGAATACAGCAGGACTCCTTTAACTCTTCAATTACTAAAGTAGAATTAGTATTCAGGCATTAGAAATCAGGACTGGGAGAGGTCTAATAGTAATCATTGTCTAGATGGCTTCACTTAGGATATCCAGCCTAAGCTCGGTCTGACTGAATATCCAGATAAAGTTAATAGGCAACGTCATCCAAGTAATTTTACATGGACAGGACAGAGTGAATTTCAGCCTCTCTGATTTAATGTAAAAGAGTGAAGTCAAGCATTTAAGGTATAGAAACCACACGGGATTAGCACATTACTGGGGAATGAAGTAGTGATGACTATCAAACAGAAAAGGGATGTGAACAGAAACACATTAGATGACATCAAGACCAAATAATGTGACCAAAGGAAGGAGTGTGGATTATTATTCCATCAGTCTCACTTCAGCTAACAAATACTAAAGGTACAAATGCCTGAAGACCTGCTTCTGGTATGACATGCCTTAATGTTTTTACGGTGGATCAATGTCTTCATGATGTTCTATGTGAGCTAGACCACCTCATTATCTATGCGCAAAGGGTCATGGAATTACATTTATCATCTCAGTAAATGTTCAGGATTTAGTCTTCTTATTGGTTGCCGTAAGGCTCAATAGATACTGTAGACAGTCTGCATAATGGTGTTATAAGGTTTACAAGGTTTGCACCTCTTTGAATGACAAATAGTTTATCAATGGAAGTGAATTTTGTGCCAGTTTTGCTGTGGGAGGATAAAGAAATTCCTTTAGTGTATCTTTACTAGACCCTTTTTCCCTCTCGTTTGATAGTGGACAGGGAATGCAGGCATTTATTATTAATAGGTACATATTTTATTGCAAATATAAAAGAGCAAGAAGATTTGTCACTTTAATAATCTAAGTCCTCTTCTAAAATTCTATAACATTATTATTTATTGAGGAACTGTAAATATTTCTCTCAGGCTTCTTGGGTTAAGCACTGGATGACTATACACGGACTAAGTAGGAAGAATCCATACAAAGAAATGCTGCTGGTCTCAGGTCAGCTGGTAGCATTTTGAATAGAGCACCAATGGGATAAAAGCAATAAGAGAGAGCTCCTTCCTGTAAAGACATTTACGATGGTAAGTAAGCTGCCGGTCCACATAGGTAAGAGGATGGGGTAAAAGGCCCAGCAGAGCTGGTTTCTACTGTATTTTTTAAAAACACTAAATGAAAATGGAACAAAAAAGCCCTCATCAATGAAACAAAAATGTAACAACAAAAACATCCCCATGAGTTTCCCTACTCCACATGGAAAAACGTTGTAATTATCAAACTCTGGATGAAAAGATGTTTCCCTTGGTCCTCTGCCATTTGATTTGGCTTTGTTGAACTTGCATGCATTGATATTAAATTTAAAAAGCTGGGCGGCTACATTTATACTGCTGTTACGGGCCAGATTGCCGCGGCTGCCAGGGAGTCACTTCTGCACCATTCATCTCCTGAACCACTTGGATAATTGAGGGGCCTGGGAGTTGGGGGAGGGGGGTGGTAGGCCAGCCTTCACTTTTTTATTGTTTTAAGGGGCAGGCCTTCAATTAGGGTAGTGCTCAAATGGTGGAGGGGAGGTTACTTTTAACATTTATGCCCCTTGTTGTGGCTTGGGGGGGGGGGCATTGCGGCACGCTAGATCACCAGGACTTGGAGTCCTCCTAGGGGTGTCCAGGAACTCCCTTTTAATCCATTATGGGGATGATTGTATATAGGTGGCAATATGGAAGTGAAAAATGGCTCATGAAATTATCTGAGGTGTAAAAACAGTTACATGGACACATATCCTTTTACAGAAGGTGCTGCCGGGGACATGACCTAGGTGGAGCATGGGCAGAATCAAAGTACGCTCATTGATTACAAAATATACAAATTATGCATGCACTCTGTACTTTATGTGTGAACGTTTACGCCTTCTCC
The DNA here is from genome assembly GCA_033557465.1 of Ichthyophis bannanicus. Taxonomy (NCBI): domain Eukaryota; kingdom Metazoa; phylum Chordata; class Amphibia; order Gymnophiona; family Ichthyophiidae; genus Ichthyophis; species Ichthyophis bannanicus. Next base: position 49,155,316 of record CM066049.1, read on the forward strand.
CTAGCAGGCCTTAATGCCCACAACCCCACTTGTAAGCATAAGTCCAGGATTATCCTCTCCCCAGGACAGGACCAACTAATACGCAAAATAGGCAGTCATCTAGGGTGGCAGCTTCTGAGGGCATCAAAGAGCAGGGCATTCAAAGCTAAACTATAGATTCTGAAAGGGGAGGGAGGAAGGGGGAGCAGCATAAGGCTTAAGGTTTACCTTGAACCAATACAGGGAGTGGTCCTACCTCTCCCACATGAGTTCTGTAAATGAATTGCTAGAACACATCTCCATGCTTCTTGATGACACCACAGCTAAGATATCCCAGTCAACATCCAACAGAGTGAAATCACCTAACAATAGTACCTCCCCTTTCATTGCAATTTTGTGAATGACTTCAATTACATCTCTATCCATTTATTCTGCCTGTGAAGAGGTTGGGAACTGGGAGAGTCAAAAAGGTACTGGATGATTTGGCTCCACTAAGATCAGTGCCGGGATGTCAGGTAGATGGTCTGAGGTAGCTCTTTTCTGATTTTGTGGAAACAGAAGAGTAGATTGCGTGACTTACAAAGATGTTAGTGTAAGTCTAAACTGGAAAGGGATAGAAGGCCTTGGAAGCAGGGCTGGATTTTGGTGTTCGTAGGTCCTATGTACAAGTTTTCCAAATGGACATATTGCGTTGAGGATTTATTTATCAATAAATGGATCAAATGCAGAAGGAGAAAGAGTTTTTAAAATATAATTTTGAAGTTCTGCTTCTTGGGTGAGCTCCTTCAAGGGAATTCTGGGATCTGGTCTCCCCTTGGCCTACTTTGGACTGCTGACTCACTGGTTGGGATTCATCTATTTAGACATGATTGTGTCAACTGAGGGGTGCCTTTGCCCCCACTCTCAGATAATGTCTGCAATACCAGCTCATTGGACGTCTTGCCCATCTCCCATGGGAAGGCCTCTTTTTAGGCAGGTGAACCAGATGAGGTATCTGACTCCTTGTTTTTACCATGGTTCCCTTCTTGGGGGCGTCATTCCACAGTTACATGCTTCCAAGGATCTCTGTTTAGTGTTATTGTAATGAAGGTCCCTCCTGTCTAAGATGGATTTGGTTCTAAACACTATTCTCTTTCACAAGATAGATCTCTTTTACCTCACTGAAACTTGGTTAAAGGGTGGTGAGGAGCCCTATTTGTGTCGTTGTCTGCCCCCCTGACTATTCTGCTTTTTCTGCTCCCAGATCTTCACATAGAGGAGGAGGGGTTGCCCTCATTTATAGGGATACACTTTCTATTCTGAAGCACCCCAGGGATTCCTGGGGTGGTCTTGAGAAGCTGTTGGTGAAAGTGAATTCCTCCTCTGTCTTTCCACATCCTTCTTGTTTACTGTCCCTCTTCTCTCCATGGTGAGCAATGGGATTCAGTTCAGAAATCACTTTTGGATCTAGCAGTATCATTTTCAAATCTTCTGATCTTGGGGGACTTCAATATCCACTTTCATTCTCCCTCCAGGCCACGAGACAAAATCTTTATTCAATTTTTAGGGGATCATGAATTCCTCCAGCACATTACTGGCCCAACACACACAGCAGGCCATGTGCTGGATTTTGTTATTTCCCAGCTTGACTTTTCATCCTTACTCATGGCTTTTCCACTTTTTCCCTTCCTTGGTTAGATCATTTTCTTATTTTATTCCATATTCCTAGTCCCCCGAATGCTCTGTTTCTTCCTGGCCCCCCTGCCTTCTCCCAGGTCCCATCTCATCACTTTGTTCCCTTCCATACTGAAAGCCTTCCTGATACCCTCTTCCCTGAGAATTTCCAATCTGCCACTGGACCAACAGGTCCTCTTGTGGAACTCTACCATAGCCCAGCAGATTGCAATCCTGGTGCCAGAGACACGTTTCCTTAAAAGGCCATGGTACACTTCCCAATGGTATCATGCAGGCCTTCGGTTGCTGAAACAGCAACTCGGGCAATTGAGAGATTTTGGCAGAAGTCTAGTAATCCCACAGTTGCAGACATTTAGGATGCGCTATAGACACTATAGAACTCAGGTTTTGTTATCTAAAAAACAATATTACCCTTTTCTTGTACTTAAATCAACCCATTGCTCCAAATCTCTTTTTTCAATCACAGCACACTTATCTTTGCCACAAAGCTCTGCTACTATCCTCGTTGTTTTCCAGGATAGCCCATCTTCTGATACTCTAGCTAGTTATTTCTCTGATAAAATTGCTACAGCTAGACTATTTATTTATTTATTTATTACAATTTCTTATATACCGCACTATTGTCAGCGCGGTTTACATACAACAAAATAACCATAACAAACTGCTTGGCTTCACATCCTTATTCATACCTGAGATAAGTTTATCCCAGTCACATTACATTCTCTTCAAAGTTTCATTTCCTCTATTAGGAAAACTACTTGTTCCCTGGACCCTATCCCCTCTGCTTGGTTAGCAGATAAATTTGCTTGGTCTCATTCCATTCATTCATTTGATTATTAAGAAAAGTCTTATTTCCGGTCAGGTCCTTCAGTCATGGAAATTAGCTTCTATTCGTCCCTGTCTGAAAATCCTGAACTTGACCCTATGAATCCTGCACATTATCACCCTATTTCCAATTCTCAATTCCTCAGCTGACAGATCACTTAGAGCACACTAACATCTGCATCCCCATCAGTCGGATTTCCGTGCACAGCACAGCATAGAAACTGTTTTCACTGCAGTCCTCAGTGAGCTCCACAATATTCTGCATCAGGGCAAATTGGTCTTGACTGTCTCCTTGGACCTCACTGCCGCTTTTGATCTAGTGGATCACAATCTTCTCCTTTCAAGATTGCTTGATATTGGCCTGCAAGGAACCATTCTCTCTTGGTTTTCCTCATTTCTGTCTCAACGGACCTACAATATCAAGTCATTTTTGATCAGGTCACATCCGGAGTACATCCGTTGCCCTGTGGTGTCCCTCAAAGGTCTGCTTTGTCCCCTTTACTATTCAATATTTTCCTCAGTCCCCTAGCTTGCTTCATTCAGAAGCTGGGTCTTTACTTTTGCATGTACGCAGATGACATCTGGTTGATGGCCCAAATTGACTCCTTCCATTTAGACCTCTCTCATTTTAATAGCTACCTCACCAAAATATCAGCATGGTTACATTCGCATGCACTTAAATTCAGTCCCCAGAAAACTACCACTACTGGATCACTGGCTCTCCATCTGCCCCCTTGCTGGCTCCCGTCTTGGACTTTACCCCTATTACAGTGAATTCTTGTTTCAAATGTCTCGGCATCTTTATTGATTCATAGCTTTCCTTTAATGCCCAAATTGCTCATCTTTCCCAAGCCGCTTTTCTTGCTTGATGTCAATTTTATGTCCTTGGACCACTTTTAGATCCCTCAGCTCAAATAGCAATTCTTCTTAGCACACGCCTTTGGACTATTGCAACACTATCTATTCAGGATTGCCAAAATTCTCACTGAAAAGGCTCCAGACCATACAAAACACTGCAGTTCATGTTCTGGTGCATGCTGAAGATTTTATCACATGACCCCTCTATTAATCCACCTTCACTGGATTCTAGTACAGCAGCATCTACAATATATTTATTTACATTCTCTTATATACCATGCTATTCTGCATCAGTGCGGTTTACATTGAACAGGGTATTATAACTTGGAGATAACTATTTTACAGGGAACATGAGCTATGGAGAGTTAAGTGGCTTGCCCAAGACTACAAGGAGCACCTGTGGGACTAGAAACCCCAGTACTTCCAGCCCAAGGTTGCTGTCCTTTAGTGGGATTTGAACCCCCGACCTTCTGGCCTAATGTACCTTGCCCCAACCACTAGACTACTCCACCACTCCACTCCACTTTGCTCATTGGTTCAGAAGTCCCTTTTTTACAATGTTCCTCAATATCTTTCGGAACTTATTGTTCCATATGCACCCCCTTGTTGTCTTTGGCCTCTTCATTGGAATAGGCTTGTTATTCCTGCCCCTTCAAGCGTTAAGTTTGAGTCCATTAGGCGTTCAGCCTTTTCTTCTACAACTCCATTACTATGGATTTGCTTACCTCCTCCCCTTCAATTAGAACCCTCTTTCAAAAAATGTAAATCATTTCTAAAAACACACTTATTTGTGCAGGCATTCAGAATTGTACAGGAGAGGGTTGAGGGCTCGGCAAGCGGTAAGTATTTATTTTTATTGTTAATTTTGTCCTATTTTACACTGGTGTTCTTTTTTCCTTTTATGCTTTATATACATCATTTTATTGTAAATTGCTCTGTATATACCCTTACAAAAGGGTGGTATATCAAGTCATATAAACTATAAACTATCAGTAATAGACTACTGTACTATGTTGTATGTGGCCCTACTAATGTGTACTATACAGTAGTGGTCAGCATTATTGGCACCCTTGTATTTTAGGTATGTTGTCTACAATATCTTGAGAAATGTTATTAAGAAACTTTCTGCTCATAGAGCTGTCAAGAACCTCCCTGGACATGGTGGGAAGAGGAAAATTAATCCAAGAAGTCTTTGAAGGTTAGTGTGAAGTGTTGGAAAACCACCATGTACAACATCCAAAGAGCTTAAGGCTGACCTGGAGCAATCTGGAGTGGTGGTTTCAACCCGCACCATACACCTCACACTAAACAGAGAAGGACTTCTTGGGTGAAGGCCAAGGAGGACCCTACTGCTCAGACATAAAAAGGCACACCTGATCTTTGCCCATACCCACCTTGAGAAACCACAATCCTTCTGGGGAAATGTTCTGTGGACAGATGAAACCAAACTTGAGCTTTCTGGCAATGCAGATCAGCGATGCATTTTCAAGAGAAGAAATGAAGCTTATAAGGGGAAAAACACCCTTCCTACAATTAAATATGGTGGAGGTTCCATAATGTTGTAGGGCTGTTTTGATGCCTCAGGAACTGGAGGCCTGGAACGTATTAAAGGAATCATGAAATCAGAGGACTACCAAGGTATTTTGGAGCAAAATGTGCTATCTAGTGTTAGAAAGCTAGGTCCGGGTCGAAGGTCATGGATCTTCCAACAGGACAATGACCCAAAACATACATCCAAAAGTACAAAAAATTGTTAAAAAGGAACATATTGACTGTTTTAAACTGGCCATCAATGAGTCCTGATCTGAATTCAATTAAGAACCTTTAAAAATAGCTAATATCTGCCATTGGTAAAAGGAATCCTGGAAACATTCATGAGCTGGAACAAATCGCAATTGAAGTGTGGGAGAAACTACCAGCAGACAAATGTATGAAACTTAAGGATGTCTACATGAAACGTTTGGAGGCTGTCATCACTGCCAAAGATTGTGCAACCTAATATTTATGAAGGATGCCATTAATCCTGTCCAGGTCATTTTTTTTTTTTCTCAGAAATTACTATGGGCCTCATGCAGAAACGTGGGTTGCGGAGCTGCAGTTCCCGGCGGAACATGCAGCCCCGCAAGTTGTCAGGGCCTGATACTGCCACCGGCTCTCCCTGTACTTCCTATGCATCAGAACGGGGAGAGCTGGCAGGTGGCGGGAAGGGGCAGGATCAGGGTGGAGCAGGGGCAGCAAGCCTGGCAGCTCATACAGGACCGATTCAGGTCACGGCCTTAGTACATGCTGTTGGGCCCAAGGGGATGCACTGCTTATTCCACCTCAAAGGTGGAATAGGCAGCACTTCTGCCGCGATCAGGTCTGGGGATGAGTGAGGGGGGGGGCCCATTGCCATCTGATCAAAGCCACAACAGGTCAGCCTTGAGTCGGGAGGCCAGGAAAAGGGGGGCCAGGAACGCCGTAGTCAGGGGTGCCTTTGGGGAGGATGTTCCAGCAGGCGGCAGGGGTATGCTGGGCCGTCCTCAGGCCTGATTCTGGCTACTGCAGGAGCGTTTTGTTCCCACGGTCCAGAATCAGGTCCATACGGGCTCCATGTTTAAGTTGCACAGACATCTTTTTTTTTGTTGTATACCTTTGATTATTACAATATTATGATGACAAACATTAGGAACCACCACCCAGGAAAAAGATTTAGGCGTCATTGTGGATAACATGTTAAAACCCTTGACCCAGGATGCAGCGGCAGCCAAGAGAGCAAATAGAATGCTAGGTATCATAAGGAAAGGAATGGAAAATAAAACAAAAGATATTATAATGCCTCTATACCGTTCCATGGTGAGACCGCACCTTGAATATTGTGTGCAATTCTGGTCACCGTATCTTAAAAAGGATATAGCGTTATTAGAAAAGGTTCAGAGAAGAGTCACCAAAATGGTAAAGGGGATGGAAGGATACTCCTATGAAGAAAGGCTAAAAAGGTTAGGGCTCTTTAACCTGGAAAAGAGACGGCTGAGGGGAGATATGATAGAAGTCTATAAATTAATGAACGGAGTGGAACGGGTAAAAGTAGATCGATTGTTTACCTTATCAGAATATAGAAAGACTAGGGGACATGCAATGAAGCTACAGGGTAAACTATTTAAGACTAATAAAAGAAAATATTTTTTCACTCAACGTGTAATCAAACTCTGGAATTTGTTACGGGAGGATGTAGTAAAGGCTGTTAGTGTAGCTGGATTTAAAAAAGGTTTGGACAAGTTCCTGGAGGGAAGGTCCATAAACCGTTATTAAGAAGGGACCCAGGATATCAATGCTTGACCTAGTACAAGCATTGCAGAACCTGTGTCTTTTGGGGAAACTGCTAGGTACGTATGACCTAGATTGGCCACTGTTGGAAACAGAATACTGGGCTTGATGGACCTTGGTCTGACCCAGTATGGCATATCTTATGTTCTTATGTTAAACAGTTGGAATATACCACTCCAGATTGCTCCAGGTCAGCCTTAAGCTCTTTGGATGTTGTACGTGGTGGTTTTCCAACAGTTATCACTAACCTTCAAAGACTTCTTGGATTAATTTTCCTCTTCCCACCACATCCTGGGAGGTTCTTGGCAGATCTGTGAGCAGAAAGTTTCTTAATAATATTTCAAATGGTAGACACAGGAATCTCAAGGTCTTTAGAGAAATCGATTGGCTTAGCGTCTTTTGACGTATTGGACGCTGCTGGTACTATTTGCACCAATTAGACTAGGGATTCCCGTGTTGGTGGGTGTTCCCTTTTTCTATTGGTGGGTTCCCATATTTAACACGCTTCCATTCAGCCTAAAAAAATCTGTGTCCCTAGCCGCATTTGGACGGCATTTTTTCAACATTGTTGCCAACCTGTGGGAATACCGAAGAGCACTTGATACAGGGTTGACCACCCGAAATGTGCACGTCGTGCTACAGGACGTTTTGAGAGCAACATTTGTTTGTTGGGGAGTTTAACGACGACTACAACAGTTTTCTATGAGATAAGTGTTTTTATAGCTACAAGATGGTGAACCTTTTTCTGAAAAAAAAGTAGCGTGCTGTCTGGTGGGGGTGATGTTTCCATATCAACCCTCCTACAGCTAGCTCCGACAAAAAAGTGATTTTGAATAGGGGATTTTTCTGGTGAACTTGAGTGTTTGTTATTCTATTTAGTTCACAGAGTGAGGTAAAAGAGTTTTCTATGTTTAATGTGCACCTCTGATGTGATGGCTGTGGATACTTTTGCGTTTTCTGAGGAACAGTTGGAAAAGTTTCGGCAACGTCCATGTTTGTTTGATGAAGACCGGTCTGGGGGGGGAAACTGGTGCTTCGGTGCAGGCTTATAAAGCTCTCTGCAAACGTTTAGTGCGGGCCCAGTTGCATGGTGCAGGCATGACTCAATATTTAAAAATGAGGATTATCCCACGGGGTCTGCGTATGACCCGGGCACCTAAGATGTTTAAATGGGATAATGAATTCATCGATAAATGGAACCGAATTTTGAATAAGTGTAGTTTTGATCTTATTGCCCTTATTCTTGAACGGACGATACAGGAGGAAGGGACAATTCAAAAGCAAATTGATGAAGCTCAGCTTGCTATGAAGGTATCTCTGGGGGAGGACCCCTATAAATCGAAGATGGAGGAGGTTGATCGTCAAATTAAGAGTTTTTTTTGAAATCACTGAAATCTCGCAAGTTCGTACGGGACAAAACTGATTATGAAGGAGGCAAGGTTTACTATTGGATGTATGAGAAAACTGAAAAAACTGATTTCCGCAAAACTGTGATGTTTGACAGGTCCTCTGAAGATACTGATGATAGTGCAACTGATTTGGAGACATGAAACACTAACCGAGGTCGCTCGGATTTTCGGGCCACTCGGGGTCGTCGTTATCGCGAGGATTATCGCGACGACGATTGGGAACCTCCCAACACCAGACAATGTTCCAAACAATGTCTTCAATAGTGGTTAACTTAGCGGGACGTTCTTTGTCACAATCACAGGAGCAAGTGTTACAGTATGGTCTCTCCTTTGTCCCCACAGTTCGTTATGACCCCTTTCGCATGCGGGTGAGTTTACAACGTTTTTTTTGAAAATTGAATATTACCCTGTATTTTCATGGTAAGCCAAGCTCCATAGATGAGTCTGTTATCACACCAGTCTCGAAGTGGATCCCTCCGGGGACAGCGATTGATCCAGTTTTGTTTACTTATCAAATGCTGGTTATGCAGGATCTGGCTCGATTGGAACAGGTTCATTTTCAACGTTTTTCAAATTTGACTAAGGATGAATATTCTGCTCTTAAGGACTTGGAAACTGATCCTTCCTTGATTATTCATAAGGCGGACAAGGGAGGAGCTTTGGTTTTGCATACCCTTGACGACTATCAACTTACATTACAGGCTCATTTGAATGATCGTTTGACCTACACAATCTTAGATGGAGATCCTAAGGTTGCATTGCTGGGGGAAATTAAACTGCTGGTAGGGTTGGCCTTACAAGGTGGTTGGATTACGTATAAAGAATCTTTATTTTTGGTTAATCTTCATCCAAAGATCCCTGTTTTGTATTTAGTCCCAAAGGTTCATAAATCGATGACGTCTCCCCCAGGCAGACCTATCGTTTCATGTAAAAATTCAGTGTTAGAACCATTATCCATTTTTTGTGATGTCTTTTTGAAACAGGAAGCATGTCGGGTTTCTTCCTTTATTAGAGATTCAACACATTTTTTGCATCTCATTTCCAATGTTTTGATACCACCTGGAGCTTTTTTGGTCACTTTGGATGTGGTTTCGCTATATACGAATATAAATCAGAGGGAAGCGTTGGATCTTTTGCAACGGTGTTTTTCTTATGCCCCTTTTCGGTTACCTCGTTCTTTTTTGAACCAATTAGTTGAGTTGTTTTTGACCAGGAATTATTTTTTGTCCGAAGGGATTTTTTATCAGCAGATTTCTGGCATTGCCATGGGGGCAACAGTTGCGCCCTCGATTGCTACTTTGTATATGGTGGAAATGGAAACAGTTTCAGTTGAATGTTCTGAGGGTTTTTCTAATGTGTTATTGTGGAAACGGTTTCTTGACGATATTTTTTTCATCTGGACTTCCGACTTGTCTTCCTTACATCAATTTATTGCACGACTCAACTCTTTGCGGGACAATATAAAATTTACTGAGAAGATTAGTACCACTACCATGGAGTTTTTGGATATGCAACTTTCTGTAACAGCGGGTCGATTAACCACTTCTCTGTATCGGAAGCCTGCTCAACGAAATAGTCTTTTACATTTTCGGAGTTATCATCCGGGCCCTTTGCGTCGGGGTTTGCCTTTTGGGCAATTTTTGAGACCACGGAGAGTGTGTGAGACAAGGGATGATTTTAGACGACAAGCTTCTAATCTTTGTATTCGTCTCTCTGAAAGGGGCTATCCTCAGATGGTCATCCGACGAGCTTATCGGAGAGCTTCCCATGTTCATAGGGAATGGTTGATAGATCCACAATATAAGAATGAGGAGTCTTCATCAGAACCACTAATTACTGGGGTTCTACCTTATACTGAACGGAGTGCAGGAGTGTTGAAGATTTTGCAAGATCATTGGCCTATGTTACAATTACATAAGTGTTTTCAAAAACCCCTTCGTATAGCCTTTTCAAGGGGCCAATTGTTGGAGGATCGTTTAATAAAAACATCTTTGGTGCCTGATAGGGTTTAATATCATCGGCCGGAGTTTGGCCATGCTCCTTGCCATAATTGTGGTTTTTGTGCAACAACTATGTCGAGCATACAGTGGAGTCATCCTACGACGTCTCGGCTATATGAACGCCGATGGGACACTTCTTGCATTTCTTCTCATGTGGTTTATCTTTTATTGTGCCCCTGCAATTTGGTCTATGTGGGCAGGACCATTCGTCCCATTAAAAAAAGTTTAGCCGAACATGCTTCACGTTTGCGGCAGAAGGTGGATACAGCTCCGGTAGTGGCTCATTGTTTAACATTTCAACATTCTTTTGCAGATCTCCGATGGACTGTTATTGATCATGTACCTTTAAACCCGTGTAGGGGAAATCGGGAGAAACATCTGCAATGGCTTGAGCAGAATTGGATTTTTTCTTTAAACACTGTGCACCTGATGGTCTTAATCGCGAAATCGATTGGCTTAGCGTCTTTTGACGTATTGGACGCTGCTGGTACTATTTGCACCAATTAGACTAGGGATTCCCGTGTTGGTGGGTGTTCCCTTTTTCTATTGGTGGGTTCCCATATTTAACACGCTTCCATTCAGCCTAAAAAAATCTGTGTCCCTAGCCGCATTTGGACGGCGTTTTTTCAACATTGTTGCCAACCTGTGGAAATACCGAAGAGCACTTGATACAGGGTTGACCACCCGAAACGTGCACGTCGTGCTACAGGACATTTTGAGAGCAACATTTGTTTGTTGGGGAGTTTAACGACGACTACAACAGTTTTCTATGAGATAAGTGTTTTTATAGCTACAAGATGGTGAACCTTTTTCTGAAAAAAAAGTAGCGTGCTGTCTGGTGGGGTTGATGTTTCCATATCAACCCTCCTACAGCTAGCTCCGACAAAAAAGTTATTTTGAATAGGGGATTTTTCTGGTGAACTTGAGTGTTTGTTAATAATCATGGCCTAGCAATGTCCCAGTTTTTATACTATTTTGTATTTCCTTTTTTAATTGGCCTTATTTTATTTGATTCTTTTATGTGTCAAATATATGTGCATATATAGTCCCATGCCATTTCACTGGCCACTTTTTTTTAGTATATATTAGACAGTAAAGGGTTGAACTGCAAGGGTAACAAAAATGTTCATCACAACTGTATAAAAACTCCAAGTGCTAGAAAATATGATGGTCAGATTCCTAACTAGGATTAATAGAAGAGGGATTGCACACTCTGTCCTACAAGAAGTTGCATTGGTTGCAAATTCATGAGTGAGTGCAGTTTAAACTGCTGTGCTAATTTTTAAAGGCACATTTTACAAATGACGTCCTAGTGTGATCTGGGACATCAAGTCAGAATGTCTGAAAAAAAAAGTAGGCATGTCCAAGATCAGGAATGATTTCACAAATGTGGACATGCCCAAAATGGACGTCTGTGGTGTGTCTACATAGACATCCCAAGAAGAGTATTTAAGAGTGGGGATGTCTAGGAATAGCCTAATGCAGTGGTTCTCAACCCAGTCCTCAGAGATCCCCAGGCCAGTCAAGTTTTCAGGATATCCACAATGAATATGCATGAGATAGATCTGCATGCACTGCTTCCATTGTATGCAGATCTATCTCATGCATATTCATTGTGGATACCCAGAAAACTTAACTGGATACCCAGAAAACTTAACTGGACTAGGGGTCCCAGAAGACTGGGTTGATAACCACTGCCCTAATGGTTAGTGGGGTGGGCTAGGAGTAGGAATGTCAGGTTTTGAATCCCACTGCTGCTATGATGTGTAGAGTACTATGGGTGGTGAAGCAGGTTCAAACATGGACAGGGTTACAGTTATCTTCAACATTTCTGAAATCAAGTGAGGATGTCTAAGTCCTTTGTACTTCCCCAGATGTACCTCTGCTTACTTGGCCAACCCAAGAGGTGTCTTTAAAAGTCATGTGTAAAATGGTTTCAGGGACGATACTGTGATTTGGATATCTGCGTGTATATTTTGAGATGTCCAACTCACAACTAAGGCTTTTAAAAAGACCCTCTTTAAGCTTTACATAATGGACCATCAAGATTGTGGCGGCATAAATTGAGCTGCTATCAGCCAGGAGATTAGTTACATTTGTTGCGAGAATGTTGGCAGTCTAGAGCTTTTTTCAATAGCAGCGCTTAGCCTGTGCAAAACCTTCTGCTGCATTTGAGGTCTATAATACATCAGACTGGAGGAGTAGAGCAGTGGTCACTCACCAGGGTTCAAATCCTATTAGTAATCCTTGCCACCTTTGACAAATCACCTAACCCTCAATTACCTTAGGTAGAAAATTAGGGGTATGTTAACTAAACCGTCTTAATGTTGCCGGCGTTAGTTGCAGTCTTACTGTGACGAATGCCATATAAGGTAGTGGGCGTTCCGGTCTTAAGGTAGCATTTCGAGTTATCTTGCAATAAAGTCCGTTATCGCGCGATAGAGGGAGCCATGGCACGTTAACACTTGTTAGCCTTAATTAGGCACGCTGACCCACAAAAACAACAGCAGAGTTATAGCACAATGGTTAATACATTGACTGATGATGCAGTGCTCGTGAGTTTGATCCCCCAGTGTGCTCAGTTAAAAGACTGTCTGAGGCAATCCCTTTTCCTGCTTGTAACAGTCAGACACATCCCAACAATTTGCATTGCCAGCCAAAAAAGCCTCACCCCAGTGCCGCAACCTAATGCACCTTTTAGGGCGCACCATAAGGCACATCATAAAGCACCACGTCATCCAAGGCAGGTCATAATGTGCCCCAGAGGGCAGCAGGAAAGGTTGGCAACCTCCAAGGCAGCATATAAGGTGCCCCATAAGCTGGCCAAACCTAAGGTGCCGCGAAAGATGCCCCAGGGATGCCAAGGTGACAAAGGAGATAGTGCCTAGGGGCACAAAGGTGCCCCAAAGTCACAAGCATGAAATGTATGGCTCAAACACAGATGTAACCATAACACTGCACAGAGCACCAAGGAAAGGCAATGAACAAGTGATGGAAGTAAGTAGAAGACAGAGCTCATGGACCAGTCAAATCTGCGTGCAGCCCATGTGGCAGCAGGTAAAGTGGAGAAACATATCGGGGGCAGCTGTACCGATGTACAGGGTGATGGTAATGTACAGTGCAACAATGACAGTGTGTGGCAGAGGACGGAGATACGTGTCCACCAGAGGAGGTAGAGGTGGCAGGATAAGTGCAATGACAGGAGGACAGAGAAGAGCAGTGCCATGCAAAGCAGACACAGGAGAGGCAAGCATGAAGAGCTGCAATGCAGAAAAGTGTGCCAGTGCAGGACATGGGGTAGCAGCCTGCACAGTAGGGCAGGACGCCACACAGCTGGCACACACATATAGATGGACAGGTATTTGTTGTAGACACCCTTAGGAGATCTCTGTGTCCCTTTGTAATTGCTGGTCATGTCTGGCCCTTGTGGACCATGATGCACACAACATATTCACTGTGCTTGCTATGGTCACCTGTTTAGGGAGCAGGGGTGTGTCAGGACCCACATGGCAACAATGGACTTAACAAACCGCACTCTCTGGGTAAGGGTGGGGGACATGATCTGCCCCTAACAGACCCACACTCTCACCCTTTGCAAGGGGGTTTGTGGAGATACATGAGGACAGGCTGTGGGAACCCGCAACCCCAGTCCTGGTGGCAAACAGACCGCTGCTGAAGATATGCACTTGGGACACAGCCACTGGCAGCTTGGTAGTGGGCTCAGTCAGCTCAGCTCCCCCCACTACAATCTGACAATCACCAGCAGAGGGCAGTCAGTGTGCACCCGCTGCAACCTGCAAGATGGTGCAGCCATACAGATGCTAACTGCAGACAGTCTGCAAGCTAGTACATAGTACATGCTCCTGGAGGAACTGTGCACACCCAAAACTGGGATGTCAGCACACACACCACGCAGGTATATCAATGATTGGGCCCCAGAAAAAAGAACCCATAAATATCACTTGAGAAAAGTACTGTAGAGCATTATGGGGGAACCTAGCCATGCCGTGGGCACTGCTCAGTCAGGGTGAGAGCAACCTCCCAGCATGACACGCTGTGGCCACCCTGTCCATGCAGGTGGTGGTCGGGCACTACAATGTCCCAGCCATTGCCCTATACCCTGTGCAAATGCATCCTGCCCATGCCACCCTGTCCGGGCCATACCCACAGTACCTTGCTCCTCATTATGCACATTGGCAGGCTAACACTTGAAACAGTGCAAGCAATGTGGACTCGGTAAGGTGTAGGCAGCCACAACAAAATGGATAGACAGACACACACTCCCACACCTATGCCAGCATTGTGAAAATATAGAGGTTTGTGGCAGCCCTGGCCCCCACACTAGTCCTGGGCACAGTGAGGGCATTGCTATGGTACTCAATACTGTTAGGGTCACTCCCCGGGGTGGTAAACACTGTCAGAATCAATAACTGAAACACACTCCACAGATATCAGAAAGGTTGCTATGATGAATCTCTACCAAGAAATTGTGTTTAACTTAGGATTTGTTAGCTGACATTAATCATAGCAACCTTTTGATATATGTGGAATGTGTTTCCAAGTTTAGGATGGCATTGCTAAGGTATGCAGGTGCCAGTATTGGGAGATGCTGCTCCGCGCAGGGTCCAACAGCCTGACTCTCCATGAGGCTTTGGATAGTGGAGCCTGTGGGTGTGGGTGTTTATGCCCCTGTTGGCCGCTGCTCTAGAGCAGAGGTTCCCAACTCTGGTCCTGGTGAGAAAAGCAGAAGAGCAGAAGAGCAGTGCCATGCAAAGCAGACACAGGAGAGGCAAGCATGAAGAGCTGCAATGCAGAAAAGTGTGCCGGTGCAGGACATGGGGTAGCAGCCTGCACAGTAGGGCAGGATGCCACACAACTGGCACACACATATAGATGGACAGAACGATGGATGGCAACAGTGATGAGGGTATAATGTGGCGGCAGCACAGATCTGCACAGATATGACTGTTACACAAATGAAACGTAGTTGTGTAGGACAGCCATAAAGAAAAAGGGTATCAGGTAAATACTAAGCCTTTAATTATGAGAATGTACTATTTGCCCCAGACGGTACCACTAGTTTCTGGTGGGCGGCAAGCTGCTGTTCCAACAGTAGCTTTAGATTCTCTTGATGTTACTAATTTTATAGAATCTTCTCAAGATTTAATTGAGACTAGATCTACACTCCTGGTGTCCTTTTCCTCAGAAAATGATAAAAAATACTGTTATGCGACTTTATTTTCGTAATAAGAATGCCGATTTTTGTGGGGGGAAAATTAATATGTTTCCAGATGTGTCCAGGCAAACTCAAGCTAGGCGCAGGGCCTTTTTGACTCTTAAGTCACGGGTACTTGCTGCTGGCGCAACATTTTTCTTAAAGTTTCCTTGCAAGTGCCTGGTCACAGTCGGGGGTACTAAGTATGTTTTCACTGATGTCGGGTCTTTAGAAACATTTCTAAAAGGTTTAGTTCCACAGGAAACAGCAGATGTATAAGTATGTATTGTGATTGTTTTCCTTTTTTTTTCTATTTAGCATTGTAAGTAATAATTAGAGTTTTGAAATTTAGGGCTCCAGCTCTGACACTTGCTGATACTCCCCGTGGTGTAGACTAGGTTCTTTTTCTTTATTTTCCTGTGATAATTATGTTGCCTTTGTATAATCTTGTATAATCTTAATAAAATATAAATTGGAAAGAAAAGGGGAACAGAGAAGAATCAAATCCATGACCTCTGCTACTGAAGTCATTACATTAACCATTGTGCTACATCACTATGGGAGTTATCATACCAATGGCTGGCTACAGAAAGAGTGCACGTCACCATAAAACTGTCTGCTGTGGCTACCAGGATAGGATAGAACCAACAGTACCCATATTGCAATTCACATGCAGAACAGCAGTCTACATATGCTCACCAGATGGGGTATGCACCTCTACAGCACATCAGCTTGGTATGGGGGGAATGACCGTGCATGTTACTGGCATAGAGTATCCACAGGCCATGCCAATGTGTGTGTTCTGTGTTCACCCTGAGGGTGAGGTGGAGTGGCCAGCACCAGGTCCGCAGTACCCAGGATGGTTGAGGTGGGCTGTACTTCAGGTCTCCATCAGTGCCAGTGTATTACAGGTATTTGTTGTAGATACCCGTAGGAGATCTCTGTGTCCCTTTGTAATTGCTGGTCATGTCTGGCCCTTGTGGACCATGATGTACACAACATATCCACTGTGCTTGCTATGGTCACCTGTTTAGGGAGCAGGGGTGTGTCAGGGCCCACATGGCAACAATGTACTTAACAAACCGCCCTCTCTGGGTAAGGGTGGGGGACATGATCTGCCCCTAACAGACCCACACTCTCACCCTTTGCAAGGGGGTTAGTGGAGATACATGAGGACAGGCTGTGGGAACCCGCAACCCCAGTCCTGGTAGCAAACAGACCGCTGCTGAAGATATGCACTTGGGACACAGCCACTGGCAGCTTGGTAGTGGGCTCAGTCAGCTCAGCTCCCCCCACTACGATCTAACAATCACCAGCAGAGGGCAGTCAGTGTGCACCCGCTGCAACCTGCAAGATGGTGCAGCCATACAGATGCTAACTGCAGACAGTCTGCAAGCTAGTACATAGTACATGCTCCTGGAGGAACAGCACACACACCACACAGGTATATTAGTGATTGGGCCCCAGAAAAAAGAACCCATAAATATCAATTGAGAAAAGTACTGTATAGCATTATGGGGGAACCTAGCCATGCCGTGGGCACTGCTCAGTCAGGGTGAGAGCAACCTCCCAGCATGACACGCTGTGGCCACCCTGTCCGTGCAGGTGGTGGTCGGGCACTACAATGTCCCAGCCATTGCCCTATACCCTGTGCAAATGCATCCTGCCCATGCCACCCTGTCCGGGCCATACCCACAGTACCTTGCTCCTCATTATGCACATTGGCAGGCTAACACTTGAAACAGTGCAAGCAATGTGGGCTCGGTAAGGTGTAGGCAACCACAACACAATGGATAGACAGACACACACTCCCACACCTATGCCAGCATTGTGCAAATATAGAGGTTTGTGGCAGCCCTGGCCGCCACACTAGTCCTGGGCACAGTGAGGGCATTGCTATGGTACTCAATACTGTTAGGGTCACTCCCCAGGGTGGTAAACACTGTCAGAATCAAGAACTGAAACACACTCCACAGATATCAGAAAGGTTGCTATGATGAATCTCTACCAAGAAATTGTGTTTAACTTAGGATTTGTTAGCTGACATTAATCATAGCAACCTTTTGATATATGTGGAATGTGTTTCCAAGTTTAGGATGGCATTGCTAAGGTATGCAGGTGCCAGTATTGGGAGTTCCTGTTCGGTAATCCAGTTTAGTCCTCCAACATCGGGTAGTGCCCCTCCTCCTGCAGCCGGGAGACTGGACCAATCAAATCTTCTGTAGTATATATGCAGCCGGAGCTCTCAGAAGTCCCCAGTGTGTCCAGTCTCCCTGCAGCTGGAGGACTTCTGTGCCCCTGCTGGGCACGCTAAGTGACACTTGAAGGAGCAACACTAGTTAGTTAGTTCTTTTGGGGTTTATTTCTGGTCCTTTATGTTCTATTTCCTTTGCTAGGTAGCTGTATCTTTAAAAAAAAAAAAAAAAAAAAAGACACAGGGGACTTTCTGGGGAAAGCCAGACCTGCCTTGGGCTCCTGCCTTCCTGCCTGGGAATCTCTGAAGCCTGGGTTGAGCTCTCCCCAAGGCTGTTCGGGGAAGAGCCATACCGGCTGCAACATTGCCTGTCACTTGGAGAAGTGGGCTGAGTTCCTTGCTGTTCCCAGAGCTGGTAGGAATTTTCCTTGTTTTAAGCTTTCAGCTCTCTGTTCTTTGCTTGGGCAGAGGCTCTGTCGGCTCCCCTGGCTTCCAAATTGCACTTTTTCCTGCCTTTTTTCGCTTGCCCTTTATTAGAGGGTCGTTTTCTTTCTTTTCCATATTATTTGGGTACCTTTGTATTTTCGCGCCGTTTTTTACCGCGGGTGAAAAAGTGCGGCGGCCATTTTGGATTTCTAAAGTGTGCTTTTTAAGGGCACTTTTTAACACTTGCGCACGGGTTCCCCTGGTGATTTTGGGGTTTCTTTTGCTGGCGATTTTGCTCAGGGCACCCCTAGGATTCTGGGGAGTATTTTGTTTACTGTAAAAAAAAAAAAAAAAAAGGGTTTTAAATTTAATACTGTGCTGAATTGAATAAGGTTAGTCCCCTTGGTGTGGGCTTCCCTGTTCCTGTTGCCTTATTTTTCCCTGAGGGCAGGTGGCCTTGGCATGGCTGCCAAACCTCAGTGTGTAATTTGTGGCTCCCGCAGAGGTACAATGACTGACTCTGGAATCTGTAAGAGCTGTGCTGCAGTTTCTTCAGAACTGGAGCTGCCTATTGAAATTAAGGAACAGCATGTGCCCGGGGACCCTTCTCTTTCGGGGGACAGTGTCCCTTCACCGAGCATCCTTCCTTCTGGTCTGGGCCCGGCGTCTAATACGTCGGTCCCTGAGCTCCAGCAGGCGGCTATGGTGGCGTCGCCTATAGACTTTTCCCCGGATTTTGTTCTTCTCATGCATCAGGCCTTCCGCTTAAGCCGGTCTGGTCATTTGCCGGAGGCTTGGCCCGCCTCTCTCCCCCCAGCTTCCGCAGGGGGGGTTCAGCGGTCTTCCCAACACGCTGTCAAGCGGCCCAGGTTGGGGGACCAGGATCAGGACGCCCTTTGCCTCCCGGATTCCGAGGCTGAGGGGGATCCGGATATTGAGGCGGAGGAATTAGAAGACGGAGAGCTTCCAGAACCGGAAGATCAGGCTCGCATCATTCGGGTGTTTCGAAGGGACGAGCTGGTACCTTTGGTCACGGAGTCTCTCCAAGCACTTAACCTCTCTGCGGTGCGGCCGCTGGAGGAGGAGGGTCTCGAGGATCCTCTCATTCAGGCGGTCAGGGATGCCCAGGTAGTTTTTCCTGTGCACCGAGTAGTTGAGCAGATGATCCATGCGGAATGGGAGCAACCGGAATCCGCTTTGAAAGGGATTCGGACCATGAATCGTCTTTACCCCCTTGCCGACAAGGACAGGGACTTGTTTAAGTCTCCACGGGTGGATGCTGCCGTTTTGGCAGTGACTAAGAAAACCACCATCCCGGTTGAAGGGGCCGCGGCCCTGAGGGATGTTCAGGACAAAAAGGTTGATAATTTGTTGAAGCAAGCCTTCGAGACAAACGCCTTATCGTTACAAGCTTCTATATGTGGGGCGTGGGTAGCTCGAGCTTGTTTGCGATGGTCGCAGCACCTGCGCTCGGGGTCCGGCCAACAGGGGCTGTTGGACGTTACCCGCGTGGAGTCGGGATCGGCCTACTTGGCGGATCTGTGTTATGATTTAATACGCTCCCTAGCTAATAGCATGGCCTCCATGGTAGCGGCACGACGGTCCATCTGGTTGCGCAATTGGGCGGCCGACGGTTCTTCCAAGTCTCGCCTCAGTAAACTACCCTTTAAGGGCAGGTTGTTATTTGGTGAGGCTCTGGATAAGTTGGTGAAGGATCTCGGTGAGTCGAAGGGTGGTCGGCTTCCAGAGGATAAGCCTAAGCTTAATAGGTCGTCCACCTCAGCGCGCGGCCAGTTTCGGGATGCGCGCAGATTTCGTTCTTCCCGGCTGTGGACTTCGCAGCGCGGCCGTTTTGGAACCCGTCATCAAGGGTTTCGTGGTTTCAGAGGAGCGGGAAGGGGCTTCTCCGGAGCCACCTCTTCCTCGGCCTCTTCCTTTAATCGCAAGCCACAATGAAACGAGGCGGGCTCTAGAGGAAGACCCGGTCATCGGGGGTCGTTTGCGCGACTTTCTTCCTTCTTGGGCCCAAATTACGTCAGATCGGGGGGTGCTGCAGATTATAGAAGAAGGTTATGCCCTAGAGTTTGCGCACCCACTTCCGGATTCGTTTGTTCTGTCTCCCAGCAAGGGAGCTCAAAAGGCGCGGGACATCCGCGTGACCCTGGATCGGCTTCTCTCTCTGGGGGCCGTGGTTCCGGTCCCGCCTTTGGAAAGAGGCGCAGGTCGCTACTCCATCTATTTTGTGGTTCCCAAAAAGGGCGGTTCCCTTCGTCCGATCTTGGATCTCAAAGGCGTGAATCGCGCTCTCAGAGTACCGCACTTTCGCATGGAGACCCTGCGGTCAGTCGTCGTAGCGGTGCGTCAAGGGGAATTTTTGACATCCCTCGATCTTACAGAGGCCTATTTACACATTCCCATCCGGCCCTCCCATCAACGGTTTCTCCGCTTTGCGCTCCCGTGGGGCCATTTTCAATTCCGGGCCATGCCGTTCGGACTCGCCACGGCTCCCCGCACCTTCACAAAGGTAATGGTTGTAGTCGCGGCGGTGTTGCGCAAGGAGGGCATCCTGGTCCATCCATATCTAGACAACTGGTTGATTCGAGCGAAGTCCAGTCGGGAGTGTGTGCAAGTCACGAGCAGGGTGGTGGATCTCCTTCGGTCCCTCGGATGGGTGGTGAACGAATGCAAGAGTTGTCTGTCTCCGACACAGGATCTCGAGTATCTGGGAGTCCGCTTCGACACAGCAAGGGGCTTGGTGTGCCTTCCGGAGCGACGCGTGCTGGCGTTGCGGGCTCTGGTCCCTCTCTTCCGGGGGATGCCAGCTCCGTCGGCGTGGTGGTACCTGCGGCTCCTCGGCACGATGGCGGCGACCTTGGAGGTGGTGCCTTGGGCGCGCTTCCACATGCGTCCGCTGCAGAGTGCTCTTCTGCGACGTTGGTCCAACCAGTTCGACTCGTTGAACAAGAGATTGCCTTGCCCAAAGACGGTTCGCCGATCCCTCCGGTGGTGGCTCTCCGCCGAGAACCTGTCGCGAGGGATTCCCTTGGAGCCTCCTCTGTGGGTTCCGTTCATGACGGATGCGAGCTTAACCGGCTGGGGGGCTCACTGCGAGTTCCGCTTTGCTCAGGGGGAATGGTCTCCCCTGGAGGCCTCTTGGTCGATCAACCGTCTCAAATTGCGGGCAGTCCGGCTAGCCCTGGTGGACCTGGAGACCCTGGTTCTCGGACGGCCGGTGAGAGTCCTGTCGGACAATGCGTCCACTGTAGCTTACATCAATCGCCAAGGGGGTACCGGCAGCGTGGCCCTGGAGGCAGAAGCGGCGACCTTGTTCAACTGGGTGCAAACTCGCCTTCCAGCGATCTCGGCGGCTCACATTGCGGGCGTAGACAATGTCCAGGCCGATTTTCTCAGCAGAGTGCGGGTGGACCCCGGAGAATGGGAGCTAAACCCACAGGTTTACGCACAAATCGTCCGGCGGTGGGGTCCACCCATCATGGATCTCATGGCGACCTTTCAATCAGCCAAGACAGGGCGCTTCTTCAGCAGGCGAAGGGAGCGCATGTCCGAGGGGCTCGACGCTCTCATTCAGCCGTGGCCCACGTCCGGTCTTCTTTATGTCTTTCCTCCGTGGGCTCTGATCGGCCGGGTCGTACAACGTATCGAGAGCCACCGGGGTCGCGTGTTACTGGTGGCCCCGGATTGGCCCCGGAGGCCCTGGTATGCCGATCTGGTCCGGTTGCGCGACGGCGTTCCTTGGCTCCTGCCCGCTCTACCGGATCTTCTTCTCCAGGGTCCCTTGCGGATGCCCCAAGTGGATCGATTCTCGCTTACGGTTTGGCCATTGAGAGGGCTCGGCTGAAAAGGAAGGGCTACTCCCCCGCGGTGATTTCTACCCTTCTGCGGGCGAGGAAAACGTCCACTTCTCTTACTTACGTTCGGATTTGGAGGATTTTTGAAGACTGGTGCTCCCGGCGGGGAGTCCGGGCGGCGACGGTTTCCGTGCCCGTCGTTTTAAGTTTTCTTCAGGATGGTTTCGATAAGGGCCTTGCGGCTAGTTCCCTAAAGGTCCAGCTGGCGGCTATCTCGTGTTACCGCGGCAAGGTTTTGGGTCGTCTGCTCGGGGCTCATCCGGATGTACGCCGATTCCTTACGGCTGTTTTTCATTTGCGGCCCTCCTGCAGAGTTTTCGTTCCTCCTTGGGACTTGGATTTAGTTCTGAGGGCCCTGGTTCGTGAACCTTTTGAGCCCCTGCGCAGGGCGTATCTGAAAGATCTCATGCTGAAGGCGGTTTTTCTTGTAGCCATCTGTTCGGCACGGCGCATTTCAGATCTGCATGCATTGTCCTGTCGAGAGCCTTTCTTGTCTTTTTCCGCGGATCGGATCGTTCTCCGTCCGGTTCCTTCCTTTCTGCCAAAGGTGGTGTCTCCCTTTCACATGAATCAGGCAGTGTTTCTTCCAGTGCTTTCTTCACAATCTGTCGGGTCAACGGACAAAGGTCTTCTCCGGCTCGATGTGGGTCGTACGCTCCATCGTTATTTAAAGGTTACCGAGTCTTTTCGGAAATCTGACCGGCTTTTCGTGCTCTTCGGGGGTGCGCATAAAGGGGAAGCGGCAGCTAAAGCCTCCATTGCTAGATGGCTCAAAGAGGCGATCGCGTCCGCGTATCTGTTGCAACAGCGGTCTGTTCCGGAGGGTCTGAAGGCTCATTCCACTAGGGCTCAGGCGACCTCTTGGGCGGAGTATAGCCTGGTTCCGCCGGCAGATATCTGTAGGGCGGCCACTTGGTCGTCTCTGCATGCTTTCAGTAGACACTATCGCTTAGATGTGTCAGCGGCTCGGGATTCCTGTTTTGGTTCGGCGGTTCTGCGCGCCGGATGGCAAGGTCCCGCCCGGTCTTAACTGCTCTGTTACATCCCGATGTTGGAGGACTAAACTGGATTACCGAACAGGAAATGGAAATTACACTAACCTGGTAATTGTAGTTCCTGGAGGGTCCAGTTTAGTCCTCCTTCCCTCCCGACTATCTGCTAATGTGGTGCGGCGCGCCTTTCCGAACGGTTGATATTAAGACGGTTCCTCTTGCCGTTCGGTCCCTCTGTGGCAGCCGCGTTTTTTGCAGAGGCTCTTCCCTGTCTCGGGGGTTCAGGCAGCTCCTGAACTTCTGGTGGGGAGCGGTGTTTTGATTCCTGAGGCGTCGGTGCCGGCGCAATGCAGTGTTCTGACTTCCTCGTTTGGGGAGGGGGTTGGATATTCCTTGGGGGGGAACAAATTGTTCTTTAATTAGGTCATTTTGTATATTAATCTAATGTGTTGCTTCGTTAAGTATGCTTTGTTACTAGTACACTGGGGACTTCTGGGAGCTCCGGCTGCATATATACTACAGAAGATTTGATTGGTCCAGTCTCCCGGCTGCAGGAGGAGGGGCACTACCCGATGTTGGAGGACTAAACTGGACCCTCCAGGAACTACAATTACCAGGTTAGTGTAATTTCCATATGCTGCTCCACGCAGGGTCCAACAGCCTGACTCTCCATGAGGCTTTGGATAGTGGAACCTGTGGGTGTGGGTGTTTATGCCCCTGTTGGCCGCTGCTCTAGAGCAGAGGTTCCCAACTCTGGTCCTGGTGGGGCAAACACTGTTCAGGTTTTCATGCTGTCCCTAATGAATATGCATGAGATACATTTGCATACAATGGGGGCAGCGCATACAAATGCAGCACAGGCATATTTATTAGGGTCAGCATGAAACCTGAATGGTGTTTTGCCCTCCAGGACTGCAGTTGGGAAACTCTGCTCTAGGGATTGCACATGTTTATTGTGTCTGTGCTATGTAGGGTAAAATATAGGCATTTCAGGCATGTTTATTATCTCCAGGAACAAGCAGGAATGAGTCTTCACATATGGGTACGTCGGTACCAACGGAGCCTGCGCGGGAACGCTCCCCAGCGTACAATCAGAAAGCTTTGGGAGCATCCCACAGCGCCTGTGTGCTACCTTCCCGCCTTCCTGTCTCTCCTCAGTTGTTCTTTTTCCGCGGAGCCAGCAGGTCGTGTTCCTGTCACCGCAGAAGAATTTCCTTATTTTTTCTTTATTTCTTTTCTGTCGCGTCTGCCTTCTTCGACGCTGTACCGGTACCACCGGTCCTTGTTCTTTTCTTCTTGTAAAAAAAACCAAACAAACCTTTTTTCCATTTATTTTTCTTCAGGTGCACTTGAGTTTTGGGCCTTAGGCCCAGAACCTTTTTCCCTTAACTATGGAAAAGCCTGCCTCAGGATTTAAAAAGTGCACAAAATGTGGCGGTACTATCTCTGTCACCGACACCCATGACTGGTGTCTAAAATGTTTAGGTCCTGACCATTCCATAACAGATTGTGTGTCCTGTTCCATGATGTCTAAGAGGGATCGACAGAACCGAGCTGCCAAGCTCAGTACCCTGTTTCCCTCTGATGCGGCTTCGGTGGCATCGACGTCTTCCAGGGCTTCTTCTTCCTCACATGGATCTCAGGTAACTAAACATAAATCCAGCCGGTCCTCGAAGGGTAGATCTCCTTCTAAGCATCAAGATGCCTCTGGCCTTGCCCTCGAGGATTCTGCACCGGCAAAATTACCCCAGTGGGAGGCTTCGGCCTCTAAAGCATCATCATCGGGGTTCCAGGATGATCTCGATGGCGTGGCCTCGACATATCTCTTGGTGCCATGCTCTGGGGTACCGGTGGCTTCCACCGGTACCGACTTCCAGGCTTTGGCGTCATCGATGGATCAGAGGATTCTGTCTATGGAACGCAGTCTGGCGGCTTACCTTGTGGCATCGACGCCCGTGGTACCGCAACAGACTACTCCGCCTTTACCGGCACTAGCATCGCCATCGGTACCAATCCCGGTACCGGTGGCATCGACATCGGCGTCGGTGTCCGCTATGCCCGTACTCTGTCCTCTGAAGCCCTCCAGTACCGATACCCCGGTACCGGTTATTCCCGATACCGATCCCGGTCGGTATGGGTATCGGGCATTGCAACAGCATCCAGACAGACGATACTTCGATTCCTCTGACGACTCTGAGGATTCTGAAGAGTCTGTCGATGCAGCACTAAACGAAGGATGTCTCCTCCAGAGGACTTGTCTTTTCAAGGCTTTATCAGAGAGGTGGCTTGGGGCCTCTCTATTACAGTGGTCCCAGAGTCAGCCCAGAGCCAAGGAGTTAGATATTTTGCAATATCCTAAAACTCCTAAGGAGGCAGCTACCTTACCTATTCATGAGATTCTCCATGATCTCATGTTAAGGATGTGGGAAGTACCTCTAACCACCTCTCCTCATTCTCGCAGGTTGGACACCATGTATCGTGTCCCTCCTTGTCCTGGTTTCCATAAAACTCAACTTCCTCACCACTCTATTGTGGTTGAGTCTGCAATGAGAAAGATTAAGAGTGCCAAAAGACATGCCTCTAATCCTCCAGGACGTGAATGTAGAACCCTGGATACTTTTGGAAGAAGAGTCTTCCAAGCTTCCATGCTTGCTGCGAGAATTAATTCTTATAGTCTCTACATGGGAATGTTCTTAAAAGAAGTCACTGACCATTTGCAGACTTTAAGTCCTTTTATATCTGATGATAAAAGGCAAGAATTTCTCACTGGACTCCAACATGCCCAGGATATATCCAAATTCTCCAATCGTGCAGCTTTCGACTCCTTTGAATGCGTAAGCAGAGCCTCAGCTATAGCTATAGGTGCACGTAGGATTGCTTGGCTTCAAGCATCTGATTTGGAGATCTGGGTCCAAGACGAATTTGGAAATATCCCTTGTACAGGTGAGAATCTGTTTGGTAAGGATTGACAAGCAAAGGCCAATCAGATGGATGCTGAAAATTCTGCTTTGGATAGACTATCCAAATCCACAGCTGCTCCTGCTAAGAAAAGGTTGTTCAAGAAAACACCTTTTTCTAAAAAGGGAAGATTCTATCCTGCTTATAGTCAGCGGGCATCTTCTGCAGCTCAGTTTCCTCTCAAACGTCAGCAATCCTCCAAACAGAGCAAGGCAAAGGCTGCGAGGCCTGCTCCAGCCCAGCAATCTCAGCCCCCTCAGGGCCTTTGACTTTCTGCTAGAGAACTTAGCCTTCCTGGCTCTGGAAGGACCAGAGCCCTCCACCATTCCAGGAAGGTTATGTCACTTTGCTCCCAGGTGGGGGCAAATTACAGCAGAGCATTGGACACTCTCCATCATAAGAGAGTGGTACAAACTTCATTTTTCCAGCTTGCCCACTCTCACAAGAGTGCACCAGTTCAATTCTCCAGCCTCCCTCCTCAGCCTGTTGGAGCAGGAGGTTGCCACTCTTCTAGCCCAGGGGGCAATAGAGGAAGTTCCTTCTCAAACAACAGGGCACAGGGTTCTACTCCCCCTATATTCTAATTCCAAAGAAAACAGGGGGCTTCAGACCCATCTTAGATCTCAGAGAGTTGAACAGATTCCTAGTCAAAGAAAAATTCAAGATGGTTTCTCTAGGAACTCTGCTGCCATACCTTCAGAGACAGGATTGGCTTTGTTCTCTAGATCTCAAGGATGCGTACACTCATGTTCTCATCCATCCAACTCACAGAAGGTTCCTTTGGTTCCTTTTTCAGGAGAAGCACTATCAATACAGAGTGCTCTCTTTTGGTCTGGTCTCTGCACCAAGGGTGTTCACGAAATGCATGGCAGTGGTTGCTGCTTTTCTGCGCACCCTGGGAATATTTGTCTTCCCTTACCTGGACGACTGGCTCATTCGAGCTCCCACTCAATCAGAGGCCAAGACTTCTCTAACCTGCACAATGCGTATCCTTCAATATTTAGGGCTGGTAATAAACATCCCAAAATCCAATTTGATCCTTACTCAGTCCCTGAAGCTTATAGGGGCGTTGCTGGATACCACAAGGGCAAGGGCCTATCTTCCCAGGCCTGTTGCCTTCGCTTGATGCAGTTAGCTTCTCAAGCAGAGTTGAAACCCCTACGAACTGCTCGAGAGATGTTACAGTTGCTAGGCCACAAGGCATCCACTGTTCATGTGGTACCATATGCTCGCCTTCACATGAGAGTAGCTCAGTGGACTTTATCCACCCAATGGACCCAGGCATTAGGCTGCCTATCAGACAAAATAGCAAATACAAGTCGCCTCATTTTGTCCCTCCAATGGTGGAAGTCCCCTCAAAACCTGTTGCTGGGGTTCCCCTTTCAACAGCCTCTACCCCAAGCAACTCTAACAGCAGATGCTTCTCCAATGGGCTGGGGAGCTCATCTTCAGGACCTCTCCACCCAGGGCATCTGGTCCCCACAGGAGACTTGTCTACATATCAATCTCTTGGAACTCAGAGCAATCTTCCTTGCTCTGCGAGTTTTCCACACCCTGCTCAGCCACAAGATAGTCCTTATCCACACGGACAATCAGGTAGCCATGTTCTATATAAACAAGCAGGGAGGAACTGGCTCTCTGTCGCTTTGCAACGAAGCTCTGCGACTGTGGGCCCTCGCCAGAGAGCATCACATTCATCTTCTGGCAGTTTATCTTCCAGGTGTTCAAAACTCTTGGGCAGACAGACTCAGTCGAGTTCTGCTTCCACACGAGTGGTCCCTACATATGGACCAGATGTCAAAAATGTTTCAAATTTGGGGAACCCTGGACATAGACCTCTTTGCAAGTCCGTGGAATGCCAAACTTCCCCGGTTCTGTTCCAGAACTCTGACTCAGGGGGCTCAGGCAAGGGATGCTTTCCTCCTTCATTGGGGTCAAGACTTCCTGTATGCCTTTCCACCCATTCCCCTAATTCCCAAAACCCTGTTCAAGCTTCAGAGAGACAGAGGCCACATGGTTCTCATAGCTCCTCATTGGCCACGGCAAGTGTGGTACCCTCTGCTTCTACATCTCTCTCAAGCTCCCTCCCTAGAGTTAGGGTCTGCTCCAGACCTCCTCTCCTAGGAGGATGGAAAGTTGTGGCATCCCAATCCCCAATCTCTGCATCTCAGGGCTTGGTTGCTGAAGGCCTAGATCTCCAGGATCTTCATCTTTCTCAACAAGTAAAAGAAGTTCTTTATGCTTCCAGAAAACCTTCCACTAGACGTTCTTATGCTTTCAAGTGGAAGAGGTTTACCATCTGGTGTTCTGAGAAGGGTCTTAACCCCCGTGCTATACCTCTGGAATCATTGTTGGAGTATCTCCTTCATCTGTCTAATGCAGGCCTTAAGACAAATTCAGTAAAAGTCCATTTGAGTGCT
Organism: Ichthyophis bannanicus; assembly: GCA_033557465.1. Lineage (NCBI taxonomy): Eukaryota > Metazoa > Chordata > Amphibia > Gymnophiona > Ichthyophiidae > Ichthyophis > Ichthyophis bannanicus. The sequence continues at coordinate 49,183,441 of CM066049.1, forward strand.
ATTGCAGCTTCCCTCAAGCCTCTAAATGGACAACCTGTTTCCTCTCATCCTCTTGAGCAAGGTTCATGAGAGGCCTCCTTTTAACAAAGCCTCCCATTAGGCCACCCCCGGTGGCATGGGACTTAAATTTGGTTCTTGGTCAGCTTATGAAGCCGCCTTTTGAACCTTTAGCTACCACCTCCTTGAAATATCTTTCTTGGAAGGTTATCTTTCTCATTGCAATCACATCAGCATGCCGCATCAGTGAATTGCAAGCACTAGTAGCTAATCCATCTTATACAAGGTTCCATCTTGACAAGGTGGTCCTTAGGACTAATCCACACTTTATGCCTAAGGTGGTCTTGCCTTTTCACCTCAACCAAGAGGTCTACCTACCTGTCTTTTTTCCAGGACCTCATGCATCAAGTGCAGAGAGGAATCTTCATACCCTGGACTGTAAACGAGCTCTGGCTTTTTACTTACAGAGGACACAGCAACATAGAAAGTCTTCCCAACTCTTTGTTGCCTTTGATCCTTCTCATTTGGGACAACCAGTCTCCAAGAGAACACTTTCTAACTGGATTTCCCAATATATTTCTTTCGCCTATCAGAGCAAGTACCTTTCTCTGGAGGGCCATGTCACAGCTCACAATGTGAGAGCCATGGCAGCCTCAATGGCTCATCTGAACTCTGTGTCTATCGACCACATCTGTCGAGCAGCCACTTGGGCCTCGGTTCATTTATTTATTTATTTATTACAAGTTCTTATATACCGCACTATTCGGCATCAGCGCGGTTTACATTATAACATAAAGACCATAACAACAAGCTGTTTGGTTTACATCGAACAGGAGTACAAACTTGGAGAACCGGGGTAAACTATATACAAGAGATAATTACATACCTTCACAGCCCATTACTGCTTGGACAAGGATTCCCGCCGGGATGCCTTGTTTGGTCAGGCTGTTCTCAAACACCTGTTCCATACTTAATCAACTCCTACCCACCATCCCTCATGGGATGCCAGAGATCCAGGTGGGGAAGTGCAGCCCTGTCCCAGGGACACACAACTTATGGGCTCTCTCCCTGGCATCTAAATCTAGGGAGTCCCCATATGTGAAGACTCATTCCTGCTTGTTCCTGGAGATAGCACAGTTACTTACCTGTAACTGGTGATCTCTGGGAACAGCAGGAATAATTCTTCACAACCCACCCACCTCCCCTAGGAGTTGTCTCTCTCCCTATCTCTCCCTCCTTTCCCTCTCTCTCCCTCTTTGTCTCAGCTATAAGACTCAACTGAGGAGAGAAAGTTGGGAAGGCGGGAAGGCAGCACACAGGCGCTGTGGGATGCTCCCAAAAGCTTTCTGATTGGACCCTGGGGAGCGTTCCCACGCAGGCTCCGTCGGTACTGACGTACCCATATGTGAAGACTTATTCCTGCTGTTCCCACAGATCACCTGTTACAGGTAAGTAACTGTGCTTTATCTGCAATAAAGGTTCCGTATTTATTACCACGGTTCAGTACTGGGTAAAATATGGGGACAGGGTTGGCAGGAGCCACAACTGGGACTTGAACTTGTGATCTTCTGTTCCTGAACACACTGGCTGTGTGTGCTGCACCACACGGACAGATCATTCCCTGGGGCTACCATGACTGTTTGTAAGACAGACCCTGTCTGTTGCAGTGCACGGCACCCACCTAAATGGTGCTAGGCCATGGTCTGCTGTGGGAAGATGCCACTGCCCCCTCCACCACCAGCACCCCTCCGCCACCATGATGCCATGCCATTATGCCAGTGTTGCTGGTGTTGCGCAGTCCTAGGCCATCCAGTGTGCTGGTAGGCAACTGCCTATGGTGTGGGTTCTCAGGTAGGGGTGCCTACATGGACATACGCGCTTTCACCCGGCACCGCCTGCCAATGTTATGTTCCCTTGGGGGTACCTGCTAGGTAATATCCTCTGTGACATTGTGGGACACACACTTGTGCCCATGTTGGATCCTCGTCAGTTGTTGTTTTGCTGCTTTACAGTTTCAGCATTCCTATGTGCCACCTAGGCATCTGCCTAGTCCGCACTGTGCCCCAGCTGGACCACAGCATGTGCCGCCTGCAGCCCCCTGATTGCATTTACAGCATCAGTACAGTTGCCCTTTCCTACGTGCCCACTCTGCTGTTGCTGCACATGTGCACGCCATAACAAACCTGCCCAATCTAAATGACAGAAACTCTGATCAGCGCTATTTCAATGTGGGATCATTCACTTTGTAGGGGGACAGAGCATAGACCCTTCCATACTTGATATCTTAGGTTTTACACTTTGTCAGTAGTGTTGCTTTATGTTTATCATTAATATCACTATTGGCCAGTTTGGTTATTGGGATTTTAAATGTGGTTCTGGTCATTTTATATGTTTATTTGCCTTTTTGGTTCCTGCACATGTATCACAACTATCACTTTTCTGGGTTTCCCTGTCTTTGCTGCACATTGCTGACTGAAATGGTTTCTCTTTTCTGCAAATGTGCCTAACGCGAGGGTTTCACTGGTGTTAGTGTTCAGACCCGGATTTCACAGCGTTAGTGTGCCTGGAGCCTCTCCCCGCCCACTCTCCACCTATTGACCCCTTCTCTCCGCCCTCTGGGAAGCCTTACTCCACCCTTCAGACCCGGATTTCACAGCGTTAGTGTGCCTTAACACCGCTGCCGCATTATCGCACGATAATGTTACAGTATCGTGCAATAATGTCACTTATTGCATGATAATACCACCACTGTGATGTTAAGACGGTTTAGTAAACATACTCCTTAGATTGTAAGTTCTCTGGGGACTGATAAATACCTATTGTAACACACTTTGAACTGCTACTGGAAATGCAGGAGATAAATAAATGTGATGTAGTTTAGAAAACATCTTAAAACTTTTTGTTTCCTCAAGGATGACAATGTGGGAAGGGGGTGACAGGCGGGCAGTTTAGGGATCCAGGCTTAATTACGTGTTATTAGTATGCATATATTTATATTTTATTGTAGATTTTAAATGCTGTAAAATGTTTTGGATGGCTGGTTACCAGGAAAGTGGTATAAACATTTTATTCAATATATAAAAGAGAGAAAAATAAATAAAATAGTGCTGGTACCAGCCCCAATATCTGACTATTCAGCGACAGGCACTACCCAGATACTGGGAGCTGAGAATCTGGCTTTCAGTTAACCAAGATGGCCGATGCTTAAGTAAGAACGCTGACTGCCGCAGTTAAGTATCGGGTGGTGAACGAATAACGCCATTAATGCAAAAGGATAACTACAGTGCCTTGTAGAAGTTGTTGTGCCTTTCTGGGAGTAACAGACATTTGATATCCACCGTGGGAGTAGTAAACACCCTTATAACTTAGTAATCTTTCTTTGGGATACGCATTGGCTGAATGTGGCTACATTTATTTATATTTATTTTAAAATTAATTTCTTTTTACTGGTGGAACTCACTCTGTGATTGCATTAGATCCACTTTGCAGTCTCTGCTTTCTATCAGTATGGAGTGTTATTTTTTAAAATCATCTTATTTGTTTACAAGGGTTTGATAAAGTGCTCCTACTGGTAGAGTGGGGTTTGCCATACACTAACAAGGTCATTCCAGAACACGAATAAGCCCTTTGGATGTGCGGCATAGTCGGTTTTCTAGGAAAAACGTCTATGACCGTAATCTGAAACCCCACAGTCCTGCACATACACGGAGCTAGCACAGGGTTCTCAGAACAGGGGCGTGGCCAGCATCATAGATATATAAAGCGTATTCAGGAGAGGTTTCTATACGTCTGCAGTGTTTCCCACAGACATCCATGTCATTCCTGGTTGTGACATGTATGCTTTGAACTATTGTGTCTGCAGTCAGGAGGTGTAAAGAAAAGAAAGCAGAGGTAAGGGGAGGTTACAAGGTATAGAAACAATGTTAAACACCCCTACAGAAACATCAAGAGGAGCAAGAGTGTTTATTCTGACTATGCTGATATTTGCTGTTTGTGCCAATGGAGCTATTCTAGGGTTTCCTAACATGTCCTATGTTCTGGATAATGGGACGGCTGATGTAGGGCTAGTATGTGACTGAGCATGGAAAAGATTCTTGTCTGAATGAGAAAAGCAGATCAGATTTGCAGTCCTGGGATACCATGCTATTATGGTATACCAGCTGTTGTTTATAAGTGCTGGGAATCATTTTGGCTGAAGTATGTTTACTGTGAGTGCAAGTCAGAGTGTGTTTGTGTGTGGTGTGAGGATTGTGTGGGAGGATCTGTGTGCTCTGTCACAATTATGGTGGGACATGAATGCCTGGTCAGTATCTGGACTGTAGGGATGACCGCTGTGTCTCCAAGTGCCAGAGTGATGGAGTCAGAAAACTCAGCAAAGGTTCTCTATAGAAAAATGTGAAAAAATATTCCTGTCAGGAATAAGGGACCAGTAAAACAAAACACCAAATATGGGGTGAAAACATCAACTTGTCCTAGAATAAAGTGCTCCCTTCTTTTAGGCATCAGCTATGAGATATGTAGCATATGTTTAAAAGAAGAGAACACTTTACTCTAGGGCAGGTTCAGAATTGGGGCACAGTCAGCTCGTCCAGGCTGTGTACACCTGATTCTGATCCCATGGGGACATATAGCCCCTGCGGGATCAGAATCGGGTACAATTCTGGTCTGTCCAGATTCTGGATACCTGACGAGCCAGAAGCACCCAGATCTGAATTGGCCTCCACATTAAAGATAAGAAACAAAAAAGTCTTGCTTGAAGAAGTCTTCATATCCTTTATCACAGCAAATTTATATTAGCTTTGTTTCCAAAAATTGCATTGACAAGGCCCACAATAAGTTAAATGGTACCCACCTATGTCCAGTCAGTTGAGTTGATTTGAATACTCTTGGATGAAGAATCAAGCTGTTCTTGTTGTATGAAGTGTATTTGAAGCAAAGGTCTAAATATGCCAGCCACGCAGCTGTCAAAAGAACTCTGGGATAAAGTGCAATAAAGTTGCTCAAAGGCACAGAGTGGGGAAAGACTACAAGAAATGTCAATGTGGTTGAATATCGTTTGGAGCAGTCATATCTATCATTGTGTCATTCTAACCTCTTTTGAGGGAGGGGGCAGATTAAGCATATTACACCTCAATGGGCACACCAAAATGTATGAAAACTTAAATAGGAGTTCTGAGTTATGGTGGGGGGGGGGGGGGGGAGAGAGCCTCAGTTTCAAGACCCTGACTGCCTGTTCACACCTGTGGAAACCTTTTGCACACTGCTCCACACACAAAACTCAAGTTCCAGTGCAGGAGATGTTTTTTTTTAAAACCACCTTTATTAAGTGTATACCAAAAAGAAGGTACAGTCAAACCTCGGTTTTCATGATTAATCCGTTCGAAAAAGTCTGACTAAAACCGAAACGTATGAAAACTGAAGCAATATTTACCATAAGAAATAATGTAAATCCAATTAATCCGTTCCAGACACCCAAAAATATTCACAAAAAATACATTTTATAGAGAATAACTATATTTTACATACAGAAAACAATGAGAAATAAATATAAATGACTAATGAAATGGATAAATGAACATTTAACATCACTGAAAGCAAGCTAAGTACAGTACTGTACAGTACAGTATGTTAGCATCTGGCCTTAGCCACCCCTGACAAGCTGCTGTGCCCAGCTCTCTTCGGAATCACATTGGATTCAACCCATTAAAATACCTTTACATTATCTGCTCAGTGCTTCAGAATGGCAGAAAATCTTAATGATATAGCTTCAGACGTACCCTGCAAGAGAAAGAACTGCCTCCCACATTCATGCAACATCTCCTGCTTACGTTGACAGCTTTTCTTCCCTGCTACCTCCGAGCCTGAGGGGGCGCTCCAGAGAACGGGCAGGCGGTGGACGAGATCGGGGCCTTCCTGTCCGCGCAATCCTTGCCTCTCTAACTCTGACCAGGCTCGAGGATGTGTTTCATTTACGTGCTCAGTTGGCTTTCGCTTCTCATCACGCTGGCGATCGGTGAGTCCGGGGGGGCAGTGCTGCCGGGGACCGGGCGGGCGTTCTAGCAGTGTATACAGACCGGTGTGCAGCGCGAGGGTGTATGTATTTACAGTACTGTACTTTACAAAAACCGAGGCGATGTACGAGAACCGGGACAAAATCTCAGTCAAAAAAGACGTTGAAAACCGAAGCGTATGAAAACCGGGGCAAATGAAAACCGAGGTTTGACTGTATATATAAAACAGCCACAAAGAAAATGAATGAAAGATGAGTTTAATATGATATGAAATTAATAGTGGTTTATAGATACTGCAGTTACTTTCTCCACAGACGCATCATGGCCTGCTGAGAGGTATTTGGGAAAAGGTTTTCTTATATGAGAGCATATCACAGCAATAAAGCTGTATGCTATTGTACAGAACAGGTTTTTTTTCCTTTGTGATTTGTGATACTCGATTCCTATTGTATTGTTATTTTGAGTAAAAAAGCATTGCATATCACACTGCTAACACCACACCTGCATTAATGCCCGATGGCGGCAGCATTGTGTTGTGGGGATGCTTTGCAGCAGCAAAGATGATGCTTGTGAAAATCATAGGAAAGAATGATGGTATAAAGGACAGGCAGATCCTGGAAGGAACCTTGTTCCAGTCTGCCAAACATCTGGGACTGGGGAGAAGAAGAAGATTTGGGCAGGACAATGATCCTAAGCATAAAGCAAAAGTAACAATGGAGTGGTCTAGCAAGAAGGTTTATTTCCCGCTTTCGCAGTTCAAATGCAGCAGACGTAAAGGAAACAATGTAGCATAAAACAAGGCTGAGAAACTTAACTAAACAAGGCTTTTTACTGCTTGGCTAAATGTCCATTCTGGATCACATTCAATTGTCATGTGACCTCCTCTCAGTAACGTAACAGAAAACTGGTAACAGCAATGCTCCTGAATTGCACACAATATGCTTTCACTTATTCTCTTCACATAAGCTTCTTTAGCATGGCAATCAGTGAGGTAAGTTTCTTATATTCCTTCATAAAACATTGGCAAGCATCTCATTTAAATGTCCTTTTGAATCACACAAGTAGAGCAGTCCATCGGGATTTCCTGCTCTGTAGACGGCAGAGAAATTAAAGGCATTTCTTCCTCACAGCTGCTCATAGGCTTTACTACGTTATTGGGAGAAACTGCTCTGCTCTTAAGGAACTCCCTGAATTCAGTGAGAAGTAATTCAGCCTGTGTATTTTCTGAACTAGACTGAGAATATCCTCCTTCAGGTAAATGCTTGTTTACAGTTCTTATCTCTTGGCAATTATCCGTGCTTCTACTTGGACAAGAATTCAGCGTGTAAGCATTTCCCTTCCCCCACCTATCTCCATATGAAAGTGCAGGGTAAAACGCTTCAGCTGTGCTTGGAGAGTCTTTCAGAGTTTTAAAAGGAAAACAGTTAGGCTTCTCTTGGCTTAACCAATTACTATCAAACTTTCTGCCTTTGTCCTGTCTTTCACCATTAAAGTTCACTCTTTCTGGCTTCCCACTGTTAAGCTTGCTAGCCGTTCTAAACCCACCAGATACCTGGGGCTGGGGCTTATTCCAGGGTATTTCTTTCTCCCACTGCCTCCTGTTCCAAGGTTCTGCTTGGTCCTTTAAACTCCTGAGCTGCAGCCTTGGGTCTCTCAGTGCCTTTGAATTCTTCTTCTTACAGAAGTATTTCTTTGCCCCTGAGTCTCCCAGGTCCTGTCTGCTCCTTTGTGGATCACAGCTGCTTAGTGGTTCTCTCACCAACGGTTCCTGGTCATCTGACCTGTCCTCATCCAGGTGCTTGTGTCCTGACTCCTCCTCTCCTTGCTCCACTCCTTGCGAATCTCGCTGATCGTCTCTTTGCCCTTCTTGCTGACTTTCTCTTTGCCCTTCTCTCTGATGTTCTAACTGTTTCTGTTTCTGGGTTCTTAACAAGCTGCTTGAGTACTGCACTGCCCGCCTCCTGCTTGGGCGTGCCCAATCAGAGACTTGGCTCCTCACCTGCCTTGAGGTGAGGTGTGGTTCCTGATTAGCTCTGTGCTTCTTTATCTCAGAAGAGAAAATCCTGCATTCCCCTGCAGTACCGGTTCTCTCCACCGGATCACTATCAGTTTCCATTGCTTCATAAGAGTCTGCTACATCACAGCATATAGATAGACATGGTTTAATGAGACAAAGTCAACATGGATTTAGCCAAAGAAATCATTCTCGCTAATCTGTTTCATTTTCTTGAAGGTGTGAATGAACAGGTAGACAAAGGTGAGCCAATTGATATAGTGTATTTGGATTTTCAGAGAGCTTTTGACAAGGTCCCTCATGAGAAACTCTTGAGGAAATTAAAAAGTTATGAGATAGGAGGCCTTTATTCAGTCCTCATTCTTCTTGACCTTTCTGCTGCTTTTGATACCATTGACCACCACCTTCTCCTTACTTGGTTTTAGGGGCTATGTCCTGTCCTGCTTCTCTTCTTATCTCTCCCATCACTCATTCAGTTTTTGTTCTGGTGGTTCCTCCTCTACTGCTATCATACTCTCAGTTGGTGTATCCCAAGGGTCTGTTCTAGTCCCTCTCCTTTTCTCTCTCTATATCCAGTCCCTTGGTGCTCTGATCTCTTCCCATGGCTTTCAGTATCACTTTAATGCCGATGACTCTCAGATCTATCTATCTATACATGGTATTTCTCTGACACTCCAGGCCCGCATCTCTGCCTGCCTATCTGACATCGATGCCTGGCTGTCTCACTGCCGTTTGAAATAGAACATGGTCAAAACCGAACTTCTTATTTTTCCTCCCAAACCCTCCTTCCCCTTTCCTCCTTTCTCTCTCTCTGTAGATAACACTCTTTTTCTTCCTGTTTCCTCAGCCGGCAACCTTGGGGTCATCTTTCAGTCCTCCCTCTCCTTCTCCATTGGCTCCCCTTCCGTTTCCATATCCTATTCAAACTTCTCCTTTTGACTTATAAATGCATTCATTCTACTGCTTCTCACTATCTTTTCTCTCTCCTCTCTCTTCTCTCCCTACACCCCTCCTCGTGAACTCCCACTGGCCTGCTTCTCTCTGTGCTCTTTTCTTCCACTGCCAACTCCAGACTTCAATCCTTTCACCCTGCTGCTTCTTATGCCTGGAACAAACTACCCGAGTCTGTACGTCAGGCTTCATCTTTCCCCCTTTACAAATCCATGCTAAAGGCTCACCTCTTTGTGGCTGCTTTTGGATCCTGGTCCCTTGTTTTCCTTGTTTCTCCTTACCTGTCCCTATTTGTACTCTTATTCTCAACTATTGTATTGTCTGTCTTGATTAGATTGTAGCTCTGATGAGCAGGGACCGTCTTTTGTTTGTATCTGCACAGCACTATATAAATGATTAATAGTAGTAGTAATATACTACTGTGGAATGGCAACTAGTTGAAAGAAAATATAGAATTGAGCTAAATGGCCCTTTTTCTTAATGGAGAAAGGTGAATAGTGGAGTACACCAGGGATCTGTGCTGGGCCCACTGCTTTTTAACATATTCATAAATTACCTAGAAATGAGAATAACAGATGAGGTGATCAAATTTGCAGGTGACATAAAATTATTCAAAGTTGTTAAAACACAAGAGGAATGTGAAAAATTTCAAGAGCACTTCAAGAAATTCAGAGACTAGGCGTCCAAATGGCAGATGAAATTTAAGGTGGACAAGTGCAAAGTTATGCACTTAGGAAAGAGCAACCCAAACTACGGTTACATGATGCAAGGTTCCATATTAGGAATCAACACCCAGGAAAAGGATCTAAGCGTAATTGTGGATAATCCATTGAAACCCTCTGCCCAGTGTGCAGCAGCAGCCAAGAAAACAAATAGAATGCTAGGAATAAGAAGGAAAGGAATAGAAAATAAAACAAAGAATATTATAACGCTTCTGTATCGCACCATTGTGCGACCGCACCTTGAATATTGTGTGCAGTTCTGGCCACTATATCTTAAAAAGGTACAGAGAAGAGTGACTGAAATGGTAAAAGGGATGGAATGATATCCCTATGAAGAACTCCTTAAAAGGTTAGAGCTCTTCAGCTTGGAAAAGAGATGGCTGAAGGGAGATATGATAGAGGTCTATAAAATAATAAGTGGAGTGGAATGGGTAAACATAAATCAGTTGTTCACCCCTTCAAAAAGTAGAAAGACTAGGGGACATGCAATGAAGACTAATTGTAGAAAATATTTTTTCATTCAACGCATAATCAAAATCTGGAATTCATTGCTGGAGGATGTAGTAAAAGCTGTAAGTGAAAAGTTCCTGGAGGAAAAGTCCATAAACCATTAAGAGAACTGGGGAAATCCACTATTTATCCCTGGGATAAGCAGCATAGAATGTGTATGCCTTTGGGAACCAACAGGTACTTGTGACTTGAATTGGCCATTGTTGGAAGCAGGATACTACGCTTGATGGACCTTTGGTCTGACCCAGTATGCCATTTCTTATGTCCTTATGTTCTTATGTAAAGCTGCAGTCTATAAATGAACTCTGACCAACTTGAAAGAAGTTGAGCTCGTCTGCCAAGGAGAGTGGACATAAAGTGCATCATCCCATTGTGCGAAGTTGGTAGAGACTTATCCTGAATAACTCGTGCTGTTTTCCCTACAAAAGGTGCTTCTACAGTGCACAGAATTAAGGTATGTAAAGACTTATAATAAAGACTTTTTAGGTTCTTATTCTTAATTACTTTTTGAATATTTCTGTATTTGTTCTTTCACAATGAAAGTATAGACAGCAGAATGTAAAAAATGTGCAATGGTGTGAAGACCTTTACCACGCATCATACATCTCATAGTGTACTAGACTGTATTTTGAGAGCATTTACATGCTAATGTGTTGTACAGGGTAATATCTCATTCTCCTCCTCACCAGTTTCCTGCAAAGACTGTTGGGGGTCTGAAGTAAAACCTTGCCTGGTGGAGAAGGAAATTCTTTTCTCTACTATGACAACAAAACTTCAAATGATGTTATTGGAAAAAGAAAATGTAAAGATTTGTGAAAAGCTTGGTAATTCCAGACACAGAATATTTTCTTCATGTAATAAATACATTGCAGATGATTTGAAGGCGCTACCTGCTGAAATCTCATGACATACCCAGGATATGTGTCAGAATCATTTTATGTGCACACAATGAAGTATATTATGGTCTGTTTAGATAATGCAATAGAAGGGTGAGCATTGTTGAGTACAATGTGCACATTTCTTTATTACGAGAAAAAACCCCAGTAGACATTCTTTTAATGCCATTTACATAATGCTTTCCATTCTTCGATGGACAGATTGGAACATTTTATCATTGTCTGACGGAAAGTGGCCAATTACATCCAATCAGTGAACAATGAGCCAATCTGCAGAAGTACCTGAACTTTGGACGGCAGTAGCCTACAGTACAAGATACTAGATCAAACAGAATAGACATTGATGAAAGGAAAAACAAGATAGGAGAAATAATGAAATGAAAAATCTAAGGAATTGGATCCAATGTATACCCTAGCTCTTCTGCCAGCCATAAACAGATATAATAACAGAAAAAAGCCAAGTTAAAGCGGTATTTTAAAAAGAAATCCTGTTAAATAAATAAATAATATGTTGTAGGGATGATTCCTTACATGGTAGCTTTAACTGATGTTTAAAAGGAACTACAGCGGGAAATATTACCGTGGAACGAGTTGAGAATAGAGGTTGATAACCATTAAAGGATCCAGTTTGTAGGACCTTTAGAAGATGCTTAGATTGGGGATCTCTGCAACTCTTTTTGGTGAAGACCAGTGGTTATGACTCAGAAAGCTCTGTGTCATGGTAGTGAGGTGCCATGTGAGAAAGGAACTTCTGATGGAGTATAAACATACATTGCCACTGCTCCTATAGATGGTATTATTGCTTATAGGGTGACTGGTAGGACTAAGGTAAGACCAGCTTTTTTTCTGAAGTATGGACCTGATTAAGTTTTTATTCCCATAGACAGAATGGGAGAAAAGCCTTGATGAATCAAGTCCTTGTATTAGATAACCAGCAAACATTTGCGTGCTATTGTGAAGACCCAGGAATTATATTAAATATGAGTATGAAATGTCCAGTTATAAAGAGGTCACAATTCAAAGGGACCTAGTCAACTAAATCAGGACTTGGCTAAATCACATCTTTCAAATATTGCCAGCTAAATATAACCTGCATTTACTATATAGCTACATTTTATTAGCCAAATTATGGTCAATCCAGGAGGTGAGGTTAAGGCAGCGAACGAAAGTTAGGTGGCTAGCACCTCAATAGCCACACTCCCTCCCAACTAATTTTAAAAAGAAGTCTCTGCTGCAATCTGTCTCCTTCCTATTTCCTACCAGGAGCGACCTATGGGTGATGTGGGGCCATGTGTAGAGATTCAGTGCAGGTCTCATTTGCATATATATTTGCATATGCATTGACTCATTTGCATACATATTTGCATACCAGGTTTATCTGGTTAGTTCTATGACCAGGTTAATGATGAGGAGGAAAGCTATAAAATGAGCAAATGGTAACCAAGTGACTAGGTTTCAATTCCCACTAGTACTCCTTGGGCAAGTCACTTAACCCTCCATTGCCTCAGAAGAAAGGCCTGGCAATCTACGTCCCGTCACACTGCCAAGAAAACCCAGGAGCTGCTGAGTCAGCAGGAATCAGCATTGACTCAAAGGCACATATTGCATTTGCCCATCTATTTGTCATTTTTTTTCTCCTCCAATCAGGGCTGATGCAAGGAGATGAGGCATCCTAGGTGCTCAGAAAAGAAGTGACTTGAGGGTTAAAAATCAATTTACCTTTGTGGCAAGGTGCTTTTGTTTGATTAAACCAGGATTAATTTTGAAAACAAAATGAACACAATTTTGTTTGTTATTCTTTGGATTCACTCTCAAAATGCCAGTTGACAGCTAACTGGAGGCCGGCAAACAATGAAAATGGCATTGGCCATTTTGTAACAGGCAGTGGTAGGGCAGGAGTGACCAGGGATTACTTCTGACCCCTTTTCAAGCTATAGATGGGGCCTGAGGCTGAGGGGCAATAGGGAGAAGGCCTAAGTTTGCCAATTGGCCAGTTTTCAGTCTGCCTGGACAGTTTTTATGTGACCAGGCTGGCTGCTGGCAGACCCTTCAACCTGGCACTGGAAAAGCTGTTTTTGCTACAGTCATCAACCAATCTTTCTCTCCTTGCCCTCTTGCAGCTATCAGCCAATGATGTTCTCTTTCTCTTTGACCGCTGCTGCCTCTGCCACAGCCATCACCCAGATGTTTTTCTCTCTGTAATCTCATTCCCGCCCTCCATAGCCACCTTTGAACATCTTGTTAGCTTTCTTTTTTGGTAGACAGGAAGCTACACACTACATGGGGCTTTGAAGCCCATGCACATGGTATGTAGTGTCCTGTCCGCCGTGAAAGAATGCTAACAAGACATTGAATGCTGGTTGCGGGGCGGGAATGAGATTACAGGGAGCAAAGCATCCGTGTGATGGTGACAGCGGCAGGCAAGGAGAGAGAAAGAGAGAGAGACATTGGCTGATAATTTCAGGGGTCAAGGAGAGAGATATCAGGTGATAGCTGCAGGGGGGGGGGGAGGCAATGAGAGAAAGAGAAACTGGTTAATGGATGGGGCAAAGAGAGAGACACTGAATGATGTTGGGGCAGTGAGAGAGACACACATAGTGATGGTGGGGGAGCTTTGAGAGAGATATTGGGTGATGGCTGGGGGGGCAATGAGAGAGAAAATGGTTAATGGATGGGGCTATAAAAGAGAGACACTGAATGATGGCTGGGGGCAATGAGGAAGAGTCATAGAGTGATGTTGGGGGCTTTGAGAGAGATATTGGGTGATGGCTAGGGGGCAATGAGAGAGAGAGAGAAACTGGTTAATGATGGGGCAATGAGAAAGAGATACTGAATGATGGCTGGAGGGGAAATGACAAAGAGACAAACATAGAGCGATGGTGGGGGCAATGAGAGAGACACATACAGAGTGATTATAGGGGGCTTTGAGAGAGACATTGTGTGATGGCTAGTGGGACAATCAGAGAAAGAGAAACTGGTTAATGGATGGTGCAATGAGAGAGAAACACTGAATGATTGCTGGGGGGGGGGGACGACAATGAGAAAGAGAGAAACGCAGAATGATGGTGGGGGGGGGGACTTTGAAAGAGACATTGGGTGATGGTTATAGGGGCAATGAGAGAGAGAGAAACTGATTGATGGATTGGGGGCAATGAAAGAGAGAGACACTCCTCCTCTAAACTTACTGCCTGCTCCTCTGATCCCGTTCTCACCCATCTACTAAGCCCCAGCTCATCCACTGTTGTCCCCGTCATCTGTCATATCCTCAACCTATTTTCTATTGTAACTGTTCCTGCAGCCTTCAAGCATGCTGTGGTTATACCTCTCCTCAAGAATCCATCCCTTGATCCTATCTGTCCTTCCGACCCAGCTCTCTCCTCTCTTTTATTTCTTAGCTACTGGAACATGCAGTTCACCACTACTATCTTGACTTTCTCTCCTCTCAGTTCCTTCTGGATCCATTGCAATCTGGTTTTGCCCTCTATATTCTACTGAGAGGGTTCTTGCCAAAGTCTCCAATGACTTGTTTCTCGCCAAATCCAAGGGCCTTTACTCGATCCTCATCCTTCTTGACCTTTCTGCTGCTTTTGACACTGTTGATCACCGCCTTCTCCTCGATACCCTGTCCTTGCTTGGATTTAGGGGTTCTGTCCTGTCCTGGTTTTCTTCCTCTCTCTCCCAGCACACTTTTAGTGTATGTTCTGGTGAATCCTCATATACTGCCATCCTGCTTTCAGTCAGTGTACTCAGATTTACCTCTCTGCACCTGAAATCTCTCCAGAAATCCAAGCCTGGATCTCTGCCTGCTTAAATGTCATTAGTGCCTGGATGTCTCACTGCCATCTGAAATTGAACATGGCCAAAACTGAGCTCTTTAACTTTCCCCCTAAGTCCACCTCCCCCACTTCCTCCTTTCTCTATTTCTGTGGATATCACTCTACTCCCTGTTTCGTCGGCTTGCAACCTTGGGGTCACCTTTGACTCCCCCTTCTCCACATACATCCAACAGATAGCTAAAACTTGCCATTTCTTTCTCTATAATATTGGAAATATTTGTCCCTTCCTTTCTGAACACACTACTAAGGCCCTTATCCATTCTTTAGTTACCTCCCATCTGACTATTGCAACCGCCTCTTCACTGGTCTTTCTCTGAAACATCTCTCCCCACTTCAGTCTGTTCAAAACTCAGCTGCATGGTTAATCTTCCATCAGTGCTGCTATGCTCATGTCATCCCTCTTCTCAAGTCGCTTCATTGGCTCCTTATCCATTTCCATATCCATTTCAAACTTCTCCTACTGATCTATTAGTGTCCTTATTCTGCTGATCCTCCCCAAACCTCTCCTCGGGAACTCCGGTCTAACAGATCCCTTCTATCTGTGTCCTTCTCATCCACTGCCAGCTCCAGACTTCGATCTGTCTACTTTGCTACTCCTTATGCCCGGAACAAGCTACATAAGTCAGTGTGCCAGGCTCCATCTCTGGCCCTGTTCAAATCCAGACTAAAACGCATTTCTTTGAGACTGCTTTTCACCCCTGATCCCCCTAGTCTCCTGTTCACCTCCTACGTATTTTCTTACCGTACCCCTAGATATATCCTAATCCCCAATTGCCTTGTCTGACTAGACTGTAAGTTCTTTAGGAGAAGGGACTGTCTCTTACATGTCTCTGTACAGCACTGTGTATATCTTGTAACACTATATAAGTGATAAGTAGTAACAGTAGTAGTAGAGAGATGGCTGGGGGGGGGGGCATGTAGTGTCACCCTTGATAGTACTGTTAAAGAAAGTAATTCCTTATCACTGGATGGCAGAGAATCAGTCAGCATTTGATGGTCTTAAAACTGCTTTCATGTCTGCTTCTGTTCTGATTAGAGTTGCCAACTGGCTGGTTTTCATATGGTCAGAATGGCTGCTGGCGGAGCTGTAAAACTGGCAGTGGAAAAGCTGTTTATTTGTGGCTTGAGGGCCAGCGCAGGCCAGCGCAGGCTCTCACTGTGTATGAAACCCCTCCCCCCCCACACACACACAGAAGATCAGCGGTTAGGTGGTAGCTCTGCTCTGCTGCTGCTGCCGCTTTTCCGGTGTCACCATTGGCAACGGCAGCGGCAGGCCTCCAAAGCTGAGACTTGAAAAAAAGAAAAAGAGCTTGAGCCTGTGCATCATTCCGCTCCTGTGGGTGGCCCTGCCATTCCCGTCCCCGGAGGAGACGTCAGAGGGAGCGGCAGCAGCCGGGCTGTGCACAGGACTGGAATGATGCACAGGCTCAAGCTTTTTTTTTTTTCTTCTCAGCTTCAGATCCCTTGTCATTGCCGATGCTGACATAGGAAAGGTGGAGGCAGCAGCAGGCAAGGAGAGGGAGAAGGGGCTGAAAGGGAGATGGTGGACACTGTTGAGGGTCAGAGGGCAGATGTGGGAATGAGCCTTTCAATATAGATGAAAGAGGGTGAGTCCAGAAAGCTGAGCCAGAAGAAGAGGGAGAGAGAATAAGCATGGGAAAGACCAGACTGAGGAGACATGCCTGGAGTGTAAGCTGGGGAGGAGGAGATGAGTGGCAGAGTCTGTATGTGTGTGTGAGGGGGGGGGGGGTGCTCATCAGCCTTCAGTTGGACAGTGAAGGCAAGGGGGAGGGGAATGAAGAAAAGAAGAGGAGAGGAGACATATTGGTGGAAATTAAAGAAAGGAGAAGGGAGTATAGGATGGTGAGAGCAGACAGAAAGAAGAGTGGAGGGAAGAGGGTAAGAAGAAGAGGGAGAAAAATGGGTGACTTAATCATCACATACTCTCAAACACAACACACACTCTCACTCGCTTCTTATACAATCATAGAAACATGAAGACAGAAAAAACCACATGGCATATCTAGTCTGGCCTTCCATATCAACAACAATAATCCCCTTTTTACTGTTAGATATCCTCTGCATTTGTCCCATGCATTTTTGAATTCAGATACCATCCTCGTGTCCTCTACTGGGAGACTATTCCATGCATCTGCCACTCTTTCCATAAAGAAATATTTCTGCATATTAATCCTGTCTATCGCCTTTCACCCTCATCCTATGTCCCCTTGTAGCAGAGTTTGCCTTCAATTGAAAGAGACCCTCCTGTGCATTTATGCCACGGAGGTATTTAAATGTCTCTGTCATATTGCCTCTATTCTGCCTTTCCTCTAAAGTATACATTTTGAGATCTTTAAGTCTGTCCTCATATGCTTCATAACAAAGACCACTAACCATTTCAGAAGCCACCCTCTGCACCATCTCCAACCTGCTTATATCCTTTTGAAGGTGCGGTCTCCAGAATTGCACACAATGCTCCAAATGAGGTCGCACCAGAGACTTATACAGAGACACTATCACCTCCTTTTTTCTTCTGGCCATTCCTCTCCATATACCACCAAGCATCCTTCTGGCTTTTGCTGTCACCTTTTCTACCTGTTTAGCTACTTTAAGATCGTCAGACACAATTATGCCAAGGTCCCGCTCTTCTTTTGTGGACAGAAGTACCTAACTCCCTACACTGTACAGCTCCGCTGGATTTTTACAGCTTAAATGCCAGACTCTGCATTTATAAGCATTCAATTTTAATTGCCAAATTCTAGATAATTCTTCAAGTTTAGCTAGATCCCTCCTCATGTTATCAACTCCTTCCTGTATCTACGCTATTACAGATTTTGGTATCATTCACAAACAACAAACCTTACCCAACAGTCCTTCTGCACACTAACAAAGATGTTAAACAGAATCAGACCAAGGACAGATCCCTGTGGCACACCACTGCTAATATTGTTTTCCTCAGAGTGAGCTCCATTTACCTGTACCTGTACCCTTTGTCGCCTCCCACTTAACCAATTTTTAACCTAATCAGTAAATTTAGGGGTATGTTTACTAAACCGTCTTAATGTCGCAGCGGTGGTATTATCGTGCGATAAGTGACATTATCGTGCGATTTTGTGCGATAACGTCACTTATCATGCAATAACACGACGGCGGCGTTAAAGCACACTAAAGCTGTGAAATCCGGATCTGAAGGGTGGAGTAAGGCTTCCCAGAGGGCGGAGAGAAGGGGTCAATGGGCGGAGAGTGGGGGGGGAGAGGCTCCAGGCACATTAATGCTGTGAAATCCGGGTCTGAACACTAACACCAGTGAAACCCTCGCGTTAGGCACATTTGCAGGAAAGAGAAATGATTTAAGTCAGCAATGTGCAGCAAAGGCAAGGAAACCCAGAAAAGTGATAGTAGTGATACATGTGCAGGAACCAAAAAGGCAAATAAACATATAAAATGAACAGAACCACATTTAAAATCCCAATAACCAAGCTGGCCAATAGTGATATTAATGATAAACATAAAGCAAGACTTCTGACAAAGCATAAAAATTATGATATCATGTTTGGAAGGGTCTATGCTCTGTCCCCCTACAAAGTGAATGATCCCACATTGAAATAGCGCTAATCAGGGTTTCTGTTGTTTAGATTGGGTAGGTTTGTTATCACGTGCACATGTGCAGCAAAAACAGAGTGGGCACATAGGAAAGGGCAACTGTACTGATGCTGTAAATGGGATACAGGGGGCTGCAGGCGGCACATGCAGTGGTCCAGCTGGGGCACAGTGCGGACTAGGCAGATGACTAGGTGGCACATAGGAATGCCGAAACTGTAAAGCAGCAAGACAGCAACTGACAAGGGTCCAACATGGGCACAAGTGTGTGTCCCACAGTGTCATAGGGGATATTACCCAGCAGGTACCCCCAAGAGCACTTAACATTGGCAGGCGGTGCCAGGGGAAAGCACGCATGTCCATGTAGGCACCCCTACCTGAGAATTCACACCATAGGCAGCTGCCTACCGGCACAATGGATGGCCTGGGACTGTGCACCACCAGCACCACCTGCATAATGGCATGGCAGCATGGTGGCGGAAGAGTGCTGGTGGCGGAGGGGCAGTGGCATCTGCTCACAGCAGACCATGGCCAAGCCCTATTTAGGTGGGTGTCATGCACTGCAACAGACAGGATCTGTCTGACGAACAGTCATGGTATCCCCAGGGAATAACCTGTCCCTGTGGCAACAGTGTGGTGCAGTACACCCAGACAGTGTGTTCAGGAGCAGAAGGTCACAAATTCAAGTCCCAGCTGTGGCTCCTGCCAACCCTGTCCCCATATTTTACCCAGTACTAAACCGTGGTAATAAAGATGGAACCTTTATCACAGATAAAATAAACATGCCTTAAACACCTATATTTTACCCTACAGAGCACAGACACCATAAACATGTGCAATCCCTAGAGCAGATTTTCCCAACTGCAGTCCTGGAGGGCCAAACACCATTCAGGTTTCATACTGTCCCTAATAAATATGCATGTGCTGCCTTTGTATGCGCTGCCCCCATTGTATGCAAATGTATCTCATGCATATTCATTAGGGACAGCATGAAAACCTGAACAGTGTTTGGCCCACCAGGACCGGAGTTGGGAACCTCTGTCCTAGAGCAGCGGCCAACAGGGGCACAAACACCCTAACCCACAGGCTACACTATCCAAAGCCTCATGGAGAGTCAGGCTGTTGGGCCCTGCGCGGAGCAGCATCTCCCAATACTGGCACCTGTATACCTTAGCAATTCCATCCTAAACTTGGGAACATGTTCCACATATATCAAAAGGTTTCTATAATTAATGTCAGCTAACAAATCCTAAGGTAAACACAATTTGTTGATAGAGATTCATCATAGCAACCTTTCTGATATCTGTGGAGTGTGTTTCAGTTTTAGTTTCTGACAGTGTTTACCACCCCGGGGAGTGACCCTAACAGTTTTGAGTACCATAGCAATGCCCGCACTGCGCCCAGGACTGGTGTGGCGGCCACAAACCTCTATATTTGCAAAATGCTGGCATAGGTGTGGGAGTGTGTGTCTCTCTATCCAGTGTGTTGTGGCTGCCTACACCTTACTGAGCCCACATTGCTTGCACTTTTCAGTTTTAGCCTGCCAATGTGCATAATGAGGAGCAAGGTACTGTGGGTATAGCCCGGACAGGGTGGCATGGGCAGGATGCATTTTCACAGGGTATAGAGCAATGGCTGGGACATTGTAGTGCCCGACCACCACCTGCACAGAAAGGGTGGCCACAGCATGTCATGCTGGGAGGTCACTCTCACCCTGAATGAGCAGTGACCACGGCATGGCTAGGTTCTCCCATAGTGCTATGCAGTATTTTTCTCAAATGATATTTATGGGTTCTCTTTTTTGGGGCCCAATCACTGACATATCTGCATGGTGGATGTGTGCTGACACCCTAGTTTTGGGTGCACGCAGTTCCTCCAGGAGCATGCACTATGTACTAGCTAGCAGACTGTCTGTAGTTAGTATCTGAATGGCTGCACACTGATTGCTCTCTGCTGGTGAATGTCAGATTGTAGTGGGGGGCAGCTGAGCTGACTGGACCCACTACCTATCTTCCACTGGCCCTGTCCCAAGTACAGATTCTCAGCAGCTGTCTGTTTGCCCCCAGGACTGGGGTTGCTGGTCCCACAGCCTGTTCTCATGTACCTCCACTGCCCCTCTTGCAAAGGGTGAGAGTGTGGGTCTGTTGGGGGCAGATCATGTTCCCCCACCCTGACCCAGAGAGGGCGGTTTGCTAAGTACATTGTTGCCATGTGAACCCTTACAAACCCCTGCTCTCTGAACAGGTGACCATAGCAAGCACAGTGGATATGCACTATGTTGTGTGTATCATGGTGCACAAGGGCCAGACATGACTGGCAATTATGAATGGACACAGAGACTTCCAAAAGGTGTCTGCAACAAATACCTGTCAAACACTGGTACTGATGGAGACCTGCAGCACAACCCACCTCAACTAACCAGGGTACTGTGGACCTGATGCTGGCCACTCCATCTTACCCTCAGGGTGAGCAGAGAACACACACATTAGCATGGCATGTGGGTACTCTGTGCCAGTAACACGCACGGTCATTCCCCCCTACCAAGCTGACATGCTGTAGAGGTGTATACCCCATCTAGTGAGAAGATGCAGACTGCTGTTCTGCATGTGAATTGCATTATCTGTACTGTTGGTTCTATCCTATCCTGGTAGCCACAGCAGACAGTTTTATGGTGACGTGCACTCTTTCTGTAGCCAGCCATTGATATGATAACTCCCATAGTGATGTAGCACAATGGTTAATGCAATGATTTCAGTAGCAAAGGTCAGGGGTTTGATTCCTCTCTGTTCTCCCTTTTAAGGCTGTCCTACACAACTACATTTCATTCGTGTAACAGTCATATCTGTGCAGATCTATGCTGCCGCCACATTATACCCTCATCACTGTTGCCATCCATAAGAACATAAGATATGCCATACTGGGTCAGACCAAGGTCCATCAAGCCCAGTATCCTGTTTCCAACAGTGGCCAATCTAGGTCATACGTACCTAGCAGTTTCCCCAAAAGACACAGGTTCCACAATGCTTGTACTGGGTCAAGAATTGATATCATGGGTCCCTTCTTAATAATGGTTTATGGACCTTTCCTCCAGGAACTTGTCCAAACCTTTTTTAAAACCGGCTACACTAACAGCCTTTACTACATCCTCCGGTAGCAAATTCCAGAGTTTGATTACACGTTGAGTGAAAAAATATTTTATTTTATTAGTCTTAAATAGTTTACCCTGTAGCTTCATTGCATGTCCCCTAGTCTTTCTATATTCTGATAACGTAAACAATCGATCTACGTTTACCCGTTCCACTGCATTCATTAATTTATAGACTTCTATCATATCTCCCCTCAGTTGTCTCTTTTCCAGGTTAAAGAGCCCTAACATTTTTATCCTTTCTTCATAGGATTATCCTTCCATCCCCTTTACCATTTTGGTGGCTCTTCTCTGAACCTTTTCTAATAACGCTATATCCTTTTTAAGATACGGCAACCAGAATTGCACACAATATTCAAGGTGTAGCCTCACCATGGAACGATATAGAGGCATTATAATATCTTTTGTTTTATTTTCCATTCCTTTCCTTATGATACCTAGCATTCTATTTGCTCTCTTGGCCGCCGCTGCACACTGGGCCGAGGGTTTTAACATGGTATCCACAATGACGCCTAAATCTTTTTCCTGGGTGGTGGTTCCTAATGTGGAACCTTGCATCTTGTAACTATAGTTTGGGTTGTTCTTCCCTAAGTGCATAACTTTGCACTTGTCCACATTAAATTTCATCTGACATTTTGATGCCCAGTCTTCCAATTTATCAAGATCCTCTTGCAATTTTTCACAGTCCTCTTGGGTTTTAACAACTTTAAATAGTTTTGTGTCATCTGCAAATCTGATAATCTAACTCATTATTCCCTTTTCCAGGTCATTTATGAATATGTCAAAAAGCAGCGGACCCAGCACAGATCCCTGGGGTACACCAGTATTCACCTTTCTCCAATGGGAAAATTGGCCATTTAGCCCTACCCTTTGCTTTCTATCTTATAACCAGTTCCTGATCCACAATAGTACTCTGCCTCCTATCCCAAAAGTCTCTGATGAGGGACCTTGTCAAATGCTTTCTGAAAGTCCAGATACACTATATCAACCGACTCACCTTTGTCCACCTGTTTATTCACACCTTCAAAAAAACATAACAGATTAGTAAGACAAGATCTTCCTTGTCTAAAGTCATGTTGGCTGTCTCCCATAAGGCCATGGCTATCTACATGCTTTGTAATTTTGTTCTTTATGATGGTTTCTACCATTTTTCCCGGTACTGACGTCAAGCTTACCTGTCTGTAGTTTCCCGGATCACCCCTGGAACCCTTTTTAAAAATCGGCATTACATTGGCGATCCTCCAATCTTCAGGTATTACAGATGATTTTAATGATAGATCACAGATTACTAATAGCAGGTCTGCAATCTCATATTTCAGTTCTTTCAACACCCTTGGATGTATACCATCCGGCCCAGGTGATTTGCTACTCTTCAGTTTATCTAATAGTTGTAATACATGTATCAATATTTCCTTCAATTCTTCCGCACCTTTAAATACCACTTCAGTCATGGGTAACATCCCTACATCTTCCTCAGTAAAGACAGAAGCAAAGAATTCATTCAGTGTCTCCGCTATCGCCTTGTCGCCTCTTAGTGCCCCTTTAACCCCTCTATCATCGAATGGACCAACTGACTCTCTCACAGGTTTTTGCAAAGAATGTACTTGAAAAAGTCTTTATTTTGCCTTTTTGCTTCCGCAGCAAGCTTCTTCTCAATTTCTCCCTTTGCCTGCCTTATCAATGCCTTGCACACTCCAGTGTATCCATCCTTCTTCTGTCTATGTGTGTGTGCCAGCTGTGTTGCGTCCTGCCCTAATGTGCAGGCTGTTACCCCATGTCCTGCACTGGAACACTTTTCTGCATTCTGGCTCTTCATACTTGCCTCTCCTGACACAGACACTGCTCTGCATGGCACTGTTCTCCCCTTTCCTCCTGTCATTGCAGTTATCCTGCCACCTCTACCTCCTCTGGTGGACATGTATCCCCATCCTCTGCCACACACTGTCGTTGTTGCACTGTACATTATCATCACCCTGTACATCAGTACAGCTGCCCCCAATATGTTTGTCCACTTTACCTGCTGCCACATGGGCTGCACGCAGATTTGGCTGGTCCATGAGCTCCGTCATCTACTTCCTTCTATCACTTGTTCATTGCCTTTCCTTGGTGCTCTGTGCAGTGTTATGGTTACATCTGTGTTTGAGGGGAACAAACGAAGCAAGAGGAAAGAGCAGGTTTGGAACAGACTGCTTTATTGAAGATGGTCCCTACGCGTTTCGGCTTGCGCCTTCTTCGGGGGACATACAGCTACCATAGGGTTAAATAAATAATGTTAAAATCAAAAAAATGGGTATACAACGTGTAAAATAAATAATTGTGCTACATTTAAAAACAAATAAAGGAATCTAATAATATATAAATTATGACGAATATAAGTAAAAAACATGTATCTAAACTGATAATATATATATAGAATTGCATATAAATCAAAAAAGACTATCCAGAGGACAAAACAAACAATTGATCATATTGATAAAATTATTAATAAAATTATAGTTAAAATCAAAAAATGAAAATAATAAAATTAAGTATAACTGTACAAACAAGGGCCGAGACAAAGACAAACAATTAAAAAATTAAAATATGAATTAAAATATTAATAATTAGTAAACAGATTGATTCCAAAAACATAATTCAATAACCTAAAAGACTGTACAGCTATGAATATATTCATAATAAATAAGAATAAAACAAATCCAAAAGATCATAAAAAGGTGTAAATTGAGAAAGAAACCTACCAATGTTGTATACAATGGAGTGTCTCATAAAGACAGTTTGGTGAAAACACTATGGGGTCTGTTTACTAAACATTCCTAACGTGCGGGGCCGTGCTAGTGTGCCTGTGCCATATAAGGAGTGGGCGGTTCAGGCAGAAAATAGAAAAAAAACGGTAGTAAGCAACCGGATGTGTGTGCGTCGCGCTAATGTGCGGGGGTCGACATTAGCGCGTGGAAAGGCAAAGTGGCACGCTGCTGAGTATACAAAACAACAGAGCCGTGGTACAACGGTGAAGACACTGACCAATGGTGCAGGGGCCATGGGTTCAATCCCCCAGTGTGCGCAACGACAAAGGTCAGCTGAGGCAGTAATTGTAATGATTAACATTGTTTTAGGAGGCAAATTAATTTGGAACGGCATAAGGCGGCGCACAGTTATTTTTGGGCGGCAGAAGGCGGCGCACAGTTATTTTTGGGCAGCAGAAGGCGGCGCACTGGTCCCCTTGGGCGGCAGAAGGCGGCGCGCTGATAGGCACAAGGCGGCGCGCTGATGCACAAGCACAGGAACAGAGCCACAGCACAATGGTTACAACACTGACCAATGGTGCAGGGATCAGGGGTTCAACACCTCACAATGCCCAGTGAAAAATGCCTGCTGAGGCAGTATGTATTATGCTGTAGGAGGCTGTATAAATTTATTTTGTTATCACTACTAGCAAACGCACTCTCCCAGCATGTTAACATACGGCGGCCCATAAGGCACATGTTACAGTGCACTGTTCGCCAAGGCACCCTTGAATGACCCCTATGGGGCAGCATGTATGTTGCGACACAGGATAATGTATAGTGCACCCTATAGGGATGGCAACCATAAGGTGGCCTACAGGGCGCCCTATGAAGCACCCTCAGAGGCACCTAATGGGTATAGTAAGCTGAGGGTGGTCTTGCCGGCATAGACATATGTACAGTAAATAGAAATAAAGCTGTGGACAGCCCTACCAAAGGGCCCCACTGTGGGTTTGAACCCATGACCTCTGGCTGCACAGGCAGTGATGTAACCATTGCGCTACAGCTCCATAACTGTAAGCAGGCCCCTGGCTGGCTGCAGATAGCCTACACGTCACCTCACAGACAGTCTGCTGGTGTCAACAGGATAGGGTTAGGCCACCCGTACCCATGATGCACTGCACATGCAAATTAGCTGTCCGCAGATGGACACAAGATGGGGAATGCACCCCCACAGCACCTCGGCCCTGTTGGGGGAAGTGACCGGGTGCACCCACACAGCACCTTGGCCTAGTAGGGGGCACTGACCGGGTGTTTTACTGGCACAGAGTAGCCACACACCGTTACATCGTGCGGGTACTGTGCTCACCCTGAGTGTGCAATGAGGTGGCCAGGACCAGGTCAACAACACCTGCCATGGCTGCTGGAGGCCAAGCGGGCGTTCCAAAGCAGTGTTAATGTGTAAGATAGCTAGTTTCTGCACAAACACCATGGATATCCCTGTCTGCCGCCATCAGGCACCCCCCCAGTGGCAAACATGGTCCCCATCAAGGGATCCACACTCTACCTCCCTGCAAAGGTGGCAGTAGAGAGCAACATCAACCCCAGTCCTGCTGAGGAACACCACCACCCCCCCCCAGGCAGGCAGCTCCATACACAGCCATAACACAATAGCAGACAGACATAAGCCCAGGGTATGGTAAGCTGCACTCCACCACCAGATATTCCCCTGCAGCAAGCCAACAGCCACTGCACCCTGCAAGCCATTATAGCAAGACATTTACCAGCTACAAACAGTCTGCTGGTTAGTCCATAGTGCATGTTCCCAATGGAGATGCATGCACCCAGAACTGGGCTGTCTGCATACACAGCAAGCAGATAGATCAGTGACTGGGCCCCAAAGAGAAACCCATATCTATCACATGAGAGAACTACTATACAGCACTATGGGGGGGCCTAGCCATGCTGTGGTCACTGCACAGTCAGGGTGAGCATGATCCCCCAGAAGGACATGCTTTGGCCACCCTGTCTGTGTAGGTGGTGGCCGGACACTACAATATCCCAGCCAATGTCCCTGCCAGGGCCCTATGCCC
This sequence comes from Ichthyophis bannanicus, assembly GCA_033557465.1. Lineage (NCBI taxonomy): Eukaryota > Metazoa > Chordata > Amphibia > Gymnophiona > Ichthyophiidae > Ichthyophis > Ichthyophis bannanicus. The sequence goes on from CM066049.1 coordinate 49,209,939, forward strand.
AGTGCAGATGCATCCTGGCCACACCACCCTGCCCTGGCTATACCCATGGTACCTTGCACCTCATTATGCACATTGACTGGCCAATACTGGCAACAGTGCTGGCAGTGCGGGCTGTTGAAGGGGCTTGCAGCCAACACCCACTGTATAGACAGACACACACTTCCACACCTCTGCCATCATGGTGCTACGATTGAGGGGGTAAGTAGCCTTGCCCACCAAACCGGTCCTGAGCACGGCAAGGCATGGATATGGTACGCATTACAGCTGGTGGTCACTCCCCAGGGTGGTAAGCACCGTCAGAGGCCAGGCCTGGAGCATGCCCCGCAAACACCTAACAGATTGTTTGGATGGGGTCAACTAGCAGTATGTACGTAACGTATGGATAACTGCCTGCCTGTGCTCCTAGCAAACGTCTCCGAGCTGTGTACCGTATACCTCAGGTGTAGGGTGACATTGGTAAGTTATGCAAGTGCTCGTTTTGGGTGCTGCATGCACGGTCCAATGTTCTGCCTTTCCAGGAGACATTGGCCAATGGGGCCTGTGGGTGTGGGTGTGTCTGCCCTTGATGGCTGCTGCTTTATGGCACAGATTCCCAACTCCAGTCCAGGTTTGCATCACACTGTTCGGGTTTTCCTGCTATCCCTCATGAATATGCATGGGCTACATCTACATGCCATGGGGGTGGTGCATAGATATACAGCACAGGCATATGTATGAGTGTCAGCATGGAACTTGACTGGTGTGTGGCCCACCAGGACTGCATTTGGGTGATTCTGCTCTAGGTACTGCCCCTGTTCATGGTGTCTGTGCTCAGTGGGGTAAAAGATAGATGTCTTACCATTGCATATGTCCCCGCCATGAAAGGTGTGTCCTTACTATCACTGTTTAGTTGTGGGAAAAATATGTGGGCAGGATTGGCAGTAGCCCCAGCTGGGCTTTGAACCTGTGACCTTCTGTTCTTGTATGCACTGTCTGTGTGCACTGCACCACTGTGTAGCCACAGATTGGTTGGATTCCCTGGACTGTCCATGACTGTGGATCCGGCAGGACCTGTCTGTTGCAGTGGACTGTGCCAGCCTGCACATGGCTAGGCCTCTGTCTTCTGTGGTTAGCAGCCACTGCCCCCTGCACCACATGTACTTGTCCGCCAACATGCTGGCATGAACTTCTCTCAGAAAAAGCAGTTGACCTGATTGCAATGTGGCAGTATGGGACTGCATTTGGGGACTTGGCTGTAGGTAATGCCCATTGTTGTGGTGTGTGTGCGGTGTTGGGTAAAATATGGGTGTTTTCCCCATGCATACAGGGGTGTCTGCGCTATCTTTATTTAGTGGTGGGTAAAATATAGGGACTGGGCTGGCAGGTGCCCCAGCTGGGTTTTGAACCTCTGCCCTCTGGTCCTAGAGGTAATGACTCTGTCCGCTGTACCACACTTTGGCCACAGAGACAGTGCAGCCCCTGGAGGCAGTAAGCCTGGCAGGATGGAGTCACAAACCCTGCTCTACGCAATTCTACTGTGGGCATATGCACCCTGTCTGGTGACAAACGTGCACATAAACCCCGGAAATGACCACGGAAAATGTGGGACAAAATATCACCACGCTGGGCAACAGTGATATTAATGGGCAACCATAGCAAACACTCCCAGGAAAGCTCCAATACGTGGCAATGTTTTTTGGAAGAGTCTCCTCTCAGTAGACCCTTCCAAAAGTCATTTCTTTTTTCTGGAGCTTTGCTGGGTGTGATTTCTGTATTTGCCCATCCCTATAACTGTTCCCCAGCTGAATTACTATTTTTAATAGTTCTGTTGTGGTCATTTTCTATTTTTATTTTCACATTTGTGCTGTGCACATATATCACACTGCTCACGTTTTGCTGGTTTCCCCGGTTTTCCTGTACATTGCTGACGGAAATGGTTTCTCTTCCCTTTAAATGCTTTCTACCGCGAGTGTTTCACTCGCGGTAGTTTTTACATGCAAATTCGGGCCCGATACTGTGCGAGGAGCCTCTCCCCTCCCACTCTCCACCCATTGACCCCGTCCCTCCGCCCCTCGGGAGCCTTCCTCCGCCCTCAGAATGCCTTTCCACGCCTCTATCGGACATTTGCGGGCCGGGTACTTTTGCGGGGCACGTTAGTGCGGCGCGCAATTGTGCGGGGCCCAAGCGCACTTGTGCGGGGCGTTTAAGAGCGTTTCTGAGCGTTTGAGTGCCGCGTTTCCGTGCGCTATTGTGCGGCACGCAATTGTACGGCTTTTAGTAAACATGCCCCATAGTGTTTTCACCAAACTGTCTTTATGAGACACTCCATTGTATACAACATTGGTAGGTTTCTTTCTCAATTTACACCTTTTTATGATCTTTTGGATTTGTTTTATTCTTATTTATTATGAATATATTCATAGCTGTACAGTCTTTTAGGTTATTGAATTATGTTTTTGGAATCAATCTGTTTACTAATTATTAATATTTTAATTCATATTTTAATTTTTTAATTGTTTGTCTTTGTCTCGGCCCTTGTTTGTACAGTTATACTTAATTTTATTATTTTCATTTTTTGATTTTAACTATAATTTTATTAATAATTTTATCAATATGATCAATTGTTTGTTTTGTCCTCTGGATAGTCTTTTTTGATTTATATGCAATTCTATATATATATTATCAGTTTAGATACATGTTTTTTACTTATATTCGTCATAATTTATATATTATTAGATTCCTTTATTTGTTTTTAAATGTAGCACAATTATTTATTTTACACGTTGTATACCCATTTTTTTGATTTTAACATTATTTATTTAACCCTATGGTAGCTGTATGTCCCCCGAAGAAGGCGCAAGCCGAAACGCGTAGGGACCATCTTCAATAAAGCAGTCTGTTCCAAACCTGCTCTTTCCTCTTGCTTCGTTTGTTCCCCTCTACACCTGCAAGAGTCACGCTCCTCCTTTGCACACTTACATCTGTGTTTGAGCCATACATTTCATGCTTGTGACTTTGGGGCACCTTTGTGCCCCTGGGCAACATCTCCTGTGTCACCTTGGCATCCCTGGGGCATCTTTCACAGCACCTTAGGTTTGGCCAGCTTATGGGGAGCCTTATATGCTGCCTTGGAGGGTGCCAACCTTTCCTGTCGCCCTCTGGGGCACATTTTGACCTGCCTTGGATGACGTGGTGCTTTATGATGTGCCTTATGGTGTGCCCTAAAAGGTGCATTAGGTTGAGGCACTGGGGTGAGGCTTTTTTGGCTGGCAGTGCAAATTGTTGGGATGTGTCTGCCTGTTACAAGCAGGAAAAGGGATTGCCTCAGACAGTCTTTTAACTGAGCCCACTGAGGGATCACACTCATGATCACTGTATCAGCAGTCAATATATTAATAGTGTGCTATACCTCTGTTGCTGTGATTGTAGGTCAGCACGCCTAATTAAGGCTAACTCGGGTTAACGTGCCATGGCTCCCTATATTGCGTGATAACGCACTTTATCGCGCGATAACCCAAAATGCTACCTTAAGACCGGAACGCCCACTCCTTATATGGCATCCTTCACATTATCGCTGCAAATAGCACCGGGAACATTAAAACGGTTTAGTAAACATACCTCTTAGAGTACATTCCTAGAGTGCTCAGTTTGTTTATAAGTTGCCTGTGCAGAATGGTGTCAAAGGCTTTAATGAAATCTAAAAACACCACATCTAGGGCTCTCCCTTGTTCCAATTCACTGGTCACCCAGTCAAAGAAATCTATCAGATTTGTCTGACAAGACCTGACTCTGATGAATCCATGCTGCCTCGGATCCTGCAATCCATTGGACTCCAGAAACCTCACTATTCTCTCTTTTAGTAGCCTTTCCAATAATTTACTAACCGTACTGTAGTTCTCAATGTCATCCTTACATCCACTTTTGTGTAAAGGGACCAAATGTGCCTTTCTCCAGTCCTCTGGCACCATTCCTGACTCCAAAGAGGCATTGAAAAGGTCAGACAGTGGAGCCATTAGAACGTCCCCAAGTTCCCTCAGTATTCTTGGATGTGTCCCATCCAGGCTTTGTCTACTTTTAATTTAGCTAGTTCCTCACGAACACAGTCTTCTGAAAATCGTTCGAGATCCCCATCGCTTCGGTTCCTATTTGTGGATGTTTTTGAGGTCCTGCTCCTGGCCCTATATCTGTGAACACAGAACAGAAATATATGTTAAGCAATTCAGCTTTATCCTCATCAGTTTCTGCATATTCCTCCCCTTCACCCTTGAGTCTGACAATACCATTTTTGCCCTTCCTCCTCTCACTAACATATCTGACAAATTCATATCCCTGCATTTTATTGCATTGGCTATTTCTTCTTCTTTTTATACCTTTGCTTTCCTGACTGCTTTGCTAGCCTCTCAAAGTTTTTCCAAATATAGATGCCTGTCTTCTCTCTCTGTGATCTCTTGCATTTCATGAAGGCCTCCCTCTTTTTCTTCAGCTTTTCAGCTACTTCTTTGAGAACCATAGCGGCCTTCTTTTCCTTTTACATTTATTTACCTTTCTAAAAAAAAAGGTTTGTTGCCCTTAAAATATCCCCTTTCAGTTTTACCCACTGTATGTCTACATCCCCCAGCTGTTCCCATCCTGATAACGACTCTCTGAGGTATTGTCCCATCTTTGCAAAGCTTGTTTTCCTAAAGTCTAAGACCCTTGCTTTTGAATCAATTTTATCAGCCTTAGTACTAATACTGAACCATACCATCTGGTGCGATGCGAGATGATCTCCCACTATGACATCATAAACACTTTCCCCATTGGTAAGCACTAAGCTCAGAATGGCCCCATCATGTGTGGGTTCTGTTACCAGTTACCTGAATAGATCTCCCTGCAGAGAATCCAGGACCTCCTTACTTCTAGATGATACTGCAGCAGGGATGTGCCAATCCACATCTGGCATATTGAAATCATCTATCAGTAGCACTTTTCCTTTCATGGCAATACTGTGTATGTTTTTTATTAAAGCTTCATCCACTTCGACTTCCCATGAGGGGGATCTGTATACAACTCCAATGCAAATGGATTTCCCTTTCCCTCTTTCTTGTTTACCCCACAGTGCCTCCTCTCTTCCTTTTAAGCCTTGCAATTCTATAGCATTAATATTAATTTTGACATATAGTAATACTCCACCTCCCCTTCTTCCTGCCCTGTTCTTCCTGAATAAAGTATAGACCAGTATAATTGTATCCCAGTCATGGTTTTACATGAACCATATCTCCGTAACCACCACTAAATCCAAGTCAGCCTCTTCCATTAAAGCCTCAACATCTGGGATCTTATTTCCCATGCCACAGTCATTTATATACACTGTTTTCCAGATGTTGCCCCTATTAACCATTTCTACATAGGTATTTAATGTTTCAGTTACCTGGGGGATTTCTTCGCTTATCTGGGGGCTCTCTTCACCCATCCCCAATGAATCTAGTTTAAAGTCCTCTTCAGTAGGTTAGCCAGTCTGCTGCTGAAGACACTTTGGGGTATGTTTACTAAACTGCGGTAAACGTGAATAACGCGCGTTGTACGATGTTAACGATCGTTAGCGCGCGCTATAGTGCATTAACGATCGCAAACGCGCTATAGCGTGCGCTATCACGCGCTAACGAGCGTAATGCTCCGCGGTGTGGTAAAACACCGCAGAAGGTGGAGAGAGGGCGGAGAGAAGGGGTCAATGGGTGGAGAGTGGGCGGGGAGAGGCTAACGCGCTGATTTTCAGAGCTGAATTCCAACGCGAATGAAAACCTACCGGTAAAAGCACTTTAAAGCGGAGAGAAACCATTTACATGTCAGCAATGTACAGCCTAGGTAGGGAAACCAAAAAAAGGTGATAAGTGTGATACATGTGCACAGAACAAAAGGGCACAGAAACACCGAAAATGACCCCAACAAACTGGAAAAAAACAACAACCAAGCTGGCCAATAGTGGTAGCAATGAGAAACATCAACCTCCCCCCCCCAGAGTAAGCTCCATAGAACAGACATAATTCGTGGAAGGGTCCATACTCCGTCCCCATACAAGGTGCATGGGCCCACAGTGAAATAGCGCTGCTCAGGGATTTCCCCACCATCGGACAGGGTTCCTATGGAATGCACATGTCCCGCAACATCAGGGCGGGCATGTCGGAACGGGCAACCAGGCAGATGCTGGAAAAGGGGATACAGAGGGCTGCAGGCGGCACATGCAGTGGCGCAGCTGGGCCACAGTGGGGACTAGGGTGATGCTCAGATGGCCCCTAGGAATGCGTAAACAGTAGAGCCAGACAGCAACTGATGAGGGCCCAACATGGGCACGAGTGTGTTTCCCAAAGCGTCACAGGGGAGAGTACCCAACAGCAACCCCCAAGGGCATGGAACACTGGCAGGCGGGGCTGGGGGGGAGCGTGGAGGTCTATGCAGGCACCCCTACCCCAGAACATGCACCATAGGCGGCCGCCTACCTGCACACTGGATGGCCTGATACCGCGCACCACCAGCTCCACCAGCAGAAGGGCATGTCAGCATGGTGGCTGAGGGATACTGGTGGTGGAGGGGGCAGTGGCAGCTGCCCGGAGCAGACCGTGGCCTAGCCCTGTGTAGATGGGTGCCATGCACTGCAACAGACAGGCCCTGTCTGACCAACAGTCATGATATCACCAGGGAATGCACCATCTCTGTGAGAACATGGTGGTGGAGTGCACAGAACCACTGTATTCAGAAACAGAAGGTCACAGGTTCAAGTCCCAGCTGTGGCTTCCGCCAACCCAGTCCTCATATTTTACCCACTACTATAACGTGCTAATACAGGCAGAACCGTTCTTGCAGATGATGTAAACATGCCCAAAACACCAACATTTTACCCTACAGAGCACAGACACCATAAACATGCACATTACCTAGAGCAGAGCCTCCCAAATGCAGTCCTGGAGGGCCAAACACCATTCCAGTTCCATGCTGCCTCTGATAAAGATGCCTGTGCTGCATTTCTATGTGCCACCCCCATGGTATGCAGATGTATCTCATGCATATTCATGAGGGACAGCATGAAAACCCGAACAGTGTTTGGCACCGCAGGACTGGAGTTGGGAACCTCTGCCGTAAAGTAAGCAGCCAACAGGGGCAGACACACCCGCACCCACAGGCCCCATTATCCTCAGCCTTCTGGAGAGGCAGGACTGTGGGCTCTTCGTGCATCTCCCAATACTAGCACTTGCATACCTTAGTAATGCCACCCTAAACCGGGGAATATGGTACACATCTATCAAAAGGTTGCTAGGATTACTGGCAGATAGCAATTCCTAGGTTAGGTACAAGTGTCTGAGTGAGCTGCATCATAGCAACCTTTCTGATGTATGTGGAGTGTGCTACAGGTCATGTGTCTGACAGTGTTTACCAACCTGGGGAGTGACTCCTACAGTATTGTGTACCATAGCCATGCCTGCACTGTGCTCAGGACTTGTGTGGTGGCCTGGGCTGCCCAACACCTCTATAGTTGCACAATGCTGGCATAGGTGTGGGGAGTGTGTGTCTGTCTATCCAGTGTGTGGTGGCTTCCAACACCCTCCACAGCCCACACTGCTAGCACTGTTGCCAGTATTGGCCTGCCAATGTGCATAATGAGGAGCAAGGTACTGTGGGAATAGCCTGGATAGGGTGGCCTGGCCTGGCCGCATCTGCGCTGGGCATAGGGCAATGGCTCGGACATTGTAGTGCCCGGTACCACCTGCACAGACAGAGTGGCCACAGCATATCCTGCTGGGAGGTCACTCTCGCCCTGACTGAGTAGTGACCACGGCATGGCTAGGTTCCCCCATAGTGCTATATGGCATTTTTCTCATGTGATGTATATGGGTTTTCTTTTGGGGCCCAATCACTGACTTATCTGCTTGGTGTGTATGCTGACATGTTCTGGGTACATGCATCTCCTCCAGGACCATGCACTATGAACTAGCTGGTGGACTGTCTGCAGCTAGTATGTGTCTTGCTGGAACACCTTGCAGGGTGCAGCGGCTGGAGGCCTGCTGCTGGGGAATGTCAGATAATGGTGGGGGGCAGCTGAGCATATCCAGGACTGCCGTCTGTCTGCTATTGTGTTATGGATGTGTACCGCTCTGTCTGTTCCCCAGCAGGACTGCTGTTGCAGGGGGGTAGACTGTGGATCTATTGGTGGGTGACCCGGTTTCCCACCCTAAGCCCCAGAGGGTGGGTTGTGTGGTGGTAGATGATCTGCCCATGGGTCCATACACCCCCCCCTTCACCTACAGCAGGTAACCTTGGCACCAACACAGGATATGCACTATTCTGAGTGCATCATCACCCATAAGGACTAGACATGACCGAGACATACAGCAGGGCACAGATGTATCCTAGGTGTGTCTAATGGAGCTACCTATCACACACTATGGGGACCTGCAGCATGGCATAGCTCAGCCATGAAAGGTGCTGTGGACCTGGTGCTGGGGGCCCCACCTCAACCTCAGGGTTGGCACTGTACCCGTACAATGTGTGTGTCTGTGGCTACTCTGTGACAGTGCCACACACGGTCTGTCCCCCCTACAGGGCCGAGGTGCTGTGGGGGTGCATACCCGCTCTTGTGCCCATCTCTCGACTGCTGATTTGCATGTGCAGTGCATCATGGGTATGGGTGGGTTAACCCTATCCTGCTAACCACAGCAGAATGTGGGTGTGGTGCCGTGCAGTCCTCCTGTAGCCAGCCAGTTGTTTGTTAGCAGCTCTAGCCCACTGGTTACTACACTGCCTGTGGAGCCAGAGGTCATGGGTCCTAAACCCACAGTGGGGTTCATCAATAGGGCTGTCTTAGGCATTGTCTGTTTTTATTGTATATTAGTTCTGCCAGCAGGACCACCCTCAGGGTACTGTCCCCTTAGGGTGGCTCATAAGGCGCCCTATAAAGCGCCTTATAAGGTGCCTTATATGGTGTCCTATAGGGGACATTATAGGGTGCCTTGGCAGACAGCGCACTTTATAATGTGCCCTATGGAGTGCCCTCTAGGGTGCCTTATGTGGCACCTTAGGTTACGCCACTGTGAGGGTGTGTTTGCTGGCAGTACTATTCAGGTACAAGTAACCTTCCTCACAGCCCACTACTTAACCCTTTCCAGGCCAAGTCCAGTACTTTCGGGATCCAAACCTCTGCCTATATATTCCTATCAAATGGTATAGCATACATGACCATGCCAGAGGGAACGTCACTATTGGAACATATTGGATACCACGGGTACAATTTTCCTGACATGTGCAAACATTAACCCAGCTGCAGAATGTGGATAAAATATTATAGTAGGCCTTCAAAGGGTTGCTCATGACGCCTCAGCCAGCCTTCGTCATTAGGCACACTGGGGAATCGAACCCATGCCCCTTGTACCATCAGTCTGTGTAGTAACCATTGTGCTACAGCTCTGTTTCTGTATTTGGGTGTCTGCGCGCTGTCTTAAGCTTGCGTGCAGTAGCGCACGAGCTGTAGCGATCGTTGCTGCGTGGTGCGCAATACCGCGCGCAACTGCGCGTTATCGGTTACGATGTACCGCCCATGTCCTTTTTTGGCTTTCCTTCCACTAACGCGGCTCCTAACGCGAATTGCACTAACGCAGTTTATTAAACATACCCCTTTGACTCTTCTTGGACAGATGGACACCATTTATTTATTTATGTATTTATTATTTATTTATACATTTTTTCTATACCGCCTCTTACAGAGATCAGTGGTGGTTTACAGGTAACAAAAATGTTAATAATAGAAGACTATTATTTTACAGGGAACAATTGTAGAACATTTTTAACATCTAACTCTTAAACATCAAAACAATTAGAACTGGTGGCAAATTAAATGCTGTACAATATACGAGGGCCGTTTTTTTTTCAACCTCCGATAGGCTATAAATAAAAGACAAGTTCATATAAAACAATAATTTTATTACCAAAAGATTGGTACACTTACGGTTACTTTTCGACATAATCACCGAAGAGATTGAGACATTTGTCATATCTGTGGACAAGCTTTTCAATACCCTCTGCAAAGAAAGTTGCCGCCAATGAATTCAAGTAGTCCTTGACGTTGGTTTGAAGGTCCTCATTGGTTTGAAAGCGCTTTTGTGGCCGTCCGTCAACATTTTTGGGACTCAACGTGCACAAAGTTTTTTGTAGCCTAACCGTTCAGTAACAATAGAGTACAAAACAGACCTTGAAACCTCTGGAAATTCCGTAGACAAAGCAGTAATGGTGAATCTGCGGTTTTCTTTAACCATTCTGTCAACTCGTTGCACCAGGTCATCTGAAATGACAGATTTGCGTCCTTGGCCCAACACCATCACTCATGAAGTTTTCCCCATACACACGACTCATTCTCCGATGGATTTCTGCAGCACTATGGCCTTCAGCCTGTAGAAAACGAATCACACTTCGCAATTCACACTTGGAGGGAGCATCAATCATGGTGGACATGTTTACGTGGCTGTAGCACAACGCCGACTGACGCCTGAATGTCAACAATGGCGGAGTGTGTAGTGCAAGAGCTGCGCAGTCGCCTACAGCGCATGCCCGCTTTCTGCTGCCCGCGTAGCGTCTGCACGGAGCGATCGGAGGTTGAAAAAAAACCGGCCCTCGTAATTAATTACATTCAAAATTAAAAGGTGGCTATTTACATTAGTGATCAACAGCTGTATTCAAAAGTTAGTTGATCTAGATGGTGTTATGGCTGTGTGAGGAATGGATGTGTGCCTTGTCTAGGTAGGAACAATGTATGATTGTTCTTCAGTGCTGATCTGTGAAATTTGAACATTATCAAGTTGAAGGTTGTGATAGTGCAGGGTAAATAGATGAGTTTTTAGTTCCTTTCTAAATAATTAAAGGTCTTTAATTTCTCTAAGATCGATTGGGAGGTTGTTCCACAACGTTGGGGCGAAGAATGAGAAAGCAGAGTTATTTGTCTTCCGACTTGTCTTTCAAATGGTATCCGGGACTAGTAGCATGTGTAGGTTCACTCTTCTTCTTGATCTGTTTTCATGTGAGATGTTGATGAGCATAGACAGGAAAGACAGTGCTAAATTATTAAAGATCTTGAACGTAGTAACTAAGGATTTATAGATAATTCTACATGAGACAGGTAGCCAGTGCAGAGCATAGAGAATGGGAGATATGTGGTCTGTTACTTTCGCTTTGTAGATGATCCTTGCTGTGACATTTTGGGCTAATTGTGGGGTGTGTAGATTTTTCTTAGTGGTTCCTTGAAGAATACCATTTCAGTAATCTAAATGAGGTGTTATTAGTGTTTGAGCCACATATCTGAAGTCGGTGCTATCTATTAACGGTCGTAGCTGTTGGATTGTCCTTATTTTAAAGTATATGGCTTTAACAGTCTGTTTTATGTGTTGAGTAAGGCTGAGAGTCCTGTCAAGTGTGACTCCTAGATATTTCCATCTCTGCTCTGTAGCTCCTTGGAACATCATCCCATGGTCAAGGAATCCAAAATGTTCCAGATGACACTATCCATGCAGCCATGCATTCATCTTCAGGATGTGATCTTCTCTGCCTCGGCCTTTACTTTCAACAGGGAGGATTGAAGAGAACACTACCTGTGTATCAGTCTGCTTCACCCTCTGTCCTAGAGCCATGAAGTCACGTTTGATATATTCGGAGGGATATCTAGCAGTATCAATTGTGCCAACTTGGATGAGTAACATCGGATAATAGTCAGTAGGCTTGATGAGTCTCAGCAAACTTTCCGTAACTTCTTGGATTTTAGTACCTGGCAGACAGCACACCTCTCTAGACATCAAATCTGATAGGCACATGGACACCTCAGTACCCCTCAGAAGAGAGTCACCAACTGCCACTACCCTTTGCTTCCTTGTGGTGATTGATTCTACAACTGGGGTGTGGTTCTTCCCTTTCCTCAGATGCTTCCACCTCCTCCCAGGGCTTCATACTGGTTCTTCAGTTCAAGAGCTGGAGGAGTTGGAGTGTTGATACTGCAGGATCTGGTGACTTGTGTCCAACCTTCTTCATTCTGTAGCCTCCCTTCTTCTCCTTTGTCAGAGAGCTTGGATGTTTCAAAAAGCATCTAATCAATGTAGTTCTTACTATCTCGAATTCTTCTCAGCCTCACCACCTCTTCCCTGAGTTCCTCCACTTCTTTCCTGAGAGCCTCAGCATGCAGGCATCCTGCACATGGAACCAGTCCTTCAACTGGCATTGGGATCTCTGTCTGGACAGAGGCAGAAGCTGTAACGGGGGCAACAGCTTTAGCAATATGATTTTTCCCAGCCATTATTTAGTTGGAGCTAGGTACCTGTTGAAGTAAAAGAGAGAGACCTACGAAAGTCCCTACCTGTTCCTCAGCTGTCCTTTAAGAAAAAAAAGCAGTTAACTTCTTTTAAGTGTGTTCTAACAATGCTTGTCTTTGTCCCTATGTGTAGTTAATTGGGGAGTTGCCCTATAAAGCAAGAATGCTCACATCGGGTGGGCAGGTGTCGGGGTGAGTAGGGAGAGACTCAACACCTGATGAAGTCAGTGGCTTCAAAGAGTTAGCTGTGAATGGGTAGCTAGAGCAAAGACAATAAACTTTAACTGACAGAGCCTTGCCCAACACTACAAGCAAAGAATTTCCCCCTTTGCAATATATAAAAAATAAAATTATTTATTTATTTATTTATTTATTTAATTTATTTAGCTGTTTATATGCTGCTTTTCACCGGGTCAAAGCGGTTTACAATAAACAGGGGGGATACATTGAACAGGATTGTTTGCAAATACATGGGGGAACGGGTTATACCGAGGGGGTAAACATATTTACATTCTTGCGAAATGTCTCCAGTCATGGTTACATTTCTGGTTTTCTTTACAGTCATATTCTTAGGTCGTATTTTTTACAGTTCTGGTTTTCTCTTTTGTTCATAGCCCTCCTTTGAGAACTTCACTGGGTGCTGTTCTGTGTTGGCCCTAGGTGCTTGTGGAAGAGGAGGGTTTTTATCTGCTTTCTAAATGCAGATAGGTCATGGTTGCAGCAGATTTGCGTTGGAAGGGAGTTCCAAAGTGAGGGTGCATAGAGGTCGCATGCACGGTTACATGTCTGCTGGTTAAATTTTGTTCTGTCATGTGGCACTATGAGTGTATTGTTCATGGACTGATGTGTAGATCTTCCAGAGTTCGTCCGAGCTAGTATTGTCTGTAGATAGGATGAAGGCTGTTGGTGAAGAGCTTTGTGTGTTAGAACTAGTGCTTTATATTTTATTCGTGCTTCTATGGGAAGGATATGTAGTTCTCTTAGGACAGGAGTGATGTGATCATGTTTCTTTACCTTCTGAATGATTCTCGCTGTTGTGTTGAGGGCAGTTCAAAGTGGGTTGATGGTGGTGGCAGTGAGTCCATGGTAGATTGCATTACAATAGTCCAAGGGGTATGTTTACTAAGCAGTCTTAACGTGCTCCCGGCAACGTTATCAGGCGATAAGGTATCTTATCGCCTGATGAAGGTGCGTTACCGGGCGCTAAGGTACCTAAGCGTGCGATAATGCGTGCAGCGGCGCAACTGAGCGCTGAGGGCGGAGAAAGGCTCCTGGAGGGCGTTGGAAGGCTCCCCAGGGGTGGAGAGAGAGGGGCAATGGGCGGAGCGTAGGAGGGGAGAGGCTCCCTGCACATTAACGCCGTGGATTCCAGGGCTGAAAACTAACGCCAGTGAAACCCTGGCGTTAGAGCAGATTTAAAGGGAAAAGAAACCAGTTCCGTCAGCAATGTACAGCAAAACCAGGGAAACCCACAAAAGGTGATAAGTGTAATACATGTGCACAGAACAAAAGGGCAAATAAACAGTGAAAATGACCAGAAGAAAATATTAAAAAAACATAACCAAGCTGGGCAATAGTGATATTAATGGGAAACATCAAAAAACACTCCCGAGAAAGCTCCAAAAAAAAGATATGAATTTTGTAAGGGTCTATGCTCAGTCCCCATACAAGGTGAATGAGCCCACAGTGAAATTGCACTGATAAGGGTTTTCCCTCTCCATTGGACAGGTTTCCTGTGGCGTGCACATGTTCCACAACAGCAGGGCGGGCATGTCAGAATGGGCAACTAGACAGATGCTTGAAAAGGGGACACAGAGGGCGGCACATGCTGTGGTGCAGCTGGGCCACAGTGCGGACTAGGGTGATGCCTAGGTGGCCCATAGGAATGCTGAAACAGTACAGCAGCCAGACAGCAACTGATGAGGGCCCAACATGGGCACAAGTGTGCTTCCCACAGCATCACAGGGGATAGTACCCAGTAGGTACCCCCAAGGGCACAGAACATTTGCAGGCGGTGCTGTGGGAAAGCGTGGACATCTATGCAGGCACCCCTACCCCATAACCCGCACCATAGGCAGCCGCCTACCCGCACACTGGATGGCCTGAGACTGCGCACCACCAGCACCACCAGCAGAAGGGCATGTCAGCATGGTGGCAGAGAGATACTGGTGGTAGAGGGGGCAGTGGCAGCAGACCATGGCCTAGCCCTGTGTAGGTGGGTGCCATGCATTGCAACAGACAGACCCTGTCTGATGAACAGTCATGCTATCCCCAGGGACTGCACAGTCTCTGTGGCAATACAGTGGTGCAGTGCACACAGCCAGTTTGTTCAGGAACAGAAGGTCACAGGATCAAGTCCCAGCTGTGGTCCCTGCCAACCCAGTCCCCACATTTTACCCACTACTAAAACATGCTAATACAGGCAGAACCTTTATTGCAGATGGCGTAAACATGCCCAAAACACCTACATTTTACCCTACAGAGCACAGACACCATAAACATGTGCATTAACTAGAGCAGAGTCTCCCAAATGCAGTCCTGGAGGGCCAAACACCATTCAGGTTCCATGCTGCCTCTAATAAATATGGCTGTGCTCCATTTCTATGCGCCGCCCCCATGGTATGCAGATGTATCTCATGCATTTATTTATTTAGACAGTTTTGTATACCGCCTTATCCTTCAATCAAAGCGGTCACAACACAATTGGGGGATACATTTAACACACGGGGATATGAGACACATACACTAATACTTACAGGGAACATGGGCAATGGAGGGTTAAGTGGCTTGCCCAAGACCACAAGGAGCATCTGTGGGACTAGAAACCCCAGTCCTTCCGGCCCAAGGTTGCTGTCCTCTAGTGGGATTTGAACCCCCGACCTTCCGACCTGAAGTACCTTGTCCCAACCACTAGGCTACTCCTCCGCCTGCATATTCATTAGGGACAGCATGAAAACCCGAACAGTGTTTGGCCCACCAGGACTGAAGTTGGGCACCTCTGCCTTAAAGCAGCGGCCAACAGGGGCATACACACCCGCACCCTCAGGCTCCATTATCCAATGCCACCTGGAGAGGCAGGATGTTGGGCCCTGCGTGCATCTCCCAATACTAGCACTTGCATACCTTAACAATGCCATCCTAAACCTGGGAATATGGTACACAGCTATCAAAAGGTTGCTATGATTACTAGCAGATAGTAATTCCTAGGTTAAGCACAATTTGCTGATTGAGCTGCATCATAGCAACCTTTCTGATGTCTGTGGAGTGTGCTTCAGGTCTGGTGTCTGACAGTGTTTACCACCCTGGGGAGTGACCCCAACAGTATTGCATACCATACCCATGCCTGCACTGTGCCCAGGACTGGTGCGGTGGCCAGGGCTGCCAAACACCTCTATAGTTGCACAATGCTGGCATAGGTGTGGGGAGTGTGTGTCTGTATATCCAGTGTGTGGTGGCTGCTAACACCTTCCTCAGCCCACACTGCTAGCACTGTTGCCAGTATTGGCCTGTCAATGTGCATAATGAGGAGCAAGGTACTGTGGGTATAGCCTGGACAGGGTGGCCTGGCCTGGATGCATCAGCTCAGGGCATAGGGAAATGGCTCGGACATTGTAGTGCCTGGCCATGACCTGCACGGACAGGGTGGCCACAGCATGTCCTGCTGGGAGGTCACTCTCACCCTGACTGTGTAGTGACCACGGCATGGCTAGGCTCCCCCATAGTGCTATATTGTGTTGCTCTCTGTGAAATATATAGGTTCTTTTTTCTGGTGCCTAATCACTGGCATCTGCTTGGTGGGTGTGCTCACATTTTATTCTGGATCATGCACTGTGGACTAGCTAGTAGACTGCGCCCAGCACTAGGTCCACAGTGCATGTGGTGCTAGAGATAGGTCTTACTGCACATCCCCAGCACTGCTAGTGTGTGACAGGTATTCCCAGCAGTGCAACCAAAGGTGCATTTGTTCCAGCTATGGTCTGCAGTCACATGTGGGTCTGGACACCATCTAGATTAGTGTGTACCTGGTGTTAAGGTCTGGCTGGGTACCTGTTATTAGGGCAGTGGGGTGTCTAGACTTGCATGAGGGCAATGTAGCACTGCCACTATGGGTCTAAGTGGTATGTGCTATATACCCCCAAGGGGGCCTCAATCACCCTTGTTGCAGATGAGGGTGTGGTGGGACAAGCTCTGCTACAAGAGGACATAGGATGAGGGTGAAAGTGGATAGACTCAGGATTAATATGTGGAAATATTTCTTTATGGAAAGAGTGGTAGATGCGTGGAATAGTCTCCCAGTGGAGGTAGTAGAGATGAGGACAGAATCTGAATTCAAGAAAGCATGGGGCAAACCACTGAAGATCTCTGAAGGAATAAAGGGGACTATTGTAGTTGATATAAAAGGGCAGACTAGATAGGCCATATGGTCTTTATCTGCCGTCATGTTTTTATATTTCTATGACATTCCAGATTGCATTTGGATGTCTTTTGCAAAATATGCATTTATGGCTTTTAAAATGACCCCCGTGGAAGAGATTTCAGACCAGGATGTGCAAGAACGCCAGAAACATGTATGTTGGAGACGCACATCCAGCAGGTGCAATTCCCTAAGTCCGTGGATGTATGTATGTGCACCAATGGAATCGCAACACTGATGTTCCCGCGCTTATACGTATTGCAGCGGCTGCTGTGCATGTATGCCCTGCATGTGCAAACAATGAAAATGTCTCTTCCTGCCGCCCATCGAAACTGCCGCCGCATTACATGTCTGCTGCCTGTCTACAGCTCCACACAATTGTGATGCAGCTGTCCTCGAGTAAGCCCGAAAATGTTTCCACCTGCAGTGCGGTCCATGTACAGCAGAAAAAAAGGATGGAGTGAAGCTCACCCCCCACTGCATTACAACCCAGACAGAGAGTTAGAACAATTGCAACATGTCAACCAAACGTCTTGGAGCCAGAGACCCACCTCCTCTGCAGACTGGTTCTGCAGTATGAGGCAGCACTGCTCCCCAAGGGACACAGACATACAGCCGATGTTGCTGAACGCAGGGGCTGGGAGAGGATAAGGTCACCCTAGCTCTGTAAGTACAGAAATAGCAGTAAAGCTGCTAGACATGTACTGAGGAAAGCATGGCACAAATTGTGTGGGACAGAGAAAGGGCATGAAAGGGTTGGTCTGTGTATGGGCAGGATGAATACATGTGCAGGAACAAGAACATTGCAGAGAGTGAGAAGTGTAGCCCCACATCAGAACCCCTATGTGAGTGACAGGATGTGATGCGCACTGCTGGGACTGTCCTGTGAACCCACAGAGTTGGCAGACAGTGAGACTACACCACCAAATGTACAGTGTGACATAGTGGGTCCTTCCAGCCCATTAGATGATGCTAAAAAGCCAGGAACAGGAGTAGGGCTGAGTTGTAAACAAAAGCACATGGCTCCTGGTTACCTTAGAAACCAAGCACAGAGGCAAGAGAAACGCTTGCTACCATTCAGGGAATGAGTCACAAGCTAATGTAGGACACCTGCTAGGGGGTGGAGTTGAGCACTGCCCTAGAATTCACCCTGATAAAGAGAGTTCAGTTGAGCTTATGGAGTTAGAAGAAGAAGGGGAGTTAGAAGAAGAAGGAGCTGAGGCATGTGTGCTGGATAAGGAAGCTAATGAGAGCTACGGTGAAGACAGCAGTGCCAGGAAAAAGCCAGAGTCTCTGTGGAAGGGTGAGACAGTGTCTTTCTTCAGGAAAAGAAAAGAAACCCCAAGGGAAGGATATAATAAGGGCAGAGTGGATTACCTGCAGTATCCAGGGGAACACAGAAGTGAAAGGAAGCCAGGAAGGCAAGTGAAATCTTCTGTGCAAGGCTTAGGTTGGGAACCTACAGCCAGTCCAAAGCCACAAAGAAAACCTCCACCAGCTAGGCTAAAAGGTAAGCCAAAAGGCTGGTATAAAAATAGTTACAGTGACTGTATTTACCCAGGGGGTTGGAGCTGGGAAGAGAATACCTGTGCTGATAACGTTTGTAAAAGCCAGTATTTAACTCAGGAATATCAGGTGAAACCTGAAGCAGTTAGAAAGGGCGTGGCATCAGGTTTGCCGTTACAAACATTTTCTTCTAGCCAGGAAGAGTTAATGGACTTTGAACCTGAGTGTGTGAATATTGATGAAGATATCATGGACTGTACGATATCGCTTGCTAATGAAATAATCTCATTACGCGGAAGGCATGTTTTGAAAGAGAAAGTACAGCACTACTAGCATTGAGAAGCAGAGAGCTGTGAAGAAACAGCATTGTTATGTTGGAATGCTAGATATCAACCTGTTTATTGCTGAAGTAAGCCTTTTCTGTTAAAGAACCTTATGCCAGTAAATACCTGGTTTGTGTTACTTTGTTCATGGTGAAATCCACCCCGGGAGGGGAAATAAAATCCTTTGGTTGCTTAAACCACTTTTCCACAACTGCTCCTCATTGATTCGGTGAAGGGACTACATTTCCCAAAAAGCCCAGCTTCAGGATTTGTAAAGTAGCTGCTTCAGTGGGGAAAATCCACTCACTTAACCTCTACCCACTTATACACGGGGGTTTAAGGAGAGCTGGTGACAACAGACATACATAACAGGACCTACATCCAGGAAATAAGATGCAGGGGGCCCATAGCCGAATCATATGTGGGCAGAGCAGTGACCACTGAAGGCAGCACACAGATAGCAGCTGGAAACATGGCACTAGAAACATATCAGCCTGGAGAATACAAGAGAGACAATACGGATGCCTTGGTACAAAGCACAGATGACGCAAAAGATAAGTGCACACAAGTACTGTCGCCACCTCCTGGCCGGGCGTATAGCCGGGCAGCAGGAGAGTGTCGCCTGGTTGCCCTTAGAATAAGTTTCCCCAAGATGGCTACCAGCTAAGGTTGCTGGGAGCTGTAGTTTGCTTATCCTGGCAGGCAAAGTAGTGTGACCACAAGTGGTTAGGCGAAACAGAGAATATTTATTTGTTCTTGGGTTTTACACCTCGCATCAAAAGTAACAGGGCTGAACAGAAAAACTGGATACTTCTCCAAAACAAAGGAATAAAGTTCACAACAACGTATTCATAGGTTGGTCAGCTTCAGCAATGGCTAACTTGGACACCGGAACTAGCTTACCAAGCTCAGGCTGCTAACTTCCTTACAGGCAAGTTACTTTCAACAGAAGACTGTTTCCTCACAGTTTCCTTCCATACACAATTAACTTCAAAATGTCCCTTGAGTTTTCTTTCAGTTGTAAGCATTGAGGAGAAATAGCTTGGGTTAAAACTACCAACTATTTTCTCTGCTGTACCATTCACTCAAATCAGCTTCCTTATCTTAAACATTCACTCATTCAGCTGTGCGTGGGGTTCAGCACACTTGCAGCTCATTTGTCCTACAATAAGCACATTGTATTTCTTCAGGACTATTCTCATAACCTTCACAGCAATTTTCTATTTCCATTTCTTCCACAGAATCATTACAACACTCTTCAGAGGGTACCTGGCTGTAGAGCTTACTATGCTGCTTCTGCAGCAATTCGTTTAACTTTTCTAGTAATATTTTTTTCTGCTCTATTTCCTCATAGAGCCTTTGGTCAGGGAATGCAGACAAGCTATTCTCCCTATTTCTACCAGTTAGCTGGCTAGCTGAATTGGTCCCTCCAGTAGGAACTAACTCCTTCCATTTTCTCCTGTGCAGGGATTCTGGAACAATCACTTGCCTGAATTCTGGGCCTCTTAGTTGCTCCCCTCCTTCCTGCTCACAGCCATGCTGCCTTCTCTCTGGAGACGCTTGTTTCCCTTGTAGCACTTTTCCTCTTGGCTGTGTTTGCCTTGGACCTGCTCTTCCCAGATCCCCCAGCTCGTCTCTGCTCTTGGGGCCAGCACTCCTCATGCTTCCTTGAGCTCCTTGCTTATTCCCTTGAGCTCCTCTCGTTCTCCTTCCTGCTGTGTTCCTCTCTGCTGGGCTAGTCCTCGTGCCCCCTGCTGTGCTAACTGACTGATCAAACTCAGCAGTTTTAAACTTATCTTTGCTAGGGACCACACCCTTCTCCCAGCACACGTGGGAGCTGCTAGGCTTCACTCTAGCCCTGACGTGCTGAAGTGGGCGGGGCTTGATGCTGGCTGTGCTCTGACTCAGAGGTTCTTGGTTGCCTGGGAAACCCTGAATGCTAGCACTTTTAAAGGAACAGGGTTCACTTTTCTGCCATTCCATTTCCTCTGAACTGCCTTCGTCATCACAGTACAGATGAACACACCAACCATCCCACACACTATCCCCATGCTCCCCAGTTGTTATCAATCTACATATGTAATATTGTAGCCAGAATGCGAGAACATATTATCCAATGTGGTGTACATGGAAACTGTAACAGTGAGATCAAGGATGTATTTGTATCTCAGGCAATGGAGGGTTAAGTGACATTGTGCTGTAAAACCCAGGGATTGAAAAAGAAAAATTCTCAGGCCTGCGGGTAAGCGCCATAAAATGATACACAGAGTAAGCCACAGAAACCAAGAATTCAGAACATGTGTGAGACACACCAACAGGCTGTGCCCAACATGGAGATCCAGTGGGAAATGAACCTCTATCCCCTGGATCCCCAGTCCATGCACCAGCCAGCAGGCTATGCAGGCACACATTAGTCAAGAGGCCTGGGGTTCCATGGTATGACCGCACCTTGAATATTGTGTGCAAGTCTGGTCGCCATATCTTAAAAAGGATAAAGTGTTATTAGAAAAAGTACAGAGAAGAGCCACCAAATGGTAAAGGGGATGGAAGGCTACTCCTATGAAGAGAGGCTACAAAGGTTAGGGCTCTTCAACCTGGAAAAGAGATGGCTGAGGGGAGATATGATAGAGGTCTATAAATTAATGAATGGAGTGGAACGGGTAAACGTAGATCGATTGTTTATGCTATCAGAATATAGAAAGACTAGGGGACATGTAATGAAGCTACAGGGTAAACTATTTAAGACAAATAAGAGAAAATATTTTTTCACTCAACGTGTAATCAAACTCTGGAATTTGTTACCGGAGGATGTAGTAAGAGCTGTTAGTGTAGCTGATTTAAAAAAGGTTTGGACAAGTTCCTGGAGGAAAGGTCCATAAACCATTATTAAAAAGGGACCCAGGATAATCAATGCTTGACCCAGTACAAGCATTGTGGAACTTGTGTCTTTTGGGGAAACTGCTAGGTACGTATGACCTAGATTGGCCACTGTTGGAAACAGGATACTGGGCTTGATGGACCTCGGTCTGACCCAGTATGGCATATCTTATGTTCTTATGGGAGCAGGGCAAGTGGCAGTCCAGGGTGAGGTAGCTGTGGAGATGTGTCAGCTCAAGGGGAGTGGTTCTAGACACCTCAGGAAATGGAAATGAGGGCAGGCAGCTGTAGTGTCTGACCAGGGAGGGAAAAGCTCATGGAGTTATCCAGCCTTCATGCCCACTGATGCTTCCAGATCATGAGGGATACTGAGGCATACAGGGTTCAGTACTGGACCATTTTTTGAGCGAGGACAAGGTTACTGATGCAGCTCAGGCAACAGCTGCAGTGGGAGCAAGGTGAGTGCACATGTACAGTGTCCGGACAGTTGTCCTATCCCAATAACCACACCAAAAGCACAAAAGAGCAGGAGGAAAACATCATTGAAAAACCAAGAACTTTTATTTGTGTCACCAGGTCTGCCCAACACATGTTTCCACCATTCAGCCTTCTTCAGGGGATTTTGACCTCAAAACTTACATATAAAAAGCAATAAATTAAATATAATACAAGAAAACTGCTGTGTAAAAAGAACCAAAACAATACCATAAATATGTTAAATAATAATAATGTAAAACAATATTATAACACCATTAATATATAGTAATAATAAATAATAAAATGTAAAACATCAAATAATAAATTCACTAGAAATGTGTTTGACAAGTTATCAATTTAAAATAAAAATAGTAATTAAAGGTTAAAATATAATCGATAATAGTGCTAAAGTCGTGAGTATCAAATCTGGAGGTCAAGAGAGTAATCTCACTATAGTGAAACCAAAAGTAACACATGCTGAAAACTTACCACTTAGGAATAGACACTATGTAAGCTCTCAGTCATTATCTAGAAACATTGAAAGTCTAAAAGGGGAACATAAAAAGCGTAATAACACAAATGAGAAGAAATCATCCACATGTAAAAAAACTTTAATTGAGGAACATATCCAGTTGAGATATAAATAATTAATCAAATCGAATCAGGAGATGGCAACTGCAATCCCATCAATGAGACAGAGTATTGATCATAGCTAATTCATTAAAACTCTAAACAAAAACCTTTAAATCTGGTAGAGTGACCACTGGTGTCTAACTATTGTGATAGTGGTTATTGATGTTGAATCTTAAGTTTAGAGATGCCATTTTACTGAAAGCCAGCCTCGGCACGACACCTATATATTCATTTTAACCTATTCATATTTGTAAATCATATCTAAAACAGAAAAACACAGATGATGTATTTCATAGGATTAAGGATAATTGCTATAATTTACCCTCCCATTATCTTCCTCAATCATTTTGACCGTTGTCTGGAATATGATATCCAATTCTAAAAGTTGGAACCATTGTTCCAGCAAAAATATCCCTGAGGATATCACCACATTAAGAGGTGACATAGACAGATGTAGGGAATTTGAAAATCTTAGAGGGAACTTCTCCGAATTCCCTTACTAAGATGTAAATGAAAGGATATTGCGGTAAATGTCTTGTAACATATGTCTAAATCAGACCCCATCGCCAGGCTAAAAACATTTAGATTATCAATCTCTAACGGGTAGATCATATGTGGACAATGTCTAAGAAATATATGTAATCAAATATATTTACCTCACATTATACACCTCTGGATTGCCAAACCACACAAGCTGACACAGGATAATAATCTTTACAAAACACACACCCACTCAACCAAACTAAACGCATAATCTGATATTAAAAGGTTATTCTTATGTAAAAAGGTTGTAATTATGTAAAAAGTTTGATTACATCCACTCAATACAATTGGATGAAATCATTGTTTGCATGTCTTTTGATTGCATGTCCTTAATTATACTGTTAAATGTAAAAAGTTAAATCTGTTCCCTGTAAAACAACTAGGACATGATTATCCATGTACCTTAAATTTATTCTGTTCTCTGTAAACCGCACTTGATACTTGGGAAAGAGCGGTATATAAATGTGTGCTAAATAAATAAATAAATAAATAAGGTGCTTGCTCTGGCATACATTATATGCTATAATATATAGCTTAATGAAAAACATCACTGTTCATGATTGGATACGGATGATGCCAGTGCCCTGGACAGGGACGTAGGCACGGGAAATCCAAGGTTTCAAAGGGTATAGGATTATCTCCTCTAAATCACGGCATCAGAACCAAATTGGTAAAATTCTGACTGCAAACCTAATATACTGTTTGTTGAGAGTGATCATTCATTAAGCTTGCATTCACCCTAGCACACACAATGAGAACCATCTCTGTTTGAAAAACGGTACAAGAACTGCAACAGCGCATTGCATGGTGACATAGAGACAGAAAATCTAAAAATAAAAAATCATGACGCTAACTCCTCTAGATCATGGTGTCAGAACTGAATAGGTAAAATCATGAAAGTAAACTTAATACCAAGGCATGCATGGTCCAGTACCAGACCATTCGCTGGACAAGGATGAGGCAGTAGCTGCGGCAGGAGCATGGTGAGTGCGCATGCACAGTGCCTGGACAGTTGTTCTGTCCCAATACCTGTACCAGACATGTTCCCAAACATGACACAGAGACACAAGAGCTAGCACTGCCCCCCCCCCCACCCCCCTCAGGCTGAGGCACAGCAGTAAGTGGATGTCATAGAGAGTGGGGTGAGCCTACCCCTGTGCAACGAGTCCAGCCAGAAGACACATCGGCACAGGTGTTGACAATGTGGGAGTCCACACAGACAACGTGCACTGGTCAGTTGGGAGAAGTGTCCACAAATAGATGCCTGGGAGTGGGTGAAAAGGAGCTGTGATCAGCAGATGTGGCCAGATCTCTGTGAAGGGACAAGATGCGGTAGGTTGACAGGTATGCCTCATATGGTGTATGATGCAAATGGACAGGTGAGTGGCTGTTGCACCACTATCATCCACACCATGGGATCCCAGCGGCTCAATCTATAGTGTCCCCCAAAGTCCACTGTGAAGCACTGTCACATACCTGCATGAGAAGGGAAATGGGAATGTAACACACACATAGTAACATAGTAAATGACAGCAGATAAAGACCGATATGGTCCATCTAGTCTGCCCAGCAATATGACAGGAGTAGGTGCACCCCTCCCCATGTTTTTGCTTAGTGGTGCACCCACCAGGAGCAGGTGCACCCCTCCCCATGTCTTCACCCCTCCCCATATCTTTGTTTCTTTGTTTGTTTAGGGGTGAACACACCGCTCCTCTCCCCATCGCTCCATGTAGGACACACCTATTTGTTGAGACATTAGATGGTTCAGTTAATTTTGATTTAATCTTGTTGCTGTAAAGTGATCCACAGTGTCTGTCCCAGACCACTTTGAATTCCGTCACTGTGTTTGTCCCCACCACCTCCATCGGGAGGGCATTCCAAGCATTCACCACCCTTTCAGTAAAAAAGTATTTCCTGACATTGCCTTTCAATTTACCACCTTGCAGCTTCATGTCATGCCCTCTAGTTTTACAGCTTCCCCGTCTCTGGAAGAGGTTTGTTTGTTCATTATTTCTCTTTAAGAATTTAAAGGTCTGATAGTTAGGTCTTCAAGTCTCTCCTCATAAGCCTTCTGATGCAGGCTCCAAATCATTTTGGTCACCTTCCTCTGAACAGCTTCCATTCTTTTTACATCCTTTGCAAGATACGGTCTCCAAAATGGAACACAGTATTCCAAGTGAGGCCTCACCAGAGACTTATACAGTGGTACTAGTCCCCCTTCCTTTCTGCTGGTAATTCCTCTTCGAATGCAGCCCAGCATCCTCCTGGCTTTTGCCACCGCCTTGTCGCACTGTTTTGCCACCTACAGAAATAATCACACCAAGGTCTTTCTCCTGCTCTGTACACACCAACCTCTCGCCCCCTAGCGCGTACATTTCCCTTGGATTTCTGCTACCCAAGTGCATGACACTGCACTTCTTTGCGTTAAATCTTAATTGCCAAGCATCAGACCATTCCTCCAGCTTTTGCAGATCCCTCCTCATGTTAAGCACTCCCTAGGGGGAGTCCACTCTGTTGCAAATTTTCATGTCATCTGCAAAAAGGCAGACTTTTCCATTCAGTCCTTCAGCAATATCACTCACAATTACATTGAACAGTGCCGGGCCTAGGACCGAACCCTGAGGCACCTCGCTAATCACCTTCCTTTCATCATAGTGAGCTCCATTTATCATCAGCTTCTGTCATCTGTCAATCAACCAATTTCTGATCCAGTTTACCACCTTGGGACCCATCCCCAAACTACTGAGTTTATTGATAAGCCTTCTATGAGGGACAGTATCAAAGGCTTTGCTGAAATCCAGGTAGATGACATCCATCGCATGTCCTTGATCCAGTTCTCTGGTCACCCAGTCAAAGAACTCAATGAGATTTGTCTGGCAAGATCGTCCCTCGGTAAAACCATGTTGCCTCAGATCCTGTAACCCACTGGTTTTGAGAAAGTTCACTATTCGCTCTTTCAGGAGCGTCTCCATTGCTTTTCCCGCCACCGAGGTAAGGCTCACGGGCCTGTAGTTTGACACTTCTTCCCTGTCACCACTTTTGTGTAGAGGTATGACGTCAGCCATTCTCCAGTCCTGAGGAACCTCTCCTGTTTCCAAGCATCTGTTGAAAACATCCTTTAACGGCCCTGCAAGAATCTTTCTGAGCTCTTTCAGTATCCTGGGATGTATCCCATCCGGTCCCATGGCCTTGTCCACATTCAGTTTTGCAAGTTGTTCTAAAACCTCATCCTCTCTGAATGGTGTGGTATCTACCTCATTCCCATTTTTATATTTGGGAGTCACAGGTGGTCCTTCTCCAGGATTTTCTTTAGTAAAAACAGAGCAGAAGTATTTGTTTAGTAATTTTGCTTTATCAATGTCATTTTCCACAAGTCCGTTTCCAGCACTTCTGAGTCCTGCAATTCCATCTTTGATCTACTTCTTTTCCCGAATATACCTGAAGAAAGTTTTGTCACCGCACTTAACATCTTTAGCCATCTTTTCCTCTGCCTTTGATTTTGCTATCCTTATTTCTCTTTTTGTCTCCTTGAGTTTGATCCTGTATTCATTTCTGTGTTCTTCTGTTTGCAAGCTTTTGAATTTTGTGAAAGCTGTGGTTTTTGTCCTTATTTGAGCAGCCACTTTTTTGGAAAACCAAATAGGTTTCCTTCTCCTCTTGTTTGTATTTACTTTTCCTACATATTTATCTGTTGCCCCTTTTATTGCCCTTTTTAGTTTAGGCCATTGCAATTCCACTTCCCTTATCCCCTTCCACCCTGTCAGCTCCTCCTTTAGGTACTCGGCCATTTTATTGAAGTCAGTGTTTTTGAAGTTTAGGACTTTGAACTTGCTATGATTGGATTGCACCTTGGCTTTTATCTCAAACCACACCGTGTGATGATCACTGTTGCTCACAGGGGCACTCACCCAGATATTCAACATACTATCACTGTTGGTGAGCATCAAATCCAGCGTTGAGCTTTCCCTGGTTGGTTCCATCACCAATTGTCTAAGTAATGCATCTTGGATAGCATCTACAATTTTTTTGCTTCTTTCCAGATTTGCATAAGTAATCCAATCCACATCTGGTAGATTAAAGTCATCCAATATAATCATTTCCCCCTTTGTTGCTATCTTGGAAATATCTATAATCAATTTGTTATCTATTTCTTTGATTTGAGTCAGAGGTCTGTAGATTACAGCAGTATGGATGACAGTGCCATCTCCTCTTTCCAACACGATCCAGAGCGCTTCTTCTTTTCCCCATGCACCCTGCATTTCAGTAGCTTTGATATTGCTTTTGACATACAAGGCTACTCCGCCCCCTTTTCCATTTTCTCTGTCTCTTCTGAATAGATTATAGCCAGGTATGGCTATATCCCAATCAAGCGATTCATTAAACCATGTTTCTGTAATGGCCACAATGTCCAAGTCCTTTTCCACCATTAGGGCTTCCAGGTCCGGAGGTTTGTTGGCTAAGCTTCAAGCATTTGTGCTCATTGCTTTCCAGCATTTAACTGGCTTGTGTGTATTTTGCATTGATTTTATTCTACCCACTTCTTCCCAGTTGCTTTTGATGTGTTGTTTAAAAGTGTGGTTGTTTCTGTTATTCTGCTTTTGCAGGGGGTGACGTCCAAAACTTGACCTTCCCCGTCCGTCACCCCTTCTTCTAGTTTAAATACAAATTGACATACTGCCTGAATTTTTCAGGTAGGTTTATTTTCCCTGCGACAGAGAGGTGTAGTCCATCAGCACAGTATAGTTTCTTGTTGGTCCATGTGTTTTCCCAGTCACCAATAAATCTGAATCCTTCTCATTTGCACCAGGTCTGGAGCCATGTATTAACATATAGCCCAGTGTGCAACTACCACACTATGGTACAGAGGAGCATGACCCCCCTGAACAGCACTGTTGCCAACAGTTGCACAGATTGGAGGAGGTTTTGGTTTCACTCACCTTCGTGCCACTGGGACCTTTGGTTACTTTATTGGTCTCATGTACCTTATCCCTGGGATTTAAGATTGGTGGGTGTGCACATCTGTTGCCCGCCCCCTCTCCTAGTGTTGCCATGGCTATCGCCAGTTAGGCACATTTAAGCAAACATGCATTAAGTGTCGCTGCATGCATGCACAGCACCACACATACAGGGACATGGGGACACGTCTCATGTTGCACATATGCACACATCTCTAGGCACACTTCCATCTGCCAAGACTCACATTTGCCCACTGACTGGTTGCCAATCTGCAGTGCACTCTGGTGCCACACAGCACAAATAGGTGCTCTGGGGGTACATGGGGCAGCCGACTTGGTGGGCCGTGTTCAGTACCACTAGACTAGAACGCTACTCCATTGTTTGCTGTTACACACAGTGGCCTGATGACAGCAGCACAGGCTTGATCACTGTGCTGCCTTCAACAGTGCACATTTTTCTCAGATTGGCTCCTGGGTGGGGGTTGTATGTGGTCGGTCTGGGGGCTGTGTGGATCAGCTGGGCATGCATCATCCTGTTGTCTGCTACCCACTTTCAGGTTCACCCATCCCTCTGCCCTCCTGTGACTGACATGTAGTGGGGGATGTGGAGGACACTGGCCCTCTGACCTTTGGCTCTGGACTGCCATTGTCTATCACAGGGGCACATGCACAGCACACCTTGCATCTGGGTACAGTGACACAGGATACACCACATATAGCAACATGTTTTCAGAATCAGTCTTTGCCACCTACTTTGCCTGTCTCAGATCAATTATGTGCTTCTTGCATGTGTTCCAGCTGTGTCCAGGGCACGAGTCTCAGTTGTAACAGGGACTCTGGCACACATGTGTTCAATATTTATGCATTTATGCTTCTGCATGTCCACGGGCATCACGTATGCCGGTTGTTTGGACGTCTCCATGCATGCATGTCTACATGCTATAAAACATGTAGCCCATCAGTGGACATGGCTCCATAGTTTATGCCTGTTCAAGAAGGGTCAACATATCTTCAGTAGCAGATTAGCTAACCTACTGAAGAGGGCTTTCAACTAGATTCATTGGGGATGAGTGAAGAAAGCACCCAGGTAAGTGAAAGCCCAGAGATAAGTGGAAACATTAAATACCTTTATGAAAAAAGGGGCAACATATGGAAAGCGGTGTGTATAAATGCCCATAGCATGGGAAATCAGATCTCAGATGTTGAGGCTTTAATGGAAGAGGCTGACTTGGATTTAGTAGCAGTAACAAGAGACATGGCTCATGGACAAATATGACTGGGATGTAAATATACCAGGCTATACTTTATTCAGAAAGGATAGGGTAGGAAGAAGGGGAAGAGGAGTGGCAATATATGTAAAAAATAATATTAAACTATGGAACTACAGGGCTTAAAAGGGAGAGAGGGTTAAACTAGAAAGAGGGAAAGAGAAATCCATTTGCATTGACGTGATATACAGACCTCCCTCACGGGGAGAAGAGGTGGACGGAGAGTTAACTGAAGACATACGCAGCTTTGCCAGGAATAGGGAAGTGCTACTGATAGGTGATTTCAATATGCCAGATGTTGATTGACACATCCCTGCTTCAGTATCATCTAGAAGTAAGGAGATCCTGGATTCTCTACAGGGAGAACTATTCAGGCAACTGGTAACAGAACCCACACGTGAAGGGGCCATACTGAACTTTATCTTTATCTTTATTCGGTTTCTTTTTTTTTTTTTAAACTTTTATTTTCATTTTGCAACAAACAAAAGAAACAACACACCAAAAGAGACAAAACAGGTATACAATAAGGAAAAGTAAACCCATTACCCCCCACCCCGATGCTTCTTCTCTACCCGATTATATCAGCATGTGAGCGCTTCCAATTAACAGTGATTATACATCAAACGATCAAAAGAGTATCTACAATACAGCATGATCATGGGACAGAGATATATACAAAGTTAGACAGTCAGATGAGAGCATTTAGCAAAATGTACATAGTCATTGAGCAGCTTCCATTGAGACCAATGAGAAGGAGTCTGAACGGAGGAAGCGAACAGACGAGGTATTTGTTCATATTTACTGTAAAGACAGGCATGATTCCACCATTCATTGGGGCTCAGATGGGAGCTAATTTTCCAGTATTACTTAATTAGGGAAATAGCAATGCCAAGCATAAAGTTTGAAAGGAGATAAGCCATTTTTGGGAGAGAGGGGATCCCCGCAACTGGGCGAAGTCCCACTATCCTCCAAGAAAGGGGGCTCCTGAGAGTGCGAGATAGACTAAATACGACCCCAGACCCGACGCCAGTAATACTGTAGTGCGGGATATTCATGCATAACATGAGGCAATGAACCAATGGCCGCAGGACGTGTCCAGCAACCATTGCCCTGAGTAGTGTTCCATTTGTCTAATCTGTGAGAAGTGTAAAAAACACCGGTGGGCTAGAAAGAAGAGGGTCTGAGTGAGTGAGGCGGATCGGGAACCCGTGTCCCTCTACTCCAGATAAGGCTCCATTGCTCCGAGGTCAAAGTCACATGCAATTCTCTCTCCCATACTTTCTGCGCTATAGGGGTATCTCTAGTTATAGCATTACATAAGGTTTAGTAAAATTGGATGCTACACCCGGTGAACTACCGAGAGATCGGAAAGTCTCCAATCAACCTTATGTAGGGAATGCCGATGGCGGGAGTACTCTAGTGCTCCGAAGGCGATGCTGAAGTTGCACTGACCAGAGTCGGGAGTCTAAAGATTGCATAAGAGTATTAAAGGCACCTAAAGTGTCTAAAAGCATTGGTGGATAGTGGGAGTCTGATGGGAGAGTCATACCAGGGAGAAAGGTAAGAGGAATCGGTTTGCAAAGGCCCGCTTCTATATCTAGCCACACAGGTCTACTCGGTACTGGATCTTCCAACCAACGAGCACCTTGTTTGAGAAGAAAAGATTGAGGGAACACTTGAGTAAAATCGCCACCAAGTATTAATGGAGCATTGGCAGAGGCCAAGGCCAACTGCGCAATACTTGCATAGTAAGCAGGGTTGTCCACATTCGGGGCATAATGCAAATACACGTGAATTCACTATCTCCAACCTCAAGGTGTACACGGGCCCATCTACCCTCCTTGTCAGCGCTAATATCAGGTACAGTAGCATGCAAAGACTTCTCAACCAGAATGGTTATCCCGTACCATTTGGAAACGGTGGGAGAATAGGCAGCTACCATGTGAGGCTTAGCATTGAGTTTCAGTGTTTCAGCAGAGTTTAAATGCGTTTCCTGAAGAAACACTAAATCAACATGCTCATGGCTAAGATAGCTAAGGATTTTCTTTCCTTTGAGTGGACCATTAATGCCTTTGACGGTGAATGATAAGATTTTACATAAGGCCATTCAGAAAAGTTAAAAATTCTGAGCATGATAGCACACATAATTTCACTATGTCCCTCAAACTGACTGTATCTGGCTGTACACATGACATAGAAAAAATAAGCTAATATAATACAATGAAGCGCCCCACATTAACAAAGAAAACCGCAGTACGGTAGAGGAGAAGCAAAACCCCAAAATTACTGGCGACCATGTGTCTGCGGGGAGAAACCCCAGAGAAGGCCGAAATTGAAAAAACACATAACCTGTAGGACTGTGCGTGCTCCGAATCCGACCGAGGCACACATCATGAAGGGATAGGAGACCAAAAAAACAAAAGTCATATAGAGAAAGAAAGAAAGTCCAGGCTATTTCTGTGCTTGGCTATGACCGCCGCATCGGGCCCTTCAAAATGGCGGATAGAGCCGGCAGATAAGAGTCCAAGATTTGGGATTAGCGCATCTGCTCTGCTTCTTTGGAGTCTAAAAATATTGATAGTAGATCAGGATCTTCGAACGTCCTGGTTTGGTTGTGGAGAGTCACTCGGAGCTTCGCTGGATACAACAGGCCAAAGCGAGCCTGTAGCTGTTGAAGTCGAGGGCGAAAAGCAAGGAGTTTCTTCCGACGGTCAACGGTAGGCTTTGCCAAATCAGGAAAGAAGGAGACCTTACGACCTTCAAATTCCAAATGATGATTCGCTCGGGCAGCATGTAAAATTTGTTCCACTTGTTGATATCGTAGCAAGCTAAAGATAATAGGCCGGGGGGTCGTGCGGTTGAGCGCCATGTGGGCAGGAACACGGTGTGCTCGATCGATTTCCAGTTCTCTGTGAAAAGTGATCTTCAGCAAGGAGGGAAGAGTTTTGAGCAAGAATTCTCTTATATCTCCTGCTTCCACCCCCTCCGGCATTCCGAGGAGCCTCACATTGTTGCGACGGGCTCGATTATTGCTATCTTCTAACTCTTTTTGAAGATTCTGTATCTGGCGCTCAGCCTTGTCCAGTTTGCCCAAGCGCACCTCGTGCGAGTCGAGGACCCCCGCCATGTTGTCCTGCCGTAATGAAAGACTTTCAAGTCGGTCCTGGAGCACTCCAAAGTCTTCTCGCATGGCTCGAAGCGCTTCTCCATTGGACTGCACCAATTCCTTCACGCCGCGTATTTCCTCCAAAATCTCCAGGTGCATTTCGGGGTTTTCACGAAATGGGACCATCTTCTGTGGGGAGGACACCTCTGTTTTGGAGCGTTTTCCGTGAGAAGAAGAAGGAGACCCGAAGTCCAAGCGCGCTGGTTTATGGGCCGCCATCCCCCCCGAGGTGCCCCGGTCAGCTCGGAGCGAAATAGTAAATTTGTATAGGTATTAAGTCAGGATTCTAAGTAGGCCTCTCGGGAGCTTCAACGCAAAGCGTCCTACCCGCTGGACATCAGGCTCCGCCCCCTTTATTCGGTTTCTTGATAAACCGCCTAAACCATAAGGCATCAAAGCGGTGTACAATAAATGGGCTGCAGGGAGGAAAGATAGAAAAGAACGCCATGGTATGATAGGAAAGAAAAGAAAAGGAGAAAAGAGGAGAGAGAGTAAAAAGGGCAGAGCGACACAAATAGAAACTTACAACAAGAGAGAGGGGACTGAGGGGGGTAAACGAGGGTAAGGAGTACCGGAGTGAAGGGTTCTATGAATGGTGATGAAATATTAGAGGGTACTGGGAGCAGTAAGTATGAATGAGGGAGCCAATAGTGTCAAAGAGAAACTGGAAGATCAAAAGCTTGTGTAAAGAGGTGTGTTTTAAGGAGGGACTTGAATTGTGGAAAAGAGGGCTCAGTACGGAGGGGGAGGGGGAGGGAATTCCACAGGGCAGGACCAAGGAAGAAGAAAGCGGAGTGGCGAATAAGTTCGAGGTGCGCTTGAGAAGGGGAAGGGAGAAAGAGACGGTTACCATGGGAGGAACGAAGAAGGTGAGGAACAGGCTGGTGAAAAATGAGATCAGAGAGATACTGAGGGATACCGGAGTGGAGGGTTTTATGAATGGTAATGAGTTATTTGAAGATAAAGCGGTAAATTGGTAAACTCGGTGTTTACCAATGGTGAAAGTGTTTCTGATGTTATAGTGGGGGATCATTTCACATCCAGTGGTTTAGTATTAGGACTAGTGCTGCTAAAATCCATTCAAAAGTGAGGGTCTTAGACATTAGGAAAACCAACTTTGCCATGATGGGCCAATACCTCAGGGAGTCGTTAGCGGGATGGGAACAGCTAGGGGATGTAGAAAAAACAGTAGGCAAAACAGAAAGGGGATATTTTAAAGGCAACAAACCTTTTTGTTCAAATGGTAAATAAAGGTAAAAGGAAAAGGAGAGCGCTATGGTTTTTGAAAGAAGTAGCTGAAAAGGTGAAGAAAAGGAGGGAGGCCTTCATGAAATACAAGAAATTACAATGAGAGGAAGACAGGAAGCTAGCAAAGTAACCAGGAAAGAAAAGATTCAAAAAGAGGAGGAACTAGCCTGCAGTAAAATGGGGGGATAAGATATTTTTCGGATATGTTAGTGAGAAGAGGAAGGGCAAAAGTGGTATGGTAAGACTCACTCACAATTTTCAGAAGAATGTGTTCGTGAGAAGCTAGGTAAACTTAAAGCAGACAAAACGATGAGACTGAAAGGGATACACCCGAGAATACTGAGGGAACTTGGGGACGTTCTAGCTGCTCCCCTGATTGACCTTTTCAAAGCCTCGTTGAAGTCGGGAGTGGTGCCAGAGGACTGGAGAGAGGCACATGTGGTCCCTTTACACAAAAGTGAAAGTAAGGATATGGTTGAAAACTACCGGATGGTTAGTTTAACTTCGGTGGTGAGTAAAGTATTGGAAACGCTGCTGAAAGAGAAAATAGTGAGGTTTCTGGAGTGCAGTGGATTACAGAATCCGAGGCAGCATGGATTCACCAGAGGCAGGTCTTGTCAGACAAATCTGATTGATTTCTTTGACTGGGTGACCAGGGAGTTGGACCTAGGGAGAGCCCTAGATGTGGTGTATTTAGATTTCAGTAAAGCCTTTGACACTGTTCCTCACAGGCGACTTATAAACAAACAGAGCACCCTAGGGATGGAACCTAAAGTTACTGCTTGGGTTAGAAATTGGTTGGATGGAAGGCAACAAAAAGTACAGGTAAATGGAGCTCACTCTGAGGAGAACAATATTAGCAGTGGTGTGCCCCAGGGATCTGTCCTTGGTCCGATTCTTTTTAACATCTTTGTTAGTGATATAGTGGAAGGACTGTCGGGTAAGGTTTGCCTCTTTGCAGGTGATACCAAAATCTGCAATAGAGTAGACACCCAGGAAGGTGTAGATAACATGAGGAGGGATCTAGCTAAGCTGGAAGAATGGTCTAGAATTTGTCAGCTGGGATTTAATGTTAAAAAATGTAAGGTCATGCATTTGGGCTGCAGCAATCCAAGGGAGCAATATAGTATAGGGGGTGAAGTACTTCTGTCCACTAAAGAAGAGTGGGACCTAGACGTGGTTGTGTCTAATGATCTTAAAGTAGCTAAACAGGTAGAAAAGGCGACGGCAAAAGGTAGAAGGATGCTTGGGTGCATACGGATAGGAATGGCTAGCAGAAAAAGGAGGTGATAATGCCTCTGTATAAGTCTTTGGTGCGACCTCATTTGGAGTATAGTGTGCAATTCTGGAGACCGCACCTTCAAAAGAATGTGAACAGGATGGAGTCTGTGCAGAGGGTGGCTACTAAAATGATTAGTGGTCTTCATTATAAAGCATATGAGGACAGACTTAAGGATCTTAATATGTACACCTTAGAGGAAAGGCGGGATAGAGGTGATATGATTGAGATGTTTAAATACCTCTGTGGCATAAATGTTCAGGGAGAGAGCCTCTTCAAATTGAAAGCAATTTCTGCTACGAGGGAACATGGGATGAGGGTGAAAGGAGATAGATTCAGGAGTGATATGCGGAAATATTTCTTTATGGAAAGAGTAGTGGATCTGTGGAATAGTCTCCCAGTGGAGGTGGTAGAGATGAGGACTGTAACTGAATTCAAAAAAGCATGGGACAAACACAGAGAATCTTTAAAGGTAAAATGGGGACTGTTGTAGTTGTTGATATGGAAGGACAGACTAGATAGGCCATGTGGTCTTTTTCTGTCATCATATTTCTATGTTTCTATATCCATCTACCCACATGGGTTCAGCACCAGAACAATATATCTGGTTCAGCCACCTCTTACACTATCCAATGAACTGTGCATATTTGTTCCTCCTTGGTGGCCTTGGGCCACACTTGGGCATGCTGTGCTGAGCCGTTGGACCCTGCTGCCTAGTTGGGGGGCTCTGTGGTTGTGGGTCTGCACTGTTCTGTGTATACTTCAGTCCCTGTTTCATACTGCTGCATGCCACCTTGGGACACCTGACCCCTCATAGCATTGTTCTCCCACCTCTGTGGTGTCATTTCTCTGTGGTTTTCTGTGTTGCTGGTGCTCATGTGTGTGTGTGCTTGGTGCATCATTTGGTGTGGAACACTTATTTCCTCTTTCTGTCCATAGGTGCTGATGCTGCTGCAGGCTCCAGTAGTGCCCCAATGCTTGTCCCCATGACTGTAGCCCCTCCACTGGTGCTGCCTTCTCCTCAGTCTGCACCCTCTGTGGCTACAATGGAGGGGGCTGATCCTTGGACTGTGGACCCAGCAGACATGCCCCCATTGTGTGATATTGAGGAACAGCAGGTCCATATTGTTTCTGGGAGTGTGGAGAACCAGCTTGTCCCATCAGCAGAGCCGCCTGCACCACAGGAGGCAGCACCCCGCAGGGATTGCCATAGGCACCGCACTTCTGAGTGACTGCTGCTCAGTGCAGAATGCCTGCTATCACAGAATGAGGTGTATGCAGAGTGAGGTAGCACCAAACTGGAACTCCTGCATCGCACTGGTGCCCTCCAGGAATGCCAGCTGGATGCTACTGAGCACCTGGATGCCTCAATGTGCCGTCTGAACAGTAACACAGAGCACCTACTTGCCCAGCTTGACAGGTCTCAGGGTGCACCTGGTCTGATCCAGCTGAGTTGCCCTCTGGAGCCACCCAGCCAGCGTCAGCACAGCCACCACCATCCCATAGTGTGTCTGTTGCTGATGTTGCACCTGCTTGAACCAGTACTCCTGCCCAAGAATCACAGCCATCCAGCAGCAGGATCTCCACATGCTCCACTGCTCACACAGCATCGCTCACAGGCACTATCAGCATGGAGCCATCATGAATTCTGCAACCTGTGCCTTTTGGTGTGGGGCCACCATTCATGTTCCCCTATTCCACGAGGCTCTCAGGGAGACCAGCAGAGACAGCAGCAACTCTAGCTTGGATAGCCCACCACCTTCCACTCCAGAGCATGTAATGGCACCTGCATCTGCCATCGTGTCTTCAGGGAGGGGGAGGGCAAGAGAGCAGGAAACATGCCAGGGGAGGCTAGGATAGAGCTCTCGTGAGGGCCTGTTCCATGTGTCTGTGGTGGGGTGGGGTTTGTGTGGTTGTTTTGGTGTTTGGGATTAAGGGAGAGGGCAGTGGGTTGTGGGGGGGGGCATGTGAATGTGTGATGTGGGCATTGTTGGGTTCTTGGGGTTCACATGGGTGCAACTGTGGAGGGTGCAGGTCTTTGAGGTGGGCTGCGAATGGTAGTTGTCCGTTCCTGCCTGTGATACTGGCTGTGCTTCTGATGAGGGCCAGAATAAATTGGTTTGCTTCACACTTTCCTGTCTCCATATCTCTTTCTGCTTCAATCACAATTGCCGTGCTTATTTGCATCCATTGGCCAGTTGCAAGGTGGCATGAACTTGGCAGCTG
This sequence comes from Ichthyophis bannanicus, assembly GCA_033557465.1. Lineage (NCBI taxonomy): Eukaryota > Metazoa > Chordata > Amphibia > Gymnophiona > Ichthyophiidae > Ichthyophis > Ichthyophis bannanicus. The sequence continues at coordinate 49,247,149 of CM066049.1, forward strand.
CCCCCTTCTAGGACAGCTGCCATGACTGACACAAGGCTGCTTTATACTGCTCCAGCCACATTGACTTTGAGTGGCATATCTTTTTTTTCTAAGTCCTGCCCTTATTTCACGTTTTTGCAGATTTAAGTTGCATGTATACGTTGCTGCAGATTGATGTACATGGCAGAGACCAGAAACGCTGTTACACATCCCCGCTGCATGACATGCCCCCATCCTGCCCCTAGTTTGCACGTCCAGGGATCCCTGTCTACACGGCATGTACGTACATGTCGTTCGCTTCATGGAATATGGATATAGACGTTTTTGTCACATATCTGTGCCCCATGCATGTCCAGGTGGCTTATTTGTGGTTCAAAATGTTCTCCATGGAGCTCGATCTCCGAAGAGGCACATCCAGGCTGTGTGGATGGTCCGAAGCAGGATGGACCTGTCAGCACCTGATTCTGTACTCTGGGAGCAAGATGTTCCCGCTGATGCAGGATCGGGCACTTGGAGACAGCCCAGCATGAACCTGCATCACCGCAGGGACATCCTCCCCACGACATAACCTGCCCGCTGCCATTGGAACCCTGGTTTCCCCACTGCCCTACCATTGCGGAGGCAGCCAGGGCCTGCATCGGGCAGCAGGGACTCACCGGACTTGCCAGCATTGCTGCCAGGGGGCTGGCTTAAGCTCTGGCTGCTGCTCCGGATCTGATGGCCATGTTCCCATTCCTTGGACTTCTAGCATCTCTATTACTGTCTACCAATCCCCCCCTCCTCTTTCTTTTTTAAATTAAGTTGTAAACCACATTTGTGGTTCTTTTTCTTTTATGTAAATTTTAATAAACCACAAACGATCTCCTGAGACCCTTTAAACAAGATACTCAAGAACCTTTCTTAAATCAGCTGAAGATATTTTTGCATGACATGTGAAGATCAGTATTCTCCTTATCTCTAAGGAGATGTGATGACATTTTCCTTCCTACAGCATGTCAGCTTTGAAATTGCTCGAAGTCTTTGCTAGCAGTAAGCTGAGAAAGATGTCACTGAATGAATAATAAGCCATTCAGACATGTTACCTGTTTCTCTAACTATGCACCATTGTGGAATATATCTCCTGCACTAATCAATGCTGTAGTAGGGCCAAGAATATCTCTATAAATAATAATGGAAGGAAAGCCCTGATTACTCTGGAATCTTAGATATGGCAGTTTGTCAATAAAGTGTACCTGGCCATGAAGACTACCTACCACAGAGAATAAATCAGACATGGATGTGCATCTCACCATTTAATAGCTCTTAAGGAGAATTTGCAAGCTATTACTATATGAAAACCAATCAGTGGCTTAGCTAAAATTAGTTGGTTCCATTCCAACTACATTACTAAAAGAGAATGTATTATTTATATACTCATATATTGTCAGTAAAGAGGCCAAGGACTGCAAACAAATGAATTAGCCACCCAGAGATGGGCCTACTAGATCAGGATTATTGTGCATGGCTAGAGGAGAGTGTGAGGAAATTTCCAATACTACTTTCTGTGCATTACCTCTTCTGTGAATAACAACTTACTACTAGCATATTGCTTCAGGTACCCTTACATAGACACTAAGGGGTATGTTTACTAAGCAGTCTTAACGTGTGCCCGGCGATAGTGTGCAGGCTGCCATAAAAGGAGTGGGCGTTTCGGTCTTAACGTAGCAAAATGGAATTATCGCGTGATAACGTGCGCTGCACACATTATCGGGCGAGACGCCGCTAAGCACGTTAACCCGAGGTAATCTTAAGTAGGCGCGCTGACATCAAAGCACAGAAACAGAGGCATAGCACAATGGTTAATACACTGACTGATGGTACTGGGGCATGAGTTTGATCCCCAGTGTGCCTAATGAACAAGGCTGGCTGAGGCACCTCCCTTTATGTTTAAGTAGTGCTTTTTGAGGCATTGTAGTTTTATTTTAATTAGTGCTGCCAGCAAACACACCCTCACAGTGGCATAACCTAAGGTGCCGCATAAGGCACCCTATAAGGCACTCCAGAGGGCACATTATAAAGTGCACTGTCCGCCAAGGCACCCTACAATGTTTCCTATAGCACATCTTATAAGGCACCTTATAGGCGCCTTATAGGGCAACCTATAAGGTGCCTTATGGGGCGCCTTATGAGAACATAAGAACATAAGAAATGCCATACTGGGTCAGACCGAGGTCCATCAAGCCCAGTATCCTGTTTCCAACAGTGGCCAATCTAGGTCATACGTACCTAGCAGTTTCCCCAAAAGACACAGGTTCTGCAGTGCTTGTACTAGGCCAAGCATTGATATCCTGGGTCCCTTTTTAATAGTGGTTTATGGATCTTTCCTCCAGGAACTTGTCCAAACCTTTTTTAAACCCAGCTATACTAACAGCCCTTACTACATCCTCCGGTAACAGATTCCAGAGTTTGATTACACGTTGAGTGAAGAAATATTTTCTCCTATTTGTCTTAAATAGTTTACCCTGTAGCTTCATTACATGTCCCCTAGTCCTTCTATATTCTGATAGCGTAAACAATTGATCCACGTTTATCCGTTCCACTCCATTCATTAATTTATACACCTCTATCATATCTCCCCTCAGCCGTCTCTTTTCTAGGTTAAAGAGCCCTAACCTTTTTAGCCTCTCTTCATAGGAGTAGCCTTCCATCCCCTTCACCAATTTGGTGGCTCTTCTCTGTACTTTTTCTAATAACTCTATGTCCTTTTTAAGATACGGTGACCAGAATTGCACACAATATTCAAGGTGCGGTCGTACCATGGAGCGATACAGAGGCATTATAATATCCTTTGTTTTATTCTCCATCCCTTTCCTTATGATACCTAGCATTCTATTTGCTTTCTTGGCCGCCGCTGCACACTGGGCAGAGGGTTTTAACATGTTATCCACGATGACTCCTAAATCTTTTTCCTGGGTGGTGGTTTCTAATGTGGAGCCTTGCATCGTGTAACTATAGTGTGGGTTGTTCTTTCCTAGGTGCATAACTTTGCACTTGTCCACATTAAATTTCATCTGCCATTTGGATGCCCAGTCTTCCAATTTATCCAGATCCTCCTGCAGTTTTCCACAATCCTCTTGGGTTTTAACAACTTTAAACAGTTTTGTTTCATCTGCAAATTTGATAACCTCACTAGTTATTCCCTTTTCCAGGTCATTTATGAATATGTCAAAAAGTAGCGGACCCAGTACAGATCCCTGGGGTATTCCACTATTCACCTTTTTCCATTGGGAATATTGGCCATTTAGCCCTACCCTCTGCTTTCTATCTTTTAACCAGTTCCCGATCCACAATAGTACACTGCCTCCTATCCCATGACTTTTTAGCTTCGCCAAAAGTCTCTGATGGGGGACCTTGTCAAAAGCTTTCTGAAAGTCCAGATACACTATATCAACCGACTCACCTTTGTCTACCTGTTTATGCACACCTTCAAAAAAACAGATCAGATTAGTAAGACAAGATCTTCCTTGTCTAAAGTCATGTTGGCTGTCTCTCATTAGGCCATGACTATCTACATGCTGTGTAATTTTGTTCTTTATGATGGTTTCTACCATTTTCCCTGGTACTGACGTCAGGCTCACCGGTCTGTAATTTCCCGGGTCACCCCTGGAACCCTTTTTAAAAATTGGTGTTACGTTGGCGACCCTCCAATCTTCAGGTATTACAGATGATTTAAATGAAAGTTCACAGATTACCAATAACAGGTCTGCAATCTCATATTTCAGTTCTTTCAACACTCTGGGATGTATACCATCCGGTCCAGGTGATTTGCTACTATTCAGTTTATCAAATAGTTGTAATATATCTTCTCGGTGTTGTAGCGATATTTCTCTCAATTCCTCTGCAGTATCACCTTTAAATACCACTTCAGTCTTGGGTAACATCCCTACATCTTCCTCAGTAAAGACCGAAGCAAAGAATTCATTCAGTCTCTCTGCTATAGCCTTGTCTCCTCTTACTGCCCCTTTTACCCCTCTATCATCTAATGGTCCAATTGACTCTCTCACAGGCCTTTTGCTACGAATGTACTTGAAAAAGTCTTTATTTCGTGTTTTTGCTTCCGTAGCAAGTTTCTTCTCAAATTCCCGCTTTGCCTGCCTTATCAATGCTTTGCATTTAACTTGCCAGTGCTTGTGCTGTTTCCAGTTTTCATCATTTGGCTCTTTTTTTCATTTCCTGAAGGTTGCTCTTTTGGCAGCAACAGCCTCTCTGACCTCACCTTTAAACCATGCTGGCAGTTTTTTGGACTTTCTTCCACTTTTCTTAATGCGTGGTATACAGCTGGTCTGGGCTTCGAGGATAGTATTTTTAAATAACACCCAAGCTTGCTGTAAGTCTTTAACCTTTGGAACCGCTCCTTTTAGTTTTTTCTGAACTATATTCCTCATTCTATCATAGTCTCCCTTTTGAAAGTTAAAAGGTAGTACTGTGGATTCCTTTACTATCTGTCCTCCACTGATTAAATCAAACATGATCATACTATGATCACTATTGCCAAGTGGTCCCAACACCCTTATTTCTTGCACCAGATCTGGCGTTCCACTAAGTACTAGGTCCAGTATGGCTTCCCCTCTGGTCGGTTCATGAATCAGCTGCTCCAAGAAGCAGTCATTTATTTCATCTAGAAACTTTATCTCTTTAGCTTGTCCTGCTGTGACACTGTCCCAGTCGATACCGGGGTAATTGAAATCACCCATTATTACTACTCTGTTGTGGCTTTTGTTAGCTTCCTTGATTTCTTTGAGCATTTCATCATCCATTTGTTCATTCTGGCCAGGTGGTCGATAGTATACTCCCACTGCCATCACCTTCCCCTTCATAAATGGAATTTCAATCCATAGAGATTCTACAGCAAATTTTGTTCCCTGCAAAACTTTAATCCTTTCTGACTCAATGCCCTCTCTAACATAGAGCGCAACCCCTCCACCAATTTGTTCAGCTCTATCATTACGATATAGTTTGTATCCAGGTATCACAGTGTCCCACTGGTTATCCTCCTTCCACCATGTCTCTGAGAGTGCAATCATATCTAACCTCTCATTTAGTGCTATATATTCTAATTCTCCCATCTTATTGTTTAGACTTCTAGCATTGGCATACAAGCATTTTAGAGACTGTATTTTATTAATATTAATCTGGCTATTGGTAGGCATGGGTAATTGGGAATCCTTATGCTCTGTCTGCTCCTTACTCAAGGACATTTGGGCTACTATACTCCCTTTTGGAACCTCACTGCTTTTGGTAGTATCCTTCAAGGATACCTTTGTCCGAACCATGCGCTCCTGGGTGACTGTCGGCTTTCCCCTATTTTCTAGTTTAAAAGCTTCTCTATCTCTTTTTTAAAGGTTAATGCCAGCAGTCTGGTCCCATCCTGATTAAGGTGAAGCCCATCCCTTCGGAAGAGCCCCCCCTTTCCCCAGAATGTTCCCCAGTTCCTAACAAATCCAAAACCCTCATCCTTGCACCATTGTCTCATCCACGCATTGAGACTCCGGAGCTCTGCCTGTCTTTTGGGTCCTGCACGTGGAACAGGAAGCATTTCGGAGAACGCTATCCTGGAAGTTCTGGATTTCAACTTCCTACCTAAAAGCTTAAATTTAGCCTCCAGAACTTCCCTACCACATTTTCCTATGTCATTGGTACCAACATGTACCAAGACAGCAGACTCCCCCCCAGCACTATCTATGATCCTATCTAGGCGGTGCGTGAGATCTGCTACCTTCGCACCAGGCAGGCATGTTACCAGGCGATCCTCACGTCCACCAGCCACCCAGCTATCTACATTCCTAATGATTGAATCACCAACTATAACAGCTGTCCTGACCCTCCCCTCATGGGGACATGGCCCTGGAGAAACGTCCTCGGTGCGAGAGGGTTTTACATCACCTGGAGGACAGGTCCTAGTTACAGGATCACTTCCTGCCACACCAGGGTGATGCTCTCCTGTCACGTGACCTCTCTCCTCCATGGCAACAGGGATGCTGCCAGACTGGAGGTGGGACTTCAGGACTATATCCCTGTAGGTCTCGTCCATGTACTTCTCTGTCTTTCTTATGTCTTCCAGGTCTGCTACTCTAGCCTCTAGAGAATGGACTCGTTCCCTGAGAGCAAAGAGCTCCCTGCACTTAGTGCATATGTAGGACCTCTCACCAACTGGGAGAAAATCATACATGTGACACTCAATGCAAAAGACTGGAGAACCCCCATCTCGTTGCTGGACCTCTGTCTGCATCTTAGTTTAAAGCTTGTGTTTAGGTCTTTTAAATTCGGTATATAATAAGGATTGGTGTAGATGCTTATACTAATAAAAGTGTATCTAATACCCTTAATACACCCTGTGTATGAGGCAACTTAAGGTTACAGTACTCTGAGGGTGTTTTTGCTGGCAGCACTAATGTACATTAAAAATAGACAATGCCTCAGACAGCCCTAGCAAATATCTCCACTGTGGGCTAGAACCCATGACTTCTGGCTCCACAGGTAGTGAAATAACCAGTGGGCTACAGCTGCTAACAAACCCCTGGCTGGCTACAGAAGGACTGCATGTCACCACACAAACAGTCTGCTGTGGCTACCAGGATAGGGGCAACCCACCTGTACCCATGATGCACAGCACATGCATATCAGCAGTCTACAGATGATCACAAGATGGGGTATGCACCCCACAGCACCTCAGCCTGGTAGGGTGTGCCGACGGTGTGTGTTAGTGGCACAGAGTAGCTACAGACCGTCACATTGTGTCGGTATTGTGCTCACACTGAGGGTGAGGTGGGGCGGCCAGCACCAGGTCCGCAGCACCTTCAATGGCTGAAATAGGCCATGTTACAGGTACCCATCAGCACCAGTGTGTGTAATAGGTAGTTCCTGCAAACACACCTAGGATACATTAGTATCTATCTGAAGTTATCAATCAGGTCTGGCCCTTATGGGCTATGATGCACCCAGAATAGTGCATATTCTGCCTTGGTGCCATGGTAGCATGATGTAAGTGACAGGGGGTGTTTGGACCCATAGGCAGATTATGTACCACCACCCCACCCACCCTCTGTGGCTCAGAGTGGGAGACAGGATTCCTCCACCAACAGATCAACATTCTACCTCCCTGCAACAGTGGCAGTAGAGGGGGGCCATCAACCCCAGTCATGCTGGAGAACAGACACCCTACAGGGCAGCCAATGCAGATCTGTACACATCCCTAAGGCAATGGAAGGAAGACAGTAGGCCTGGAAATGCTCAGCTGCCCCCCAACACCATCTGACATTCTCCAGCAGCAAGCACAGTGAGTCACCAGCCACTGCACCCTGCAAGGTGTTCCAGCTATACACATATAACTGCAGACAATCTGCTAGCTAGTCCAAAGGGCATAATCCTGGAGAAGATGTGTGCACCCAAAAGCTGGGATGTGAGCACACCCACCAAACAGATAAGTCAGTGATCAGGCCCCAGAGAAAAGAACCTATACATTTCACTGAAACAAAATACAATATAGCACTAGGGGGGAGCCTAGCCATGCCGTGGTCACTGCTCAGTCAGGGTGAGAGTGACCTCCCAGCAGGACATGCTGTGGCCAGGCACTACAGTGTTTGAGCCATTGCCCTATGCCCTGTGCTGATGCATCCAGGCCAGGCCACCGTGTCCAGGCTATACCCACAGTACCTTGTTCCTCATTATGCACATTGGCAGGCCAATACTGGCAACAGTGCTAGAAGTGTGGGCTGAGGAAGGTGTTAGCAGCCACCACACACTGGATAGACAGACACAAACTCCCCACACCTATGCCAGCATTCTGCAACTATAGAGGTGTTTGGCAGCCCTGGCCACTGCACCAACCCTGGGCACAGTGCAGGCATGGCTATGGTACGCAATACTCTTGGGGTCACTCTGTCAGACACCAGACGTGAAGCACACTCCACAGACATCAGAAAGGTTGCTATGATGCAGCTCAGTCAGCAAATTGTGCTTAACTTAGGAATTGCTATCTGCCAGTAATCATAGCAACCTTTTGATAGCTGTGTACTATATTCCCAGGTTTAGTGTGGCATTGCTAAGGTATGCAAGTGCTAGTATTGGGAGATGCACGCAGGGCCCAACATCCTGCCTCTCCAGGAGGCATTGGATAATGGAGCCTGTGGGTGCGGGTGTGTCTGCCCCTGTTGGCCGCTGCTCTAGGGCAGAGGTTCCCAACTCCAGTTCTGGTGGGCCAAACCCTGTTCGGGTTTTCATACTGTCCCTAATGAATATGCATGAGATACATCTGCATACCATGGGGGCGGCGCATAGAAATGCAGCACAGGCATCTTTATTAGAGGCAGGATGGAACCTGAATGGTGTTTGGCCCTCCAGGACTGCATTTGTGAGACTGCTCTAGATAATGCACATGTTTATGGTGTCTGTGCTCTGTAGGGTAAAATGTAGGTGTTTTGGGCATGTTTACGTCATCTGCAATAAAGGTTGTGTCTGTATTAGCAGTGGGTAAAATATGGGGACTGGGTTGGCAGGAACCACAGCTGGGACTTGAACCTGTGACTTTCTGTTCCTGAATACACTGGCTGTGTGCACTGCACCACCCTGTTGCCACAGAGACAGTGCATTCCCTGGTGATACCATGACTGTTTGTCAGACAGGGCCTGTCTGTTGTAGTGCATGGCATCCACAGGGCTAGGCCATGGTCTGTTCTGGGCAGCTGCCACTGCCCCCTCCACCACCAGTATCCCTCTGCCACCATGCTGACATGACCTTCTGCTGGTGGTGCTCGTGGTGAGCAGTCTCAGGCCATCCAGTGTGTGGGTAGGTGGCTACCTATGGTGTGGGGTCTGGGGTAGGGGTGCCTGCATAGCTGTCCACGCTTCCCCCCAGCACCGCCTGCCAATGTTCTGTGCCCTTGGGGGTACCTGCTGGGTACTATCCCCTGTGACACCATGGGAAGCACACTTGTGCCCATGTTGGGCCCTCATCAGTTGCTGTCTGGCTGTTCTACTGTTTCAGCATTCCTATGGGCCACCTAGGTATCACCCTAGTCCGCACTGTTGCCCAGCTGCACCACAGCATGTGCTGCCTGCAGCCCTCTGTGTCCCCTTTTCCAGCTTCTGTCCAGTTGCCCATTCTGACATGCCCGCCCTGCTGTTGCGGAACATGTGCATGCCATAGGAAGCCTGTCCAATGAAGAGGGAAAACCCTGATCTGCGCAATTTCACTGTGGGATCATTCACCTTGTATGGGGACAGAGCATAGGCCCTTCCAAAATTCATATCTTTTTTTTTTTTAGCTTTTTTGGTAGTGTTTTTGGATGTTTCCCATTAATATCGCTATTTCCCAGCTTGGTTATGTTTTTGTTACATTTTCTTCTGGTCATTTTCAATGTTTATTTGCCCTTTTGTTCCTTGCACATGTATCACACTTATCACTTTTTGCAGGTTTCCCTGGTTTTGCTGTACATTGCTGATGGATATGGTTTCTTTTCCCTTTAAATCTGCTCTAACGCCAGGGTTTCACTAGCGTTAGTTTTCAGCCCCGGAATCCACAGCGTTAGTGTGCAGGGAGCCTCTCCCCTCCCACTCTCCACCCATTGACCCTCTCTCTCCGCCCCTGGGGAGCCTTCCTCCGCCCTCCGAGATCCTTTCTCCACCCTCAGCGCTCATTTGCGCCGCTGCGCACGTTATTGCACGCTAAGGTACCTTATCGCCCGGTAACGCGCCTTTATCAGGCGATAAAGTACCTTATCACCGATAACGTCGCCGGGCGCACATTAAGACGGTTTAGTAAACATACCCCTAAGAGATTCATTTCCAAAAGGCTTGTCTGATTAAATACTGAAGTTAGCCAGACAGATTTCGATGACTAAAATTTCCCCCTCCCCCATGCTCAGTGGATAAATTTTAGTTCAAGCAACTTATTCCTTGGGCAAAATGTATTCAGCCAAGAAAGGCTGCTCTGGGCGCATTCCCAGGGTGTGGTTTCACTTTGGGTAGTCAGTGCTGATATTCAAGTCAAACAAAGTTGTCCAGATAAATAAAGCAAAGTTGTCTGGTGAACTTTACCCAGACATAGTCAACTAAATACTTCAAGTGTACAGTACACTGAGTTGCAGTAGTCAGTGCTCTATTTAAATGCTGGTCACTGCACCTAAAAATAAAGCAGATATTCAGCGACTGTATCTGGATTGTAGCTAGCACTGACTATCCAGTTAATGTGGACAGTTACGGCACTATCCGTATAGCTGTGATATTCAGTGCTATTTATTTATTTAACAGGTTTTATATACCACTTTATTATATGGATAGCCATCAGGGCAGCTTTTTCCAGTCCCAAGTTATCTGACTAGTTATCTGATAATTCCCAGCTGTGCCTGCATTCTACTCATGGACCATCCTGGTACTATCCGGATTGTGCCATGATAGTCTGTCAGGATATTCAGCAACACTCTCCCGGTGCTGCTATCTGGATAAGTGTTTTTGAAAACTGACCCATCGGCATCTAACGGGCCGATATTCAAAGAGGTTTATCAGTCAGCGGAACCTACTGACCAGATAAGCCTCACTGAGAGAGATGTTCAGTAACAATAACCAGACAGTGCGGCTGACTAGCCCCTCTGACTGCGGCGGCACTGTCCAGACAGTGCTGCGGCAGTCTGTGTGTGAGCCCGGAACTAATCAGGTTAGTGGTGATTTTCAGTCTTCTAACCAGAGTAGTGCCTGTGCAGAGTTAGATTGGGTGAATGGCTGGCTTAATTGTATACAGATTTGCTATCCATTTAGATTACCATAACCAGATAGCAAATCTGCTTGGCAGCGAAACCGGATATTCAGCACCAGATGCTGGATAGACTTTGGCAATGAATATCCAGTTTCACTTTCAGCCACAGTGATCAGGCACTTTATCTGGAACTTTGTTTCACATACTATGGACATTAATATATGCAGCTCTCCAGATGTTGCTCTGTCTTACCCTTTCTATACTGTTTTTTAATGTTTTACTTATTTCAGGGCTTTTACTTACCTGGGGAATTTTTTCTCCTGTCCCCAAAGATTCTACTTTCAATCTCTTCTCAGTGGATTAGCCAGTCTGTTATAGAAGACATTTCTTTCCTTCTTCAATAGGTAGACATCATCTTTATTCAGCAATTCTTGGAAAAATTATGTCATGGTTCAGAAAGCCAAAACACTCTCACCATCCACACAGCCAAGCATTCATTTTTAGGATGCAAGCCTTTGAGTCTCAGCCCTAACCCTCCCATCCAAGAGTACACACTCTCACAGTTCAATGAAGAAACACACAAAGGAGCGAGGTGTAACAACAGCTGGTGTCTAAAAAGCTTTATTGATGAGGAACCTCTACGCCAGGGGTCACCAACCTGCGGCCCGCGGGCCGCATGCGGCCCACGAGGTCCCTTCGTGCGGCCCGCAAGGCTCTACCCCGGTTAACATTACGTGCGGCCCGCCAAGGATTTCCGCCATTGTATCCACGCGCTCGCAGCTCACCGACGACCACCTGCAAGCGTCCCTTCTCCTGTCAGTGTCATCTGTGAAGCCGGACTTTAAGCGTTTGTCTGCTAGCATGAATCATCAGCCATCTCATTAAATTCAATAAAGGTGATCAGCCATTGTTTTCATAATTTTGCATTTGTTTTTTTTCGCGGGGGCGGGGAGAAGGGGGGTGCGGCCCGCGAGGCTCCCGGTAGTCGGCTGTGCGGCCCGCGGCCCTCTGGAGGTTGGTGACCCCAGCTCTACGCTTTTCAGCAAAGCCTTCCTCAGGGAGTTGAAAGCCTCAAAGAAACATTACAGAAAATTGACAAACACAAGATGTAAATAAAAATTAAAATCAGTGAACCTAATTTCCACCATTTAAAAACACATATTGTATGTATCAAATAATAACATGTAAAGCATTTTAGACACCAGCTGTTGTTACACCTCACTTCTTTGTGTGTTTCAGCCCTAACCCTTAACAGGGAGTATTGAGAACACTAACCGTGCATCTAACTGCTTCACCTTCTCTCTCAGAGCCATCAAGTCACTTTTGATATGCTTAGGTGAGAACCTAGCAGTATCATTTGTGCCAACATAGATGATAGCATTGGACAACAGTCAGTAGGCTTGAGGAGTCTTGGTGAACTCTCCATAATATTTCAGCTTTTGTGTTGACTGTATCAATTTAAGTGCCATGCCGATGCTTAAATTAATATGTATATTCAGGGCCGTTATACATATATTACACATATAATGCCTCCACTGCTATCCAGCGCTACTTGTTAGAGGGTAACTTTGTAAGAGACACCTGGGTTAACGTGTATATTTCATAGCTATTTTATAAAGTAACGCACATTCATATACGAGTACTTATAGATTACTGACCCATAAGTATGCATATAAAGGCCCATTCATGCAACTGAATTGCTATAAATCCATGACTGACGTGCATGGATGGCATGTAACTTTCCTCTGCTCCTGATAAAATTACCCCTTAAGGAACCACATTAAGAAATGGGTGATTTATGTACTAAATGGCACATATCTTTATATTATTATGCAAATAGTTAAAGGCAACTTAACATTCCTAAATTTATGGTTATGATAACATGGGCACACTAGGGCAACTCTTCGACATCATTAAAAAATACAAAAAACTTGGAGAGGAAGTTAGCTGCTCCCTTCAAGATGATGTTGCTCACAGCACCTAGGCTTCAATCAGATGCTTGCACGACAATTGAGAGAAATCAACTCCAACTGCCCACTGGTATGGGTCTGCTCCGCGTGATAAAATGAAGACATGCTGCGCTGATTGTGCCCGTTCCTCTGGCATGGATTCCCTTTGCAGTAGAGTGGAGAAGGGCTGAACTTGCCTTTCTCCCTCTGGCAGTGGCTTTCCCCAAAATCAGCTCCTCCTGCCCTTTCGCACGGATCCACTTTGGTGTCAATGAAGCCTTGGAGATCAGTCACTCTTGATCCCTTCAGCCCGAACCCTTGGGGAGTTGGTTGCATGACTGCTTCGGGCAGGGAAGGCCTCTTTCCGATGGCAGTGCCATCCACTCAGTAAATTCCTCAAAATGCACACTCAGCAGCCATGCAATTTTTTGTCCTGCTCCAGAGGCGCTAATGTTCCTTGCCGCACAGTTCCATATAACACTGTCTGCACTTTTGCATTCTGACCAAGGCCCACTTCTGTTTCTGATCAGGGCCTACATACACTGACAACCAGGACCACACATTTTCTGTGGTCATCCAGTATTCCACACCACCAGTGCTTCCAGGGACACACAATCACTGGCCCAACAAGCAGACTTACAGTACATTCCTTATCAGGCGATCTCCAGCATCAAAGTGCTTGGTTTGGCTCCACAGCTACCTAATGTGCTGTTACTGTGACTGAGTAGCTGTGGAGCAGCCCAAGACTGGCCGGCCTGGGATACGTTTCACTGGGTCTTACCACCTTCTGACACTGGCACTCAGGCTTTGCCTAACCTTTACTTATTGTCAGCATGTCAGCACCAGATGCCATTCTGGGTAGTCAGGGTGACAAATTCACCCAGCCAGTATAACCTGTCATGGAGTGGAGGAGTAGCCTAGTAGGTTAGAGCACTGGATTAGGGGCCAAGAGACCAGCGTTTGATTCCCACTAGCACTCCTTGTGGCCTTGGGCAAGTTGCTTAATCCTCTATTGCCTCAGAACAATCCAAGTTATCAATGTCCCTGTTTAATGTACATTACCAAGTTTAAGTTACAATGTAAACTGCTTTGACTGAAATGATAAAGTGGTATAAAAAACCTGTTAAATAAATCTCCACAGAAATGAATCCTGGAATCCAGTATTGATGGACAATCTCAGTTTCTCAATAGGATCCCCTTCTTCCCTGGAAAGGTCATGAAATCACCCTCTCTCACAGCACCCCTGGGGCCACCAGTTCATTAGGTACTCAGGAGTGTGTCAACACTATAGGGCAACTCAGAAACTTCCCGCTGACCCCTTTTGTGCCTGAGTGGTCATTGGGTCGTGGATGGAGAGTGCAGAAACCCTTTATTTCTGGTCCCAGACTTAGCTGATACACTCTCAATATTACCCCACTCTCTGAGGAGGAGATCGTGTTTCCACCCATATGCTAATAACCCTCTACCCCCTAGTTGACGCTTCAAGCATAAAGGACTTAAAAAAAATACAAAAATGGTGCCCAGGCAGACAGTTTGTGCACTCCTATAAGAATCCATTGCTCTTGCTTCCTCCTTATCCTGGAGAAACATGCAATTCTTTCCTCAGTTCCCTCCCCACTCTGGCAAAACATTCCTTGCTAAATGAGGATACAGGTCTGCACAGGTGATCTCCATATCCAGCACCAAGGTCCAGGTGCAAATTCCAACCCCTTCCTATTATACAGCAATGCTGAAGAGGAAGCTGTCCAATTCCTAATCTCTCCCCGGCCCTGCTACTCTAAACGCTTCCCAGCTTTGTGGGATGAACTTCCCCATAGCTCGGCATGATGAGTCCACCACCTGCATCTTCAGGATCTGCTTCATCAGGCCTCCCAGAAACAATGCCCAAACATCTTGACTTCCACGGCCACAGTATCTGTCTTTCGCTCCAACTCAGGCCCTGGAGGAGATCTCCCAGGGTCTCCACTCTTTCTACATCGTGCCTGGTTCTTCTACCTAGGGTTAGTATCAACTATCAGCCTTTCAGTTTTCTAGCCTGAATAGCCCAGTCAACTTTGCAATAATTGGAATGACTCCTCTCCACCAGATGTTGAGACACCTATAACCTCCAATGCTGAGCTCTGGGTTCATCCTCACCACAAGCTGGCACTAAGCAGTAATGTTGCCCTATTAAGGGTCACTCTCACTGCCCTGCAACTCTCTTGATTGCAGCCCCACTCTCTAGATCACGACACACTCTGCAGGTGGAATGTGTACATACTCTGACCAGTCAATCTGCCTATAGTTAAACAATCTGTAAATAGTTGTGAGCTGACCACGTCACCTGTGACAGCCAGCTTGCCTGCACATAGTTACCCTGGCAGTCCCGTTTAGAAACCCCTGTTCATTGTAAGTCCAGTGTAGGTCCTGTCTGCACTGCACAAGTTGTTAACTGTAAACCACACTGATTCTAAAGAGTGCGGTATAGAAAAGACATTAAATAAATAAAGAAAGAAAGAAAAAAGAAAAGACAAGATGAATAAAAGTCCACATTTACCTATGCAAGGTCCGGTGAAGCTAAAATCCCTTTAGATGTACTATCTCTGGCTCCCAGTATGCCCAGTACCAGGATTGGTCACATGTCCATCCTGGATTTATTACCATAAAGAAGTCATGCAGGTCTGTCCCCCCTCCTCCCCCCCCCACCAATAAAAATACACCAACTACTTGATTTGTGCAAAGGTCCCACACTGGTTTCTTGTCTTCCTGCACCGCCACACTGCTGATATATGGGACCAGTGTGTTTGAGAAGCTACAAGGACTGAGTCCTGCTCAGATCACAGCCAATCAGAGGAGTTCCCTTAAGCAGTAAACTCCGCCTGCTCCATTTGCCCTGGTAGTGAGACATGCCGTGGCTCATGTTTCACAGCTTGCAAGCACCAAGCAATCTTCTGGAGGTCCACTAAGGACAAACAGGCATGAATGGTGAACAAATCACTCTGCTAAAACTCAGTTGTTAGATGTATTGGCATGAATCACTGATTTATCTTGTCCAATAATAAGCCTACTCTCCTAGGGGAACAAGACGCTTCTTCTCTGGGATCCCATTCAACGAGATGCTTTAATTCTGAACCATTCATGAATTGCTGTGCAATCATGTTAAGGAGACATACCTGCACTCTGACACCAACTAGTCCCTGGGTGTCAAGTTTCACCTAAAATCTCAAATGTCTCATTGTCTACAGGGATTTTGTTGTCTACAGGGATTTTGTTGTCTACAGGGATTTCAGCTGTTCTTTTCCCTTAGTGATCACCTCATGTTCTGCCTTCCTTCTTTCATATAGCAGGGATCCCTCCACCTGCTAACACAATCCCACGTATCCTCTTTTACACTCTGTGACTCTTCAATAGCTGCATTCGCTCACCCATTCATTCAGTCCCCTGGGCATGATCCCACATGGTCCACCCATAGAAACGTACGACTCTCAAGTGCAGAATAACCCCCTCAAAAAAAGAACAGAATGAAGACACAGTCTAAGAAAAAAGGGCTGAGATCCCCAATCGTGCAGGATAGATACCTTACACCCTCAGCTCAGGAATCACCCATCTGTGTGACTGATACATCCTGCTTTTCCATGAAGAAAGAAAGATTGCTGACCTGTAATGATGGTTCTCTGTGGACAGCAGGATCAATCAGTCACACAATTCCTCCCACCTCCCCTTTTGGTTAAAGCTGCTCATCTTCCTAGGTTTTACCTAAGCTCTGAGAATAACTGAGGGGGAGGAGCTACCGGCAGGTAGGATGGAGGACTTGCACATGACCAGAGAGTTTTCTAGACTCTTCTGGGCTCTGGGATAGCAAATCTGGCCTGGTGCTATCAGGTAGGGCCAGCCTGTCCACGAGATGAGCTAGGAAGCTGCCTAGGGTGGCCAACCCGGGTGGAAGACTTTTTGCTGCCACTTCGTTGCCTGAGGTAGGCCATGTGCTTCAGCACACATGACCTGTCGCTTCTGATCCCCTTCCGACACAATGTACTGTTGAAGGGGGGTTAGAAGCGGCAAGCCATGTGTGCTGAAGCACATGACCTCCCACGGCAACAAAAGTGGCAGCACAAAGCCACTGGCTTTCAAATACTGCTGCTACCGCTGCCTGTCTCCCCCCAAGATGGAATCAATGGTAGCGTGGCTTGGTAGAAGTAACTTGGCAAGGTGGGGGGAGGGGGGGGGAGGGGTGTGGCACAGCCAGAGTTTCTGCCTGGAATAGCAGAAACCCTTTGGCCAATCCTGCTGCTAGGGATGACACTACCCACCTGCTGTCCACAGAGAACCATCATTACAGGTAAGAAACCAGTCTTTCTTTACAAATAGAATCAAGATAAGCACATTCTGGGTGTTTAAAATTAGGCAGCCAGTTATAAGATTACATTAGTTATCTGCATCGTGCCTGAATATCTCCGCTATCCGAATAATTTTAAAGTCCACTGTCGCTTTGCCCTCCTTCCATCTTTTCTTATGTGGATAATATAGAGACATTCAGTTAGTTTTTCAGCCCGATACTGTCCGTATAATTTTTAAAATTATATAGATAGTGAAGTTATACATTTACCAGCTGGGTAATGAAGCACTATAATCCACTAAACTCCATCCAAGAAAAGATTGCTGGAGAGTAGGCAGGAGTCACCTTCTTGATCACAATTATTTTGACCCTTTTCAAATTTTAATGTCTGTCTTGCACAGCCCTTACCCAAAAAGAGGAGCAGAATACAGTACTGCTGCTTAATTTCATAGTGACTTTTTGGCTATCTTTCATTTAAGATATCTCTGCTGTATGACATAGAGTATAATCATTAAAACTACATCTTTGTGGAATTTAGATGACACTTTGATCAAGACCCGTACAATTGCATGCCCACAGGGTAAATGTGCATAAAGAGTCCCTGGTGTGATAACCTTCCCAGCACTGACAGGACGAAGCTTTTGGAGAGACATCAGTCTCTTTAGTGATGACAGGCAGCGAGTTACAGCTGTGACAGTGCTCCTGGAAATAAAACCTGAAGGCATCCTGGCAGGTGAACAGTTAGCAGGATTTCTCTGTGAAGCAGAACAAATCAGGATGTCAGGAGATCCCATGCTGATAGCTCCTGCATAGGACAGGAAACAGAGTGTGCACTGCCAAGCACCCTTGTTTGGGCAATTACAGACGTTTGTTCCGGAAAACATTTCCAATTCCTTGGGCTAGAAGACAGGTAAAGAAGAAAAAAGGACTGTCTATAATTTAAACACGTTGAAAAGTGCACACTTACAGTATGTTCCACTGGACATGTCCCCTCCCTCTATTTACAGACTTGGGCATGTGTGTGCGAGGGACTCAGTTAGGGGGGCAGATACTGTGTAGGGTGTATGGGTTGTGTGTGATGAGTATGTACATGAGTGGTAACGTGTGCAGATTTGTGTCTATAAGGAGATTGTAGGTGTGTGTCTTTAGTGATGTGTGGGGAACATCTAAGGGAAGTGGAAGATGTGAGGGCTAGGTATGGGTGGAGGGGTAGTCTGTGGGGAGGATATAGAGAGAGGTGAGAGTATGTTGGGAGAATGTGTATGCCTGTCTGTGTGTGTCTGTGGGTGTGTAGGTATTCTCTCTTTCATCCCCCAAGTTCTTTCCTCTCCTATGCCCTCCCTATTTTCTTCACTCCTATATTCTCTCACTCCTTACCCTTCCCTTGCACTACTGCATTAACTTCTTCCTGCGCCACACCCTAGCACTCTCCCCCACTTTTAACCCCCTTGCATTTACTCCCCCTCCCCTCCCCACCCCTTCCTTCTTGACTTAGTTCCTCTCCTCTCTCCTTGCACTCACTCCTTCCCCCTTCCCTCTAGTTCCCTATCACCTTCTTCTGCAGCCCAGCTGACTTCTGTCTCGCCACCACGCTGTGTTTCTTCTTTGTGTGCCAAGGGGAACTGTGTCCCAGCCAGCACACCAAAGACCGTGCCACTGCTGTTGTGATTTCTTTTTTTGCACTTTACTTTTCAGTTGCCATGGGAGTTGGCGTTCCTGCTTGATAATGTTCTTGCCATCTCCTCTGCTCATATTTAGGTGGTGGGGGCTGGCTTCTTTGAAACCTGTGGTGACGAAACTGCTCCAGAGCCCTTGAAAATAGAGAAAACACAAACATTTACCTCCAAGCAGAAGGGAAGTGCAGGGAGCCGTGACTTTAAAACTTCAGCTAGAGAGAAAAAAAACATGCCCAAAGCTGATGTCTGCAGGCCACGCCCAAGCTCCATAGCAACTAGGGGAGGTAATGAGAGACAGCTGGGGGAGGAGTGGAAAGTTGTAGGGCAGCCCCACTCATTTAAGCCCCAGAGAACAGGAAGTAAGAGGAACAGGAACGGGTACGGTAACAGTAGAGAGACCAGAAGCAGGCACAGCCGGGAGAACAGCAAGGATTCTTTCAGAGAGCACTGCAGGGAGACCAGTAGAGAAACAGAAGCTGAAGAGATCCCGAGAGATACAGAAAGAAGGGATTCTTTCAGAGAGACCGGGAGAGAGAGGTGCTCCAGGGACAGCCTAAGGAAGGATTCCCCTCATAGCCAGCACCACAGTCCTGAACAAAGCCAGTGCTGTAGAGAGGCTACAGCTGCCCCAGGAAACAGGAGGTTTTATCCTAAGGAGACTGCTGTCTATAACCCAGGTACGGGGACTTTGCAGGAAGAGCTGGGTCAAAGAGTTTTACCTCGGGGAAAGCCGGTAAGAAGAGCTGTTAATAGAAGGGAGGTGAACCCTTTAGAAGTTTTAAACAGTTTGCTGCAAGATAAGGATCTCCAGTGCCCTGCTAACACCCCTGAGTCAAGAGGGAGGTCTCGTTGGGAAAGGGTTGTTGAGTTATTGAAAGAAATCAAGCCCAAGCTGTCCCAAGCTGTTGCCAGTCAGGAGACTGCAGAGCCTGACGATGAATGCATGCAAGTAGATAATTATGATAATGAAAGTGATTTTTCAGAATGTGAGATGGATTGCTCTCTGTCTATGAGGGTAGAATGAAAGGTTATAGGTTTTAAGCCTGAAGAAAACCCAGGAGTTATTGTACATGAATGTCTACAGTTAAGAAGGCTAAGAATGTTTGAAAAGGAAGTTGCTGCCGTTTTAAATAGTGCATGAGACATTCAAAGGCTGGTTTTGAATGTGGCTGGAGCAACTATCTAACCTATGATAACCAAAGTAAAGAGGAAGCTTTAATGTACATGTGGTGCAGTTAAAAGCCTCTGTTTGTTCCCAAAGTCTGCAAAGGACTGTGAAGTGTTATTTTTGTCTGATGAAGAGAGAATTGCATTGCTGAAGAAAGCAAGTGTAATTAGTGACACTGTGAAGAGTTTTGTATAGAAGTTATCTATCTTTTGAGGGGAGAAGTATCCACCTTATACGTTGTGCTGAGCTTCTACGGAGGTTCCTTTGAACAAAGGAAGAAAATAAGTTCCTGTGTTGCTTTCAAAAACCCTCGGCTCAAGCATTCATTTGTTCACAACTACAACTCCTTGTTTAGCAACTACAACTCCCAGAAGCCCTGGCTCTGGGGAACCCATATAAAGGGACATTGAAAGGCATACTCCCCCCTATAGGCAACTGCCTAGGCAGGGGTAGGAGGCCACACACCCCATTGCTTTCTGCTTCCCGTTCTTTCTCTCTTCCTGGCTTTATTCTTCAGAGTCAATGAGCCTTTTGTAAAATACATTGCAAAGTATGAATGTCCCAACTTGAATGGAAGGAGGAGTGGCCTAGTGGTTGGGGCAAGGTACTACAGGCCGGAAGGTCGGTGGTTCAAATCCCACTAGAAGACAGCAACCTTGGGCCGGAAGGACTGGGGTTTCTAGTCCCACAGGTGCTCCTTGTGGTCTTGGGCAAGCCACTTAACCCTCCATTGCCCATGTTCCCTGTAAGTATTAGTGTATGTGTCTCATATCCCCTCGTGTTAAATGTATCCCCCAACCGCTTTGACCCGGTGAAAAGCGGGATATAAATGCAGATAAATAAATAAACATCTCTTCTCCGATTCAGATGACCAATACAAAGTTAAACTTCGTACATTACAGCAATTTTGGAAACCACCTTAGAGAAATCCTCCAATTGGACATTAATTTCTTCTTTTGTTCAAGCCCCTGACCTTGATAGGGATGGATTCCTAGTAACACAGTAAATGATAGAAACATAGAAACATGATGGCAGAAAAAGACCACATGGTCTGTCTAGTCTGCTCTTCCAAATCAACTTAAATAGTCCCCTTTTTTTTCTTTAGAGAGCCTCTGTGTTTCTTCTAGTGTGAACATTTTCAGCTCTTCAAGTTTCTTCTCATATGGCTTCCGGCACAAACACCATAGCATTTTGGTTGCTTTCCTCTGTACCACTGTAAGTCTTTTTATATCTTTAGCTAGAAATGAGCCTCAAAACTGAATTCAGTACTTCAAGTGAGACCTCACCAGTGACCTGTACAGGGACATTATCATCCCCTTCTTTTGGATGTTTTTGCCCATTTGTAAACAACCTAGCATCCTTCTAGCTTTGGCCATTTTCTTTTCATATTATTTTACCACGTTAAGTTACTCAGACATTTTGGGGTCTATTCTGAGCCACTAATAGTGGGGATGTACGTTCTGCCTGGACTTACATCCCTACTATTCATCCCCCTTGCAGTCCCCATGCAAGGCTTTCTCTATAAATAGCAGAGTTGTATGGGGAGCCTTAGACAGGGATGGAAGGGGGCAGGTGGAAGGGTGGGACACCATGGCACTGTGGCTCCATTACAGAGCCAAGCTGAGTTAGCTGGGTATGCAGCTGGGCATGAGGCCGATCAGAATCTGGGCCAGCCCCCGCAGGAACAGATACTCCCATGGGAACAGAATTGGGTCTACTGCTCAGGGGCGGCCCAACGGGGGTGCGGGACCATGTGCGGAGACTCGGTGCGGGGCCTCATTTGCATAATGGATCTCATTTGCATAAATATTTGCATAATGTTACCATACACTAAATTTTAGTAAACATGCCTCTTAATGAGTGTATGGATAAAGAAAGACTAAAAGATTTCTACATTATTATAATCCAGTGCCAACTGCCAGGCACATTAGGAACTACTACAAACACTGCCCATTTAGAACCCATAGCAAACCTGCCGTATCATAACAGCACTACCAGGACTCACAAAGCACAAGACCCTACCTATCAAAAGGCTACACTGAAAATATTAAACCAATACATTTCAGAGAATAACAATACATGACCTACTGGGGAAAGAGAACGTGGCAATGTCAAATAGGAATTACATAAATAGAATACCTCAGCTCAGTTACACATGCAGAACATAGACCATCACCAAACAAGGAATCACAATTTAGAAACAGGAAGACAATAATTAAACTGGGAACCCCAAAAGCCCAACAACACTGTAGAAATAAAACTATAAATTAATTTCCTCTTGTACTAAACAAAGCGCAGACGTTAATGATGCACATTTCCCAGAGCTGGCATATTTCAGTTAATAAATTCAATAAAGAGCTATTTTTCTACCTTTTGTGCATTTTTTTTTTCATTTGCAATTGCTCCAGCCACTTTCTTCTGGTTTCTTCGTGTCTTCTGCTAACTCTCCATCATCTGTTGTCCATTTGTCCTTTCTTCACTCTTCTAGTTTTTTTCCATTCTCTCTCTACATCTGCTTTAACATACTAATCTTTCTCCTTTTGCTCTTTCCTCATTCCTATTTCATCCACTCAAATTTTACCCCTCCATCCTCAATCCCCACTTACTCTCCCAATATCCGGCCAATTGTAGATTTGTCTTCCCTCCCACACAAAATATTTTCCACTCTCCCAGCTCTATCCCATTCTAATCCTCCCCCAACATCAGCTCCCTTCTAGTTCCAGCCCCACCCAGCATCCGCTCCCTTCTAGTCAATGCATCAGCCCATTTCCAGTCCTAGCCCCCCATAAGTCCATTTCTAGTCCTATCCTAGCCCCACCATCAGCCCATTTCCAGTCCTACCTCCCCCATCCGAGTCCCTCCATCAGCTCATTTCCAATCCCAGCCCCCCATCAGCCCATTTCTACTCCTTTCCTAGCCCCACCATCAGCCTATGTCAAATCCTAGCTCCCCTCCATTCAGCCCATTTCCAATCCAAGCCCCCCATGAGCCTACTTCCAGTTCTAACCCCTCCATGAGTCCATTTCAATCCAAGCCCCCCCAACAGCCCATTTCCAGTCCTATCCTAGCCCTCCATCAGCCCATTTCCTGTCCTAGCCCACTCACTCAGCCCATTTCCAGTCCTAGCTCCCTCCCCTCACAGCCCATTTCCATTCCAAGCCTCCGTCCCCATCAGCTATTTGCAGTTCAAGCCCCCCTTCCACTCAGCCCATTTCCAGTACTAGCAACCCCCCAGCCAATTACCAGTCCTAGCCCCCCATAACCCATTACCAGTCCTAACCCCCCCTTAGCCCATTTCCAGTCCTAGCCCCCCCCATAGCCCATTACCAGTCCTAACCCCCCATCAGAACATTTCCAGTCCTAGCCCCCCCTATAGCCAATTACCAGTCCTACCCCCATCAGCCCATTTCCAGTCTTAGCCCCCCCATAGCCCATTACCTGTCCTAACCCCCCTCCCCTCATCAGCCCACTTCCAGTCTTAGTCCCCCCCATAGCTCATTAGTAGTCCTAACCCCCATAGCCCATTACCAGTCCTAACCCCCTCCCCCCATCAGCCCACTTCCAGTCTTAGTCCTCCCCCATAGCTCAATAGTAGTCCTAACCCCCTCCCCCCACCAGCCCAGATAGATTAAAAAAAATCCCGACTGCTGCTGCTGCCGCCGTGGCAGCGGCAGAATCAAACGTCCATGCCGCGGGGCCCCGACTGCCCGGCAGAACCTCCCTCGTGCATTAGCTCCCAAATCCCTCCCAAAGCGCGGGCTTTCAGAGCCGCGAGAGTTTCCCTTTCTTCTCGCGGCTCTGTTAATCTCGCCGGGGCTGATGGGATGCCATCAGCCCCGGCGGGATTAACAGAGCCGCGAGAGGTCAGAGAAGCTCTCGCGGCTCTGAAAGCCCGCGCTTTGGGAGGGATTCGGGTGCTGATGCTCGAGGGAGGTTCTGCCGGGCAATCAGGGCCCCGCGGCGTGGACATTTGATTCTGCCGCTGCCACGGCGGTAGCAGCAGCAGCCGTTTTTTTTTTTTAAATCTACGTGGGCTAATGTAAAATGTTTTTTGCGTGGGGCCCCCTGAAACGCGGGGCCCTGTGCAAAAAACATTCTTGCTCAATGGACGGGCCGGCCCTGCTACTGCTATATGCCCTGATTCTGCCCGGCCGCACAAGGGGCTGCACGTCCAGTTGTGAACAGGCCTCCACAATCCCATGGTCTCTTTCCTGGTTCATATATTCCAGCCTCTATCTTATGCTATTCTTTGAATTTCTGTACCCAAGTGCATCACTTTGCACTTTTTCACATTGAATCTTAACTGCCAAGTATTAGCCCATACTTCTAACTTTTGTAGATAATTTCTCTTATTGTCGACTCCCTCTGGGATGTCCATCCTATTGTAAATCTTTGGGGTATGTTTACTAAACTGCGGTAACGTTACATACCGTGCATTATGTAACATTAACGATCGTTAACATTACATAATGCGCGTTATGTAACGTTAACACGCGTTAACGTTACTTAACGATCGTTAAAGTCCCCGGCCGCGGTATACACCGCAGAAGGTGGAGAGAGAGCGGAGAGAAGGGGTCAATGGGCGGAGAGTGGGCGGGGAGAGGCCCCTTTCACACTAACGCGCTGAACTGAAGGGCTGAATCCTACCACAAATGAAAACCTGCCGTTAGATGCACATTTGCAGGAGAGAGAAACCATTTAAGTGTCAGCAATGTACAGCCAAGGCAGGGAGCCCAAGAAACGTGATAGTAGTGCTCCATGTTCAGCAACACCATAGTGCCAAAGTATGAATAGCCACTATGGCGATGTTGCAAATGGGGCATAGGGGGCCGCAGGCGGGACATGTAGCATGGGCAGCTGGGGCACAGGGTGGACCAGGCTGGCACCTAGGTGGCACATGGGGATATGGAAACCAGAAATCAGCAAGATAGCAGTTAACCAAGGCCAAACACAATCCACCTTTATCTATCTGGTTCACCCTAGCCAATAGTTGCTAGGGCATTGACCTGACATCCCCCCAGCCATCCCATGTGGAAGGGACATAATATTGGTAGGCAGTGATGGGGGGGGGGGGATGTGAGGATGTCCATGTATAGCCCCCCACCACGGGATCCGCTCCCTAGGCGGGCGCCTACCTACACAGTGGATGGCCTGGGACTGCGCACTACCAGCACTGACAGCAAATGGCCATGTCAGATTGACAGGGGAGTGACACCTCCCTGCAGTGGACCTCGGCCATGCCCTGCATCAGTACGTGGTGTGCAGTGCAACATACAAAGTTTGGCAGAGGAAACGTACAGGTAGCCCCAGGGACTATTGTGCATCTGTGGCAACAGTGTGGTGCAGTACACCCAGCCAGTGTGTCCAGAAGCAGAGGGTCACAGGTTCAAGCCCCACCTGTGGTTCCTGCAGAGCATGTCCCTATGTTTCACCCTACAATGAAGATACAACAGCAACATGTGCAAAGCCCAAAGCAGCGGCGAACAGGGGTACAAACACCCACCTACACAGGCTCCAAAAGCCAAAGATGCATGGAGAGTCAGGCTGTGGGCCCCAGCATTGAGCTGAAGTTATCACCAGAGCACTACTTCTACCCCCTGCACAGTTTAGCAATGTCAGCACTGTGAGCAGGACCAGTGTGGCGGGCAGGGTTGCTAACCACCCCTATCTTTGTACAATGCTGCAATAGGAGTGAGCGTGTGTGTATGTCTATCCATTGTTCTGTGGCTGCCCACCCTTCACTGGGCCCAATATGTCCCACTGTTACCAGCGTTAGCCTGAATAGGTGCATAATGAGGAGCAAGGTATTTTGGGTATGGCCCGGACAGGGCAGATTGGCCAGGATGCATCTTCACAGGGTGTGGGGCAATGGCTGGGACACTGTAGTGCCTGACCACCACCTGCATGGACAGGGTGGCCACAGCATGGCATGCTGGGAGGGCACTCACCCTGACCGAGCAGTGACCATGGCAGGTCTAGATTCCCACATAGCGCAGTAAACTATCTGTCTCCAGTGATATGTTTTTGTTCCCCAGTTCTGGGGTCCCAATTACTAAATTCCCTGCTTGTTGCACATCGTTTCTCTGTGAGCAGGCTGGTGGACTGTCTGCAGTTAGACCGTGCATGGTCAGAACACCTGTAAGGTACAGTCTGACTGTGCTGTCTACTGGTGACTGGCAGACAGTGATGGAAGGCAGTTGGGGTTTTCCAGAACTAACCCCAGCATTGCTGCTGGTCTGCCACTGCTCCAGTCATAGGTATGGCTCCCTGGAGGACTGTCTCATACAAACAGGCTGGAGGTTGCTTCCCTGGGGTAGGGGCACCTGTTATTTACCTACAGAAAAAATGATGTGGGCCCTTTGCGATATGTAGTTTATACCACTGTGCCCTATAAAGGCACTACTGCACATACCTCATGCAATTCTTGGAACCCCTATGCCCTGAAAACACCTGCCCATGCCAGCCAGACCCTAACACAGGGTACACACCAATCTGGCTGGTGTCTGGTCCCACAGGGTCACATGTGACTGCAGAATACAGATGGACACCACATTACCTTCAGCTGCACTGCACAGAACACCTGTCATACACTGGTAGTGATGGGGATGTACAGCAGGACCGATCTCTAGCACCACATGTACTGTGGACCTAGTGCTGGGCACCAATCCTATCCCTCAGGGTGACCACAGAACCTGCACAATGGCATGGTCTGTAGCTACTCTGTGCCAGTATCACACACTGTCAGTTCATCTTTCCAAGCTGAGGTAACGGAGAGGTGCAGACCCCATTTGGTGATCAGCTGTAGACTGCTATTCAGCATGTGCATTGCATCATGGGTATGGTGGGGTTACCCTATCCTGGCACTCAGGGCAGACAATTTGTGCGGTGATCTGCAGTCCTTCTGTACCCAGACATTGCTGTGACATACACCATGGAGGTATAGCCTACTGGTTAATACAATGACATTCTTGGCAGTGTTCATGGGTTCAGTTCCTCTTTGTTCCCCCCTCTCATGCCTGTCCCAATCATATAGTGTGCATGCCTGTAGAGGTCATATTTTTGCAGCTCTGTGCTTCCAGCCCATAATACCCTCACCACAATTGCCAACATTCCCTCAGTCCGTCTATCTGCATCTGTCAGCTGTGTAGAGTCCTGTCTGCCAGTGCAGGCTGCCGCCCCATGTCACACCCTTTCCTGCATTGCGCCTCTTCATGATTGCCTCGCCTGTGCCTGATCTGCATGGCACCACCACTCCTCTGTCCACCCATCATTGTAACTATCCTGCCACCTCTGCCTCCACTGGGGGACACGTATTCCCATTGTCTGCCACCAACTGTTTTTTCTGGTACTTTACATTGCCAACACCCTGTGCTGTGGTACAGCTGCCCCACCATGTTTGTCATCAGTACTGGCAGGCACATGGGATGCCCGCAGATATGGCAGGTCCAGCGGCTCCCACTTCTCCCTCCTTCACTCACCTGTTCATTGCCTTTCCTGAGTGCTCTATCTAGTGTTAGGGCTACATCTGTCTCTGTTCCGCACAGGTCATGCATGTCATCCTGAGGCACCTTGCAGTCCCTAGGGCACACTAACCTAGGACACCATAACCTTGTTAGGCCACCTTAACCTATGGTTCCGTAGCCCAGGGTGCCTACTGCGGTGCCTTGTCCAAGGGTGCCTAATATTGTGCTTAGCCTAGGAGGCCCTATAGGGTGCCTTATGAGGCACCTTACAGGGCACTTTACATGACACCTTATAAGGCACCTTACATGGCACCTTATAAGGCACCTTATAAGGCGCCTTACAAGGTGCCTTGCAAAGCGCTTTACAAGGCGCCTTGCAAGGTGCCTTACAAGGCACCTTGTAACGCTCGTTAGTCTAAGGCGCCTTGTAACGATGTACCACCCACACCTTTATATGGGCATCTCTACCTTTACCGCGGAATCTGCCGTGAATGACGTTACCGCAGTTTAGTAAACATACACCTTTGTGTCAACTGCAAAAGGCCAACATTTTCCTTCCAATACTTTGGCAATGTGACTCACAAAGACCATGAACAAAATTGGCTCCCGGACAGATCCTTGAGGCACTTCAATACTTACTTTTCTTTCTTTCTTGTGAATTCCATTTACCACCACCATCTGTTGTCTGTCCATCAACCAGTTTCCAGTCCAATTCACCACTTTGGGTCCTAACTTCAGGCTGCTCAGTTTGTTCATGAGCTCCTGTGAGGAACAATATCAAGAGCTTTGCTGACATTGAAGTAGACCACATCGAGTGCATGCCCCTGATCCAGTTCTCTGGTCACCTAGTCAAAGAAATCAGTGTCCTGAGTCTTCGATGCTGATGAAGCCAAAGTCAAATCCTTCCTCCTTTTCAGGCAGGAAGTGGTGGATGAACACTCCCAGAATGCTTCATTGATGCTTGACTCCTAATGAGTTCAAAGACCTCTCAATGCACCTGCAGCATTCAATGCAGCTCATAAGAACATAAGATATGCCATACTGGGTCAGACCAAGGTCCATCAAGCTCAGTATCCTGTTTCCAACAGTGGCCAATCTAGGTCATATGTACCTAGCAGTTTCCTCAAAAGACACAGGTTCCACAGTGCTTGTACTGGGTCAAGAATTGATATGATGGGGCCCTTCTTAATAATGGTTTATGGACCTTTCCTCCAGGATCTTGTCCAAACCTTTTTTAAATCCAGCTACACTAACAGCCTTTACTACATCCTCCCGTAACAAATTCCAGAGTTTGATTACACGTTGAGTGAAAAAATATTTTCTTTTATTAGTCTTAAATAGTTTACCCTGTAGCTTCATTGCATGTCCCCTAGTCTTTCTATATTCTGATAATGTAAACAATCGATCTACGTTTACCCGTTCCACTCCGTTCATTAATTTATAGACTTCTATCATATCTCCCCTCACCGTCTCTTTTCCAGGTTAAAGAGCCCTAACCTTTTTAGCCTTTCTTCATAGGAGTATCCTTCCATCCCCTTTACCATTTTGGTGGCTCTTCTCTGAACCTTTTCTAATAACGCTATATCCTTTTTAAGATACGGCGACCAGAATTGCACACAATGCGGTCTCACCATGGAACGGTATAGAGGCATTATAATATCTTTTGTTTTATTTTCCATTCCTTTCCTTATGATACCTAGCATTCTATTTGATCTCTGCACACTGGGCCAAGGGTTTTAACATGTTATCCACAATGACGCCTAAATCTTTTTCCTGGGTGGTGGTTCCTAATGTGGAACCTTGCATTGTGTAACCATAGTTTGGGTTGTTCTTCCCTAGGTGCATAACTTTGCACTTGTCCACATTAAATTTCATCTGCCATTTTGAAGCCCAGTCTTCCAATTTATCAAGATCCTCTTGCAATTTTCCACAATCCTCTTGGGTTTTAACAACTTCAAATAGTATTGTGTCATCTGCAAATTTGATAACCTCACTCGTTATTCCACTTTCCAGGTCATTTATGAATATGTCAAAAAGCAGCGGACCCAGCACAGATCCCTGGGGTACACCACTATTCACCTTTCTCCATTCGGAAAATTGGCCATTTAGCCCAACCCTCTGCTTTCTATCTTTTAACCAGTTCCTGATCCACAGTAGTACACTGCCTAAAATCCCATGACTCTTTAGTTTTGCCAAATGTCTCTGATTAGGGACCTTGTCAAAGGCTTTCTGAAAGTCTAGATACACTATATCAACCGACTCACCTTTGTCCACCTGTTTATTCACACTTTCAAAAAAACATAGCAGATTAGTAAGACACGATCTTCCTTGTCTAAAGCCATGTTGGCTGTCTCCCATTAGGCCATGACTATCTACATGCTGAGCAATTTTATTCTTTATGATGGTTTCTACCATTTTTCCCGGTACTGATGTGAGGCTCACCGGTCTGTAGTTTCCCGGATCACCCCTCGAACCCTTTTTAAAAATTGGTGTTACATTGGCAATCCGCCAATCTTCAGGTATTAGAGATGATTTTAATGATAGTTCACAGATTACTAATAGCAGGTCTGCAATCTCATATTTCAGTTCTTTCAACACCCTTGGATGTATACCATCCAGCCCAGGTGATTTGCTACTCTTCAGTTTATCTAATAGTTGTAATACATCTTCCCGATGTATCGATATTTCTTTCAATTCTTCCGCACCTTTAAATACCACTTCAGTCATGGGTAACATCCCTACATCTTCCTCAGTAAAGACCGAAGCAAAGAATTCATTCAGTCTCTCTGCTATCGCCTTGTCGCCTCTTAGTGCCCCTTTAACTCCTCTATCATCTAATGGTCCAACTGACTCTCTCACAGGTTTTTTGCTACGAATGTACATGAAAAAGTCTTTATTTTGCATTTTTGCTTCCACAGCAAGCTTCTTCTCAAATTTTCCCTTTGCCTGCTTTATCAATGTCTTGCACTTGACCTGCCAATGCTTGTGCTGTTTCCAGGTTTCATCGTTTGGCTCTTTTTTCCATTTCCTGAAAGATGTTTTTTTGGCAACAACAGCCTCTCTGACCTCACCTTTAAACCATGCTGGCAGTTTTTTGGACTTCCTTCCACTTTTCTTAAAGCGTGGAATACAGCTGGTCTGGGCTTCCAAGATAGTATTTTTCAACAACACCCAAGCTTGATGTGAGTCTTTAACCTTTGCAACTGCTCCTTTTTTTTTTTTCTTAACTATTTTCCTCATTTTATCATAGTCTCCCTTTCGAAAGTTAAAAGGTAGTACTGTGGATTTCCTTACTATCCCTCCTCCACTCATTAAATCAAAGGCGATCATGCTATGATCACTATTGCCAAGTGGCCCCAACACCCTTATCTCTTGCACTAGATCTGGTGTTCCACTAAGGACTAGGTCTAATATGGCTTCCCCTTTGGTCGGTTCATGAACCAGCTGCTCCAAGAAGCAGTCATTTATTTCACCTAGGAACTTTATCTCCCTAGCATGTCCTGACGTGACACTGATCCAGTCAATACCGGTGTAATTGAAATCACCCATTATTATTACCGCGCTGTAACTTTTGTTAGCTTCCTTGATTTCTTTGAGCATTTCATCATCCATTTGTTCATTCTGGCCAGGCGGTTGATAGTACACCCCCACCGCCAATGTTCCCTCTAATTTTCTGTAGGCTGTGTGCGCATAAAATATCAGCTGTGCGGCTTTTGAAGGAAGGTTACATTTTTTGTGCGCCACATAACGACACTCGGAGTTATGTACTTTAAAATTTGACTACATGTCAGAATACAGTATGTACACCACATTGATTGCACTAGAAAATATTGTAGAACTTGTGAAAACCATAAATACACAACTTTTAAATTTTAAGACGTCTGTGGTGTTTCCTATCAGAATCAGAACCGTAATTTTTGTGCGCTCTGTTGTAAAGTATGTGCGCTCGCTTGGCAAGGTGTGTGCGCGCGCACACGCGCACAGCTTAGAGGGAACAGTGCCCACCGCCATCGCCTTCCCCTTTTTACATGGAATTTCAATCCATAGATATTTTACAGCAAATTTTGTTTCCTGCAAAACTTTAATCCTTTCTGACTCAATGCCCTCTCTAACATAGAGTGCAACCCCTCCACCAATTTGATCAGATCTATCATTACAATAAAGTTTTTACCCAGGTATCACAGTGTCCCACTGGTTGTCCTCCTTCTACCATGTCTCTGGTATTCCAATCACATCTAACCTCTCATTTAGTGCTATATATTCTAACTCTCCCATCTTATTTTTTAGACTTCTAGCATTTATATACAAGCATTTTAGAGACTGTATTTTATTCATATTAATTTGGCTATTGGTAGACATGGGTAATTTGGGATCTATAAGCTGTGTCTGCTCCATACTCGAGGGCATTTGGGCTACTTTACTCTTTTTTGGAACCTCTCTGCTTTTGGTAGTATCCTTCAAGGATACATTCTTCCAAACCATCCGCTCTTGTGCGACTGTTGGCTTTCCCCTATTATCTAGTTTAAAAGCTGCTCTATCTCCTTTTTAAAGGTTAATGCCAGCAGCCTGGTTCCATCCTGGTTAATGTGAAGCCCATCCCTTCAGAAGAGCCCCTCCTTTCCCCAGAATGTACCCCAGTTCCTAACAAACCCAAACCCCTCATCTCTGCACCATTGTCTCATCCACGCATTGAGACTCAGGAGCTCTGCCTGCCTTTTGGGTCCTGCACGTGGAACGGGAAGCATTTCATAGACTGCTACCCTGGAAGTTCTGGATTTCAACTTCCTACTTAAAAGCCTAAATTTAGCCTCCAGAACCTCCCTACCACATTTTCCTATGTCATTGGTACCGACATGTATCAAGACAGCAGACTCCTCCCCAGCACTATCTAAGACCTTATCTAGGTGGCGCATGAGGTCCGCTACCTTTGCACCAGGCAGGCATGTTACCAGGTGATCCTCACGTCCACCAGCCACCCAGCTATCTACATGCCTAATGATCGAATCACCAACTATAAAGGCTGTCCTAACCCTTACCTCATGGGCTCATGGCCCTGTAGAAACTTCCTCGGTGCGAGAGGTTTTTACATCACCTGGAGGACAGGTCCTAGTTAGAGGATCACTTCCTGCCACACCAGGGTGATGCTCTCCTGTCACGTGACCTCTCTCCTCCATAGCAGCAGGGATGCTGCCAGACTGGAGGTGGGACTTCAGGACTATATCCCTGTAGGTCTCGTCTATGTACCTCTCTGTCTTTCTTAAGTTTTCCAAGTCTGCTACTCTAGCCTCTAGAGAACAGACTCATTCCCTGAGAGCAAAGAGCTCCTTGCACCTAGTGCACACGTAAGACCTCTCATCAACTGGGAGAAAATTATCCATGTGACACTCAATGCAAAAGACTGGAAAGCCCCCATCCCGCTGCTGGACTGCTGTCTGCATCTTAGTTTTAAGTTTTTGTTTAGATCTTTAAGTTCTTTACTTACTAAGGGTTGCTATGGATATTTATACCAATAAAACTGTACCTAATACGTTTAATATACCTTGTTCACCTGAAGCTTAATTAATCTCAGGTCCTTAGTGTATGACTGATTTGGGTAACGAGCTTCACCTGAGAGCACCTATAAGAACATAAGAACATAAGATATGCCATACTGGGTCAGACCAAGGTCCATCAAGCCCAGTATTCTGTTTCCAACAGTGGCCAATCTAGGTCATACGTACCTAGCAGTTTCCCCAAGGGACACAGGTTCCACAATGCTTGTATTGGTTCAAGCATTGATATCCTGGGTCCCTTCTTAATAATGGTTTATGGACCTTTCCTCCAGGAACTTGTCCAAACCTTTTTTAAACCCAGCTACACTAACAGCCTTTACTACATCCTCCGGTAACAAATTCCAGAGTTTGATTACACGTTGAGTGAAAAAATATTTTCTTTTATGAGTCTTAAATAGTTTACCCTGTAGCTTCATTGCATGTCCCCTAGTCTTTCTATATTCTGATAAGGTAAACAATCGATCTACGTTTACCCGTTCCACTCCGTTCATTAATTTATAGACTTCTATCATATCTCCCCTCAGCCGTCTCTTTTCCAGGTTAAAGAGCCCCAACCTTTTTAGCCTTTCTTCATAGGAGTAGCCTTCCATCCCCTTTACCATTTTGGTGGCTCTTCTCTGAACCTTTTCTAAAATTGCTATATCCTTTTTAAGATATGGCGACCAGAATTGCACACAATATTCAAGGTGCGGTCTCACCATGGAACGATATAGAGGCATTATAATATCTTTTGTTTTATTTTCCATTCCTTTCCTTATCATACCTAGCATTCTATTTGCTCTCTTGGCCGCCGCTGCACACTGGGCCGAGGGTTTTAACATGGTATCCACAAGGACGCCTAAATCTTTTTCTTGGGTGGTGGTTCCTAATGTGGAACCTTGCATCGTGTAACCATAGTTTGGGTTGTTCTTCCCTAGGTGCATAACCTTGCACTTCTCCACATTAAATTTCATCTGCCATTTTGATGCCCAGTCTTCCAATTTATCAAGATCCTCTTGCAATTTTCCACAATCCTCCTGGGTTTTAACAACTTTAAATAGTTTTGTGTCATCAGCAAATTTGATAACCTCACTCGTTATTCCACTTTCCAGGTCATTTATGAATATGTCAAAAAGCAGCGGACCCAGCACAGATCCCTGGGTACACCACTATTCACCTTTCTCCATTGGGAAAATTGGCCATTTAGCCCTATCCTCTGCTTTCTATCTTTTAACCAGTTCCTGATCCACAGTAGTACACTGCCTCCTATCCCATGACTCTTTAGTTTTGCCAAAAGTCTCTCATGAGGGACCTTGTCAAAGGCTTTCTGAAAGTCCAGATACACAATATCAACCGACTCACCTTTGTCCACCTGTTTATTCACTCCTTCAAAAAACATAACAGATTAGTAAGACAAGATCTTACTTGTCTAAAGCCATGTTGGCTGTCTCCATTTAGGTCATGACTATCTATATGCTGAGTAATTTTATTCTTTATGATGGTTTCTACCATTTTTCCCGGTACTGATGTCAGGCTCACCGGTCTGTAGTTTCCCGGATCACCCCTCGAACCCTTTTTAAAAATTGGTGTTACATTGGCG
This sequence comes from Ichthyophis bannanicus, assembly GCA_033557465.1. NCBI lineage: Eukaryota > Metazoa > Chordata > Amphibia > Gymnophiona > Ichthyophiidae > Ichthyophis > Ichthyophis bannanicus. Next base: position 49,281,558 of record CM066049.1, read on the forward strand.
ATCCTCCAATCCTCAGGTATTAGAGATGATTTTAATGATAGTTCACAGATTACTGATAGCAGGTCTGCAATCTCAAATTTCAGTTCTTTCAACACCCTTGGATGTATACCATCCGGCCCAGGTGATTTGCTACTCTTCAGTTTATCTAATAGTTGTAGAACATCTTCCCGATGTATGGATATTTCCTTCAATTCTTCCACACCTTTAAATACCACTTCAGTCGTGGGTAACATCCCTACATCTTCCTCAGTAAAGACCGAAGCAAAGAATTCATTCAGTCTCTCCGCTATCGCCTTGTCGCCTCTTAGTGCTCCTTTAACCCCTTTATCATCTAATGGACCAACTGACTCTCTCACGGGTTTTTTGCTACGAATGTACTTGAAAAGGTCTTTATTTCGCGTTTTTGCTTCCGCAGCAAGCTTCTTCTCAAATTCTCTCTTTGCCTGCCTTATCAATGCCTTGCATTTGACTTGCCAGTGCTTGTGCTGTTTCCAGGTTTCATCATTTGGCTCTTTTTTCCATTTCTTGAAAGATGCTTTTTTGGCAACAACAGCCTCTCTGACCTCAGCTTTAAACCATGCTGGCAATTTTTTGGACTTCCTTCCACTTTTCTTAAAGCGTGGAATACAGCTGGTCTGGGCTTCCAAGATAGTATTTTTCAACAACACCCAAGCTTGATGTACGTCTTTAACCTTTGCAACTGCTCCTTTTAGTTTTTTTCTTAACTGTTTTCCTCATTCTATCATAGTCTCCCTTTCGAAAGTTAAAGGGTAGTACTGTGGATTTCCTTACTATCCCTCCTCCACTAATTAAATCAAAGGCGATCATGCTATGATCACTATTGCCAAGTGGCCCCAACACCCTTATCTCTTGCACTACATCTGGTGTTCCACTAAGGACTAGGTCTAATATTGCTTCCCCTCTGGTCGGTTCATGAACCAGCTGCTCCAAGAAGCAGTCATTTATTTCATCTAGGAACTTTATCTCCCTAGCATGTCCTGTTGTGACACTGACCCAGTCGATGCCGGGGTAATTGAAATCACCCATTATTATTACTGCACTGTAACTTTTGCTAGCTTCCTTGATTTCTTTGAGCATTTCATCATCCATTTGTTCATTCTGGCCAGGCGGACGATAGTACACCCCCACTGCCATCGCCTTCCCCTTTTTACATGGAATTTCAATCCATAGAGATTCTACAGCAAATTTTGTTTCTTGCAAAACTTTAATCCTTTCTGACTCAATGCCCTCTCTAACATAGAGCGCAACCCCTCCACCAATTTGATAAGCTCTATCATTTCGATATAGTTTGTACCCAGCTATCACAGTGTCCCACTGGTTGTCCTCCTTCCACCATGTCTCTGTCTTTTAAGATATGTAAGTACCCTATAAAGCTACGTTTATCCCAGGGGTGGGTGGGTTGGGGAGGTAGGGAGGGAAATAACACTTATTAAAAGAGGGCTGCTACACAGTACCCTGTCCTGTGCTGCTGAGGTAAGCTATATTCTTATTTGATTTAAATTATAGTTCTTTGCTGCTGCTAGGCTCTAACTTATTATGAAATTTAACTACAAGCTCTCTGCTGGGTTCTAAATTTAACCAGAAAGCTCCCTTCTGTGTTTTAAATTTAAACTAAAAGTACTTTGCTGATGCTAGGCCCTGAGTGACTATTAAATTTAAACTACAGCTCTCTGCTGGGTTCCAAATTTAACCAGAAAGCTCTCTTCTGTGTTTTAAATTTAAACTAAAAGTACTTTGCTGAAACTAGGCCCTGAGTGACTATTAAATTAAAACTACAAGCTCTCTGCTGGGTATGAAATGTAACCAGAAAGTTCTCTTCTGTGTTTTAAATTTAAACTTAAACTGCTGCTACTAGGCCCTGACTGATTTAACAAAAAATAGTGGGTTCATAGATTAAATAGCTTTAATAGAAAGAATTCCTTTCAGAAAATTCCCAGAAGTATAGACTCACAATTGCAGATCTCTCTCCAGAATTAACAATCCCCTTTTCTAGTCCTTCAAGACTCCTTGGTCCATGGGGACCGATGCTGCCGAGGCTGAATTTGATGGACTGGACTTATCTGTGCCTAAAATCTTTCATGCTGTATTTCATGACCCTTGAGACCTCACTTTGTCCTCTGTAAACATAAGACACAACAAAAGGGTTCATTGTTGGTCCCCAGGCGCTGCAGGCACCACTGGTGGGTGTCTGTTACAGACATGGCCCTATTGCACTGGGTGCACCATTTGAACCCTCAGGAGAGTGTCTGGGGAATGTTGCCCAGAAAAATAACCACAGCTAAATCAAATTACACAATGGTGAAAAATTAAACACTGACATATCTCTGCGCAGGAACTAGTTCCATATGGTTAAATTCAAGCTCTTTTTCCACATCTGCCACCCATTCGGCAGCCAGTTGGGCCAGATGCCCATCTTCCAAAACAATCTCTCCCCAATTTATACCAGTTTGCCAACTTGATTCAGTAAGGGGTCAACTTCTGAAAATCCTGATACAACTCAGAGAGAAATGCAGGCCATAAGGGGGTGGATTATGGAATGGAGGTTCCTGGATTTTGGGGGTGTGGGGGCATCAAGGCATCAAAGTCTTTTGATTTCTAAGGTGGGGGGATGGGGAATTGAGTGGTAGCTGTGGTTTAAAGGGAAGCCCTCAAAATAGCCAGCATTAAATCTTAGAATGCTGGTGCTGTTGTCTGCTGGAATTTAATATTCATTGCACTAGCTTTATTGAAGTGGGCCGCCATGTTCGGGCACATTATTACTAAAAAGGTCCCACGGCATAAAATAAGTCCTGCATATTAAAGCATGTTAGTGCACAGTTTGATTACTACCTAATAAGGATTAGCCAGACTCACCAGTCTCACGTGTAGGAAACAGCACTGGTTAATAAATTGAACTTCTGAAAATATTGCCGTATTCTATGGAACAATATGGAATGATTAGCTCTGTCAGTACCTTTAATGATTAATGATTGCACTGTCCGTATGTTACAGCTGTCACAGAACAATGATCAGCACTTCATGGGCAAAATGAAGACTAGAAATTTTGGAATGTGAAGCACTCTTGGGAAGAATTATTTTAAAACTAGTCAGTCTGAAGAAAGGTCAGCTTTCTTCCTTGGCGGCCAGGTGGGGAATGTAGTTCATGCCAATTTAGCAAAAATTAAAATCTCATTCTGTCTGCTACTGACATTTCACTTAAATTGCCCAAAGTAAAATTTCCCTTCCCGGATGAATCACAGTACACAGTTTGTGAGAAACTAGAAAATCAGAGGCTCAATTCCACGTAGAAAACATAGCTGCCGGCAAATTCCGCTTTCATCTTTGCAGAACTGTTCCTTCTGCATGAAGAGGCTGGTCTCTTAGAAGTGTAGGCCATGGGCAAGGTTGTGCCCCCTCCATCAGAAACATTATCCCTGTATTACTATATTTTATTAAGAGTTCGGTGAGCAAAATGTCACTGAGTCTCTTTTGAAAGTTCTGAAGGGTTTTTCACCCTTATCAAGGTGGAATATGTTTGATTGATCTTGGTCAAATATTGTGAGAGCCAGTTAAAAATGTTCTTAAAAACAGAACATACATGATTTGCTTTCAGACTATACCGTAGGAACAAGCTAGGGCATTAAAACGATTTTTACTTAGTCAAAGAATTTTTGTAACAAAAGTTATTTCCATAGGGATCAAACTCCTTTTGGCTTTTTGAAGTATGCTATCTGAAAAAAAACCCCATGAATAACTATGATAAACGCAGACTTATTTAGGAGATATTTGACTGGAAAGCAGCAAAATAAAGTCAGCCTCAGGAATCCAATGCCATTGGACAATAGAGTACTGAGGAGGCAGGAGGGACTGAGGGTCGCTCCTGCACTGTAAACTCCCAGCTGATTGAGTAAGAGACAAGGAGGCTGGGAGTTTCCCTTTGAAAGCAGCTTGCAGGCTGATGGATAAAATGTACCCTGGAAGTCCTTGTGATTTCCACTGATGCTATGGTAGCCATCGGGTGCAATTTTGAAATGCCGTGAGCAGTTTGCAGACCAGAGGCTACTTTACACAAACAGGACAATGAGTAGCTGTAGAGATGTAGCCCACTAGTTACTTCAATGACTGTGGAGGCAGAGGTTGTGGGTTTGATCCCACAGTGGTGTTACTTAATAAGGCTGTCTGAGGCTTTTCCTTTTAATTTAAATCAGTGCTGCCAGCAAACTGCACCCTCACAGTGCCCTATCGGGTGCCCTATAAAGTGCCCTATAGGGCACATTAGGAGGTGCCTTGGCGGACAGGGCACTTTATAATGTGCCCTATGGAGTGCCTTATAGGGCGCCTTATGCAGCACCTTATGTTACGGCACTGTGAGGGTGTTTTTGCTGGCAACACTGATTTAACTTGAAAAAGGAAATGCCTCAGACAGCACTGATTTAAATAAGATACGTGAACTGCTTCAGACAGCACTGCTTTAAATTAAAAAAGGTAAATGCCTCAGACAGCCTTCTTACATAAGACAGGACTGAACCTATGACCTCTGCCTCTGCAGTCATTGCAGTACCCAGTGGGCTACATCTTTATAGCTTCTAACACTGCGCTGGCATGAACTTAGGGTTAACGCGTGTTAACGTGCCACGGCACCCATTATCGTGCGATACAGATTCTTGCTACCTTGAAGCCAGAACACCCACTCCTTATATGGCATTCTTCACATTATCGCTGCAACTAGCGCCGGTAACATTAAGACGGTTTAGTAAACATACCCCTTAGCATGTACTTTGCATGGTAATTGTATAGACGTTCACTGGCATTGAAGATGGGCAGAACTGGAACAGAGTATTTATTTATTAATTTATTTGTCTGGGTTTTTTTTGTTTTTTATAAATCCGCTGTTTATGGAGATGTAAGTAGTTTACATTCAATAACTTTATTACATAGAATTTTGAACTAGAAGAACCAAGCATTTGGAATTATGAAATACGCATTTCTGTGCAATATTAGGTAGATTATCACCCCTTCCCAAAACAATGCAAAATATTTTGTATCTTTCTGCCACATTTTCTTGGTGTCTGACTGCATTTCTTTGTATTGAGGATTTTTCACAGAATAATTGCTGGGAACTGACACCTCTATTATCAATGTTGTTTGGTGTTTTTCTCCTTTACCAGTATGTCGAGTTTACGTGCATCCAGATTCTTATCTTTCAGAATGGGAGTATCCCACGCGATCAAAACTCTTCATTCTCCGTAATTCTTTTAGGGTTGTGGTTCCAGTGGTTTCTGGAACAGTGATGTTGTCATGTTTATAGATTTTCCAGTGGATGAGACTTCCTACCATATTGTGCCTTTCTGCATAAATGTATTCTGCCATCGGAATTTTTCAGCCAGCTCTGAGATCAGTAACTGTTTCCAGAATCTACATTTTACAGAATCTACATATGTCTGTTGCGCCAGTTTTTTTCTATACTTGCTGTAAACCACTGTCATGGGCTTCAGCTATCATTATCTCATCCTTTGGTTTCAGTTCACCTCTTCTTAACCATTCATGTGTTTGTTTTTGATCGACCTGGAGTAACACTTTACATTTCCTACTGTATTTGTGTATTTGCAACTTGCTTTTCCTTTTTTTGCTGACCTAATTCTGTGAAGATTTTTTTTCTTGCTTTGCAAATTCTGTTGCTTCCTTCCCTGTGTGCGTTTGTGGATTCTTACTTAGATTCAACAGGAGTAAATTATGTCTATGTCTACCCAAATCATTAATTGTTGACCTTGGTGATGGCCCCACCCAAAAAATTACCCCGTCCTATGTTACGTGTTCCACCGCTTTGACCCGGTGAAAAGCGGGATATAAATGCAGTTAAATAAATAAATAAAATAAATAAATACTCATTCCCTCTAGTGGTCGGAATGCTTGTCCAATTTTAATGATGGAGAAAGATTCTGATTCAGATTTCAGATTAATCTGAAAGCAGACCGTATAACTTATATTATTGGGAAACAGATTATGGGCATTTCATAGTTTAGCACTTTTCACGTATTTGGATCAGTCCTCTTTCAGTTCTAAGGATGTACAGTCTGGGCATATACTGGTTCTTATAAATTAACTCATGGAAATAGAGGAGATTTCCAGGGCATACATCCAATTTTTGAAGATCTTTAAGAGGCCAGTCTACAGTACCAAAGCTGTATGAGAGTACAGGAATTGCCAGCCGATTAATGGTTTGTATCTTATTATGTGATGTTAAAGTACTTTTCAATAACAATTTTAATCTCCTCTAATATTCTCTACTGATCTTAGTAATTTTTGCTTGATTACTGTTCCTTCAGGGAGATGCTTTCAGGTTTGCTCAATTTTACTCTAAGGGGTATGTTTATTAAACCATCTGAAGGTCGCAGCGGTGGTATTATCGTGCGATAAGTGATGTTATCGCGCGATAATGTTACATTATCTTGTGATAACGTCACTTATCGCGCGATAACGCAGCTGCGGCATTAAGGCACCTTAACACTGTGAAATCTGGCTCTGAAGGGTGGAGTAAGGCTTCCCAGAGGGCGGAGAGAAGGGGTCAATGGGCGGAGAGTGGGAGGGGAGAGGCTCCAGGCTCACTAATGCTGTGAAATCTGGGTCTGAACACTAACGCCAGTGAAACCCTCGCGTTAAGGCACATTTGCAGGAAAGAGCAACCATTTCCGTCAGCAATATACAGCAAAGCCAGGGAAACCGAAAAACATGATAGTAGTGATACATGTACACGGAACAAAAAGGCAAATAAACATAGAAAATGACCTGAACCACATTTAAAATCCCAATAACCAAGCTGGCCAATAGTGATATTAATGAGAAACATAAAGAAACACTACTGAGAAAGCATAAAAAAGAAGATATCATGTTTGGAAGGGTTTATGCTCTGTCCCCCCACTAGGTGAATGATCCCACATTGGAACAGCAGTGATTAGGGTTTTCCCTTTATATTGGGCAGGTTTGTTATAGCGTGCACATGTACTGCAACAGCAGGGTGGGCATGTAGGAAAGGGCAACTGTACAAATGCTAGAAATGGGATACAGAGGGCTGCAGGTGACACATGCTGTGGTGCAGCTGGGGCACAGTGCGGACTAGGCAGATGCCTAGGTGGCACATAGGAATGCTGAAACTGTAGAGCAGCCAGACAGCAACTGATGAGGGTCCAACATGAGCATGAATGTGTTTCTCACAGTATCAAAGGGGATAGTACCCAGCAGGTACCCCCAAGGGCACAGCACATTGGTAGGCGGTATGGGGGGGGAAGCGTGCATGTCCATGTAGGCACCCCTACCCGAGAACCCACACCATAGGCAGATGCCTACCAGCATACTGGATGGCCTGGGACTGCGCACCACCAGCACCACAGGCATAATGGCATGGCAGCATGGTGGCAGAGGGGTGCTGGTGGCGGAGGGGGCAGTGTCATCCGCCCACAGCAGACCATGGCCTACCCCCATTTAGGTGGGTGCCGTGCACTGCAACAGACAGGGTCTGTCTGACGAACAGTCATGGTATCCCCAGGGAATGAACTATCCATGTGGCAACAGTGTGGTGCAGTACACACAACCAGTGTGTTTTGGAGCAGAAGGTCACAAGTTCAAGTCCCAGCTGTGGCTCCTGCCAACCCAGTCCCCATATTTTACCCAGTACTAAACCATGGTAATAAAGACAGAACCTTTATTGCAGATAACATAAACATGACTGAAACGCCTATATTTTACCCTACAGAGCACAGACACCATAAACATGTGCAATACCTAGAGCAGAGTTTCCCAACTGCAGTCTTGGAGGGCCAAACACCATTCAGGTTTCATGCTATCTTCAATAAATATGACTGTGCTGCATTTGTATGCGCCGCCCCCATGTTATGCAAATGTATCTCATGCATATTCATTAGGAACAGCATGAAAACCCGAACAGTGTTTGGCCCAGAAGGACCGGAGTTGGGAACCTCTGCCCTAGAGCAGCGGCCAACAGGGGCATAAACACCCACACCCACAAGCTCCTCTATCCAAAGCCTCATGGAGTGTCAGGCTGTTGGACCTGCGCGCAGCAGCATCTCCCAATACTAGCACCTTCATACCTTAGCAATGCCATCTTAAACGTGGAAACACGTTCCACATATATCAAAAGGTTGTTATGATTAATGGCAGATAATTAATTCCTAAGTTAAGCACAATTTGCTGATAGAGCTGCATCATATCAACTTTTCTGATATCTGTGAAGTGTGTTTCAGTTTTGGTTTCTGACAGTGTTTACCACCCCGGGGAGTGACCCCAACAGTATTGCATACCATAGCCATGCCTACACTGTGCCCAGGAATGGTGTGCTGGCCAGGGCTGCCAAAAGCCTCTATATATGCACAATGCTGGCATAGTTGTGGGAGTGTGTGTCTGTCTATCCAGTGTGTTGTGGCTGCCTACACCTTACTTAGCCCACACTGCTTGCACTGTTTCTAGTGTTAGCCTGCCAATGTGCATAATGAGGAGCAAGGTACTGTGGTTATGGCTCGGACAGGGTGGCTTGGGCAGGATGCATCTGCACAGGGCATAGGGCACTGGCTGAGACATTGTAGTACCTGGCCACCACCTGCACGGACAGGGTGGCCACAGCATGTCCTGCTGGGATGTCACTCTCACCTTGACTGTGCAGTGACCACGGCATGGCTAGGTTCCCCCATAGTGCTATATACTATTTCTCTCAAGTGATGTTTATGGGTTCTCTTTTCTGGGGCCTATCACTGATTTATCTGCTTGATGTGTGTGCTCACATCCCAGTTTTGGGTGCACGCATCTCCTCCAGGAATATGTGCTATAGACTAGCTAGCTGACTGTCTGCAGTTAGTGTGTGTATGGCTGGAACACCTTGCAGGGTGCAGCGGCTGAAGAATGTCAGATAGTGGTGGGGGGCAGCTGAGCATTTCCAGGCCTACTGTCTGTCTGCCATTGCCTTATGGATGTGTACAGATCTGCATTGACTGCCTTGTAGGGTGCCTGTTCCCCAGCAGGACTGGGGTTGATGGTCCCCTCTACTGCCACCATTGCAGGGATGTAGGATGTGGATCTGTTGGTGGGAGATCCTATCCCCCACCATGAGCCCCAGAGGACAGGTTGGGTGGTGCTACATAATCTGCCTTTGGGTCCAAACACCCCCCTTCACTTAAATCATGTGACCATGATACCCACACAGGATATGCACTACTCTGGGTGCATCATAGTCCACAAGGGCTAGACAAATACGGACTGGGAAATACGGATGGACACAGGTGCATTCTAGGTGTGTCTGCAAGGACTACCTATCACACACTGGCACTGATGGTGACCTGCCTGCAGCATAGCTTATCTCAACTAAACCAGGTGCTGCGGACCTGGTGCTGGGCGCCCCACCTCGCCCTCATGGTGAGCACAGTACCCCCCCTCCCCCCCCCCCACACAATGTGACGGTCTGTAGCTACTCTATGCCAGTAATACACACGGTTAGTTCCCCCTACCAGGCCGAGGTGCTGTGGGGGTGCATACCCCATCTTGTGATCATCTGTAGACTGCTGATCTGCATGTGCAGTGCATCATGGGTATGGGTGGGTTAACCCTATCCTGGTAACCACAGCAGACAGTTTGTGTGGTGACCTGCAGTCCTTCTGTAGCCAGCCAGGGGGATGTTGGTAGCTATAGAGATGTAGCCCACTGGTTGCTTTACTGACTGTGGAAGCAGACGTCATGGGTTTGATCCCACAGTGGTGTTATTTGATAGGGCTGTCTGAGGCATTTCCTTTTTTAATTTAAATTAGTGCTGCCATCAAACACCCTCACAGTGCTGTAACCTTAAGGTGCCTCATAAGGCACCCTGTAAAGCACCCTATAAGGCGCCCTATAGGGAACATTATAAGGTGCCTTGGCGGACAGTGCACTTTATAATGTGCCCTCTGGAGTACCTTATAGGGCACTTTATGCGGCACCTTAGGTTAAGGCACTGTGAGGGAGTGTTTGCTGGCAGCACTAATTTAAATTAAAAAAGAAAATGCCTTAGACAGCACTGATTTAAAGTAAAGTGTAATGCCTCAGACAGCCTTACTCATTAAGCCCACTGGGGGATTAAACTTATGATGCCTGTTTCATCACTCAATGTATTAACCATTGTGCTACACCTCTGTGGCTGTGTTTGTGGGTCAGCGTGCCTAATTAAGGCTAATGCGCGTTAACGTGCCACGGCTCCCTCTATCGCACGATAACGGACTTTATCGCGCAATAACCCTGAAATGCTATCTTAAGACTGGAACGCCCACTCCTTTTATGGAATTCTTCAAATTATTGCTGGAGCTAACGCTGGTAACATTAAGACGGTTTAGTAAACATACCCCTAAGGGAGGTTGCCTTAATTTATTTATTTAGAAAGATTTGTATGCCACCTTTTCCTTCAATCAAAGTGGTCACGCACGTCACATCACATTGGAGGATTACATTTAACATTAAGGTACGTGTAATCACAGGGCCGGATTTACCTATACGCCAGGTACGCCGTGGCGTAGGGCCCACATCTTTATTTAATTTATTTATTTATTATTTATTTATTTGTTTTTCTTATATACCGCGCTATTAAGATCAGTGCGGTTTACATTACAACTGAACAATGCAACAATGTTTTACATAACACAATGTGCTTACATAGAACAGGGGTACATCTGGCAAGGGCCCACAAACAAGAGTCCCCAGGACTGAGAAAACCCGCACCCGGGGCCGGCCCACACACCGGAGGGCTTCAGAGGGAGCAGGGTAAGCTCGCGCAATACCCTTTAACCTTTCCCAGCATTCGCGGCTTTACAGATACAGCCGCCAGCGTGAAGGAAAAGGCTCTTCACGCTGGCGGCTGTACAGAGGGAGCCGGGGCCTCGTGCGATCTTTCCCAGCTCCCTCTAAAGCCTCAGACAGCTGCAGTGCTGGTCGGGGGGGGGGGGGCAAGGACTGCATGGGCTGTGATTGGGGGGGGACCTGGACCAGAAAAGGGCTATGGGGGGGGGGGACGTGGACGGGAAAGAAATGGGCTGTGATGGGGGGGGGGACCTGGACCGGAAAAGGGCTATTGGGGGGGGGGGGACTTGGACTGGAAAGAAATGGGCTGTGATGGGGGGGGAACTAGGACTGCAAATGGGCTGTGATTGGGGGGGGGATATGAACTGTAAAAGGGCTATGGGGGGGGGACATGGACTACAAATGGGCTGTGATGGTGCAGGGGGACTCGGACTGGAAATAGGCTGTGATTGGGGGGGGGGGGAACTAGGACTGGAAATAGGCTGTGATGGGGGACTTGGACTGTAAATGGGCTGTGATTGGGGGACGGGGCTAGGACTGGAAATGGCCTGTGATGTGAGGGCTAGCACGGGAAATGGGCTTATGAAGAGCTGGAATAGGACTGGAAATGGGCTGATGTGGGGCATGGGAGAATGGGACTAGAAGGGAGTGGATGCTGGGTGGGTCTAGAACTATAAGGGAACTGATTTTGGGGGAGGACTAGAATGGATGGGGAATGAGAATGGAGAGGGAAAAATATTTTGTGTGAAAGAAAAGTCTATGATGGGCTGGGTATTGGGAGAGTAAGAGGGGCTTGAAAATGGAAGGGTGAAATTTAAATGGATGATAAAGGAATAAGGAAAGAATTGGGGGAAAGAGCAAAAGGGAAACAATCAGTATGTTAAAGCAGAAATAGAGAGAGAATGGAAAACATCTAAAAGAGAAGAAAGGACAAATGGATAGCTCGCAGAAGACACGAAGAGAAACCAGAAGAAAATGACTGGAGCAATTGCAACTGAAAAAATGCCCAAACAGAAGGTAGAAAAATACTTTTTATTTTGAATTTATTAACTGGAATATGTCTGGTCTGGGAAGTGTGTATTGCTAACATCTTTGCGTTTTTGTTTAGTGCAAGAGGAAATTACTTTATAGTTTTATTTCTCCAGTGTTGTACATTTCATGTTTGGATTTTGGGGTTCCCAGTTTAATTATTATCTGACCAAGGAAGTTAGCCTACACGTATCCTTGGTAATTTTTGTGGGTGGGGCTGGGGGCGGGGCAGGGGTGGGACTAGGGGCAGAGAATGGGTGGAGCATGGCTAGCCACAGGTGTCGGGTTTTTCTCGGTGAAAAAGTTGGCAACCCTATTTGTGGGTGTGTTGGGTATAGTCAGAGTGAGAGGCGGGGTTGTGCAAGCCTGGATCCCTCGCTCTCTAGAGAGAGTTGAAATTGCTGTGGCCTAGCTGAACGGGGCCGTCCGCGAGCTTCTCCAGGCCCTGGCATGAAGGGGAAAGAGGAAAAGGAGAGTGGGGGAGGCGGGAGTCCGGAGAAGAGCACTAGCGCTCAGGAGTTAAAGGAGCAGGGAAACAGACTCTTCGTCACCCGCAAGTACCAGGAGGCGGTGGCCTGTTACACCAAAGCCATAGTGAGTACCGGGGAGCAGCGACGGCCAGGTCCATTTCCTGTAGCTGCTGTAGTACCGCCGGATCATTCAGTGATCCTCTTCCCCGATGGATAAGACATTTTTTAATGTATTTCTTGAATTCCAATGCTGATTTTGTCCCTATTGCCTCTTTATGTCAGGCAATTCTATACATCTATTGCCATTTCTGTTTTGGTAAGTTGATCTCGTTTTTATTTTTTCTGGGGGCCCACAATTTTTGTTGGCGTAGGGCCTCACTCAAGGTAAATCCGGCCCTGTGTAATCATTTAAACAGCACAGTTTGTGATAAGGAAGCTTATCATAGCTCAGGTAGGAGCTATAGAAAAGATGATGTGACTCTGAACAAGCAACCTGTCAGTTCTGGTAGAAGTAAGAAAACAGAGTTTTCACATAAAAGACTACCAGTCCCAGAATGCACCAGGTTTCCAGCAGCCATGAGAGGGGCTGAAGTGAGAAAATGTGTGTGCAATCAAGAGAGCTATGAGGTAATCCCTAAGCACTCATCTCAAAGGGCAGGGCCTGATTCAACACAGCTGCGCTGTGTTAGGGAGGAGCACACATTAGGACAGAATAAGAATAGAGCTTATTCTTCAGATAACAGCTACAGAAAGAGCTTCAGAGACAGATACAGCAACCGCTTCAAGCTCAAGCACCAACATCATCTCGAGAAGCAGAAGCCAAGCCAAGCGGATAGAGAGAGAAGGAAACTCTCTGGAAGGAAGAGAAGAAAGGCCATTGGAAGGTCTGGGAGATTCCAAGGCAGTACCTATACTGGGAGGTATTCCAAGTGCCAGCAGAGTCCATTGGACTGGAGTCAGCCAGAGGAATGGAATGGCAGAGATAGGAATCACCAGTGGCTACCTGGGAGAGAAAAGACTGCACGTGGAAAGGACTTTCAGACCTATGCCAGAAGGTATGTGAGAGAGGATCCAGTGTCCAGGGATCAAGATTGGAAGGCTGGACATCAGAACTGGATTACATACTGGCCAGGCTATACAGAGAGGAATTATGATAGCAGGAGAGGCTCAGGTATGAACACTGATCCAGACCCTATCTATAATAGAGAATGGCAGCAAGGGAATAAGCATTCTCATGATAGTGCCTTAATGAAAGACTCGTCTGTGCCAATGTATGATAGTGACCCTATGCTGATTGATGAAGGGGGAGATACAGCAGATGAAACTATTGATTACATGGACTGTTCTTTATCCAAGTGCTATTGCTAGCTTTCTGTGAGCAAACACATCAGCCATCACAAAGAAACCTAACTTTGTTCTTTATTCCACTGCAAAACAGCTCCTAAAGCAGGATTTTGGGTTCACACAGTAGCAGCCAGCCAGCTAAAGGGTTTCAGCTGGACAATTGATAGTAATTAAGGCTGCACCTGATTGTGTGTGTGAGCAAGGGAGAATCACTGCTGGAACTGTGTGTGGAAAATAAGCAGAAGTTAACCTAACAAGCAAAGTTCATTTATTTCTTTGTGCCTTTTTCATTTGGTAATTATTTGCTAAGAAAACATTAGCTAATTGCCTGACAAGCTGAAGGTTGTTTTCTGATTTGCTTTGTGACTTTATGTTATCCATTTAAACACTGCAAGCAAGTAACCTCATTTATATTGCTATCAAGCATACTTGTGCTGGGTGATTTAAACCCCATCAATAAAAGAAGTATTTTATTGGCTTTACCACTGGTTACACAACTCAATTATTGTCTTCAGCTGTGTTTGGGAGTGAAAGAACTACATTACCCACAATACCTTGCAAGAATCATATGAATATATGCATCATCAAGATTGTGTAAGTTCTCACCCTAGGCAGCCGTCTGACAAGTTACATAACAGTATTTAGACATTTAGACAATGTTTAGACAATACAGTTGGAGTAACATTTAACATAAAGGTATTTAACCTGGTGTTTCTCGGGAAGGTTTGACTCCTCTTTCATTAGATATTTCTGATTTCATTGAATCTGAAACTGACGATATTTCCTGCAGAGCTACGCTTTTGGTTACTTTTTTGTTGGAAATGGATAAGGATAAAGTTTTGCGGGCACATTTTCTTAAGAAAAGTGAGAAATTTTGTGGGCAGACTATTCAGGTGTTTCCTGATGTTTCCAGGGTAACTCAAAAGCAGCGTAAGTCCTTTATTGAGATTCATCCTAGATTTCTGGCTTTAGGAGAGACTTTTCATCTAAAATTTCCTTGCAAATGTTATATAGTATTTCAAGGCCAGAAGTATATTTTCCAGGAGGCAGAACAATTGTTAGAATTTCTAGACAGTAAAATTTAATTTTATTTCTTTTCCTTCTGTTTTTTTTTTTTTTTTGCCTGTTTAGCTCAAAGATTAGTTAAATGGAGTTTTATATTTACAGGAATCAAGTGGCACTCTTTTCTCTTTTTATTCTCTGACATTGTTTGGCAGTTCACTTTCTTGATGTGGACTATCTGTATTTCTTTTTGTATAATTATTGGCGTCATTTGCTGTATGGTAATGACGTTTTTCCTTATACATTTTTTTTCTCATTGTATATTTGAAAATATTTTATAAATAAATCATTTAAAAAATAACATAAAGGTATTTACTAATGAGGTGTGTTGAATTTGTGTGTGTGGTTGGGATGGGTGTGTGTTTAGTTGGCGGAGGTAGTAGTGTTGCTGTTTGGGAAAGAGATGTTGCTTGAATGCTCATAGGTTTCAATAAATAACCATGTTTTGAGGTCTTTGCGGAAGTCTGTGAGGTTTTCTAAGGCTCTCAAGCTCTATGGTAGGGAGTTCCATAATGAGGATGCCAGTAGTGATGGTGCTCTTTTTGAGGTTGTTTGTTTGGTTTTGTGATAGCCTGCAGGTGTGCCGATCCTGTTGTTGTTATTGGTTCTTCTTGGTCTATTGCTGATGTCTCTTGTTATAACGTTTTGGAGTACGTCTGCTGAGAGATGGTGAATTACTTTGAAGATTATTATGATTGTTTTGTATTTAGCTCTTGCCACCATTGGAAGCCAGTTTAGTTGTTGTAGTATGGGAGTGATGTGCTCGGATCTTGGGGTGTCTATGATGATGCGTGCTGTGGTGTTTTGTACCATCTGTAGTGGATGTAGTGTCTGAAGAGGAAGGCCTTGATATAGTGAGTTTCCATAATCAAGCAATGGTGTAATGAGTGCTTGGCACACTGTGCGGAAGTGGTCTTGATGCAGCATTGGTTTGATTTGTCTGACTATTTTCAATCGGTGATATGCCTTGTTTGCAGTTTTGGTGATGTGGGATTTTAGGTTCAGAGCTCTGTCTAGTGTTATGCCCAGATATTTAACTTCTTCTTTGACTACTATTTGTTTGTCCAGTATGCTGTTTGTGGAGGCATGAAGTTGGGGTTCCTGGTGACGAACATTGCCTCAGTTTTTTCGTAGTTGACCGTTAAGGTGTTGGCTATGAGCCATTCATTCATGTCTTTGAGGCATTTTGTTATTGTTGTGGTGTTTAGTGCTAGTAAGTTGATTGGAGCATATACCATAATGTTGTCAGCATAAATGTGATAGTGAAGATTGTGGTGGTTGATGATGTTGCATATGGGCTGTATGTAGATGTTGAAGAGCATTGAGGATAGGGCTGAACCTTGAGGTATTCCCTGTGTGACGGGGAATTGTAGGGATTTCTTTTGATCGCACTTCACTTGTTGCGTTCGCCCTTCCAGGTATGATGTGAACCATTTCAGGGTATTGTTGCAAAGTCCTATCTGTTGTAAGCATTGCAATAGCTTAGGGTGTGACACAGTGTTGAAGGCCACAGAGATGTCCATAAACACTAGCAGGAAGCCATTATTTATGTTATCTATGCCTCTTAGGAGATTGTCAAAGAGAGAGGTGAGTAGTGTTTCCACTCCGTGTTGGGGCTTGAATCCATGCTGATGTATGTCCAATGGGGCATTGATATCTATGTGGTCTTGAAGTTGCCTTTGGACTGCTTTTTCCACGATTTTAGCAAGGAATGGCAGGCTGGAGATAGAACGGTATGGCTTTGGTTCAGATGGGCTCAGATTGCTACTTTTAAATATTGGTCGTATCATTGCGTGCTTTAGGGGTTGTGGCATGTATCCTTATTGGAGTGAATCTTTGACGATTTTTTGAATGTGATGAGAGCTGACGTTTTGTGACTTTGATCCATGACACTGGGTATGGGTCTGATGGTGAAGTTGTTGTGTTTAGTCCAGATTTGATGTCTTCTACTTGCTGTTTCATTGGTATATTGAAGCTTTCCCATGCTTGGTATTGCTTTTTTATCGTGTGGTCATTTGTTTGTGGTGGAGCAGAGTATGTTTGGTTAGTGTTTTTTGACTTCATGTAGTCTGCATATTTTTGTGGGTCAAGATGGTGGGTGCTTTGTTGCGTGTCGTCTTTGGTGAGCTTTTGTACAATGCTGAAAAGCTCTCTTGGTCTATTGGTAGATTTCATGATTAGGTCGGTATGGTGTTGCTGTTTACACTCATTTATTAGATTGTTGTATTCCCATTGTTTGTCTCTGTATTGTGTTAGGAGGTTGTGTGATTTGTTCCATCTCCATTTTCTTTCTATTTTTCTTAGTGTGCGCTTTGCGACTCTGACTTCGTGTGAGTACCATGGGGCGTTGGATCTTTTGCGGGTTTGTGGTTCTTTAATGGCTGGGGCAGATGCTGCATTGGATATTATTGTGTTCCATTCTTCTATGTTTAGGTCCAGGGTGTCATGATCCTTTTGAAGTTCTGAGGTGATATCGTTTATGAATGAGTCTCTGTTAAATGTTTTAAACCATCTGGTTATTCTTTCTTCCTCTTTGCGTTGGGTGGGGCTATTCAGGGTCATGGTGAATTTGATTACATAGTGGTCCGACCAAGGGACTGGGGTGATTGTTGGTTTTGTGGTTTTGTTCTGTTCTACTAGTTGTGTTGGCATGAATACCATGTCCGGAGTTGAACCATGTTGGTGCGTAGGGGCATTAATTGTCTGGCAGTATTTTAATGACTCCATGGCTTCTAGGAACGTTGCAGATTCTCTGGTGGGTGTGGATGTTAGGTTGTAGTCTCCTAGTGCAATGAGGGGTTTGTGCTTTCTGTTATGTGCACATATCATTTCAATTACTGTGGATAGGTAATTAATTGTGGTTCCAGGTGGTCTGTATGTGAGGGAGATGGTTAGATACTTGTTTGTTATAGTTAGTGTGTTGGCTTCGCTTGTGTTAGTGGTGGCGATTGTTTTGAATCTGAATTCCTTTCTGGTAAATATTAGTACTCCTCCCCCTCTCT
Organism: Ichthyophis bannanicus; assembly: GCA_033557465.1. Taxonomy (NCBI): domain Eukaryota; kingdom Metazoa; phylum Chordata; class Amphibia; order Gymnophiona; family Ichthyophiidae; genus Ichthyophis; species Ichthyophis bannanicus. The sequence continues at coordinate 49,299,292 of CM066049.1, forward strand.
TTTGTGCTCTGATGCAGTTAAATGCTGAGTATCCTGTTGGGGTTACTTGATTTAATATGACTTGGTCTGAGTCGTCTAGCCAGGTCTCAGTGATGCATATTATATCAAGCTTCTTGTCGTGGATTAGGTCAAGGATAGTATTTGGTTTGTTCCTGATAGATCTGGCATTTAGTAGAGCACACCTGATGTTTGTTGAGATGATTGGGTTTGTGTGTTCATTATTTGTGTAGTGAGAGGGTGTGGCATGTGTGGCATTGTATAGTTTGTATGTTGTATTCTTTGATTGTTGGCGTTCTTTGGATATATGTGATGCTGGTGTAGATATGGGTTGGGTGTTATATAGGTTTATCAATGAGATTTGTTCGTTGAGTCTGATGCTGTGTGTGCAAAGTGCAAACATGTGTAGGAATGTGAGGTAGGCCATGAAGTAGTGGTTAGTGGAGTTCATTTTATAACTTGTATTTACTGACCTGGTATAGGGATTTTATTCATGTCTTGTGTTGCATAAGGTTAGTTTGCAGATTAGTTATGAGGTGATAGTTGAAATAAATGCAGTGCTGTGCAGAGTGAGTTGTTTTGCAAACTAAGCTATGCAGAAATGGGTAGTAGGTTCTATACAATTAGTCCTACAAGCAATGGATTGTCCAGGCAGGATTACAGCGTTAACGTAAGCAAGCAATGGATTGTCCAGGCAGGATTACAGCATTAACTTAAACAAGCAATGGATTGTCCACGCAGGATTACAGCGTTAACTTAAGCAAGCAATGGATTGTCCAGGCAGGATTACAGCATTAATGTAGGCATGCAATGGATTGTCCAGGCAATGTTGTCCAGGCAATGTAACAGTATAGTATAAGCAAGCAGTGGATTGTCCAGGAAGAGTAAGGTAGTAGGCTTAACTTACAATCAGTGGAAAGTTCAGACAGGGCACGGCAGCAGATTTAATTTCAATGAGGGCATGGAATGTAGCTCTTTGACCGCTACTTGGTCCGTGCCTAAGGGCCACACCAAAGGGCCCTTTGGCAAGGCCCTCAGGTGCCGGCCCACCCTGCGCGGGCCCGCCTGTCGGCGGCGTCCTCTTTTCCTCCTCCATGCTCTTCCCACAGCCCTGATTGGGCTGGAGTTCCTGAGCGGGATTGCCTGCCAGCCCGCTCAGTGGCTCGACCCCGATCGGGGGAGCCTGTAGATGGCCACGGGTTCTTTGTGGTTTCCCGCCGGCGGCGGCATCCTCTTTTCCTCCTCCGTGCTCCTCCCACAGCCCTGATTGGGCTGGAGTCCCTGAGCGGGATTGCCTGCCGGCTCGCTCAGTGGCTCGACCCCAATTGGGGGAGCCTATAGATGGCCACGCGTTCCTTGTGGTTTCCCGCCAGCATCATCCTCTTTTCCTCCTCTGTGCTCCTCCCATAGCCCCGATTGGGCTGGAGTCCCTGAGTGGGGCCCGAAGCCCCGGTTCACCTCCGAACAGCCACAGGAGCAAAGAATGGGGTTTGCCTTCTCTTCCACAGCTGTTATATAAAAGGAAATCACTGGCACACTGAGTGCCAGGAGGTTAAATGGGGTATGTCGGATGTACCCTTGCTTGACCTCCCAACACTCAGCACGCCAGTGGGCTCCTTTTTATCACCACCGCAGGAGAGAAGGCAAATGCTGTTCTTTACTCCCGCAGCTGTTTAGAAGTGAACCGGGGCTTCTGGCCTCCCTGGCTCCCTCTACAGCTGATCAGGAATGGACACCTTTTGGTGTGAGGCTGGGGAGAGACTGGGGTCTAGAATAGGAACAGGGGGACTAGGGGCTAGAATAGGAACGGGAGGGGGCCAGGACTTGAAATGGGTTATGTTGGGGGATGGAGGACTGGGACTGGAAGGGAGTGGATGCTGGTAGGGACTGGAGAAGGACTGATACTGGGGGGTTAGGACTGGAAATGGCCTGGGGATGGGGACTGGGACTGGAAGGGAACTGATACTGGGTGGTTAGGACTGGAAAGGGGATGATGCTGGGGGACTGGAAGGGAGCTGATGCTGGGAGGGACTGGAGGACTGATACTGGAGGTTAGGACTGGAAATGGCCTGGGAATGGGGGATGGGGGACTGGGACTGGAAGGGAGCAGATGCTGGGAGGAAATGGAGAAGGACTGATACTGGAAGGCTAGGACTGGAAATAGGCTGATGTGGGGGGATGGGCAAGTGGAACTGGAAGGGAGTGGATGCTGTGAGTGACTGGAATTAGAAGGTAATTGATGCTGGGGGAGAACCAGAAGGGGGTGGGGCTGGGACTGGAGGGAGAAAAAAAGAAGCTGGGGGAGAGAATGGAGATGGGAACAGATATTTTGTGTGGGAGAGAAGAAAAATCTATGATTGGCTGAGTATTGGGAGAGTAAGTGGGGATTGAGGATGGACAGGTGAAATTTAAGTAGATAAATAAGGAATAAAGAAAGAAATGGAGGAAAGAGAAAAAGGAGAAAGATCAGTATGTTAGAGGCAGATGTAGAGAGAATGAAAACAACTAGAAGAAAGAAAAAAAGATAAATGGGCACGAGACAATGGAAAGTTAACAGAAGACACGAAGAAAGCTGGGGTAATTGCAACTGGCTAAACTCTATGAAGAACACCAATGCCCGTTTGACTTAGTGGTAGATGACCGTACAGGCCTAGGATTTCTAGGTGTAGCACCGAGCAGCTAATTACCTATCCCAGGAGGGGGCGAACCACCACCCCGATGGGGATAGGTAAGTGACAGGATGTAAATCCCATCACAGCTAGGATCCCAGGGGACCCAAGGGAAGCAGACAGGAAAAGCTGATGGTAAGCCCCAAATTAAGTCAGGACAGCCTAGAGAAAACCCCAAGCCCTTCTGCTCTCTAGGATTAGAAAGATCCAGACCATCTACCCCAATACACCTAGGGTTGGGAGGAAGGAGGAAGGAGGAGAGAGAGAGAGAGACTGAGAGTGTGTGTTTGAGGATTTGCCCCAGACCCCTATGGAGGTGGACCCCCAGGAGAAGATGTAGCTGGGGGTTGAGGAACAACCAGACCCTGAAGAGATGCCCATGGACACTCAACCGGTGGATAACCTGCCAGACTTGGGGTGGAAGTATCAACAGGAAGTTAAATGAGAGGTGGCGTGGCATCCAAATAATTAAACACCTTGGACACATCTCGGATGAACCAGGGACTTAAGGAGGGGAGGTTGTTTGCAGTGCTGTTTGATTTGTATGCTTGTTTGAATTGAAGGATGCTGGGAATACTTTATTTGCATAGAGTCTACATTGTATTGTCAAAAATGACCCTTGCGAGGACAACTTTTGGCCCTGGTGAGGGGCATATTACCTAGGTAGGGGCAGCAGACCCCAACTGGGTAGAGGGATCCAAACAAATGTTGATGTTGGGTCTCTCAGATTCCTTATCCAAATATAATGGGGAACCTCGAAGATAGACCTCCCTGCAAGAGGGGATGGAGGAAGGTGCTGCAGTAGGAGCAGGCGCAGGCGCAGGTAGTAGGTAGTACTTGGATGCTTTTTGTGAGTAGACTGAGCCAGGAGGCTTATAGGAGAGACCTGAAGCAATCACCAGGCATGTGGAGAAGAAGTAACAGCTACTCCTTTGCTTTCTGGTTTCTTATCTAAGAGTATTGGATGCAAACTGCATAAATGGTTTTGAATATATTTCTCAGCAATCTTAAATTTGCATAAGTTGATTTTCACAGTTTTTCCTGTTAGTTTCTCTTTCTTCCAGTTTTTAGTGGATTGTCTTTGTATATTCTTTCAATTTAAATATAGGATTTGTAGCATAAATGTAGCAGTACATTATCTTCTCTTTATCTCCAGTTAGGGCTCCTGGATCATGGGATAATTTTCAATGGGCTGCTGAGCAGAGATAGCATCCACCTAGCCAAGCAGGGTCAAAGTGTCTTCCACAGCAGACTGGCTAACATACTGAAGAGGATTTTACACTAGTTGGAGATGAGTAAAGAAAGCCCTTAGGTAAGTAAAACATTAAAGGCCCGATTTTCAACAAGGCACCGAGGCATGCCATACCTGCAAATAGAGACCTGCTCAGGAAAAGTGTTTGAATCATTAGACAGGCATCTCCAAAAAGGCCAAGTATCAAAAATGCGGCACAAACCGAGCACAGCAGCAGACTCCTAGTGCAGCATAGATGAATACGCGCAGGGAGTGGAATCTGGGCTTAGCGCTAAGAAAATGTTAGCCCGTGATACCCATGTAGGGATCCAAACCAGCGGGCAGATAAGCGGGACAGCAAGTATGCATGAACCCATGTATCGCCCATCTGGTGTACTTGTGCAGTGACGACATTGTCACGCAGGTCCTGCAAACTGCTTATGCAAGAGCCCCTTGTAGCTGGGTGGATAGGCACCAGCATCATGGCGGTGAGAAGGACAGTCAACTTCTTCCCCGACGAGTCTAAGGCCCTTGCTTGTTCCATGCTGCGATACGAAGGCATGTTATACCCCAGGAAGGCCAGCAACCGAATCTGCATCTCTCCATGGCCATATAGAGGGCCATCGAACTCTGCCTGCACAGTTAAAGAGACATGAATGGGAAGGGGGAGGGGGAACTGAGTGCCATGCTAAGCCATGCTCACCCTGAAAGGCAAAGTTGTGTGTCTGCACAGGGAGACAGGGCTGTGAGGCCAAGCCACATGGTGGTGGCAACACCAATGGTAGCAGAACAGGTGATAGCAGGGGGATGGTCCATGTATGGTACAGGTGCCATCCCTGACTGCCCACAGCAGTAGTCATATCCAGACACAGCAGGCATGGATGCTGCTGCACCCCCCCTAGTGGCAGTTGGCAGCAACACCACAGGGCTGGCATAGCAAAGGCATTGTCTGGCGCATGAGGAGCTGTGAGTTGGGCTGCCTGCTCCAGGGGAACCTGCTGGCCAGTGCGGACATCCCAGATATGCATCCCTCCCCCAAGCCCCTGTGACCCCAGCCCAGGGGTCGGAGGGGGCAGTATCCACATATGTGCTGTCTGTCTGTCCCTACAAGAGGATCAGCCACCACTGCCCATTACCTCCTGTCTGGCCATGGCAGTATGTTGATAATGTGATGTCACAGGAACTGAAATATGTGTAATGGCGAGCATGAACAAACAGTGACACCCTGTCCTGTGTGGCACCTAAAAAAACATGCAGTGATGTGGCCCCTGAGGCAGTGAATGTCCCTTGCCATGACACCTGACCACAGCTGAGGCCACTCACGGTCCACAACCATGTACCATGGTGCCAAGGCAAGATTGCATGCAACAGATGGGAGCAAGGGAAGGGAGGAAGACTGCAGTGGTGGCTGAAGGGACCATAGAGGTGACACAGGTGAATCAGTGGCCCGGATGGCACTGTTGGTGGTGGCACAGGGCATGTGTCAATGGCCCAGAGGAGCAGTGGGGATGAATCCAGTTCCAGATGCCAGAGGTGTACCATCACATGCATCCCTCACCTGCTACCCATGGATATGCCCCTGCCCCCAGGATGGGCGGGCCACCAGGCAGAAGCAGGATATAGGTATGCACAATAGGTGATGTGGAAGCACACAACTGAGCCCATGTGTGTCCCCACCCCCCTCTCTCACAGTGACTATGACATGCGATGCACCCTGGAGGCCCTCAAGTGTCACTATAGGACACTGTGCAAGAAGTGACTAAACCAGCTGCAGCGCATCAGGGAGTGGCAGGGAGCTGAGGAAGGTCACTGGGGTACACAGTGGAGCCCAGCAGACACAGGGAGTGACAGCCATGACTGCCGAACAAGTGCAGGTAGACCATCCAGTGGGGGATACCCTTTATGCAATGATACGAATATGCTTGGAGCAGCCTTGCTATCCCACAGTGTCACTATCCCGTATATGCACCAGTCAGCACCCAATATATGCAGATGTGCACACACATGGTTGGGGCACTGCATGGAATGGTGGTACAGGGACACACACCACCAGCGGTGGACCCAGATACACATTGTGCACCTACCTGTACTGCCCCCCTGTGGGGGTCTTCACCTGGGGGGGCCAGCAAGCCTCAACTTGGAACGTGAGGGGGAGAAGTGAACTTGCTGGAGGTGTGCAAAGAGGAGGGCATGCAGTGTGCACTATGGGATGGCACACCCCTGTGGCCCAAAGGTGATTTGTGCAATGCATGCACAGGCCCCCCAGAGATGTGCCAGTCCTACCCCAGGGCCCACCAGAGCAGACAGTAAACCCCCTCCCTCTTCCCCCACAGCCAGATCCAGGGAGTCCCCAAACAATGCCAGCCCACTATGGGCATCAACCCGGAGCAGCAGTCCAGCACCAGTGCAGCTGTCCCGAAGTGCATCTCCCAGCACTACCTCCAGCAGTGACAGGGAGGAGGGGTCCAATGGCACTGTTATGGAGGACAGCATCACAGAGGGGGAAGGCAGCAAAGAGGCCACGGCGCAGCAGCAGGATGGGGAGTCTGTTGAGGGGGGCCCAGAGGGTCAGGGGCATGCAGGGGAGTCTGAGGAGAGGGAGGGCTCAGAGGGTCAGGGACAGGCAGGGGAGTCTAGGGAGGGCTCAGAGGGTCGGGGCAGGCAGCAGAGTCTTAAGAGGAGGAAGGCTCAGAGGGTCAGGGGCAGGCAGGAGTGTCTGAGGAGGGTGAGGGCTCAGAGGGTCAGGGGCAGGCAGGGGAGTCTGAGGAGGAAGAGAAGATGGCAGCAGGACCAGAGCTGTGCCCTATATCCAAGGCAGAGACAAGCCCCAAGGGGATTGCAGGGGAAATGCAGTCACCACTCTCCAAGTGCTCCAGGTAAGGCAGTGCGGTGCAGCGCACAGTCAGCAGGAACCCGGTGGGGGGGGGGCCAGTGGAGGAGCAGCACCCCCTCGACTGTGCCCCACACCTCACAGCCATGCTTACCCATGTCCATCTCAGGGTGCCATGAGCCCACTGCAGGGCTTGGCACGGATCATGTACAACGTGCAGCAGACCCATGGGCCATGTTCTGCAGCCGTGGGCCCCCACATCTACCCCAGAACCCATGGGCACAGCATGTCCATGCTCCACCAGACTCCTCTGTGCCACCACCCACTCGGTTATCTGGTGACAGGGCTCTGACCACCCTGGTGGTGGAGGTGCAGCTCCTCATGGAGGATGTGCAGTCAGTAGCACAGGCAATAAGCATGCACCTGGATACCCTCACTGCTGCATTGACAGGGCACCATAAACTGTCTGCATGTCAGATATTGCCCTGCATTGGGCCGTAATGGGGCAGACCACATGGCCATGCACATGGGTGCTCAATGCCTCCATTGATGTTGGGATCTGTGTTGTATACTGTAGGTGATGCCAGTGTTGTACATGATACAGAATTTTCAATAAAATGTTCCCAGTTTGCAATCATAATGTGTTGTCAATTTTGTGGGGGCAGGGCTCTGTGTCTGCATGGGTGGTGGGGTGGGAGGGGGCCAGGGATTATGTCATCGGGTGTGTGCCCTGTGGGTCATGTCTGTGTGCACGGATATGGCACAGAGGTGTTACACATGCTGAATGGCGGTAGTCTCAGTTCCATGAACATATATGATGCTGTTTCACCATGGTATGTGACTATGGCATTGGTGCTCAGGAACCTACATGATTACTGGATGTATCTTTGGATGGGGCATGGAGTGACTGTGTGTCGTATCCATGTATGTGTTAAAGGGCCTATGTAGGTAGACTAACACCGCCATAGCGCCTGAGCAGCACAATGGCAGACACAACGCAGAAAGGACCAAAGCGAACCCGAAAGGCAAACTTTACACCCTCTGAGACCTCTATGGCCCTGGGGCTCATTCTTAAGCAGCACGCTGCCCTCTTTGCAACAGAGGAAGCCAGTTCACAGCTGACAGCATGGTGTGACATTATCAGGAGAGTCAATGCTGTCCACCACCACAACAGGGATGTGGAGGATATTAAGAAGAAGTGATGGATGGTATGGCAGGCTGCGAAGGAGAAAAGGGCCATCAACAGCAAACTGCCACCTGTGTGCCAGCACAGACTTACCCCTCTGTATGAGCAGGTGCTGCAGTTTGTGGAGGAGATCTCCATCTCAGGGTTGCAGGCTTTGACAACTCTAACCTTCCTACCACCTTCCGAGCAATCACTGACCTTGCCCAGTTCAGGAAGGCACTGAAGCATCACCTTTTCCTCATGCACTACTCCGATGACAGCTCACAAACAGCCACCCCCCTCCAGGAATGCCTCACAAGCACACCCAGCACAGAATGATGTAGTCACACCCACTTGCACCACCAAACACCATGAAAATATTAATATGTACAGTATCCTTATTATTGTAAATAGTCTCTAACCAAACACAGTCCTCACTTTGGACCTGTGACTTGGTTACCAACTTTTATATAGTTACCCTAGTTATGTCCAAGTTACGGCACCTGTTTTATTGTAAATACAGTGCAGCCTCAACCTCACTGTATAAGTTACTGTTGAATGTAAACCTCACTGATTTTAAAGAGTGTGGTATAGAAGAGGCACTAAATAAAATAAATAAATAAATAAATTAAATAAAACCCAGGTGCATAGGAGGATGAGTAGGGGTTACCCCATTGCCTAGGTGGCAGTTTGACAGCCATGTATGTGTCCATACCATAGTTCCATCTGTCCAGGGCCTGCCTGTCTGTCTGTCGGTCCTTGGGCGATATGGGGAGTGGGGACAGTGCAGACTGGGATCCTCCTGCCTCTTCCATTGTGAGCTTAGTGGCACCCCATAGGCTGACATAGCAACCCATGGCATTACCCTCTGCCACCTTTTGCTCTCCCACAGACCTTCCAGGGACCCAACCATCACAGCCTGGAACAGATGCATTGGAGGGAACCTCACCCCCTGCCATGGATGACACCAGTGTGCAGCCAGGATGCAGCACTGCCACAGGAGCCGGTGTACCTGCAGGTAGAGGAGCAGTTCAGTGGGGCTCCCAGGGAGGAGGAGTGGTCTGGTGTGCCTGCCAGGGCAGAGAAGCAGTCTGGTGTGGCACCCAGGGCAGTGGAGCAGGCCAGCATGTCTGCCAATGCTGGGGAGACAGAGACATAATGCACCACAGGCTGAGCTACAATTCACCATTCTTGATGACCCCTGTGGTTGTAGGGGTCACTGATGTGGACCAGGAGCTACTGCAGGAAAGTGCATGTATGTTAGTCTGCACCGAGGGCATACAGCCCAAGCTGCATTGTATTCGGTGGGACCTGCAGGCAACAACACAGGCGAGGGAGGCAGAGTTTGAGGAGTGGTGGGAACACCGACTGCGAGTGGAGCACCATCTGGAGGGACACCTGCGCCTGATGAGGGAGATGGCAACATACTAGGCAATGATTGCTGGTTCCATGCGCAGTTTGGTAGACCTCATGCAGGCCCAGGAGGTGGGTGCTGAGGTTGCCAGTGCACCAGCACAGCCACCTATATCGCTGAACCATGTGCAATGGCCTCCCTTGCTGAGCAGGGTGATGATATACGTCATCAGACATTGCTCCACTGAATGGCAGTGCATGTGTCAGCAAGTGCTCATGGCCGGCTGTGATCCCAGGGGCAGGGGACACACATGGGGGGAAATAAACACTTGGCACACTGTGATGTCCAGCATTGGGCGGGGTACCACAGTCGTGGGTTTCGCCGGCTCTCGGCATGTCCACTCCACTGGATGTCACAATCCAGTCCTGGTTTTGTAAAACCCAACAAACAGTTTGTCTTAACTTATCTATTATTCGGAACAAACTCCGACAGGAGGAAAGTCCCACAAAAGTCCAAGACTCAGAATAGTGTGCTCTTCTGCAGCAGCTCCAGAATGAGTCATGGCTTCAGACACTCCCCAACAGTACAGCAAATCCACATGTCACAGCACAACTATTGCAGCAAAGTCTTTTCGCCTCTCTCTTAGTATCCTCAGATAAGAGGCACAGTTTTCAGTTCCCTCCACCAGAAGAAGTAGTTACAGTGTATCTGACAGCTCTATTGGCTGTGAAAGCAGCCCTCCCTCCCTTCTTTCAGATTGGGCACTATCCACCTGAAGCTCCCACAGGCTGCTTCTTACAGTACCTTAAACATGCTTAGATTCAGTGGTATCTTGTTCCCAAAACTCAATAGCTCCCATTGGTTGCTCCTGGGCCTCACCTCCTTTGCAGGCTGACATAACCTACCACTTGGAGTACTGATCTTATCTCATACATTCATCCTTTAACCATTTACTCAGGAACTCAACCTTAACCCTTTTATGCTCACCATCAGGGGCATCCCTAACATTTCCCCTAGCACCACAGTCCCATTAGTGTGCACACATTTTGTCATGCAGCTCTTTCTTGCCCTTATTTATGTATCTTCCTTTCTTTTTTTGTCCCTTCTTAGGAAAGGCTTTTGCTGTGCAATGGGCTACTCTTTTCATCCTATAATCCTCCAGCATACCTATTCAAGGGATAAATAAGGATCTGTATTGTGGTAATAGTCCTATGGGATGACCTCGGTGGAGGTTGTGTCTCCCTCCCTTGGACTCCCATATCCCTAAGCTGATTGGACATCCCTCCTTCCTTGAGGCCATGCCTTCTCCAGGAATTGCCTTATTCACAGTGGCCAGTCGGTCCTTCTCCGGGGACTGCTGAACGGATCCCTTTGGGGTAGGCACTGACTGCGCAGGGTGCTTACCAGTTTCTTGCACTGAAGGACTCTCATGTCCTCTGTCCCCCCAGTAGCTTCCCCCTGATTGGGTCCTAAAGTATCAGATGTTTCCTTATCCCCCTCTCCTGACTTGGGGTTCTCTTCTGGAAGTCCTTCAGACTGCCATATTAGTTCTCTCACTACCACCATCTGGCCTGGGTTTCTCTAAACCTCTTCCAGAGTCTCTTTCTTGGGACTGCACTCCCAGTTCTCCAACGTACTCAGGAGTGCATTCTCCAGGATTTCCCACCGTACCCTCTTCCTTCTTCCCCCAATCCACCATCTGGACTGCTCTCTGCACCATTCTACACCTCTAGTCTAGGACAAGATCCACCCCTTACCCATTCTACTTGTATTTTCTTGGGAGACTTTCCTTCTTTCCAGGTAATCTTCCTCCTCCATTCTAACCTCCAGAGTTCGGTGCTCTCTCAGGGGAATAATTGGGTCAGGGTCCCACTTATGCCAGCAGTCCCTTTACTTCTACCCACGCTTCCCACAACAGTGACAGCACTGGTTTCTTAGCTTGGGCCTTTTCTGATAATAGCAATCTATGCCTCACCTAGTCCCTTGCCTAGGGTATTTTTCCTCTTTGCCCAACTGATGGAGAAGGGCTGATGTGGTACAAAAAATATCCCACTGTGGCTCCTTCCTCTTAACCATTGCCACTAATATTTCTTTGGGCACAAAAGACTCAAATGCCTTACTACAAAATACTACCTACGAAAAAATAAAACAAAAAAAATCGTATAAAGTCATGCCTAAATCAGGCATGTCCAACTTCGAACAGGTCGTGATATACTTTTTCTGGCCAAAAGTGCCGGTGATCTACCACCATGAAAATTAAGTTTCAGATTAGTTTCAAATTAAATTTTAACCCAATAAAGTTGGAAGATTCCCATCTCCCCATTTTTAATGAACCTTCTGTCATTTACTTGGATGTGATCAGCTGTTAAGCAAATTAAGCAAAAACAAAACAGAGAGACAAAGATCCAGTAAGAACTGTGAGGGGAAATAGAAAGTACATTTTTTCTTAAAGGGGTATGTTTACTAAACTGCGGTAATCGTACATAACGCGCGTTATGTAACGTTAACAATTGTAAGTGCATCATAACGCGCGTTATGCTGCGCTTACGATCGTTAACGTTACATAACGCGTGTTACGATGTGCTAACGATCGTAAACTCCCGCGGCACGGTAAAACACCGCAGAAGGTCGAGAGAGGGCGGAGAGTGGGCGGGGAGAGGCTCCCTTCACACTAACGCGCTGATCTGAAGAGCTCAATTCCAACGCGAATGAAAACCTGCCGTTAAATGCACATTACAGGGGAGAGAAACCATTTCAGTGTCAGCAATGTACAGCCCAGGCAGGGAAACCTAAAAAAAGTGATAAGTGTGATACATGTGCACAGAACAAAAGGGCATATAAACACTGAAAATGACCCCAACAAACTGGAAAAAACCCATAACCAAGCTGGCCAATAGTGGTATTAATGAAAAACATCAACCCCTCCCCCCCCGAGTAAGCTCCATGGAACAGATATAAATCGTGGAAGGGTCTATACTCTGTCCCCATACAAGGTGAATGAGCCTACAGTGAAATAGCGCTGCTCAGGGTTTTCCCCACCATCGGACAGGGTTCCTATGGCGTGCACATGTCCTGCAACATCAGGGCGGGCATGTCGGAACGGCAACTGGACAGATGCCGGAGAAGGGGATACAGAGGGCCGCAGGCGGCACAGGCTGTGGTGGAGCTGGGCCACAGTGCGGACTAGGGTGATGCCTAGGTGGCCCATACGCATGCTGAAACAACAGAGCAGCCAGACAGCAACTGCTGAAGGCCCAACATGGGCACGAGTGTGTTTCCCAAAGTGTCACAGGGGATAGTACCCAACAGCTACCCCCAAGGGCACGGATCATTGGCAGGCGGGGCTGGGGGGGAGCGTGGACGTTTATGCAGGCACCCCTACCCCAGAACCCGCACCATAGGCAGCCGCCTACCTGCACACTGGATGGCCTGAGACTGCGCACCACCAGCTCCACCAGCAGAAGGGCATGTCAGCATGGTGGCTGAGGGATACTGGTGGTGGAGGGGGCAGTGGCAGCTGCCCAGAGCAGACCGTGGCCTAGCCCTGTGTAGGTGGGTGCTGTGTACTGCAACAGACGGGCCCTGTCTGACGAACAGTCATGGTATCACCAAGGAATGTACTGACTCTGTGGCAACAAGGTGGTGCAGTGCACAAAACCAGTGTATTTAGAAACAGAGGGTCAGAGGTTCAAGCCCCAGCTGTGGTGCCTGCACACCCAGTCCCCATATTTTACCCACTACTACAACATGCTAATACAGACAGCACCTTTATTGAAGATGACGTAAACATGCCCAAGACATCCACATTTTACCCTACAAAGCACGGACACCATATACATGCACATTACCTAGAGCAGAGTCTCCCAAATGCAGTCCTGGAGGGCCAAACACCATTCTGGTTCCATGCTGCCTCTGATAAAGATGCCTGTGCTTCATTTCTATGCGCCACCCCCATGGTATGCAGATGTATCTCATGCATATTCATGAGGGACAGCATGAAAACCCGAATAGTGTTTGGCACCGCAGGACTGGAGTTGGGAACCTCTGACGTAAAGCAGCAGCCAACAGGGGCAGACACACCCACACCCACAGGCCCCATTATCCATAGCCTCCTGGAGAGGCAGGACTTTGGGCTCTGCGTGCATCTCCCAATACTAGCACTTGCATACCTTAGTAATGCTACCCTAAACCTGGGAATATGGTACACATCCTTAAAGAGGTTGCTATGATTACTGGCAGATAGCAATTCCTAGGTTAAGTACAATATTCTGATTGAGCTGCGTCATAGCAACCTTTCTGATGTCTGTGGAGTGTGCTACAGGTCTTGTGTCTGACAGTGTTTACCAACCTGGGGAGTGACTCCTACAGTATTGCGTACCATAGCCATGCCTGCCCTGTGCCCAGGACTGGTGTGGTGGCCTGGGCTGCCCAACACCTCTATAGTTGCACAATGCTGGCATAGGTGTGGGGAGTGTGTGTCTGTCTATCCAGTGTGTGGTGGCTGCCAACACCCTCCACAGCCCACACTGCTAGCTCTGTTGCCAGTATTGGCCTGCCAATGTGCATAATGAGGAGCAAGGTACCGTGGGAAAAGCCTGGATAGGGTGGCCTGGCCTGGCCGCATCTGCACAGGGCATAGGGCAATGGCTCGGACATTGTCATACACTCATATTATGGTAACCTGCTGTTCCTCTTCTTTTCTCTACCTATTCTTTTGACTGTTTCTGTCCTCTACTCTGTCCTATCTTACAAATGGCGTTCCTTTCGTATTTTCGCAAATGATATATTATTGTAAACCGCTCTAATGCTTCGGCCTGAGCGGTATATCAAATTTAAAATAAACATAAACATAAACATGTCCTGCTGGGCGGTCACTCTCACCCTGACTGAGCAGTGAACATGGCATGGCTAGATTCCCCCATAGTGCTATATAGCATTTCTCTCATGTGATATATGTGGGTTTTCTTTTGGGGCCCAATTACTGACTTATCTGCTTGGTGTGTATGCTGACATCCCCGTTCTGGGTACATGCAGCTCTTCCAGGACCATGCACTATGGACTAGCTGGTGGACTGACTGCAGCTAGTATGTGTCTTGCTGGAACACCTTGCAGGGTGCAGCGGCTGGAGGCTTGCTGCTGGAGAATGTCAGATAATATGGGGGGGGGGGGGGTGCAGCTGAGCATTTCCAGGCCTGCCATCTGTCTGCTATTGCGTTATGGATGTGTACCGCTCTATCTGTTCCCCAGCAGGACTGGGGTTGATGGTCTCCTCTACTGCTACCATTGCAGGGAGGTAGACTGTGGATCTATTGGTGGGTGATCCTGTTTCCCACCCTGAGCCCAAGAGGGTGGGTTGTGTGGTGGTACATGATCTGCCCATGGGTCCATACGCCCCCCCCCTTTCACCTACAGCAGGTAACCATGGCACCAACACAGGATATGCACTATTCTGGGTGCATCATCGCCCATAAGGACTAGACATGACCGAGACATACAGCAGGGCACAGATGTATCCTAGGTGTGTCTAACAGAACTACCTATCACACACTGATGGGGACCTGCAGCATGGTGTATTTCAGCCATGAAAGGTGCTGTGGACCTGGTGCTGGGCGCCCCACCTCAACCTCAGGTTGGGCACAGTACCCGCACAACGTGACTGTCTGTGGCTACTCTGTGGCAGTACCAGACACGGTCTGTTCCCCCTACCTGGCCGAGGTGCTGTGGGGGTGCATACCCAATCTTGTGCCTTGCAATCTACAGAGAAGCCATCCTAACAAACATGAAACAATACCATACCGACACTCTCAAAAGATCACTAAACAAACCACGTGACCTTTTCGAACTAGTTAAATCATTCTCTAAGGAACCATCCCCATGTCAACCTAATGAGATCCACCCACAAGAGTATGCCAACCATTTACAATCCAAGCTACTTCAAACTGATAAAATTACCACGTTCATAGCACAAGACACCCCTAGTCCAACTTCCCTTTCTAAGTTCTCCACACCATCCAAGAAACTTGTGGAAGATACTATTGCAGCCCTCAATACCACGACTGCACAAACTGACCCCTGCCCCGCATATTGGATTAAAAATTTACGAACAGAACTCAGCCCACTGATCACAAAAATGATGAACTTATCATTCACAACTGGATCCTTCCCTGCAGCACTTAAGCAAACATCCATCAGACCGCTCCTGAAGAACCCTAAACTTGACCCAAGCAAAGTTGAATCCTACAGACCCATAGCCAGTATACCCCTCTTAGCCAAAATAATCGAAAAGGAAGCACAAAGGCAACTTCAAGACCACATAGATTCAGCCTCCCCACTAGACCATCGTCAACATGGATTCAGGGAATACCATGGCGTCGAAACACTACTTACCTCCCTCTTCAATAAAATCATCACAGGTATCGACAACATCCGTCAAGGTTTCACTCTCATATTCATAGACATCGCGGCAGCCTTTGACTCTGTACACCATGTTCTGCTAGTAGAACGACTAAAAGAAAAGGGCATAAATGGCATCGCCCTCGATTGGTGCAGGTCATACCTTGAAGACAGATGGCAACATGTAAAATCAGGATCAGGATCTTCCGAACCCTTCCATCAATGACAGGGCGTCCCACAAGGATCTTCCCTATGTTCTCTTTTATTTAACATTTACATGCAACCCATTTTCAACATAATCGGATCATTCAAGGTCGACTGTCTAATTTACGCTGATGACATCCTCCTCTTCATGCCATTCTTCACAGAGCAAATGGACCTTTCGCCACTGATTGAATGTTTCAACACAGTCTCCGAATGTCTTCTGTCCCAAAATCTTAGGATACATCACAAAAAGACTGAGGTGCTATTCATCACCAGAGACCAGAGTTTCTGCCCTCCACCTCATATAAAGGTCAATGAGGCTGAGCTCCAAACCAAATCAACAATTCGGTACTTAGGAGTCACCCTCGATCAACATTTAGATATGAAAACCCATATATCCAACATAGAGCCATATATTTCAAAATCCGGTCCCTTAGACACCTGCAATCCCTTCTAAACCCTGAAGACTTCCGGACAATATACCAATCCCTGATCTTACCACACTTTGACTTCGCCAACGCTATTCTTCAAGGTCTCTCTCAATCAACACTCAACCCGTTGCAACTTGCCATGAATGCCGCAGCCAGAGTCTTAGTGGGAGCAGCAAGATGCAACCATATAACGCCTATCCTAATACAGCTGCATTGGCTCCCCATTCAAGGAAGGCTTACATTCAAATCTTTGTTACTCACTTTCAAATCCATCCATGGCATCACCTCCCCTTCATTAACCGATATCATCCAACCCATTCCTCCCAACAGAACAAGGAGATCCCTATCTACAAATGCACTATTAATCCCAAAGGCTTCAACAAAGTACACAATCGCAACATCTAACAGGGCATTCAGTATCTATGCCCCAAAATGTTGGAACGCATTACCACCAGGCATCCGTGCAATTACTGACCTAACACAATTCAGAAAGGCTCTCAAATTCCATTTATTTGCACAGTACTACCAGATTAACCTAACCCCTACCTAATTGCCTCTCCTCTTACCTCCTCAAGATAACATCTCAACCCTACTGTACACATGTAACACCCTAAATTCTCAGCACACAATCTCATTGTACATATGTAATTAGTTCAGTTTGCATCCCCCGTGTTATCCAAGTTGTTACTCCTGTTCTCTGTAAAGCAAAACATGTTATCCAAGTTGTTACTCCTGTTCTATGTGAAGCCAAGCAGTTTGTTATGGTCATTTTGTTGTATGTAAACCGCGCTGACAATAGTGCGGTATATAAAAAATTGTAATAAATAAATAAATCTCTCGACTGCTGATTTGCATGTGCAGTGCATCATGGGTACGGGTGGGTTAACCCTATCCTGGTAACCACAGCAGACAGTTTGTGTGGTGACGTGCAGTCCTGCAGCCAACCAGGGCTTTGTTCACAGCCTTATAAGGTGTCCTATAGGGGACATTATAGGGTGCCTTGGCGGACAGTACACTTTATAATGTGCCCTATGGAGTGCGTTATGGGGTGCCTTATGCAACACCTTAGGCTATGCCACCGTGAGGGTGTGTTTGCTGGTAGCACAAATTAAAATACATGTCAAATGCCTCAACAATCACTACTTAAATGTAAAGGGTGCTGCCTCATACATTAGGCCTACTGGGGAATCGAACCCATGACCCCTGTACCATCAGTCAGTGTTGTAACCATTGTGCTACAGCTCTGTTGCTGTGATTGTATGCTTGCGCGCCTTCTTAAGATTAACGCGCGGTAACGTGCCCTGTAGCGCTCGTTCATTTATGGCGCCTTGTAGCGCACGTTCTCGGCACATTCTTGGCAACGATGTACCGCCCATGTCCTTATTTGGGGTTTCTGTCTCTACCGCGGCTCCTAACACGAATCGCACTAATGCAGTTTAGTAAACATACCCCAAAGTTTCATTGAGTAATAACTTTATTTAACTGTCTTAATAACTTTCTTTAACTTTTATTGAGTAATTGGTGTTAAATTTAGGTCCAGGCTGATCTTGCACAATTTTTAATATTTCGCTCTTGCTCATTAGTGAGATGTCTGAGCCTGCATTTCATCCACCAGCTTTTTGAAGTTGGGTGAATATTGCATGAGGGTCAGTCTCAGGGAATCCTGGAGATGTTCATCTGTCATATTGGAGCGTTGTATACTCTTTGTCATTTTCAGATGGGAAAATGCAGATTCACACAAATAAGTTGATACGAAACAGGAGTGTACAGCTTCACTGCATCTTCTCAAGTTGGAAAATTTGTCTCTAGGCATTAGCTTCCAAAACAATTCTTGCTGAGCACGGGTCTTGAGAAAAATTTCATTTTTAAGAGTTAATATTTTGTTTTCAAGAGATGGCTTGTTCAATGAGTAATTTTTACTAATAGCAGCTGCAGTTTCTTTAATGTCAACATCTACTTTGAATGGGTATGACAAGTACTCCACAACTGTTCCAATTTTTTGGAAGTCACAGACTCAGTTTTCGAATTCCTGGATAACAGAATAGATTTCTGTCACATACTTCTCGTTCTGAAAAACAAAATTTGGATATTGTCCCAGATGGTTCTGCGTATTAGGAAAATGATCAAAAGTGTTGTTTGCAAGGTCAGTCATCATTAGCTCAAATTTGCTCTTGTAGGATGAAACTGTACTCATCATCTCGCCAATGCATTTGTTTTTACCTTGTAGTTCAAGGTTCATATCACTTAGTTCGCCAGTAAAGTCAGCGAGAAATGCCAGATCACATAACCACTCCTCATCTTCCAACTCTGCTTGGTCATCTCCCCTCTCCTTCAAAAACTTCTTATTTCATTCAGCAAATCACAAAATCTTTGCAGAAATTTGTACCTACTTAGCCACCTTACATCTGTGTGCAAAATGATTTCCGCTGCCCCTTCATCAAAAGTAAGATTGAAAAGCCGTCTTTGAAGTGATCTTCCATAAACTTAATTTACAATTTTGAAAGTGATGTGCATGACAGTCTTTGTATTGAGTCTCCTGCTTGCCAAAACCTGCTGGTGAATGATGCAGTGGTAAGTAAGGAAATCTGGGAAGTTGTCATGCTGTCTACAGAGGGCTATGAAACCGTTAATCTCACCTGTCATTGTTCTTGCTCCATCAGTAATGACGGAAACAAGTCTATGCAATGGGAGATTACATTTTGTCACAAAAGAATGGAAAGAACTGAATATTTCCTGACTGGTAGTTCTCCCTTTTAAAGAAATCTTTCCAAGTAGTTCTTCTTTAACACTGACATCTTCAAAAACCATCCGGATAAAAGACTAGTAACCGGGCTATGTCTCTTATGTCTGTAGATTCATCCAGTTGGAGTGAGAAAGCAACACAATTTGAAACATCCTCCAACAATTGTTCAGTTGTGTCTCCACACATCTTTTCTATTCGCCACACGACAGTGTTTCTTGACAATTGTACATCTTGAATAGCAGCTATGATCTCTTTCTTATTTTTAAATCCTTCAAAAAGATTTGACAGCTGCTTCAAGAAAACAATCCTTTACAAATTCCCCTTCAGTGAATTTCTTTGCGATCAGGTTGCTGACCTTGAAGGATGCTATGGTTGCATTGACCGAATGTGACCTTGGCTTCACCATCAACTGTTCCTGAGTAGCCAATTTTGATTTAAGTTCTTTAAGCTTCAGTTTACGAATTTCACTTTTGGGTGGAAAATCAGCATTAAACTTATTGCTATGCAGAGCCTTATAATGACATTCCAGATTACCCTTTTTGGGCAAGGATACTGGGGCATTACAAATTAGACAACAACACTTGTCTTTCACCATAATGAAGAAGTAGTCCATTTCCGATTCATCATGAAAGTGGTAGGGTTTGCTCATCTTTGCAACACTCATCTTTGTTATACTGGGGTGGCTGGATGTAAGAAGGCCAAATCTGCTAAGTTAGTATAAACACTGGCTGAATCTTGTCCAAAACTGTCACTGTCCCAAAGTATTAAAGATCAACAGGAACTGAAGACCTCTGGATGATGTGCAATACAAGGACTGGAGATGATAAAACCACACATGCAGTTCTAAAAGTAAAAATAAGAATTCATCATAATGGCACCAATAATGAAATACCACCAATCAATCATCAAAAAAACTCAAACACCTGTCCAGCAAACCAGATAAAATCAAATACCACCAAACAAGTTCAAATACCACCACACGCGATTTAATAAATTCTGCACACAGTGTAGAATCAATGCAAAGGCAAGGCAAAATAAAATTGCAGTGCAGAATCAACACAAAAGCTAGGCAAAATAAAATTGCAGAGGCAAGCAAAAGTCACAGTGGTTTGAACCAATTCGAAGGCAAGACGAAGTTAGAGCAAAACTGAAAAAACGCCAAAATATCCAAATTCTTGACACTTTGGGGTATGTTTACTAAACCATCTTAACGTCACAGCGGTGGTATTATTGCGTGATAAGTGATGTTATCACGCAATAACGTCACTTATCGCGCCATAACGCAGCGGCGGCGTTAAGGCACACTAACGCTGTGAAATCCGGGTCTGAAGGGTGGAGTAAGGCTTCCCAGAGGGCGGAGAGAAGGGATCAATGGGCGGAGAGTGGGAGGGGAGAGGCTCCAGGCACACTAACCCTGTGAAATCTGGGTCTGAACACTAACGCCAGGGAAACCCTCGTGTTAAGGCACATTTGCAGGAAAGAGAAACCATTTCAATCAGCAATGTGCAGCAAAGGCAGGGAAACCCAGAAAAGTGATAGTTGTGATACATGTGCAGGGAACAAAGAGGCAAATAAACAAATAAAAGGACCAGAACCACATCTAAAATCCCAATAACCAAGCTGCCCAATAGTGATATTAATGAAAAACATAAAGCAACACTACTGACAAAGCGTATAAATTAAGATATCATGTTTGGAAGGGTCTATGCTCTGTCCCCCTATAAAGTGAATGATCCCACATTGAAATAGCGCTGATTAGGGTTTCTGTCGTTTAGAGTGGGCAGGTTTGTTATGGCAGCACATGTACAGCAACAGCAGAGTGGACACGTAGGCAAGGGCAACTGTACTGATGCTGTAAATGGGATACAGGGGGCTGCAGGCGGCACATGCTGTGGTCTAGCTGGGGCACAGTGCGCACTAGGCAGATGCCTAGGTGGCACATAGGAATGCCGAAACTGTAAAGCAGCAAGACAACAACTGAGGAGGGTCCAACATGGGCATGAGTGTGTGTCCCACAGTGTCACAGGGTAGATTACCCAGCAGGTACCCCCAAGGGCACATAACATTGCCAGGCTGTGCGGAGGGAGGGGGGGGGGGGAGTGCACATGTCCATGTAGGCACCCCTATCTGAGAACCCACACCATAGGCAGCTGCCTACCGGCATACAGGATGGCCTGGGAGTGTGCACCACAAGCACCACTGGCATAATGGCATGGTGGCGGAGGGGTGCTGGTGGCGGAGGGGGCAGTGGCATCTGCCCACAGCAGACCATGGCCTAGCCACGTTTAGGTGGGTGCTGTGCAATGCAGCAGACAGGGTCTGTCTGACGAACAGTCATGGTATCCACAGGGAATGCACTGTTCTTGTGGCAGCAGTGTGGTGCAGTACACACAGTCAGTGTGTTCAGGAGCAGAAAGTCACAAGTTCAAGTCCCAGATGTGGCTCCTGCCAACCCTTTCCCCATACTTTACCCAGTACAAAACCATGGTAATAAAGACAAAACCTTTATTGCAGATAAAATAAACATGCCTGAACGCCTATGTTTTACCCTACAGAGCACAGACACCATAAACATGTGCAATCCCTAGAGCAGAGTTTCCCAACTGCAGTCCTGGAGGGCCAAACACCATTCAGGATTCATGCTGTCCCTAATAAATATGCCTGTGTTGTATTAGTATGCGCCACCCCATTGTATACAAATGTATCTCATGCATATTCATTAGGGACAGCATGAAAACCTGAACAGTGTTTAGCCCACAAGGACCGGATTTGGGAATCTCTGCCCTAGAGCAGCGGCCAGCAGGGGCATAAACACCCACACCCAAAGGCTCCACTATCCAAAGCCTCATGGAGTGTCAGGCTGTTGGGCCCTGTGCGCAGCAGCATCTCCCAATACTAGCACTTGCATACCTAAGCAATGCCGCCCTAAACTTGGGAATACGTTACACATATATCAAAAAGTTGCTATGATAAATGGCAGATATCAATTCCTAACTTAAGCACAATTTGCTGATAGAGCTGCATCATAGCAACCTTTCTGATATCTGTGGAGTGTGTTTCAGTTTTGGTTTCTGACAGTGTTTACCACCCCGGGGAGTGACCCCAACAGTATTGCATACCATAGCCATGCCTGCACTGTGCCCAGGACTGGTGTGATGGCCAGGGCTGTCAAAAGCCTCTATATTTACACAATGCTGGCATAGGTGTGGGAGTGTGTGTCTGTCTATCCAGTGTGTTGTGGCTGCCTACACCTTACTCAGCCCACACTGCTTGCACTGTTTCCAGTGTTAGCCTGCCAATGTGCATAATGAGGAGCAAGGTACTGTGGGTATGGCCAGGACAGAGTGGCCTGGGTAGGATGCATCTGCACAGGGCATAGGGCAATGGCTGGGACATTGTAGTGCTCGGCCACCACCTGCACGGACAGGGTGGCCACAGCATGTCCTGCTGAGAGGTCACTCTCTCTCTGACTGAGCAGTGACCACGGCATGGCTAGGTTCCCCCATAGTGCTGTAGAGTATTTTTCCTAAGTGATGTTTGTGGTTCTTTTTTCTGGGGCTCAATCACTGACTTATCTGCTTGGTGTGTGTGCTCACATGCCAGTTTTGAGTGCATACATTTCCTCCAGGAATATGCACTATGGACTAGCTAGAAGACTGTCTGCAGTTAGTATGTGTATGGCTGGAGACTGTCAGATAGTGGTGTGGGGGGTAACTGAGTATTGCCGGGCCTACTGTCTGTCTGTCATTGCCTTATGGATGCATACAGATCTGTATTTACTGCCCTTTAGGGTGCCTGTTCCCCAGCAGGACTGGGGTTAATGGTCCCCTCTACTGCCACCATTGCAGGGGTGTAGAATGTGGATCTGTTGGTGGGAGATCCTGTCCCCCACCCTGAGCCCCAGTGGGTAGGTTGGGTGGTGCTATATAATCCGCCTATGGGTCCAAACACCCCACTTCACTTAAATCATGTGACCATGGCATCCACACAGGATATTCACTCTTCTGGGCGCATCATAGTCCACAAGGGCTAGATGTGACTGGGAAATACAGATGGACACAGCTGTATCCTAGGGGTTTCTGCAAGGACTACCTATCACACACTGGCACTGATGGAAACCTTCAGTATAGCCTATTTCAGCTAAGCCAGGTGCTGTGGACCTGGTGCTGGGTGCCCCACCTCGCCCTCATGGTGAGCACAGTACCCCCACAATGTGTCGGTCTGTAGCTACTCTGTGCCAGTAACACACACGGTCAGTTCCCCCTACCAGGCCGAGGTGCTGTGGGGGTTCATACCCCATCTTGTAATCATCTGTAGACTGCTGATCTGCATGTGCAGTGCATCATGGGTATGGGTGGGTTAACCCTATCCTGTTAACCACAGCAGACAGTTTGTGTGGTGACCTGCAGTCCTTCTGTAGCCAGCCAGGGGTTTGTTAATAGCTATTGAGATATAACCCACTGGTTACTTCACTGACTGTGAAAGCAGAGGTCATGGGTTTGATCCCACAGTGGTATTATTTGCTAGGGCTGTCTGAGTCCTTTCCTTTTTTAATTTAAATTAGTGCTGCCAGCAAAAACACCCTCACAGTTCTGTAACCTTAATGTGCCTTATAAGGTGCCCTATAGGGAACATTATAAGGTGCCTTGGCGGACAGTGCACTTTATAATGTGCCCTCTGGAGTGCCTTATAGGGCGCCTTATGCGGCACCTTAGGTTACGGCACTGTGAGGGTGTTTACTGGCAGCACTCATTTACATTAAAAAAGAAAATGCCTCAGATAGCCTTACTCATTAAGCCCACTGGGGGATCAAACTCATGACCCCTGTTTCATCAGTCAATGTATTAACCATCGTGCTACACCTCTCTTGCTGTGTTGCTAGGTCAGCGCACCTAATTAATGCTAATGCAAGTTAACGTGCCACAGCTCCCTCTATTGCGCGATAATGGACTTTATCGTGTGATAACCCGAAATGCTACCTTAAGACCGTAACGCCCACTACCTTATATGGCATTCGTCACAGTAAGACTGCAACTAACGCTGGTAACATTAAGACGGTTTAGTAAACATACCCCTTTGTTGTGTCTGACCGAAAACGTTTAATGAAAGCGAACTATAAAGCGACCAATGACCAGCACATGACACAACTAATACGGTAAGTGTATTCAGGTAAAGCCCGGGCGAATGGATATCGCCCGGTATATAACACACTTCTAAGGGATGTTGGGGCAGAGGCAGGAATGGGTGATTCTGAGAGGCAGGAGACCAAGTAAGATACCGGGCCTGTGGCGTCTCATCACGGGGCATGGGTGACAGTCCTCTGGGGTACCCACAAACTATTGGCATGAAAACAACATGCGTCCCCAATACACCTGCAGGCAAGATACCCACAGGCAGGGAAAAAAGACATTCAAAGGATCAGCAGCGGCAGCAAGCCCTCGGCAGACGACCTGCCAGCATGGGCTCTCTCCTAGCGATGGGGCGAGCTGCTGGAGAGATGGAGCCAAGTGGGGCGGGCGATCTATCTCTGACCCCTCCGCGATCTACAGGTAGATCGCGATCTACCTGTTGGACATGCCTGCCCTAAATCTTCTAACTCAACATTATTTGTCGGATCATTTGCCATGAAAGGAAACCCTTTCTCGCAGTAAACCCTCATTTTTCTCTTTATTAAGAGCAAAAGATTCCTCAACTATCAACCTTAAAACCCAAGGACAATGTACAAAGTGAACCCTTAGTATTACTTATGTTTTGTAGCTAAACAGCTTTCCAAAGATGTCGCAAACTCGAGCTCGTAGTACCACAGTTATCAACAGACGTTAACAAAATCCATCTCAGTCAGAAAAGCTCGAAGATGGGACTTATCAGCTTGTCCTTCCAGTTGTTGTATCTGAAGAGTAGCAGTTAAATTAACTTCTTTTCCCAACCTTTATAACTCCATTGTGAGTCCAGATTTTTGACTGAAAGTCAAAAAATTTCTAAACGCGACACAGCGCCGTATTTCCAGCCTCCGTCAGTTCACGGCTCTTCCTCAAGTAGTTGCGCTGTTCCTAATTGACTTCTTGGACATGCTGTCCTATCTCAGGAGCTACTGGGACATGTAGTATGACTGACCTTCTCACAACACATAACGTCATTTCAGACACTTCATTGATGAATGTGTGTATCCTGTCCATGTAATGGTGTGGGGCAGTCAGCTAAAAAGCTGTCTCATATTTGTCGTGCATGGTGGGCCAATATCTGGGCCTGCAGCTGGCTCACAACCTCAGCACCATCACCATCTGCTGCCTCTGCGGCCTCCCACTCCTCCGCAAACATGGATTCTGGGACGGCAATGCCCGCATATGTTCAAGATTGTGGAATAAGTAACCCACCTTGCCAAATATCTGGCACACATGCTCCGGGCTGTAGAGATCTCCCTGTCACTACTGTTGAGGCACCAGAAGTGACTCTTTAGCACCATTATCGCTCGCTCCACAACTGCTCAGATCTGCTGATGAGCGGCATTGTATCGCTCCTCTTGCCGGCTTATGGTGTGGCATACTGGGAGTCAGCAGCCAGGTCTTCAGGGGATATCCACAGTTACCTGTGGGGGCAATGTGAGATGTGCACATAAGCAGGGGACATGTTTTGGTTAGGGTCTATGGGCTGTTACGGACAACATACAACCCACCATCTATTAGCAGGGCGGGGTGCAATATGAAACACTCAGAGACACTGTGGCATTGAGTGGACAGCAACATATAGCAAAAGCCAGAAGGATGCTTGGGTGTATAGGAAGAGGAATAGCCAACAGAAAAAAGGAGGTGATAATGCTTCTGGTCAGACCAAGGTAAATCAAGCCCAGTATCCTGTTTCCAACAGTGGCCAATCTAGGTCATATGTACCTAGCAGTTTCCCCAAAAGACACAGGTTCAACAATGCTTGTATTGGGTCAAGCATTGATATCCTGGGTCCCTTTTTAATAATGGTTTATGGACATTTCCTCCAGGAACTTGTCCAAACCTTTTTTTTAAATCCAGCTACACTAACAACCTTTACTACATCCTCCAGTAACAAATTCCAGAGTTTGATTACACGTTGATTGGAAAAATATTTTCTCTTATTAGTCTTAAATAGTTTACTCTGTAGCTTCATTGCATGTCCCTTAGTCTTTCTATATTCTGATAACATAAACAATCAATCAACGTTCACCCATTCCACTCCATTCATTAATTTATAGACGTTTATCATATCTCCCCTTAGCCGTCTCTTTTCCAGGCTAAAGAGCCCTAACCTTTTTAGCCTTTCTTCATAGGGATATCCTTCCATCCCTTTTACCATTCTGGTGGCTCTTCTCTGAACCTTTTCTAATAATGCTATATCCTTTTTAAGATACAGCGACCAGAATTGCACACAATATTCAAGGTGCTGTCGCACCATGGAACGATACAGAGGCATTATAATATCCTTTGTTTTATTTTCTATTCCTTTCCTTATGATATCTAGCATTCTATTTGCTCTCTTGGCCGCCGCTGCACACTGGGGGGAGAGTTTAACATGTTATCCACAATGACACCTAAATCTTTTTCCTGGATGGTGGTTCCTAATGTGGAACCTTGCATCGTGTAACCTTAGTTTGGGTTGTTCTTCCCTAGGTGCATAACTTTGCACTTGTCCACATTAAATTTCATCTGCCATTTTGATGCCCAGTCTTCCAATTTATCAAGATCCTCTTGCAATTCTCCACAATCCTCATGGGTTTTAACAACTTTAAATAGTTTTGTGTCATCTGCAAATTTGATAACCTCACTCGTTATTCCCTTTTCCAGGTCATATATGAATATGTCAAAAAGCAGCGGACCCAGCATAGATCCCTGGGGTACACCACTATTCACCTTTCTCCATTCTACATGTTCAGCAATTTTGTTATTTATGATGGTTTCTACCATTTTTCCCGGTACTGACATCAGGCTCACCGGTCTGTAGTTTCCCAGATCACCCCTGGAACCCTTTTTAAAAATTGGCGTTACGTTGGCCATCCAATCTTCAGGTATTGCAGATGATTTTAATGATAGTTCACAGATTACTAATAGCAGTCTGCAATCTCATATTTCAGTTCTTTCAACACACTTGGATGTATATCATCCAGTCCAGGTGATTTGAAACTTTTCAGTTTATCAAATAGTTGTAATACATCTTCCCTATGTATCGATATTTCCTTCTATTCTTCCGTACCTTTAAATACCACTTCAGTCATGGGTAACATCCCTACATCTTCCTCAGTAAAGACCGAAGCAAAGAATTTATTCAGTCTCTCTGCTATCGCCTTGTCGCCTCTTAGTGCCCCTTTAACCCCTCTATCATCTAATGGACCAGCTGACTCTATCACAAGTGTTTTGCTACAAATTTACTTGAAAAAGTCTTTATTACGCGTTTTTGCTTCCGCAGCAAGCTTCTTCTCAAATTCTCCCTTTGCCTGCCTTATCAATGCCTTGCATTTAACTTGCCAGTGCTTGTGCTGTTTCCAGTTTTCGTCTTTTGGCTCTTTTTTCCATTTCCTAAAAGATGCTTTTTTTGGCAACAACAGCTTCTCTGACCTCACCTTTAAACCATGTTGGCAGTTTTTTAGACTTCCTTCCACTTTTCTTAAAGCACGGAATGCAGCTGGTCTGGGCTTCCAAGATAGTATTTTTCAACAACATCCAAGCTTGATGTAAGTCTTTAACCTTTGCAACTGCTCCTTTTGGTTTTTCTTAACTATTTTCCTCATTTTATCATAGTCTCCCTTTCAAAAGTTAAGAGGTAGTACTGTGGATTTCCTTACCATCCCTTCTCCACTAATTAAATCAAACACAATCATGCTATGATCACTATTGCCAAGCGGCCCCAACACCCTTATCTCCTGCACCAGATCTGGTGTTCCACTAAGGACTAGGTCCAATATGGCTTCTCCTCTGGTCGGTTCATGAACCAGCTGCTCCAAGAAGCAATCATTTATTTCATCTAGGAACTTTATCTCCCTAGCATGTCCTGCCGTGACACTGACCCAGTCGATACCGGGGTAATTGAAATCACCCATTATTATTACTATGTTGTAACTTTTGTTAGTTTCATTGATTTCTTTGAGCATTTCATCATCCATTTGTTCATTCTGGCTAGGCGGTCAATAATACACCCCCACTGCCATCGCCTTCCCCTTTTTACATGGAATTTCAATCCATAGAGATTCTACAGCAGATTTTGTTTCCTGCAAAACTTTAAGCCTTTCTGACTCAATGTCCTCTCTAACATAGAGCGCAACCCCTCCACCAATTTTATCAGCTTTATCATTACAATATAGTTTGTACCCAGGTATCACAGAGTCTCACTTGTTGTCCTCCTTCCACCAGCTGTTTTGGGCTTCCAAGTTAGTGCTTTTAAACAACGTCCATGCTTAATGTAAATCTTTGACATTTGCAGGTGTCCCTTTTAGTTTTTTCTTAACCATTTTCCTCATTTTATCATCCTTTTGAAAGTTAAATGGTAGTAGAGGATGTCCTTGCCGTCCTTCTTCCATTCATTAAATCAAATGTGATCATGCTAGTTCACTATTGGCAATTGGCCCCAACACTCTTATCTCTTGCATCTGATCCTGCGTTCCGATAAGGACCAGGTCCAAAATAGCTTCCCCTCTTGTCTGTTCATGAACCAGCTGCTCCAGGAAGAAGTCATTTATTTCATCTAGAAACTTTATCTCCCTAGCATGTTGTGCTGTGACATTGACCGAGTTGATACTGGGGTAATTGAAATCATCCTTTATTACTGTGTTGTACCTTTTGTTAGCTTCGCAGATTTCTTTCAGCATTTCGTCTTTCATCTGTTCTTTTTGGCCAGGTGGTCTGTAGTATACCCCCACTGCTATTGCCTTCCCTTTTTTTACATGGAATTTCTATCCATATTCTACAGTGCATTTTGTTTCCTGCAAAACTTTGATTATATGTGACTCAATGTTTTCTCTAACATAGAGCGCAACCCCTCCATGAATTTGATCTACTCTTATCATTGTGATATAGTTTGTACACAGGTGTTACAGTGACCCATTGGTTGTCGTCCATCCACCAGGTCTCTGAGATGACAATCATATTTAACTTTTCATTTAGTGCTATATATTCTAGCTCTCCCATCTTATTTTTTAGACTTCTAGCCTTTGCCTACAGGCATTTTAGAGGATGTATTTTATTCATGTTAATCTGGTTATCAATTGATAGAAGTAATTTAGAATCTTTCAGCTCTGTACTTAAGGGCATTTGGGTTACTTTTATCTTTATTGGAACCTCTCTGTTGGGATTCCATAATTTCCCTGTTTTGCTAGTATCCTTCAAGGATACATCCTTCCGAACCATGCGCACCTGGGTGACTGTCGGCTTTCCCCTATTATCTAGTTTAAAAGCTGTTCTATCCCCTTTTTAAAGGTTAATGCCAGCAGCCTGGTTCCATTCTGGTTAAGGTGGAACCCATCCCTTTTGAAGATCCCTTCCTTTCTCCAGAATGTTGCCTAGTTCCTAACAAATCCGAAACCTTCTTCTTTTCACCATCGTCTCATCCATGCATTGAGACTCCGATCTCTGCCTGCCTTTTGAGTCCTGCGTGTGGAACGGGAAGCCTTTGCAGAGAATGCTATCCTGGAAGGTCTGGATTTCAACTTCCTACCTAAAAGCCTAAACTTGGCCTCCAGAACCTCCCTCCCACATTTTCCTATATTGATGGGGACTGGAGGTGTAGCCTCCATTTCCATCTCTGAGCTTTTGAAAGAAATGATTTCTGACATGTCCCCTTACCATTTGGAGGCAAATATGAGGAGTGATGGAAAACTGAGCTGACTGGAAGCTGGAGGTGAAGCAAGATGA
The DNA here is from genome assembly GCA_033557465.1 of Ichthyophis bannanicus. NCBI lineage: Eukaryota > Metazoa > Chordata > Amphibia > Gymnophiona > Ichthyophiidae > Ichthyophis > Ichthyophis bannanicus. Next base: position 49,329,177 of record CM066049.1, read on the forward strand.
ACTGCAGCAGGCACTGGCGACGTGTACAAGGAGTAGACAGAGACCAGGCATTGCAATCTCCAACTGCAGAGTGTGGTTGCACCAGGACTTTGCAGTAAGGTGATTTCAGAAGTGCAATTGCCCCATGCAGAGCACTTTTGTGAAGCCAGAAGAATCTGTGCAGAATGGGGCCATGGGCTGGTATCTGGTAGCTTGCACACATGTCAGTACAGGTGCAGCCTAACAGCAAGGAGAGGGGCGTTGGTCCGTGGCGTCTGTTGATGGAGGTTACACTGATGGCATAAGCTGGATTGTGGTGCCTATATATTGTGGTATCTTGCTGTTCTGTGTTCCTCTCCTTCTCTTATCTGTTGGACTGTCTCTGTCCTCTATTCTGTCCTATCATATATATGGCGTTCTTTTCTTATTTCCTTGAATGATATAGTATTGTAAACCGCTCTAATGCCTCTGGGCCTGAGCGGTATATCAAATCTAAATAAACATAAACATGTTTCTGAGATTCCAATCGTATCTAACCTCTCATTTAGTGCTATATATTCTAAATCTCCCATCTTATTTTTTAGACTTCTAGCATTTGCATACAAGCATTTTACAGACTGTAATTTATTCATATTAATTTGGCTAAAGGTAGGCATGGGAAATTTGGAATCTTTAAGCTCTGTCTGCTCCATACTCAAGGGCATTTGGGCTACTTTACTATTTTTGGAGCCTCTCTGCTTTTGGTAGTATCCTTCAAGGATACATTCTTCAAAATCATGCGCTCTTGTGCGACTGTCGGCTTTCCCCTATTATCTAGTTCAAAGGCTATGAGGTGGCACATCCTCCGCAGCAGTGCCCTAGTGAAAGTACCTATGCAGTGGCTGGCAGTAGACTAGCTGATTCCAACAGTCACCCCAAACACATGCTGTTAGCTGTCAGTTGCCGGATATCCCAAGGCAGTGATAACCATCATAGCCACTGGCAAGGCTTGGCTTCTGGACGTGGAAGGCTCCAGGTCCACACCGAGAATGCCGCACAACTCAGTTATCATTACCCCATCCAGTCTGTATCTTTGGTAGACCTCCTCCTCTGTCAATTGCAGGTAGCTCACCCAGGGCCTGTGTACAAGTGGGACAAGGTACCTGAATCTCAGGTGCTGGGCTACTGCCTGCCAACCATCCCTATCTTTGCACAATGCTACAATAGGAGTGTGTGTGTGTATGTGTATTTCTATCCATTGTTCTGTGGCTGACCACCCCTCACTGGGCCCAAGATGTCCCACTGTTACCAGCGTTAGCCTGAATATGTGCATAATGAGGAGCAAGGTGTTGTGGGTATAGCCCGGACAGGGCGGATTGGCCAGGATGCATCTTCACAGGGTTTGGGGCAATGACTGGGACACTGTAGTGCCCAACCACCGCCTGCATGGACAGGGTGGCCACAGCATGTCATGCTGGGAGGGCACTCACTCTAACCGAGGAGTGACCATGACATGTCTAGGTTCCCACATAACGCTTTATACTATTTGCTTCTAGTGATACTTTTTTGTTCCCAGTGCTGGGGCCCCAATTGCTGAGATAGCTGCTTGGTGCATGTAGTCCAGATTGATTAGTGGACTGTCTGCAGTTAGACTGTGCATGGTTGGAACACCTATAAGGTGCTGTCTGCTGGTGACTGGCAAACAGTGGTGTGAGGTAGTTGGGTTTTTCCAGACCTTATCCCAACATTGCTGCTGGTATGGCTCTGGCCCACCAACCTTGGAGGGCTGTCTTATACCAGCAGGATAGAGGCTGCTTCGCTGGGGCACCTGTCCCTTACCTACAAAAAGGGTGATGTGAGCCCTTTGGGGTATGTAGTGTATACCACTCTGACCTATAAAGGCACTGCTACACCAACCTCATGCAAGTCTAGAAACCTCTCGTCCCTGAAAACAGGTGCCCATGTCAGCCAGACCCTAACACAGGGTACACACTAATCTGGGTGGTGTCTGGTCTCAGAGGACCACATGTGACTGCAGGATAAAAATGGACACCGAATTACCTTCGGCTGCACTGCAAGGAACACCTGTCACACACTGGTAGTGATGGGGATGTACAGCAAGACCTATCTCTAGTACCACATGTACTGCGGACCTAGTGCTGGGCACCCATCCTATCCCTGAGGGTGAACACAGAACCTGCACAATGGCATGGTCTATAGCTACACTGTGCCAGTATCACACACTGTCAGTTTGTCTTTCCAAGCTGAGGTACTGGACAGGTGCAGACCCCATTTGGTGATCAGCTGTAGACTGCTATTCAGCATGTGCATTGCATCATGGGTACTGGTGGGGTTACCCTATCCTGGCACTCAGAGCAGACAGTTTGTGTGGTGACCTGCAGTCCTTCTGTACCCATTGCTGTGCTATACACCACGGAGGTATAGCCTACTGGTGAATACAATGCCATTCTCGGCAGTGTTTATGGGTTCAATTCCTCATTGTTCCCTCCTCTCATGTCTGTCTTACTCAAATAGTGTGCATGCCTGTAACAGTCATGTTTTTGCAGACCTGTGCTGCCAGCCCATAATACCAATTGTCAAAATTCCCTCGGTCCGTCTATCTGTGTCTGTCAGCTGTGTAGGGTCCTGTCTGCCTGTGCAGGTTGTTACCCCATGTACTGCACTGCTACCCTTTCCTGCATTGCGCCTCATCATGCTTGCCTCACCTGTGCCTGATCTGCATGGCACCATTACTCCTCTGTCCACCCATCATTTTAACTATCCTGCCACCTCAGCCTCTACTGGGGGACACGTATTCCCATCATCTGCCACCAACTGTCTTTCCAGTACTTTACATTGCCAACACCCTGTGCTGTGATTCAGCTGCTCTCACCATGTTTGTCATCAATACTGGCAGCCACATGGGATGTCTGCAGATATGGTGGGTCCAGAGGCTCCCAGCTCTCCCTCCTTCACTCGCCTGTTCATTGCCTTTCCTGAGTGCTCTATCTAGTGTTAGGGCTACATCTGTCTCTGTTCCTCACGGGTCATGCATGTCATCCTGCGGCACCTTGCAGCCCTTAGGGCACACTAACCTAGGGCACCGTAACCATGTTAGGCCAACTTAACCTATGGTTCCATAGCCCAGGGTGCCTTCTACAGTGCCTTGTCCAGGGGTTCCTAATATGGCGCTTAGCCTAAGGAGCCCTATAGGGCACCTTATGGGGCACCTTACAAGGCGCCTTACAAGGCACCTTACAAGGCACCTTATAATGCACCGTACAAGACACCTTATAATGCACCTTACAAGGCTCCTTATAATGCACAGTTCAAGGCACCTTATAAGGCACCTTACAAGGCACCTTATAAGGCACCTTATAAGGCGCCTTACAAAGGCGCCTTATAAGGTGCCTTGTAACACGCGTTAGTCTAAGGTGCCTTGTAACATGCGTTAGTCTAAGGTGCCTTGTAACATGCGTTAGCTGATATGGCTTGCTGTAACGATGCACCGCCCACACCTTTATATGGGCATCTGTACCTTTACCGCGGAACCTAACGCGAGTGATATTATCGCAGTTCAGTAAACATACCCCTAAGTTCTGGCTGGAATACTCTTGTAGAGAACAACAGTCAGAAATTATAAAATTGCCAAAGGATTAGAGCCTTGGGAATCTTAGATGGTAAATTGTATTGTTCTCAGATAAGTACTGTAACAGAGTAAGTATAGAAAACTCCCAAACTGTATGTAAAAATCATTACAATGTCTCAAATTCTATAGCCAACTTCACAAAAACTTGCATCAATTAAAGTGAATTCCTCCCAATTCAAGTTCTCTTGTATCCGTCTCTGAACAAATATTTGTCAGTACATATCCCAGCTGTCTTCTACGTTGGCGCCCATATACTGTAGCTGCTTCTGCTTGTCTTTAAGGTGTCTCAGTCTTATAAGAACATAAGAACATAAGATATGCCATACTGGGTCAGACCAAGGTCCATCAAGCCCAGTATTCTGTTTCCAACAGTGGCCAATCTAGGTCATACGTACCTAGCAGTTTCCCCAAGGGACACAGGTTCCACAATGCTTGTATTGGTTCAAGCATTGATATCCTGGGTCCCTTCTTAATAATGGCTTATGGACCTTTCCTCCAGGAACTTGTCCAAACCTTTTTTAAACCCAGCTACACTAACAGCCTTTACTACATCCTCCGGTAACAAATTCCAGAGTTTGATTACACGTTGAGTGAAAAAATATTTTCTTTTATTAGTCTTAAATAGTTTACCCTGTAGCTTCATTGCATGTCCCCTAGTCTTTCTATATTCTGATAAGGTAAACAATCGATCTACGTTTACCCGTTCCACTCCGCTCATTAATTTATAGACTTCTATCATATCTCTCCTCAGCCGTCTCTTTTCCAGGTTAAAGAGCCCTAACCTTTTTAGCCTTTCTTCATAGGAGTATCCTTCCATCCCCTTTACCATTTTGGTGGCTCTTCTCTGAACCTTTTCTAATAACTCTATATCCTTTTTAAGATACGGCGACCAGAATTGCACACAATATTCAAGGTGCGGTCTCACCATGGAACGATATAGAGGCATTATAATATCCTTTGTTTTATTTTCCATTCCTTTCCTTATCATACCTAGCATTCTATTTGCTCTCTTGGCCGCCGCTGCACACTGGGCCGAGGGTTTTAACATGGTATCCACAATGACGCCTAAATCTTTTTCCTGGGTGTTGGTTCCTAATGTGGAACCTTGCATCGTGTAACCATAGTTTGGGTTGTTCTTCCCTAGGTGCATAACCTTGCACTTGTCCACATTAAATTGCATCTGCCATTTTGATGCCCAGTCTTCCAATTTATCAAGATTCTCTTGCAATTTTCCACAATCCTCTTGGGTTTTAACAACTTTAAATAGTTTTGTGTCATCTGCAAATTTGATAACCTCACTCGTTATTCCACTTTCCAGGTCATTTATGAATATGTCAAAAAGCAGCGGACCCAGCACAGATCCCTGGGGTACACCACTATTCACCTTTCTCCATTGGGAAAATTGGCCAGTTAGCCCTACCCTCTGCTTTCTATCTTTTAACCAGTTCCTGATCCACAATAGTACACTGCCTCCTATCCCATGACTCTTTAGTTTTGCCAAAAGTCTCTCATGAGGGACCTTGTCAAAGGCTTTCTGAAAGTCCAGATACACAATATCAACCGACTCACCTTTGTCCACCTGATTATTCACTCCTTCAAAAAAACATAACAGATTAGTAAGACAAGATCTTCCTTGTCTAAAGCCATGTTGGCTGTCTCTCATTAGTTCATGACTATCTACATGCTGAGTAATTTTATTCTTTATGATGGTTTCTATCATTTTTCCCAGTATTGACGTCAGGCTCACCAGTCTGTAGTTTCCCGGATCACCCCTGGAACCCTTTTTAAAAATTGGTGTTACATTGGCGATCCTCCACAGATTACTAATAGCAGGTCTGCAATCTCATATTTCAGTTCTTTCAATACCCTTGGATGTATACCATCCGGCCCAGGTGATTTGCTACTCTTCAGCTTATCTAATAGTTGTAATACATCTTCTCGATGTATCGATATTTCCTTCAATTCTTCTGCACCTTTAAATACCACTTCAGTCATGGGTAACATCCCCACATCTTCCTCAGTAAAGACTGAAGCAAAGAATTCGTTCAGTCTCTCCGCTATCGCCTTGTCGCCTCTTAGTGCTCCTTTAACCCCTTTATCATCTAATGGACGAACTGACTCTCTCACAGGTTTTTTGCTACGAATGTACTTGAAAAGGTCTTTACTTCGCGTTTTTGCTTCTGCAGCAAGCTTCTTCTCAAATTCTCCCTTTGCGTGCCTTATCAATGCCTTGCATTTGACTTGCCAGTGCTTGTGCTGTTTCCAGGTTTCGTCGTTTGGCTCTTTTTTCCATTTCCTGAAAGATGCTTTTTTGGCAACAACAGCCTCTCTGACCTCAACTTTAAACCATGCTGGCAGTTTTTTGGACTTCTTTCCACTTTTCTTAAAGCGTGGAATACAGCTGGTCTGGGCTTCCAAGATAGTATTTTTCAACAACAGCCAAGCCTGATGTACGTCTTTAACCTTTGCAACTGCTCCTTTTAGTTTTTTCTTGACTGTTTTCCTCATTTTATCATAGGGGCATGTTTACTAAAGTCCGCAAATCTGCGCGCCGCAAAATAGCGCACGGCAATGCGGCATTTAAACGCGCAGAAACGCGTTTAAATGCCCCGCACATGTGCGTGTCACCCCCGCACAGGTACGCGGCACACTAACGGGCCCCGTACAAGTGCGGGCCCGCAAATGTCCGATAGAGGCGTGGAACGGCTAAAAGAGGGCGGAGGAAGGCTCCGGAGGGGCGGAGGGACGGGGTCAATGGGTGGAGAGTGGGAGGGGAGAGGCTCCCCGCACAGTATCGGGCCCGAATTTCCATGTAAAAATTAGCGCGAGTGAAACCCTCGCGGTAGAGGGCATTTAAAGGGAAGAGAAACCATTTCCGTCAGCAATGTACAGGAACACCGGGGAAACCTAAAAAACGTGAGCAGTGTGATATATGTGCACAGAACAAAATTGCAAATAGAACCTGAAAATGACCACAACAAAACTATTATAAATAGTAATCCAGCTGGGGAACAGTTATAGTGATGGGCAAATATACAAAACACACCCAGCAAAGCTCCAGAAAAAAGAGATGAATATTGGAAGGGTCTACGGAGCGGAGACTCTTCCGAAAAACATTTCCGTTTTTGGAGCTTTCCTCGGAGTGTTTGCTATGGTTGCCCATTAATACCACTGTCGCTCAGCGTGGTTATATTTTCTCCCCCATTTTCCCGTGGTCATTTCTGGTGTTTATGTGCACGTTTGTCACCAGACAGGGTGCATATGCCCACAGTAAAAATGAGTAGAGCAGGGTTTGTGACTCCATCCTGCCAGGCTTACTGCCTCCAGGGGCTGCACTGTCTCTGTGGCCAAAGTGTGGTACAGCAGACAGAGTCATTACCTCTAGGACCAGAGGGCAGAGGTTCAAAACCCAGCTGGGGCACCTGCCAGCCCAGTCCCCATATTTTACCCACCACTAAATAAAGATAGCGCAGACACCCCTGTAGTGCAGGGAACATAAGCATGGGGAAAACACCCATATTTTACCCAACACCGCACACACACCACAACAATGGGCATTACCGACAGCCAAGTCCCCCAAATGCAGTCCCGTACTGCCACATTGCAATCAGGTCAACTGCTTTTTCTGAGAGAAGTTCATGCCAGCATGTTGGCGGACAAGTACATGTGGTGCAGGGGGCAGTGGCTGCTAACCACAGAAGACAGAGGCCTAGCCATGTGCAGGCTGGCACAGTCCACTGCAACAGACAGGCCCTGCCGGATCCACAGTCATGGACAGTCCAGGGAATCCAACCAATCTGTGGCTATACAGTGGTGCAGTGCACACAGACAGTGCATGCAAGAACAGAAGGTCACAGGTTCAAAGCCCAGCTGGGGCTACTGCCAATCCTGCCCACGTATTTTTCCCACAACTAAACAGTGATAGTAAGGACACACCTTTCATGGCGGGGACATATGCAATGGTAAGACATCTATCTTTTACCCCACTGAGCACAGACACCATGAACAGGGGCAGTACCTAGAGCAGAATCACCCAAATGCAGTCCTGGTGGGCCACACACCAGTCAGGTTCCATGCTGACACTCATACAAATGCCTGTGCTGTATATCTATGCACCACCCCCATGGCATGTAGATGTAGCCCATGCATATTCATGAGGGATAGCAGGAAAACCCGAACAGTGTGATGCAAACCTGGACTGGAGTTGGGAATCTATGCCGTAAAGCAGCAGCCATCAAGGGCAGACACACCCACACCCACAGGCCCCATTGGCCAATGTCTCCTGGAAAGGCAGAACATTGGACCGTGCATGCAGCACCCAAAACGAGCACTTGCATAACTTACCAATGTCACCCTACACCTGAGGTATACGGTACACAGCTCTGAGACGTTTGCTAGGAGCACAGGCAGGCAGATATCCATATGTTACGTACATACTGCTAGTTGACCCCATCCAAACAATCTGTTAGGTGTTTGCGGGGCATGCTCCAGGCCTGGCCCCTGACGGTGCCCACCACCCTGGGGAGCGACCACCAGCTGTAATGCGTACCATATCCATGCCTTGCCGTGCTCAGGACCGGTTTGGTGGGCAAGGCTACTTACCCCCTCAATCGTAGCACCATGATGGCAGAGGTGTGGAAGTGTGTGTCTGTCTATACAGTGGGTGTTGGCTGCAAACCCCTTCAACAGTCCACACTGCCAGCACTGTTGCCAGTATTGGCCAGCCAATGTGCATAATGAGGTGCAAGGTGCCATGGGTATAGCCAGGGCAGGGTGGCGTGGCCAGGATGCATCTGCACTGGGCATAGGGCCCTGGCAGGGACATTGGCTGGGATATTGTAGTGTCCGGCCACCACCTACACAGACAGGGTGGCCAAAGCATGTCCTTCTGGGGGATCACGCTCACCCTGACTGTGCAGTGACCACAGCATGGCTAGGCCCCCCAATAGTGCTGTATAGTAGTTCTCTTATGTGATAGATATGGGTTTCTCTTTGGGGCCCAGTCACTGATCTATCTGCTTGCTGTGTATGCAGACAGCCCAGTTCTGGGTGCATGCATCTCCATTGGGAACATGCACTATGGACTAACCAGCAGACTGTTTGTAGCTGGTAAATGTCTTGCTATAATGGCTTGCAGGGTGCAGTGGCTGTTGGCTTGCTGCAGGGGAATATCTGGTGGTGGAGTGCAGCTTACCATACCCTGGGCTTATGTCTGTCTGCTATTGTGTTGTGGCTGTGTATGGAGCTGCCTGCCTTGGGGGGGGGGGGGGGTGGTGTTCCTCAGCAGGACTGAGGTTGATGTTGCCCTCTACTGCCACCTTTGCAGGGAGGTAGAGTGTGGATCCCTTGATGGGGACCATGTTTGCCGGGGGGTGCGTGCCCCCAATGGGGGCTGTGCCTGATGGTGTTTGTGCAGAAACTAGCTATCTTACACATTAACACTGCTTTGGAACACCCGCTTGGCCTCCATAAGCCATGGCAGGTGTTGTTGACCTGGTCCTGGCCACCTCATTGCACACTCAGGGTGAGCACAGTACCCGCACGATGTAACGGTGTGTGGCTACTCTGTGCCAGTAAAACACCCGGTCAGTGCCCCCTACTAGGCCAAGGTGCTGTGTGGGTGCACCACGTCACTTCCCCCAACAGGGCCGAGGTGCTGTGGGGATGCATTCCCCATCTTGTGTCCATCTGCGGACAGCTAATTTGCATGTGCAGTGCATCATGGGTACGGGTGGCCTAACCCTATCCTGTTGACACCATCAGACTGTCTGTGAGGTGACGTGTAGGCTATCTGCAGCCAGCCAGGGGCCTGCTTACAGCTATGGAGCTGTAGCGCAATGGTTACATCACTGCCTGTGCAGTCAGAGGTCATGGGTTCAAACCCACAGTGGGGCCCTTTGGTAGGGCTGTCTACAGTTTTATTTTTATTTACTGTACATATGTCTATGCCGGCAAGACCACCCTCAGCTTACTATACCCATTAGGTGCCTTTGAGGGTGCTTCATAGGGCGCCCTGTAGGCCACCTTATGGTTGCCATCCCTATAGGGTGCACTATACATTATCCTGTGTCGCAACTTACATGCTGCCCTATAGGGGACATTCAAGGGTGCCTTGGCGAACAGTGCACTGTAACATGTGCCTTATGGGCCGCCGTATGTTAACATGCTGGGAGAGTGCGTTTGCTAGTAGTGATAACAAAATAAAATTATACAGCCTCCTACAGCACTCCACAACATAATACATACTGCCTCAGCAGGCATTTTTCACCAGGCATTGTGAGGAGTTGAACCCCTGGTCCCTGCACCATTGGTCAGTGTTTTAACCATTGTGCTGTGGCTCTGTTCCTGTGCTTGTGCATCAGCGCGCCACCTTGTGCCTATCAGCGCGCCGCCTTCTGCCGCCCAAGGGGACCAGTGTGCCGCCTTCTGCTGCCCAAAAATAACTGTGCGCCGCCTTATGCCGTTCCAAATTAATTTGCCTCCTAAAACAATTTTAAGCATTACAGTTACTGCCTCAGCTGACCTTTGTTGTTGCGCACACTGGGGGATTGAACCCATGGCCCCTGCACCATTGGTCAGTGTCTTCACCGTTGTACTACGGCTCTGTTGTTTTGTATACTCAGCAGCGTGCCACTTTGCCTTTCCACGCGCTAATGTCGACCCCCGCACATTAGCGCGACGCGCACACATCCGGTTGCTTACTACCGTTTTTTTTCTATTTTCTGCCTGAACCGCCCACTCCTTATATGGCACAGGCACACTAGCGCGGCCCCGCACGTTAGGAATGTTTAGTAAACATGCCCCTAAGAAACCCTAAAATCCCTACTTACTGTTTGATGTGTGGAGCCCTGGTTAAGAAAGCCTCAAAGGGCAGGGCAAAGCAGCCTTTTTATGCAGGCTTCAATTGCACTCAGGAAACAGGCCCACTAACCCCTGATTAGGTGTTAGCAGTTCCTGAACCTGAGGGGGTTACAGAGTTCAGCAATACTACTGTGCTCAAGTACAGTTCCCCTAAAACAGCAAAAATGAAATTAAACTTGCTTTAAAAATATACACAAAACCCTTTTAAGAGCTCCCAGTCAGAGAGCTAGCAATGTAACAAAAAAAACCAAACAAAGAAACCCTCAAATCCCTACTTACTGTTTGATGTGTGGAGCCCTGGTTAAGAAAGCCTCAAAGGGCAGGGCAAAGCAGCCTTTTTATGCAGGCTTCAATTGCACTCAGGAAACAGGCCCACTAACCCCTGATTAGGTGTTAGCAGTTCCTGAACCTGAGGGGGTTACAGAGTTCAGCAATACTACTGTGCTCAAGTACAGTTCCCCTAAAACAGCAAAAATGAAATTAAACTTGCTTTAAAAAATATACACAAAACCCTTTTAAGAGCTCCCAGTCAGAGAGCTAGCAATGTAACAAAAAAAACCAAACTAAGAAACCCTAAAATCCCTACTTACTGTTTGATGTGTGGAGCCCTGGTTAAGAAAGCCTCAAAGGGCAGGGCAAAGCAGCCTTTTTATGCAGGCTTCAATTGCACTCAGGAAACAGGCCCACTAACCCCTGATTAGGTGTTAGCAGTTCCTGAACCTGAGGGGGTTACAGAGTTCAGCAATACTACTGTGCTCAAGTACAGTTCCCCTAAAACAGCAAAAATGAAATTAAACTTGCTTTAAAAAATATACACAAAACCCTTTTAAGAGCTCCCAGTCAGAGAGCTAGCAATGTAACAAAAAAAATCAAACTAAGAAACCCTAAAATCCCTACTTACTGTTTGATGTGTGGAGCCCTGGTTAAGAAAGCCTCAAAGGGCAGGGCAAAGCAGCCTTTTTATGCAGGCTTCAATTGCACTCAGGAAACAGGCCCACTAACCCCTGATTAGGTGTTAGCAGTTCCTGAACCTGAGGGGGTTACAGAGTTCAGCAATACTACTGTGCTCAAGTACAGTTCCCCTAAAACAGCAAAAATGAAATTAAACTTGCTTTAAAAATATACACAAAACCCTTTTAAGAGCTCCCAGTCAGAGAGCTAGCAATGTAACAAAAAAAACCAAACAAAGAAACCCTCAAATCCCTACTTACTGTTTGATGTGTGGAGCCCTGGTTAAGAAAGGCTCAAAGGGCAGGGCAAAGCAGCCTTTTTATGCAGGCTTCAATTGCACTCAGGAAACAGGCCCACTAACCCCTGATTAGGTGTTAGCAGTTCCTGAACCTGAGGGGGTTACAGAGTTCAGCAATACTACTGTGCTCAAGTACAGTTCCCCTAAAACAGCAAAAATGAAATTAAACTTGCTTTAAAAATATACACAAAACCCTTTTAAGAGCTCCCAGTCAGAGAGCTAGCAATGTAACAAAAAAAAAAAAACAAAGAAACCCTCAAATCCCTACTTACTGTTTGATGTGTGGAGCCCTGGTTAAGAAAGCCTCAAAGGGCAGGGCAAAGCAGCCTTTTTATGCAGGCTTCAATTGCACTCAGGAAACAGGCCCACTAACCCCTGATTAGGTGTTAGCAGTTCCTGAACCTGAGGGGGTTACAGAGTTCAGCAATACTACTGTGCTCAAGTACAGTTCCCCTAAAACAGCAAAAATGAAATTAAACTTGCTTTAAAAAATATACACAAAACCCTTTTAAGAGCTCCCAGTCAGAGAGCTAGCAATGTAACAAAAAAAACCAAACTAAGAAACCCTAAAATCCCTACTTACTGTTTGATGTGTGGAGCCCTGGTTAAGAAAGTCTCAAAGGGCAGGGCAAAGCAGCCTTTTTATGCAGGCTTCAATTGCACTCAGGAAACAGGCCCACTAACCCCTGATTAGGTGTTAGCAGTTCCTGAACCTGAGGGGGTTACAGAGTTCAGCAATACTACTGTGCTCAAGTACAGTTCCCCTAAAACAGCAAAAATGAAATTAAACTTGCTTTAAAAAATATACACAAAACCCTTTTAAGAGCTCCCAGTCAGAGAGCTAGCAATGTAACAAAAAAAATCAAACTAAGAAACCCTAAAATCCCTACTTACTGTTTGATGTGTGGAGCCCTGGTTAAGAAAGCCTCAAAGGGCAGGGCAAAGCAGCCTTTTTATGCAGGCTTCAATTGCACTCAGGAAACAGGCCCACTAACCCCTGATTAGGTGTTAGCAGTTCCTGAACCTGAGGGGGTTACAGAGTTCAGCAATACTACTGTGCTCAAGTACAGTTCCCCTAAAACAGCAAAAATGAAATTAAACTTGCTTTAAAAATATACACAAAACCCTTTTAAGAGCTCCCAGTCAGAGAGCTAGCAATGTAACAAAAAAAACCAAACAAAGAAACCCTCAAATCCCTACTTACTGTTTGATGTGTGGAGCCCTGGTTAAGAAAGCCTCAAAGGGCAGGGCAAAGCAGCCTTTTTATGCAGGCTTCAATTGCACTCAGGAAACAGGCCCACTAACCCCTGATTAGGTGTTAGCAGTTCCTGAACCTGAGGGGGTTACAGAGTTCAGCAATACTACTGTGCTCAAGTACAGTTCCCCTAAAACAGCAAAAATGAAATTAAACTTGCTTTAAAAAATATACACAAAACCCTTTTAAGAGCTCCCAGTCAGAGAGCTAGCAATGTAACAAAAAAAACCAAACTAAGAAACCCTAAAATCCCTACTTACTGTTTGATGTGTGGAGCCCTGGTTAAGAAAGCCTCAAAGGGCAGGGCAAAGCAGCCTTTTTATGCAGGCTTCAATTGCACTCAGGAAACAGGCCCACTAACCCCTGATTAGGTGTTAGCAGTTCCTGCTTCTCGGTGCAGGGCCCAACAGCCTGACTCTCCATGAGCCGCTGCATAGTGGGACCTGTGGGTGTGGGTGTTTGTGCCCCTGTCGGCCGCTGCTCTAGGGCAGAGGTTCTCAATTCCAGTCCTGGTGGGTCATACACGGTACAGGTTTTCATGCTGTCCCTAATGATATGCATGGACACATTTGCATACAATGGGGGTGGTGCATGTAAATGCATCACATACATATTTATTAGGGACATCCTGACAACCTGAATTGTGTTTGGCCCTCCAGGACTGCAGTTGGGAAACTGCTCTAGGGATTGCACATGTTTATGGTGTTTGTGCTCTGCAGGGTACAATATAGGCGTTTATGGCATGTTACTTTTACCTGCAATAAAGATTCCATCTTTATTACCATGGTTTAGTAAGGGTAAAATGAGGGGACATGGTCTGCAGGAGCCACAGCTGGGACTTGAACCTGTGACATTCTGCCCCTGAATATACTGGCTGAGTGTACTACACCAAACTGTTGCCACAGAGGCAGGTTATTCCCTGGGGATAGCATTACTGTTCATCAGACAGCCCTTGTCTGTTGTACTGCACGCAATCCACCTGAACAGGGCTTGGCCTTGGTGTGCTGTGGGAAGATGCCACTGCCCCCTCCACCACCAGTACCCCTCCGCCACCATGCTGACATGCCCTTATGCTGGTGGTGCGCAGTCCCAGGCCATCCAGTGTGCCAGTAGGTGGCTGCCTATGGTGTGGAGTCTGGGGTAGAGGGTGCCTACATTGACATCCACGCTTCCCCCCGGCACCACCTGTCAATGTTATGTGCCCTTTGGGGTACCTGCTGGGTGATGTCCGCTGGGACAATGTGGGTCACACACTCGTGGGCATGTTTGCCCTTGGTCAGTTGCTGGCTTGCTGTTTTTCTGTTTCTGTGTTCCTATGTGCCACCTAGGCATCTGCCTGGTACATCCTGTGCCCCAGCTGCCCCACTGCATGTCCCACCTTCAGCCCCCTGTGCCCCATTTGCCCCATCATGCCCTCTCATACTTGGCCACTATGCTGCTGCTGCTGCACATGTATCACTACTATCATTTTTCTTGGTTTCCCTGCCTTTGCTTTACATTGCTGACTGAAATGGTTTCTCTCTCCTGCAAATGTGCCTCTAGTGCGAGGTTTTCACTGGCGCTAATTTTCAGACTTTTATTTCACGGCATTAGTGTGCATGGAGCCTCTCCCCGCCCACTCTCCGCCCATTGACCCCGTCTCTCCACCCCTAGGGAGCCGTACTCCGCTCTCTGAGGGGCCTTACTCCACCCTCTGCACACCTTAACGCCGCCGGCCACATTATTGCGCGATACGTGACGTTCTCGCACGGTAATGTGCCATTATCGTGCAATAACGCCACTTATCGTGCGATAATGTTGCAGCTGTGACTTTAGCGCCGTTTAGTAAACATACTCCATAGAGTTAGTTAGTTTTTTTTGTGTGGTAGTCTTTTTTGCTTTATAGATAGCTTCCTTGTAGGATTTCAGGGTTGACATGTATATGTGTTTGTTTTCTGGGGATTGTGAGTGGTTTTATGGAAGTTTGCTAGCAAGTGTAAGTGGAGAGTAAGGTTGAGAGGAAGGGAGTGTTAGGAAGAAAATAGTAATAAGGGATGAGGTGAAGGTCTGTGAGAGTAAAGAGGAGTTGAAGGATTTTATTTATTTTTCCTGAAGTTTAATGAGGTTTGGGAAAGGGAAGTTAGAGAGTTAGGAAAGGTGTGTTTTGTTGTATGGTATGCCCATAGCATAGTAGAAAACCCCCTTTTATCAAGGGATTAAGGATATTTAAAGCAATTATTATGGAAAATCCTGAATAAGCGTGTGTTAGTAGGAAGGTAAGTTCTTATAGGCAAACAGAGAATTGAGAGAGAGGAAAGATATATATGTGATCAAAATCAACTGAAAGTTCCTGTAATTGAAGAGAATGGGATGTTTATGAAGGAAAATTGGGGAATGAATGGACGAGTGAATCTATTGGTGCAAGTGAGGGCTGAATGGAAAGATAGGAGGGTAATAGAAAAATCCAAGTTATAAATCTCCCTGTTTAATGTACATTACCAAGTTTAAGTTATAATGTAAACCGCTTTGTCTGAAATGATAAAGCGGTATAAAAAAACAGTTAAATAAATATATAATAGAGAAACTTGTTATTCTAAGGGGCATGTTTACTAAACATTCCTAACGTGCGGGGCCGTGCTAGTGTGCCTGTGCCATATAAGGAGTGGGCGGTTCAGGCAGAAAATAGAAAAAAAACGTTAGTAAGCAACCGGACGTGTGTGCGTCGCGCTAATGTGCGGGGGTCGACATTAGCGCGTGAAAAGGCAAAGTGGCGCGCTGCTGAGTATACAAAACAACAGAGCCGTGGTACAACGGTGAAGACACTGACCAATGGTGCAGGGGCCATGGGTTCAATCCCCCAGTGTGCGCAACGACAAAGGTCAGCTGAGGCAGTAACTGTAATGATTAACATTGTTTTAGGAGGCAAATTAATTTGGAACGGCATAAGGCGGCGCACAGTTAGTTTTGGGCAGCAGAAGGCGGCGCACTGGTCCCCTTGGGCTGCAGAAGGCGGCGCGCTGATAGGCACAAGGCGGCGCGCTGATGCACAAGCACAGGAACAGAGCCACAGCACAATGGTTAAAACACTGACCAATGGTGCAGGGATCAGGGGTTCAACTCCTCGCAATGCCCAGTGAAAAATGCCTGCTGAGGCAGTATGTATTATGTTGTGGAGTGCTGTAGGAGGCTGTATAATTTTATTTTGTTATCACTACTAGCAAACGCACTCTCCCAGCATGTTAACATACGGCGGCCCATAAGGCACATGTTACAGTGCACTGTTCACCAAGGCACCCTTGAATGACCCCTATAGGGCAGCATGTATGTTGCGACACAGGATAATGTATAGTGCACCCTATAGGGATGGCAACCATAAGGTGGCCTACAGGGCGCCCTATGAAGCACCCTCAGAGGCACCTAATGGGTATAGTAAGCTGAGGGTGGTCTTGCCGGCATAGACATATGTACAGTAAATAAAAATAAAGCTGTGGACAGCCCTACCAAAGGGCCCCACTGTGGGTTTGAACCCATGACCTCTGGCTACACAGGCAGTGATGTAACCATTGCACTACAGCTCCATAGCTGTAAGCAAGCCCCTGGCTGGCTGCAGATAGCCTACACGTCACCTCACAGACAGTCTGCTGGTGTCAACAGGATAGGGTTAGGCCACCCGTACCCATGATGCACTGCACATGCAAATTAGCTGTCCGCAGATGGACACAAGATGGGGAATGCACCCCCACAGCACCTCGGCCCTGTTGGGGGAAGTGACCGGGTGCACCCACACAGCACCTTGGCCTAGTAGGGGGCACTGACCGGGTGTTTTACTGGCACAGAGTAGCCACACACCGTTACATCGTGCGGGTACTGTGCTCACCCTGAGTGTGCAATGAGGTGGCCAGGACCAGGTCAACAACACCTGCCATGGCTGATGGAGGTCAAGCGGGCGTTCCAAAGCAGTGTTAATGTGTAAGATAGCTAGTTTCTGCACAAACACCATGGATATCCCTGTCTGCTGCCATCAGGCACCCCCCCCCCCGTGGCAAACATGGTCCCCATCAAGGGATCCACACTCTACCTCCCTGCAAAGGTGGCAGTAGAGGGCAACATCAAACCCAGTCCTGCGGAGGAACACCACCACCCCCCCCCCCCAAGGCAGGCAGCTCCATACACAGCCATAACACAATAGCAGACAGACATAAGCCCAGGGTATGGTAAGCTGCACTCCACCACCAGATATTCCCCTGCAGCAAGCCAACAGCCACTGCACCCTGCAAGCCATTATAGCAAGACATTTACCAGCTACAAACAGTCTGCTGGTTAGTCCATAGTGCATGTTCCCAATGGAGATGCATGCACCCAGAACTGGGCTGTCTGCATACACAGCAAGCAGATAGATCAGTGACTGGGCCCCAAAGAGAAACCCATATCTATCACATGAGAGAACTACTATACAGCACTATGGGGGGGCCTAGCCATGCTGTGGTCACTGCACAGTCAGGGTGAGCGTGATCCCCCAGAAGGACATGCTTTGGCCACCCTGTCTGTGTAGGTGGTGGCCGGACACTACAATATCCCAGCCAATGTCCCTGCCAGGGCCCTATGCCCAGTGCAGATGCATCCTGGCCACGCCACCCTGCCCTGGCTATACCCATGGTACCTTGCACCTCATTATGCACATTGACTGGCCAATACTGGCAACAGTGCTGGCAGTGCGGGCTGTTGAAGGGGCTTGCAGCCAACACCCACTGTATAGACAGACACACACTTCCACACCTCTGCCATCATGGTGCTACGATTGAGGGGGTAAGTAGCCTTGCCCACCAAACCGGTCCTGAGCACGGCAAGGCATGGATATGGTACGCATTACAGCTGGTGGTCACTCCCCAGGGTGGTAAGCACCGTCAGAGGCCAGGCCTGGAGCATGCCCCGCAAACACCTAACAGATTGTTTGGATGGGGTCAACTAGCAGTATGTACGTAACGTATGGATAACTGCCTGCCTGTGCTCCTAGCAAACGTCTCCGAGCTGTGTACCGTATACCTCAGGTGTAGGGTGACATTGGTAAGTTATGCAAGTGCTCGTTTTGGGTGCTGCATGCACGGTCCAATGTTCTGCCTTTCCAGGAGACATTGGCCAATGGGGCCTGTGGGTGTGGGTGTGTCTGCCCTTGATGGCTGCTGCTTTACGGCACAGATTCCCAACTCCAGTCCAGGTTTGCATCACACTGTTCGGGTTTTCCTGCTATCCCTCATGAATATGCATGGGCTACATCTACATGCCATGGGGGTGGTGCATAGATATACAGCACAGGCATTTGTATGAGTGTCAGCATGGAACCTGACTGGTGTGTGGCCCACCAGGACTGCATTTGGGTGATTCTGCTCTAGGTACTGCCCTTGTTCATGGTGTCTGTGCTCAGTGGGGTAAAAGATAGATGTCTTACCATTGCATATGTCCCCGCCATGAAAGGTGTGTCCTTACTATCACTGTTTAGTTGTGGGAAAAATATGTGGGCAGGATTGGCAGTAGCCCCAGCTTGGCTTTGAACATGTGACCTTCTGTTCTTGTATGCACTGTCTGTGTGCACTGCACCACTGTTTAGCCACAGATTGGTTGGATTCCCTGGACTGTCCATGACTGTGGATCCGGCAGGACCTGTCTGTTGCAGTGGACTGTGCCAGCCTGCACATGGCTAGGCCTCTGTCTTCTGTGGTTAGCAGCCACTGCCCCCTGCACCACATGTACTTGTCCGCCAACATGCTGGCATGAACTTCTCTCAGAAAAAGCAGTTGACCTGATTGCAATGTGGCAGTATGGGACTGCATTTGGGGGACTTGGCTGTAGGTAATGCCCATTGTTGTGGTGTGTGTGCGGTGTTGGGTAAAATATGGGTGTTTTCCCCATGCATACAGGGGTGTCTGCGCTATCTTTATTTAGTGGTGGGTAAAATATAGGGACTGGGCTGGCAGGTGCCCCAGCTGGGTTTTGAACCTCTGCCCTCTGGTCCTAGAGGTAATGACTCTGTCTGCTGTACCACACTTTGGCCACAGAGACAGTTCAGCCCCTGGAGGCAGTAAGCCTGGCAGGATGGAGTCACAAACCCTGCTCTACGCAATTCTACTGTGGGCATATGCACCCTGTCTGGTGACAAACGTGCACATAAACCCCGGAAATGACCACGGGAAATGTGGGACAAAATATCACCACGCTGGGCAACAGTGATATTAATGGGCAACCATAGCAAACACTCCCAGGAAAGCTCCAAAACGTGGAAATGTTTTTTGGAAGAGTCTCCTCTCAGTAGACCCTTCCAAAATTCATTTCTTTTTTCTGGAGTTTTGCTGGGTGTGATTTCTGTATTTGCCCATCACTATAACTGTTCCCCAGCTGAATTACTATTTTTAATAGTTCTGTTGTGGTCATTTTCTATTTTTATTTTCACTTTTGTGCTGTGCACATGTATCACACTGCTCACGTTTTGCTGGTTTCCCCGGTTTTCCTGTACATTGCTGACGGAAATGGTTTCTCTTCCCTTTAAATGCTTTCTACCGCGAGTGTTTCACTCGCGGTAGTTTTTACATGCAAATTCGGGCCCGATACTGTGCGGGGAGCCTCTCCCCTCCCACTCTCCACCCATTGACCCCGTCCCTCCGCCCCTCCGGAGCCTTCCTCCGCCCTCCTTTCGCCGTTCCACGCCTCTATCGGACATTTGCGGGCCCGCACTTATACGGGGCCCGTTAGTGAGCTGCGTACCTGTGCGGGGGTGACACGCATGTGTGCGGGGCGTTTAAACGCGTTTCTGCGCGTTTCAGTGCCGCGTTGCCGTGCGCTATTTTGCGGCGCGCTATTTTGCGGATTTTAGTAAACATGCCCCTTAGTTTGGTTTTTTTTGTTACATTGCTAGCTCTCTGACTGGGAGCTCTTAAAAGGGTTTTGTGTATATTTTTTAAAGCAAGTTTAATTTCATTTTTGCTGTTTTAGGGGAACTGTACTTGAGCACAGTAGTATTGCTGAACTCTGTAACCCCCTCAGGTTCAAGAACTGCTAACACCTAATCAGGTGTTAGTTGGCCTGTATCCTGCGTGCAATGGAAGCCAGCAGAAAAGGCTGCTTTGCCCTGCCCTTTGAGGCTTTCTTAACCAGGGCTCCACACATCAAACAGTAAGTAGGGATTTTAGGGTTTCTTAGTTTGGTTTTTTTTGTTACATTGCTAGCTCTCTGACTGGGAGCTCTTAAAAGGGTTTTGTGTATATTTTTTAAAGCAAGTTTAATTTCATTTTTGCTGTTTTAGGGGAACTGTACTTGAGCACAGTAGTATTGCTGAACTCTGTAACCCCCTCAGGTTCAAGAACTGCTAACACCTAATGCTCCACCCCTTGCCTTAAAGACACACTGCCCAGTCAATGCGGAGATTTAAACCCCCAGGCTCAACAGTACGGAGCCTATAAATCCACTTCTGCTCACACATTAAAAGGGACTGCTCCCTACTCTTTCCTCCCCGACCTGCCAAAACTTGATCTAAACAAAAACAACGCAACTCTCCAAAATGATGTTGAAATGCAGCACAATGTGGAACCAAAGGTGCCTCCCGAACAGAGCACTTGAGCCGGCTCCTATGCTCAATGATGCGTTTCCGAAACGTCTGACAAGTTCTGCCTACATACAGAAGGCCACAGGGACACATTACCCCATACACAACGAACATGGAATCACAGGAGGTCTGATGCCTAAGCTTATACTGAACCCCATGGTAAACCAATTGAGAAAGCTCACTAGACACCTCACAAATGGAGCAGTGACCGCACAGACGATGACCCTGTGCTCGAACTTCAGTGGCACCAAGTGAACGCAAGCGAGAGGGACTCAAAATCTCCCTCAAGTTGCGTTGGCGCTGCCATACACACCGCACGGTCTTATTCGCCAAACAAGGCACCGTGTGCAATATCCCCACGTGTTTCCGCACAATCCGCTGAATAGAAAAACTGAAGGGGGAATATTTTGAAATTAAATTAATACAATCCCCTACAGCCGAAGTGTCTCCTCTAATGTGTGAGCAGAAGTGGATTTATAGGCTCCGTACTGTTGAGCCTGGGGGTTTAAATCTCCGCATTGACTGGGCAGTGTGTCTTTAAGGCAAGGGGTGGAGCATTTAGTCGGGGGATTCCTGTTGACGTCAAGGGCAGGTATGTATTTCAGTCCGGGGTGTCCGGTTGGGTTTGAGCATGCGCGGCGTTTTTTGCGGCACCGTTGAGGTGCTAGTTTGGCTGCTGTGGAAAAGTAAGTTTACTTTTGTTGTTTGCATTGTTTGTTGGGAATGGGTTGTTCGTGGTTTTGGCTTTTGTAAAGTATGTCTGGTCTGGTTTTGTTTGTTTCTTGTTTTTCAGTATTATCCCCTGATGCAGCGAGTGTTTCTCGTGAAACGTATAAGAACATAAGACATGCCATACTGGGACAGACCGAGGTCCATCGAGCCCAGTATCCTGTTTCCAACAGTGGCCAATCTAGGTCATACGTACCTAGCAATATCCCCAAAAGACACAGGTTCCTCAATGCTTGTACTGGGTCAAGCATTGATATCCTGGGTCCCTTTTTAATAGTGGTTTATGAGCTCTACAGTGACGTCGGGGTAGCGGCTTGACTTCAACTTCTGTTTCAAATCATCATGCAAAAGCTAAGTTGTTTGAGAGTTGATGCAGCCGCTCATTCATTATACTGTATTGAAGTCTGTGCTACATAGTGGAAGTGGTGGCAGTGGGTCGTTGATGTGAACGGGCTTTCCTGTTGAGAGGCGATATCTGGACTCACGTCTCGATACTATTTGCCATTGCCCTTAAGAAGCTGAGACCTTGCTGACCACAGTGTATTATTCCGCTTTTGTAGCCACTTACATATACATTTTGTGGGAAACAATCATTTTTGTAGTGTTGCCATCAAGAAACACATTGTTGTGATTGGGGTGAGTTTTTTATTATATTGTTATTTTCACTCCACAACGTACCCTGAATAACTGTTTGGTTCCTCTCCAGGAACATGCACTATGGACTAGCTAGCAGACTGTCTGCAGTTAGTATGTGTCTGGCTGGAACACCTTGCAGGGTGCAGTGGCTGGAAAATGTTGGGGGCAGCTGAACATTTCCAGGCCTTTGGTCTGCTTGCCTTGTCTTATGAATGTGTACAGATCTGCATTGACTGCCCTGTAGGGTGTCTGTTCCCCAGCAGGACTGGGGTTGATAGCCCCTCTGCTGCTACCATTGCAGGGAGGTAGAATATGGATCTGTTGGTGGGGGATCTTGTTTCCCACCCTGAGCAACAGAGGGTGGGTTGGGTGGTGGTACATAATCTGCCTATGGGTCCAAACACCCTACCCTTCACCTACACCATGGCACCAACAGAGGACATGCACTATTCTGTGTGCATCATAGCCCATAAGGGCTAAACATGACTCAGAAATACAGATGTATCCTAGGTGTGTCTGCAGGAACTACCTATCACTCACACTCACTCACTAGCACTGATGGGGACCTACAGCATGGCCTATTTCAGCCATGAAAGGTGCTGTGGACCTGGTGCTGGGCGTCCCACCTCACCCTCAGGGTGAGCACGGTACCCACACAACGTGATGGTCTGAAGCTACTCTGTGCCAGTAACACACACGGTCAGTACCCCCTACCAGGCTGAGGTGCTGTAGGGATGCACACTGTCAGTTCCCCCTACCAGGTCGAGGTGCTGTGGGGGTGCATACCCCATCTTGTGATCATCTGTAGACTGCTGATTTGCATGTGCAGTGCATCATGGGTACAGGTGGGTTAACCCTATCCTGGTAACCACAGCAGACAGTTTGTGTGGGGACCTGCAGTCCTTCTGTAGCCAGCCATGGGTTTGTTAGTAGCTGTAGCCCACTGGTTACTTCACTGCCTGTGGAACCAGAGGTCATGGGTATGATTCCACAGTGGGGTTATTTGATAGGTCTGTCTGAGGCATTTTCTTTTTTAATTTAAATTAGTTCTGCCAGCAAAAACACCCTCACAGTGCTGTAACCTTAAGGTGCCTCATAAGGCGCACTATAAAGCGCTCTATAAGGTGCCCTATAAAGCGCCCTATTAGGCGCCCTATAGGGAACATTATAAGGTGCCTTGGCGGACAGTGCACTTTATAATGTGCCCTCTGGAGTGCCTTATGGGGCGCCTTATGCGGCACCTTAGGTTACGGCACTGTGAGGGTGTGTTTGCTGGCAGCACTAATTTAAATTAAAAAAGAAAATGCCTCAGACAGCACTGATTTAAAGTAAAGGGTAATACCTCAGACAGCTTTACTCATCAAGCCCACTGGGGGATCAAACTCATAACCCCAGCTTTATCAGTCAATGTATTAACCATTGTGCTACAGCTCTGTTGCTGTGTTTGTAGTTTAGCGCGCCTAATTAAGGCTAACGCGCATTAACATGCCACTGCTCCCTCTATCGCACTAAAACATACCTTATTGCATGATAACCCTAAATGCTACCTTAAGACCGGAACGTCCACTACCTTATATGGCATCCTGCACAGTAACGCCAGGCGCACGTTAAGACTGCTTAGTAAACATACCCCTTTGTTTCAAGATGAGTTACTTCTCCTCCTTCCTACTACATCTGGGTACTTTTCTAAGTTATAAACATACATTTTTTACTCTTTACAAAGCTTTTTATTAGAATTTTCAACACAAAATCACATATGTATTACCTCAGCAGACTTTTGGGAAGCTTTTGGCACTTGAAAATCACTTTAGATTGCACTTGAGAATTGCCATAAATCACAACATTATTTAAACCTACAACTTTCTAAAATGCATTTATTAGGATTCAGAAACCCCAAAACACAACCACAGAACTTTCTTTTTTACAGTTTAATCTTCAAAAATAGACTTTTTTGGAATTGGACTGTTTTTGCCCTAGGCCATGCCCCTTTTGACTGTCTTACACCTTAATGCCGTGAATCATGGCCAAAATAAACATTTAAAATTAAAATAATTGCTTCTTAGGGCTTCTTAAGCCTTGACAAATCCTCCGGCACCCCTGAAAAATTAAAATTTTTATTTTGAATTTTGGACATTTTTGGCCCACTTTTCTGGGGCTCCAGCTCATTTAAGGCCAGCTCTGCTCACTCAGCTTAGGCCTGCAATAGGCCTACAAACTGTGCAGCCTCTTAACTCTGCCACTAGGTTTTCTCTACAAAGCACGGACATGGGCATGGGCAACCATCCGGACCTCCCGCCCCCATGGAGCAGCCACAATATCTATGGCCCCCTAGCAGCCACATACAAACATTGAGGACAGCCATGGACATTATGGCTGCCCTCCAATGCCTCCTGCCACTACAATAACATCCCCAAGCCCAGGGAAAAGCATCCAGGGATCCCTGCATCCAGCCCCAACATCCCCTCTGCCTCCCCACACCTTCCCTCGGCTCACCAACAGTTTTCTTTTCCTTTAAAAAACAAACAAACAATGCTGCTCCCCTCACCACCTCTGTGGAAACAAGAGAGATGGAAAGGAAATTAAAGAACTGCCACTTCTCCCACTCCTGCGAACCCCCCAGGTATTTAACATTATTTATTATCATCCATCGGGTTACAGTATTGTTGTCTCTGCAAGTCCTGGGGCAGCAGGAGCGGGGGCTGGCTCAAGGGGTGGGGGGGAGGACACAAAGAATAAAGCCCCCTGAAAGAAATGAAAAATAAAACAAAAGCTTGGTGTGCATGCCCCAGTTGTCCCACAGCAATAAGTGTAAGCTGATTCTTTCTTTTTTTGTTTCAGTCTTAGGCACAAAGACATCATGTTAACACCAGCACTCATGCAGTCCACCTTTTGAAGCCTGGGGTTGCTATATACAGTCAGTTTAACAGGTGACATCTCTTGCTGTAATTTCTGTGGTGCTGTACGAGACTTCACTGCTAGGGCCTTGAATGCTATTTCTAGCGCAAGCTCCTTTTCTCCCAGTTATCTCCCTTAGCTTTGATTTACTGAAGGATGCACTGTGTGATGCAAAACTTACAGCTTCGCCAAAATCATCAAGTATTAGCTTATCCGGTGGTCACCAGTCTACATATATTATTCACTTTCATTAATCCTTCTGTTCTTGTTAGTTCTGCAAACCCTCTATCTTTTCTGCTGGAGGTTTTTATTCTCAAATTACTTTTCACACTTACTTTATATATAGGAAAGCTATTTCACAGTCTTAAATTTGGCATAGAAAATGACTTCAACATAGTTATTAGTGTGTGTTCTGTACACTCTAAAATGATGCAGTTCTTTCAAGATAACATTTCCAAAATGTGGTTTTCTATGTGATTTCCACTTCTCCTGACCTACTTATGCAACACACATTAAAACTGGATGAATTTCTTGAGGCCTTTATTTCATACATATAAAACTCAGCCGGAGGGGAACCTTAAAACGAAAGGGTATGTTTACAAAGCAGCGATAGTGGCTTCTGTGTGATATCGGTGCCGTGGCCCCATTACCTTCAATGGGGCCACGGCTACGATACTGTATGGAACCACTACCACTGCTTAGTAAACATACCCCTAAGATTCCATGAGCCCAAATTTGAAAAGGGCTGATATTTCTATGCCATGGTGGTCAGCTGCAGCATTTAGATATTGTTGGGATATTCAGGGGATGGTAATTGCCACTGAATTTCCAGACTGAGCTTAGCCAATCTGGATGCAGTGAATACTGAGCGGATAACATTGATTTTCAGCCAGCACTTACCTGGCTAGCCTTGCTTTTAATGCAGCATGAGTCATCTAGATACGTTCCGGCTGAAAATCAACACTATCTGGATAGCGGCAGTACCTCTGCCTATGCACCACTTCCGCATTAGCTAGATAGTGCCAGAGCAGTCTGTGCATTCAATGGCACTATTCGGACAATGTTGCTGAATATTTTGCTAAGCAGTCTTATCTGGATAAGCCCCAGTGTGCTCTTATATATATCCCCTGATGTCTAAGGGGGACTTATTCAGCCTTCGGGGTGGAATCAGTCCACTGACCAGTCGCCAGCCCCAGACAAGCAGGGCCAACTTCAGAATTGGCCCTATACATCTGGGGCTGCAGACCTCCCACTGCCCGCCCTAACTCGACCTCCACACCACCCCCTCCAGCCCCTGTCTAAGCCTCCCCATAAAAACTCCTAGTTTGTATGGGGGGAGGTTTAGTCAAGGACAGCAAGGGGGGTGAATAGCGGGGATGAATGTCCTAACGGGTTGTCCATCCCCACTATTCGTGGGACAGAATGACGGCCCAGTGATACTCCCCATACAAAAGTGAATGATAGCATAGATTAATATGTTGGCTTTTCAGGATGATACTTTTGAATTTCAATACTCCAGGGTCATGTTTGCAGGGGGTGCATGCGTTTTTGGCATCACAATAAAAAGTAGTGCAGGACCTTGTGCTAAAAAACACATGCTATCCAGGAAGCTCATGTCTGGGTGGCACCTGGATAAGGTGTGGGCATTCCCACCCCCTGTGCCTTCAAAGCTCGCGCTGCTGGTGCTTGGCATGGAGCACCTACCACCAGCACAATGGGTGGCAGCAGTTGCTCCTCGTGGTGGTATTACCATGATGAACTGTGCTAAATTCAGGGGGACATCTGTCTCCATCCCCAGCATTTAGCGCAGTGTCCCATGCTAGTAATTTGGCCCAAACCTGCATTACTAGCATGGAGCTTAATAAGCATACCTCTATGTGGCTTATTTTAAAAAATATTTCTGCCTATTCTCTGTATATAGGAAAAAATTATTTATTGACTAATTTAGAGGACAATTTTCATAGACTGTCAATGCATAACTTGGGGAGTTAGGAGTCTAAACTGGTTCCTTTGAAAACAGACTAGTGCTGATTTAGGTGCCAAAAAAATGGGCAGCTACAAGAGCGGAGTTAGATATATATGGGCCTGATTTAATAGAATAATTTTCCAGAAACTCATACGAGTAAATATTCAAATGCCATGGTCGGCATATGTTTTTTTAAACACCTGCTGCCTCATTTAAATATTTTACACTATCCAAAAAAGTGGTGGCAGTGAATATATGTAGAGAGTGGTTACCACCACCACCACCCTATGTATAGTGATGATCGCCTTTACCTGAGGTTCAAATATCCTGAATAGAGTGGTCCATTTTGCTTGCGGCAATTGCCGGTTTTGTGGAATCACATTGGAGGGTTCAACTTAGGGGTATGTTTACTAAACTGTCTTAATGTTACCGGCGTTAGTTTCAGTCTTACTGTGACAAATGCCATATAAGGTAGTGGGCGTTCCAGTGTTAAGGTAGCATTTTGGGTTATCACGCAATAAAATCCGTTATCTCATGATAGAGGGAGCCGTGGCACGTTAACGCGCGTTAGCCTTAATTAGGCACGCTGACCAGCAAGCACAGAGGTAACAGTGGTTAATACATTGACTGCTGGTACAGTGGTCATGAGTTTGATCCCTCAGTGGGCTCAGTTAAAAGACTGTCTGAGGCAATCCCTTTTCCTGCTTGTAACAGTCAGACACATCCCAACAATTTGCACTGCCAGCCAAAAAAGCCTCACCCAGTGCCACAACCTAATGAAACTTTTAGGGCGCACCATAAGGCACATCATAAAGCACCACGTCATCCAAGGCAGGTCATAATGTGCTCCAGAGAGCGGAAGGAAAGGTTGGCACCCTCCAAGGCAGCGTATAAGGTGCCCCATAAGCTGGCCAAACCTAAGGTGCCATGAAAGATGCCCCAGGGATGCCAAGGTGACACAGGAGATGGTGCCCAGGGGCACAAAGGTGCCGCAAAGTCACAAGCATGAAATGTATGGCTCAAACACAGATGTAACCATAACACTGGACAGAGCACCAAGGAAAGGCAATGAACAAGTGATGGAAGGAAGTAGAAGACGGAGCTCATGGACCAGCCAAATCTGCATGCAGCCCATGTGGCAGCAGGTAAAGTGGAGAAACATATCGGGGGCAACTGTACCGATGTACAGGGTGATGGTAATGTACAGTGCAACAATGACAGTGTGTGGCAGAGGATGGGGATACGTGTCCACCAGAGGAGGTAGAGGTGGCAGGATAAGTGCAATGTGTAATGGGACTGGAGCCATGGAAGATGCAGCCTTAGAAAAAAACCCTGTTTTGCATAGAGCTGAGAATGTGCAGAGAGTGCAGTTGCATCGCAGTACAGCCAGAGGGGGCAAGAGTAATCCCACAGAGGCTGAAGCAACGTGCTCAGACACTGATTGCATTAGTGGAAATCAGTTGCACCTGAGGCCAAGCCCGGGACGTTCAAACCAAAACTCCCTTTATAAGGAGAAACAGAGAGCAGCAAGACGGAAAGGGAGAGGAACGAAGGAGAAAGAGGAGAAGGTAGAGAACCTACAGCACCTGCAGTACGTGCAGGACAAGAGGAACGTGGAACAGGAGAGATTCCATGCAGAGCCAACCCAGAGGGACAGAATCCAGAGGAAGTTTACTCAGATGGATAGAGTCCAGAGGGGTAGAGCACAGAGGGACAGAGTCCAGAGAAAAGCTGCCAGAAGAAACAGTTTATTTGGTAGGAGTGACTCTCCCAGCCCAAGTAACTTTGTTGGATCAGGATTACAAGGAACAAGGAAGAGAGGTTCCTATTATAAAGAGACCTTTTCAGAGAACCCCACTGATTGGGAATCCTTACCAGGTTTTGCTGAATTCCATGAAAGCAAAGCACTGCACAGAAAAGCCTATCTCCCAAAAGAAGTACGTCAGAAGGAGAGCTCTAGGTGTGGCAATTCCAGGAAGCCAAGGTATGCTGAATCTTTAATTCTAAAGGAAAGCCTTGCTAATAGAAACCCTGATAAAGCAGCTATTCCCTATAAGGGGAGGGGAAGCAAAGCAGAGCTTTTTAATACCTCACAGCTGAACAGGAAGGTTTTACTGGAAGCAAGATAAGCCCTGTAAGTTTCTAACAGGGAGTGAAAACTACTACTCAAGGGAAGAAGCTAGTGACGCAGAGTCTATGGAAACTGAATGTGAGAATATTATTCCCATGCCTCAAGAGGAATCCATGGACTGTAATTTCTGTTCTGAAACTAGTATTGAATCCTTGCTAGAATTGTAAATAGAAAAGAACTGTGCAACAGATGGTGAACCTTATAACCGTTTGTTTGCTGAATTGTTTAAATTGCTTTGAACTAAAAGAAGCCTCAGCTAGGACTTGCATTCAACTGTGAAGCCTATAACAGTTATCTGCTTGAATATTGGTGGAACCCCTTTTGATAAAGAGAGGA
This sequence comes from Ichthyophis bannanicus, assembly GCA_033557465.1. Lineage (NCBI taxonomy): Eukaryota > Metazoa > Chordata > Amphibia > Gymnophiona > Ichthyophiidae > Ichthyophis > Ichthyophis bannanicus. The sequence goes on from CM066049.1 coordinate 49,358,415, forward strand.
CTGTCTTTATTTTCTACTTGTCTTAGTGAATCATTGCGTTACAGGGGAAATAAAGCCTTGTTACCCTACACTCTTGGCTTGGATCATTTGTGCTCAAGGATCTTGAACTACAAGGACCAGAATGCACTAGGCCTTTAAAGTCACATCGCTCCTTAAAAAATAATAAATGCGCCGGATGCCCTTATAGCCACTGGGGGCACCTGGTGACAAATGACAGGAGGACAGAGGAGAGCAGTGCCATGCAGAGCAGACACAGGAGAGGCAAGCATGAAGAGCAGCAATGCAGAAAAGTGCGCCAGTGCAAGACATGGGGTAGCAGCCTGCACAGTAGGGCAGGACGCCACACAGCTGACACACACACATAGACAGACAGAAGGAAGGATGGCAACAGTGATAAGGGTATAATGTGGCGGCGGCACAGATCTGCACAGATATAACTGTTACACAAATGAAACGTAGTTGTGTAGGACAACCATAAAAAAAAAGGGAACAGAGAGGAATGGAACCCATGACCTCTGTTACTGAAGTCATTGCATTAACCATTGTGCGACATCTCTATGGGAGGTATCATACCAATGACTGGCTACAGAAAGAATGCACGTCACCATAAAACTGTCTGCTGTGGCTACCAGGATAGGATAGAACCAACAGTACCCATAATGCAATTCACATGCAGAACAGCAGTCTACATCTGCTTACCAGATGGGGTATCCACCTCTACAGCATGTAAGCTTGGTAGGGGGGAATGACCATGCGTGTTACTGGCACAGAGTACCCACAGACCATGCCAATGTGTGTGTTCTGTGCTCACCCTGAGGTTGAGGTGGAGTGACCAGCACCAGGTCCGCAGTACCTGGGTTGTTTGAGGTGGGTTGTGCTGCAGGTCTCCATCAGTGCTAGTGTGTGATAGGTATTTGTTGCAGACACCTTTAGGAGATCTATTTGTCCATTTGTAATTGCTGGTCATGTCTGGCTCTTGTGGACCATGATGCACACAACATAGTGCATATCCACTGTGCTTGCAATGGTCACCTGTTTAAGGAGCAGGGATGTGTCAGGGTTCACGTGGTGACAATGTACTTAGCAAACTGCCCTCTCTGGGTCAGGGTGGGGGGACATGATCTGCCCCCAAAAGACCCGCACTCTCACCCTTTGCAAGGGGGGCAGTGGAGGTACATGAGGACAAGCTGTGGGACCAGCAATCCCAGTCCTGGTGGCGAACAGACAGCTGCTGAGGATCTGTACTTGGGACAGGGCCATTGGCAGATAGATAGTGGGCCCAGTCAGCTCAGCTGCCCCCCCCCCCCCACTACGATCTGACATTCACCAGCAGAGAGCAGTCAGTGTGCACCTGCTGCACCCTGCAAGGTGGTGTGGTCATATACATGCTAACTGCAGACAGTCTGCCAGCTAGCACATAGTGCATGTTCCTGGAGGAACTGTGTCCGCCAAAAACTGGAATGTCAGCACACGCACCACACAGGTATGTCAGTGATTGAGCCCCAGAAAAGAGAACCCATAAATATCATTTCAGAGAAATACTGTATAGTACTATGGAGGAACCTAGCCATGCCGTGGTCAGGGTGAGAGCGACCTCCCAGCATGACATGCTGTGGTGGTCAGGCACTACAATGTCCCAGTAATTGCCCTATACCCTGTGCAAATGCATCCTGCCCATGCCACCCTGTCCGGGCCATACCCACAGTGCCTTGCTCCTCATTATGCACATTGTCAGGCTAACACTGGAAACAGTGCAAGCAATGTGGGCTCAGTAAGGTGTAGGCAGCCACAACACACTGGATAGACAGACAAACACTCCCACATCTATCCCAGCATTGTGCAAATATAGAGGTTTGTGGCATCCCTGGCCGCCACACCAGTCCTGGGCACAGTGCGGGCATTGCTATGGTACACAATACTGTTAGGGTCACTCCCCGGGGTGGTAAACACTGTCAGAATCAATAACTGAAACACACTTCACAGATATCAGAAAGGTTGCTATGATGAATCTCTAACAACAAATTGTGTTTAACTTAGGATTTGTTAGCTGACATTAATCATAGCAACCTTTTGATATATGTGGAACGTGTTCCCAAGTTTAGGATGGCATTGCTAAGGTATGCAGGTGCCAGTATTGGGAGATGCTGCTCTGTGCAGGGCCCACAGCCTGACTCTCCATGAGGCTTTGGATAGTGGAGCCTGTGGGTGTGGGTGTTTATGCCCCTGTTGGCCGCTGCTCTAGGGCAGAGGTTCCCAACTCCAGTCCTGGTGTGCCAAACACTGTTCAGGTTTTCATGCTGTCCCTAATGAATAAGCATGAGATATATTTGCATACAACGGGGGCACCGCATACAAATACAGCACAGGCATATTTATTAGGGACAGCATGAAACCTGAATGGTGTTTGGCCCTCCAGGACTGCAGTTGGGAAACTCTGCTCTAGGGATTGCACATGTTTAAGGTTTCTATGCTCTGTATGTTAAAATATAGGCGTTTCAGGCTTGTTTATTTTATCTGCAATAAAGGTTCCATCTTTATTACCACGGTTTAGTACTGGGAAAAATATGGGGACAGGGTTGGCAGGAGCCACAGCTGGGACTTGAGCTTGTGACCTTCTGCTCCTGAACACACTGGCTGTGTGTACTGCACCACACTGTTGCCACAGGGACAGTTCATTCGCTGGGGATACCATGACTGTTTGTCAGACAGACCCTGCCTGTTGCAGCGGACGGCATCCACCTAAATGGGGCTTGGCCATGGTTTGCTGTGGTCAGATGCCACTGCCCCCTCCGCCACCATGCTGCAATGCCATTATGCCGGTGGTGCTGGTGGTGCGCAGTCCCTGGCCATCCAGTGTGCCAGTAGGCAGCTCCCTATGGTGTGGGTTCTCAGGTAGGGGTGCCTACATGGGCATGCACGCTTTCCCCCGGCATTGCCTGCCAATGTTATGTGCCCTTGGGGGTACCTGCTGGGTAATATGCCCTGTGACACTGTGGGACACACACTCGTGCCCATGTTGGACCCTCGTCAGTTGCTGTCTTGCTGCTTTACAGTTTGGGCATTCCTATGTGCCACCTAGGCATCTGCCTAGTCCACACTGTGCCCCAGCTGGACCACAGCATGTGCCGCCTGCAGCCCCCTGTATCCCATTTGCAGCATCAGTACAGTTGCCCTTTCCTACGTGCCCACTCTGCTGTTGCTGCTCATGTGCACGCCATAACAAACCTGCCCAATCTAAATGACAGAAACCCTGATCATCGCTATTTCAATGTGGGATCATTCACTTTGTAGGGGGACAGAGCATAGACTCTTCCAAATATGATATCTTAATTTTTACGCTTTGTCAGTAGTGTTGCTTTATGTTTATCATTAATATCACTATTGGCCAGCTTGGTTATTGGGATTTTAAATGTGGTTCTGGTCATTTTATATGTTTGCCTTTTTGGTTCCTGCACATGTATCACAACTATCACTGTCTGGGTTTCCCTGGCTTTGCTGTACATTGCTGACTGAAATGGTTTCTCTTTCCTGGGAATGTGCCTAACATGAGGGTTTCACTGGCGTTAGTGTTCAGACCCGGATTTGACAGCGTTAGTGTGCCTGGAGCCTCTCCCCTACCACTCTCTGCCCATTGACCCCCTTCTCTCCGCCCTCTGGGAAGCCTTACTCCACCCTTCAGACCCGGATTTCACAGCATTAGTGTGCCTTAATGCCGCCGCTGCGTTATTGCGCGATAAGTGACATTATCACGCGATAACGTCACTTATCGTGCGATAATACCACCGCTGCGATGTTAAGACAGTTTAGTAAACATGCCCCTTAGTGTGACCCGAGATCTGGAATTGTATTTAGATCCTGTTGGCACACAACATGTTCATCTAGTTATGCGGTGTACTTTATAATTTGCCCCTGCAACCTTCTATATGTAGGGCACAGCTCTAGACCGATGAAAACACACTGCTGAAAATTTATAGATAGGTCACTTTTTCATAGAGCAGTTGCCACTATACAGATATGTGCTTTTGGATAGAAAATCTACCATGCCTGAAGGTAACTTGTTTTGAGCTATTAGTGACAAACTATGAGCAAAATTAAATGAATATAAAGTGAAAAGGTTTTAGCAGATCTGGCACCATAGCACTTAGATCTAGGAAACTGAATTGCAGGCCTAACTTTAGGAACCTCAAAAGCAGCAGAGAGGTCAAGAAGGATGAGGACTGAGTAAAGGCCCTTGTATTTTGCCGGAAAAAAAGTCACTTGAGACCTTGGCAAGAGCCGTTTTAGTAGAATGTAAAGGATAAAAGCCAAATTGTAAAATATCCGTGAGGATTTGAGAGGAGAGAAAGTCAAGGCAACTGCGGTGATCCGCACGTTCAAGTAGTTTAGAAATGAAGGGGAGGGGGGAGATGGGTCGATAGTTAGAAGGACAGGTAGGATCAAGTGAGAGTTTCTTGAAGAGAGGTGTAACTACAGTATCCTTGAAGACTGCAGGGACTGTTGCAGTGGAGAGCAATAGGTTGAGAATATGAGAGATTGGAGGGACAACAGTGAAGGAGATGGGCTTAGGAGACGGATGGTAATAGGATCAGAGAAGCAGGTAGTGAGTTTGGTAGAGGAAAGAAGCTGTGCAGTTTCCTCCTCAGAGATCATAGAAAAGGAAGAAAGGATAGCAGAGGTAGTGGGGGGGGGGGGGGGAGGGGGTTGGAGGGAAAGTAGGGAAAGTAGCTAACTTTGTGGGGAATTGGAGGGTGATCTTGTGGATTTTGTAATGGAAATAGTCAGCCAGGGTTTAGACAGAAAGGGAGGGAGGGGTCAGAGGTGGAGGCACCTATAAGGGTGCCAATAATCATGTCCTACATATAACTAAGAGTCAAACTAAATACTAACAATCTGCCCAACTATTTTAACTGTGTATATTTTTTTGGCGGATCGTTTGCCCTGAGGGGGAACATTCCCTCTCTCATAGCAAACCCTCCTTTTTTTCGTTTTTAAAAGAGCGCACTCACTTTCATCTGCCCTCGCCCATCCCCTACAACCCTACAACAGAATCTCCCTTAAACTGCCACCCCAAGTACAGAATCTTTCCTCTCTTCTTCCCCACCTCCCAGTATCTGCCTTCTTCCTTCCATCCTTCCCCAAATACAGCATCTGCTCTCTCACATCCCTTACAACCCCAGCAATATAGTATTTGCCTTTTCTCTCCCTAACTGCCTCTCCCCTTCCTTGCAACCTCAACAGTACAGTAGCTGACTTCTCCCTTTCACACCCCCCCCCCTCAAGTATAACATCCCCTCCCCTTCCTTGCTATCAGAATAGTTCAATAGCGGCCTTCTCCATTCCACCCCCATGCACAAGAACAGCACCTGCCTCTCTTATGCAGCAGAAGACATAGCCATAAAAGCTGCAGGATTCTTCTTCGCTTTACTCAAAGCTGTGATCCTCACCAGGGTCACGGTGGCAAGTGGCACTTAATACGATTTCATTTTCTGTACATGAAATGCACCTTAAGTGCCTCATGCCACTGTCAGGGGCGGCCCAAGGGGGGTGTGAGGCCATGTGCAGAGACTCGGTGCAGGCCTCATTTACATAAATATTTACATAATGTTAACATGCACTAACTTTAAGTAAACATGCCTCTTAATGAGTGTCTGGATAAAGAAAGACTACCAGATTTCTACATTACTATACTCCAGTGCCAACCGGCAGGCATATTAGGAAGTACTATAAACCTGCCCATTTAGAACCCATAGCAAACCCGCCATATCATAATAGCACTACCAGTACTCACAAAGCACCAAACCCTACCTATCAAAAGGCAACACTGCAAATATTAAACCAATACATCTCCTACTGGGGAAAAAGAACAAATGGCACTGTCAAATAGAAACTACATAAATAGAATACCTCAGCTCGGTTACACATGGAGAACATAGATCATCCTCAAACAAAGAACAAGGGATCACAATTTAGAACTAGGAACACAATAATTAAACTGGGAACCCCCAAAAGCCAAACTTGGAATGTACAACAACACTGGAGAAATAAAACTATAAATAAATTTCCTCTTGTACTAAACAAAATGCAGACATTAAAAGAACATAAGATATGCCATACTGGGTCAGACCAAGGTCCATCAAGCCCAGTATCCTATTTCCAACAGTGGCCAATTTAGGTCATACGTACTTAGCAGTTTCCCCAAAAGACACAGGTTCCACAATGCTTGTACTAGGTCAAGCATTGATATCCTGGGTCCCTTTTTAATAATGGTTTATGGACCTTTCCTCCAGAAACTTGTCCAAACCTTTTTTAAACCCAGCTACACTAACAGCCTTTACTACATCCTCCGGTAACAAATTCCACAGTTTGATTACACGTTGAGTGAAAAATATTTTCTTTTATTAGTCTTAAATAGTTTACCCTGTAGCTTAATTGCATGTCCCCTGGTCTTTCTATATTCTGATAATGTAAAGACACACATTTCCCAGAGCTGACATATTCCAGTTAATAAATTCAAAATAAAAAAGTATTTTTCTACCTTTTTGTTGTTTGTGCATTTTAATTTTCAGTTGCAATTGCTCCAGTCACTTTCTTCTGGTTTCGTCTTGTCTTCTGCTATCTCACCATTGTCTGCTGCCCATTTGTCCTTTCTTCTCTCTTCTAGTTTTTTTCCATTCTCTCTCTACATCTGCTTTAACATACTGATCTTTCCCCTTTTGCTCTTTCCTCCATCTCTTTCTTTATTCCTTTTTCATCCACTCAAATTTTACCTCTCCGTCCTCAGTCCCCACTTACTCTCCCCTGAATAGCCAGTGGATCAGTTTTAGGCACCAGAATTTACTTAAGAGTGACTGGTCCCTTTTTGACAGTGCGATGAATAAATTAATAGTAAGAGTCGGGAGGCTTTCCAAGCTGCCAGTATTCAGCCTAGGTTGGAGGAGGTTAGCCCTGTAGTCCTTCATTTGGACTTGGGTAAATGGAGGGAGACTGAGAGGAAGACGGTAGTTCTGACTGCCGGTATGTTTTTTTACCGTAAGGGGATTAGGAGACCTGTGATGTTCAGATACTGACATCTTTTGAGTTTATTTTAATATCCAGAGGGGAATTGGGAGGAGGGGGGAGCGCTGGACACTGTTAAATGTTGGTAGGGAGGGTGGCTGGCCAGATTTAGGACTGCTTTTACAGAGCTATATTTGGCTGGCCAAGATATACAGCTGGTGCTGAAGTACTGTCCACCAAACCATCTCTCCCTAACGTAACACTGGCTCAGGCCCCTCCCAGAATTTGACTGGCTAAAGTTATCCACCTACTGGTTTAGGGAGCTAAATTTAACCAGTTATCACATTCCATTTACAAAGATTATGGCCCATCTAGCTAAATTCATTCTTTGGCAGCTAGTTTCATTTGAATGTTGACCTCAAAGTGCAAAAGGATTGACTGTGATGTTGAAAAAAAATCAGGAAAACCAGAAGCTGTGCCTTCCCATTCAGGAGAAAGATAGGGTGCATGTCAAATAATACTTTAGACCATTTGAAATACTAATTCATCAAGTCTACTGGCCCCACAGTTAATAGCTTTAATTCATGGATACAGTTTCTTCTTAGCACAAGGTCAATTCTTTCACTGTGGAACGTCTCCTCATTCATTTTCTTTTAAAACAGCAATGCAGTCAGGGTAGTGTAATCATGAAGAATGGATATTCTGCTCCAGAGATGTGTGAGAACATTACCTTGTATTACAGAAAGGAGGACAGAGAAACGATGCATGGCTTTTATTAGAGCTATTTTACACTGTTTTAGATCTGAAGTTCAAAATTGGGTTTCAGATGCGTCTGCCTCTCAGATTTATGAGGGATGCTATTCCTTTGGACTGGCGTGCTTGCAGTGCACGCAGCTTCCACACATACGGTATGGGACTGTAGCGAGTGGCAGGCGAGGGTCATCATTCACCTGCCTAAGCAGTCAATCAATAGAGAGAAACTCTAAGGCTGCATTTCTGCTGTTTCACTGGATTAGGCTGAAACACTCGTTTTGCCTATTCAGCTGCAATAAAAACTTGGTTAGCTGAAGTAGATAACTAATTACTGTTCTGCATTTGGCTTAGAGACGGTAAGCGTCACTAAGAAGTGAGCCTGTCTGCGATTGCTGGTGACATCCCAGAAAACCTGCGTTTAATCTGCATAGACTATGCAAGTCAGACACAATACAATGGAGGCAGCTAGCTTTAGAGGAAAAGGGGTGGTTAGAGCTTATTTTATGTAACCACGAGCCAGAAGGACAACTCCCTACACTGCTGACTGCCATTTTACTGAAGGGTGCCTTTGGGTGCCCAACTGTGTAAATGGATATATATGAGTTTTGAGCTCTCTACCTTTGAAGGTCGTCTTTGCCTCTAGTGCCAGAACTGTACATCTAGCTCAGCCCCTGAAGGTAGCTGCCAATATTTGCTTCAAGTTCTTAAACTGCAAAGTGATATTGAGCAAGACTTAGAGCAGTGAAATATTAGAGCACTCACCGTGAATGCAATACAATAGTCAATGGTCAACCATTTTATGCTTAATACAAATACAGCGATAAGCAGATAACTATAGCAAAAGGTATTGCCAGGATCATATATAAATAAATGTCCTAAAGGAGCAACTGTTCTTAATTTTTTATTTATTTATTTTGTAGTATTTTGCTTACGCCTTCTCAGTACATGCATAAAGAATGTTTGAACCTTATCCACATTCACATGTGAACTGTTAATTTGACGTATCTTTTAAAATACCTATAATAGCACCTGCAGGTGATTTAGTGAAACCTGATAAAACAGAGTTGAAATGCAAAGTATGATGATTAATTAGTAGATTTTGGACATTACTACAGCCAGCCAAGCTATATTTATTTATTTATTTAATTTGTGTTTAGCTCATGCCTTTTTCAGTAGTAACTCAGGTGAGTTGCTTTCAGGTACAGTAGGTATTTACATGTTCCCAGAGGGCTTAAAATCTATGGAGCATGTTCACTAAAGTGCAGGATGGAGTGCAGGGTTAACGCGCAGAAGTCGCATGTTAGTACCCTGCCGGAGCCCAGAGGCAGCAGTAAACACAAGGGGCGTGGGCATGGTACACTACTATTGTTGTACTATCCATGGCAGTAGGGCGATCATAGCGAGTGCATGGACCAGCGCGAATGCACAGGGTGCACGCATAGTCCAGCACATGCAAACAGTGCATGTAGTCTCCACGTGCATTGGAAAATAAAATGCTATAAGTATGATATAGGGATGTGAGTGGTCCTTGAATTCGCTGTAAACAGCAAGAAGCATGCCCCTCACATCCATGTAGGAAAGTAGCAACTGAGCAGTCCAGAACAGACTGATGACCGGAAGTGGGCTGAACAGCCAGCACAACGCAGAGCAAAAAGTACTAGAAGACGGGGTATGCAAATCATAAAGCAAATACATGCAGAGAGTATGTGCTGCATATCAAACTGTAGGTAATGGGGCGCAAATGTGGTATCTGGGATGCAGGAGCCATGGATGAGATCAGGCAGGATGTTCACAGTGTCCATTATGGGGGACAGAGATATGGACCTCTTCACTCTGAGTAACCTGACTGTTCGCCTAGGCTGCAGGGAACAGAGTACAAAGCCTTTGATGGGTGGGATGGACCAACGCTTATTCCCCACCTCTGATCATGGTTTGGCTAGCACATTAGCCATTGGGAGTGAGGTCCCCAATATTGAAGGAAGAGGCCAGCAGAGTTGAGAGACCAAGCACAATCAACACACTTGGTCAGGGCAGCCTACACATAGTGGGGCCATAGCATCAAGCATCATTCCAATAGCCTAGCATATAGAAACCTACCCCTGTAATCTACCAGCTATTAAAGGAGGGGGGGGTGGGTAATGATAGTCATCTACTCAGAGGACTCTATGCCTTAACTTTCTGGAAGGGGCTGTGAGAACACACCACATGAATCCCACAGGATGAGCACCCCAGAAATCATGACTCCCCACCCCCAAACACAAGGTGACCAGGCAGGAGACCCCACTCAGCAAGCTCCAACACTTAAGGCCCACAATCATTGACAGAAGCATTATGCTGCTGCTCAGATCTTGTGGGTCTCAGCCACATTCTCCCTCGGTCAGGAGGAGGGGCCATCAGCCCACAGGTACATCCCATAGCTACACAATGGCCCTCCAGGTACATGTACAGTTTCACTGCCACATGCACCCCCATGCACAAGGGCCAGCAGTCAGATGGCTCTTATGCTACCACACCATCATTTATCCATGTAGTGCTGCACATAATTTGCATGCCCCTTCCCCCATTGTACTCCTCTGGCTCGAAATCTGCCTCTGAGGCAAGTACAGAGCCCAGGCCCTATCTGCTGATGCCTCCATAGAACACAATTCCAGTAGACCTCTGGAAGCTGTCTAGTTCATTTGCAGATGTGAGCAGCAGTCCATCAGGACAGCTTTTGCTGTGTCCATGGATGTTTGCCCTCTGTCCTAGCAGAAGACCAAAGACCTGCAGGCCTGGTGTTGAGGTTGCCAAGCTAGTGTGTACCATGACAACTGTATCTGCATCCCTCCCAAAATGAGGACCTAGGTGTGCGCCTTGCTATTCAGCTCCCATCTCCTATTGACACCTTATTATTTCAGTGTGTTATTACTTCGCCTTCCCTTCAGATTTCTTAACATTCACATATGACACATATGAACTGCATATCTAAACTCCATGGTTAGCACATGGGAGTATGGCGTGTGCAGCTAGTGCCTGGTTAGAGGCAGGTATTAGCTGCCCTGATGCTATAAGAGGAATTTCACGTCTAGAACATGAGTAGTGCACCCGCCCCTGGCATGTGCCGTGTCTCCACCCAGTCCACCTTCACCCCGCCTACTCATACATTGCTCTGGTAGCACGGGATTTTTAATACAGTGGTATATGCCATGAGCCTTCTTGCTGATGTGTGGGTAAAACATACACCAACCATATGCAAAACCCTGTCCAAGTGGGGAGCTCACTTTAGTAAACATGCCCCTAGGTTTGTACCTGAGGCAATGGTTAAGTGACTTGCCTCAGGTCACAAGAAATGGTAGTGGGATATGAACCCTGGCTTTCTTGGTTGTCAGTCTACTGCTGTTGTTAGGACCATAGATGAGAAGAGACAGTAAGCTCCTCCTCATTCCCCTTTACTAGTGATTTCAGTTTCCTCAAAGGGAGTAATTTACATTTTGGCTGCAAACAATGGCACGCTAATGAACCTGCTAATATTCTCAGGGGTACCCTTTGCCATGATGTTTAAAGGGCCTGAATTAGAAACACCTTCCAGCATTCCAGTGCCTTCTCTTCCCTACCTTTCCTTCCCATTCCTTCCTGTGCATAGCCCTCCTCCAACATATAAAGCTGTTTATCCACATCTCCCTGGCTGAAACACTACTCCTATCTAATATGCCAAAAATGGCATCCTTCCCACTGCTGGTCCACTTTCTTCTCACCCCAAACCTTTTAATCTTATGGGTGCTCTTCTAGGACAGGGAAAATTCCCTGTTGCTTCTTCCTTACATGCATCATCATTCATAATTACACTGGCTCACCCGACTCCCATTTGCCCCTTATGTGCAGGGTAGGGAGCAGCTTCAGCTACTGTCAGTGACTGCACTATCAGGGCAGGTGTGCCTGGGGATACCTAGAGGAATCCATAGTTTTTAAGGTAGGATAAGGGGGAGGAGTGGAGTCGAGGGTTTGGGAAGTCGCTGAAGAAGTTGCCATTTTTGCTGTAGTGGATGAAGATGGGGTTGTGCTGGGGAGTATCTTGAGAGGGGCAGTGGAATATGACCATTAGAGGACAGCGAAAGGAGGTATACATAGTGCAGGGCCTTCTACCTCTTTATGAACCATGGCATGAGCACTGAGAAGCTGAATGCATTTCTGCCACAGCAAAGTATCTTTCCAAAGTGAACATGAGATTTATTTAATTGCTGTAATTACTTTACCTCAGCACAGTGCAACGTAGATTGTACTATAATTGTGGGTAAATGTTATTTTCCAGTAGGTTAGTTAAAAGTCTTCTTGTTTGCCATAATCCAAAAGCGTCAAAGTTACAAGTTCTAACTTTAGCAAACAAGTTCCCCTGTCTCAGCTTCCTGTTCTTACCTATTTTTCTTGTTTTAACTTGCAGGTAGAAAAAGAAACCAAGATCTTTCCATACAGTGCCTGTTAGAATAGATCTGTAAACCGCTATGATGCACACAGTAAAGGGCGGTATAACAAACGCCTAAACCATAAACCATTTCTCTTTTGTAGCATGGACGAAACTAAGGAGGAAAGATTTACAACCAGTTCAGAGCTGAGCTTGAGACAGGCAGATTTTGGCCTGGTTAGAACTTAAAGGAATTTCTACTTTTTCTCTAGAACAGTGCTTTTCAACCTTCAATCTTCTACCACAATGAATATGCATGAGATAAATTTGCATATATTGAAGATCCATTACATGTTAATCTGTTTTATGCATATTCCATCTATTGTGTTAGTCATGAAAACTTGACTGGCTAGGTGTGGCTCCAGGACAGGGTTCAGAAACACTGCTGTAGAATCACACCAGCTGATATGCAGAAAGTTCTAAAGAAATTATATAGAATCAATTCTCATTTTCCACCCAAAATTCCTGAAAAATCCACAATCCAGAAAAATCCATGTTGGATTATTTTGAAATCTTGAGGTGGAGTTTTTAAATCTGTATTGGATTTGATCCAAAAAAGATTGATGAACAAGCTAGATACTTGTAAAATTTAGTACATCCATCAAAATGTTCACCAAAACTATGGGGGTCTTTTACTAAAGGGCGCAATGAAGTTGCACCTAACATACCAAAAACACCAAAACCATGGCACATTAGGTGTAACACCACCTCATTATGTGTAAGGGGCATGGAAAGCATGTTCCTGGCAATTAATACAGAGCCCTGTGCCCTAACTTGGCATACAAATAGTGTGGATGCACTTAACTCCACCTATTGAGGTGGCATTAGGTGAACCCACGCTAATGGCAAGGGTCACAGCATGCAGTGTTTAACCCCATGCTAATTGTACAGTGCTCACCATGCCCACTGTCTGTCCCAAACTTGCCCCTTTATCACTTAACATGCAATGCAGAGTTCTTCTTCTTTAATCCCTAGCTGGCATTTGGAGAGAAGGCCGTCCTCTCAGCCAATATGCTGCTGTAGTTGCTGTTGGATTCCGTGTGTTGCTTACAATATGCTTCCAACCTTGGTGATCAGTGGAAACATTTCTAACCTCATTGATAGTCATTGGTTCTTTGGGTCTTCCTCGATGTGTCTGAGCCATGTTTTCATTGGTGCTGCTCATTGAACCCTCCAGTAGAAAGGTCTCTCTCGCCAGAGGAGTTTGTATGGCAGCTGACTGGTGTTCATTCTGCAAATGTGGCCAACCAGCTCAGTCTGCATTTTTGGATTTGTTCTTCGACTGAGGATTGATGCTCATACCTTATCCGAATTGTCTCATTTCGATGGCAGTCATGAAGAGAGACACCCAAAATCTGTCTCAGGCATCACATTTGAAAGAGTTCAAGTTTGTTCAAGCTAGGTTTGAGCAGAGTCCATGTTTCCGATCCATATGGGACAATTGGCAGGATCAGCATTCGGAAGAGGTGAATTTTGGTCTTGGTGGAGATATTGGTCTTCTTCTAGAGGCACCATTTGAGTGAGGTGAATGTTACTGTTGTCTGGCCTATCCTGCTGTGGACCTCAGTGGTGAATGCCACCTTCATCTCCTGTACCAGCGATCCCAGGTATTTGAATTCTTGGACCTGCTGAATTTGAATTTCATTGAGGTGAACAATGGCCTGTGATCCATCTGTGGTCATAACTTGTCCACATTGATTCTTAGGCAATAAGACTAGATGATGCGGGTGATATGGAAAAGGATGTCGGCAAGGATGCATTCATTCATGTCAGCAAATATAGCATTGTCGTCTGCGAACATCAAGTCGGTCAGGAAGTTGTTCACACCGTACTGGACCTCACATCTGTCCTTGAATGTTTTCCTCATTATTGTGTCAATCATGATATTGAAAAGCAGGGGTGAGGTGATATCTCTCTTGTGGACTCCAGTTTGGATAGAAAATTCCTTGGGTAGCTCATTTCGGATCCGCACGCTGCTGGTTGAGCCATTGCATGATGCTCAGAGAAGATGGATGATCTTCAGTAGCACATGTTCATTCTCTAATGCCCTCCAGAGGGTGGGCCAGTAAAGACGATAATGGTTCACTTTCCACACCTGATCCTTTCCTCCACCAGTTGACGAATGGTAAATATTTGATTGGTGCAGCCCTAATATGGCCTAAATCCTGCTTGCTCTTCTCAGTCAGTCTTTTCATGATGTTCCTGCAGCCTTGATTGTATGATCTTCATGTACACCCTGGCAACGATTGAAAGGAGGCTGATGCCACGGTAGTCCATACATTCCCAGCTGTCGCCTTTCTTTAGGATTGACACGATGATGGCTTTCTTCCATGCAGATGGAACTCGCTCCATGTGCCAGATGAGTATTAGAAGGACATGACGTCATTGCAGCAGAATGCCTCCCCCAGCTTTGATCATTTCAGCAGTGACTTGGTCCACTCTGGGCGTCTTTCCATTCTTCAATGATGTTATTGTACACTTCACTTCATAGACTGTTGACTCACTGTCGAGGAATGAATTCTCCAACAGGTCAATGGGTGGTGGCTCTGGTGGTGGTCCCTGGGGTGGATCATGGATATATAGCTATTGAAAGAATTCTTTACACCATTACAGGTGTTCACTATGGGAGCTCATGAAGGTGCTGGCCACTTTTGATGTTGTCAATGGTCGACTTAGTTTTGCCACTCAGTCTCCTAAGGGTCTGATACAGAGTCTGGTACTCGTGCCTGAATGCTGCTTCTTCCAGTTTGGCTGTGACACCATTCCAGTAGGCTTCCTGTTCCATCTTCTTCTTCTCTCTGACCTCTTTGTTCAGTTGCTGATACTGCTCGAAGTCAATGTATTTGATTTGTTTCCGTTTATCCACCAGGTCCAGGCACTCATCCAAAATCTATGGCTGTGTCTGATGACAGATGGGTGGGCACAGAGGGGTGGCGCATTTCAGGATGGACTCTGATATCTGATTTTCTTCTGCACTGACATCATCTGATGGTTCAAGTGCTACAAATTTGTTGGATAGGGCGATTTGGAATTCTTGTCTGAGTGCCGGATCCCTCAAACAAGCACAGTTCAGTTTGGCTGGTGGAGGTGCCTTGTGCTTTGCCCATTGTTATCCACCAAAACCTGTTGAAATTACCTTAACCAATAATCTACCAAATTTCAACATATGTAGGAACCCCAAACCTATCTGTATTTATTTTTATTTTTTTGTTGGAGTTAGTCGTCAAAGTCAGTGGAAAAATAACCACACACCACCGCGACGGCTCCCTTTTATTAAATGTAAAAATAAAACTTTTTGCACTTAGCTCAGGTAATGATCTTTCAAAGATGATGTGCCAGAATATCAAAAGGCTAAATCTTTTTCCTGGGTGGTGGTTCCTAATGTGAAGCCTTGCATCGTGTAACTATAGTGTGGGTTGTTCTTTCCTAGGTGCATAACTTTGCACTTGTCCACATTAAATTTCATCTGCCATTTTGATGCCCAGTCTTCCAATTTATCAAGATCCTCTTGCAATTTTTCACAATCCTCTTGGGTTTTAACAACTTTAAATAGTTTTGTGTCATCTGCAAATTTGACAACCTCACTCGTTATTCCACTTTCCAGGTCATTTATGAATATGTCAAAAAACAGCCACTGTTCGGATACTACGGCGATTGAAATTTTGCACAACTATTTCATGGCAATGATTTCCTTTTGTCCAGTGTAGTGTCCTGTTCGCACATTCCATGTGGCGATGTGAATTTCCTGTTTTGGTGTCATAAATTGGATTCTTAGCAATACAGAGTTAGTGCTGAAAGGGGCCATGCTAACTGTCATGGCCCCTCGCTATCTGTAAATGTGTGTCCTAGCATGCTTTGAGCATGCGCTAGAATACATGCTGATAGCTAGAGCTCTTTAGTAAAAAAAACCCTATGTTAAAAATGTTTACACATCTCTACCAAAAAGGAATGTGCTTTCAGTGTGCTACAGGACTCACAAATATTGCTTTCATTACCTGCATTTTTCCCTCTTCCCTCATCTCGCTATTTATTCTACATCTCACAGTTAATAAAGGGCAGGGGTTAGAGAATATTCCTTCAAAATTCTTACCTTTCATGACAATGAAGGAACTCTGAAACTGGAAAATGTGAATCACATCTTTACTAAAGCGCAGTAGCTGGGATTGTGGAGTTTAGCATGGGGTTAATGGGTGTTTTGGCCAAGTGTTAGCTGGCCACTGTGCTAAAAATACCACGCTACCCGAGCAGGACATGAATGGATTAGTTAAGGTAGAGAATGGACAGAGAGTGGGCAGCGATGTAGCATTTAGCTGGGGTGGCCATGGTAGTCGCATGCAAATGGCACAATGATGCTAGCAAGGGTGCTTCTATCGTCTGCCTCTGACCAGGTGGTAGATGCACCCGCCTTGCTAGTGTGTTCTGAATGTGAGGTTCATACATCAGCATTAGGAAATATGAAGGGCAGAAGCAGGGCAAATGCATAAGAAAAAATAGGGAAAATAGGTGATGTTAGCAAAATACCAAGGCACCTGTCTAGGCCACCTGTTTGCCAGAGCTGCATGCTGCAGCTGCCATGGCTGCGGATCACAACAGCCTGACAACCACAAAAGAAGGTCCTGCAGGTCAGGAGTGACTCTGCTAGGACAGTGGGCAAACAATCACAGAAACATCAACAGTTGTCATGACTGATTGCTGTTCATGTTTGCATATTGTGATAAGGAAGCTTATCATAGCTCAGGTAGGAGCTATAGAAAAGATGATGTGACTCTGAACAAGCAACCTGTCAGTTCTGGTAGAAGCAAGAAAACAGAGTTTTCACATAAAAGACTACCAGTCCCAGAATGCACCAGGTTTCCAGCAGCCATGAGAGGGGCTGAAGTGAGGAAATGTGTGTGCAATCAAGAGAGCTATGAGGTAATCCCTAAGCACTCATCTCAAAGGGCAGGGCCTGATTCAAGACAGCTGCACTGTGTTAGGGAGCAGCACACATTAGGAAAGAATAAGAATAGAGATTATTCTTCAGATAACAGTTACTACAAGCTCCAGCCCAGCTTCAGGGAGAGTTTCAGCAAAAGCTACAGAGGGAGGAAGAGATACAGAGACAGCAACGGCTACAAGCACCAGTATCACCTGGAGAAACAGAAGCCAAGCCAAGCAGATAGAGAGAGAAGGAAACTCTCTGGAAGGAAGAGAAGAAAGGCCATTGGAAGGTCTGGGAGATTCCAAGGCAGTACTCATACTGGGAGGTATTCCACAAGCCAGCAGAGTCCATTGGACTGGATTCAGCCAGAGGAATGGAGTGGCAGAGATAGGAATCACCAGTGGCTACCTGGAAGAGAGAAGACTGCATGTGGAAGGGACTTTCAGACCAAGGCCAGAAGGTATGTGAGAGAAGATCCAGCGTCCAGGGATCAAGATTGGAAGGCTGGACATCAGAATTGGATTACATATTGGCCAGGCTATACAGAGAGGAATAATGATAGCAGGAGAGGCTCAGGTATGAACACTGATCCAGACCCTATCTATAATAGAGAATGGCAGCAAGGGAATAAGCATTCTCATGATAGTGCCTTAATGAAAGACTCATCTGTGCCAATGTATGATATTGACCCTATGATTGTTGATGCAGGGGGAAATACAGCAGATGAAACTATTTACATGGACTGTTCTTTATCTAAATGCTATTGCTAGTTTTCTATGAGCAAACACATCAGCCATCACAAAGAAACCTAACTTTGTTCTTTATTTCCACTGCAAACAGCTCTTAAAGCAGGATTTGGGCTCACACAGTAGCAGCCAGCCAGCTAAAGGCTTTCAGCTGGTCCATTGATAGTAATTAGGGCTGCACCTGATTGTGTGTGTGAGCAAGGGAGAATCACTGCTGAGATCGGCGTGGAAAATAAGCAGAAGTTAACCTAACCAGCAAAGTTTATTCTTTACTTTGTGCCTTTGTATTTGGTAATTACTTGCTAAGAAAGCATTAGCTAATTGCCTGACAAGCTGAAGGTTGTTTTCTGGTTTACTTTGTGACTTTTTGTTATCCATTTTAAACACTGCAAGCAAGTAACCTCATTTATAGTGCTATCAAGCATACATGTGCTGGGTGAATTAAACCCCATCAATAAAAGAAGTATTTTATTGATCTTACCACTTGGTTTCACAACTCAAATTATTGTCATCAGCTGTGTTTGGGAGTGAATGAACTACAATACCCACAATACCTTGCAAGAATCATATGAATATATGCATCGTCAAGATTGTGTAAGTTCTCACCCTAGGCAGCCGTCTGACAATATGCACTGGATAGTTGTCAGAGGGATGCTGGTGTTGTGTGCAGGGCAATAGGGCCTGTGTGCTCCAGCCAGTACTGACCACATAACCAGAGTGGGAGCCAGCAGAGTACAGTGGGAGGTGGGGCGTGCAAATTAGGTGCTTCACATATAGTACTGGCAACAGGATGGTGTGGCATCAAAAGGTTCTGTCCAACCCCTACCTCCAGTGCATGGGGGGCATGTAGCAGTGCATACATGCACTTGGGAGTCTTGCTGCTACCATTGGCCATGTTTCTGCAGGCAAACGGCCCCTCATGCTGACCCAGAGAGAATATGACTGAGGTCTATTGGTTCTGAGCAGCTACTTAATGTTTGCAGCACTGACCATGCCTTGCTTTGTTAGACCTGAGTGAACAGTATCCCTACCCTTGCTCCCATACCCAGGGGTTGAGGTATTCCATGGGCCTCTGTTGTTTTTGTGGGCTTCCAAGGTCCTGTGGGCCTTTGGTCCCCTGACAGCTGGTGTATTTAGACTGAGGGCTGCTTAGGATGTGTGTGGGTGTGTTGTGCTGTTTACCCAAAGCTCTTCTCAAGGGGCCGGGGCAACATGTACTCTATGTGAGTGGCCTGATGTGCACCACCTGTTGCAGATATCAAGCCACAGTGGTTATAGTGCAGTCCAAGTCATTATGAGAGTAAGAAGCCTTTTACTGTGTTCCCTGCATCCAAAATGAACAGGCACCCTGAGTGCCTCAGGGTGAGGGTGAGGATGGGGGGGTTCATATACCTGTCCCACATGATGAACACTGTGGGCACCCTGCCTGATCCCCTACAAGGCCCCCTGCATCTACAGGTGCCATGTTTGCACCGTATCTGTCATAGATAGGGATGCAGCACAGACATGTGTTTGCTTTAGTGATGTGCATGCCCTTGTCCTCTTGTACTTAGCCCCATTGCTCTAAACTGTGCAGCCAATTATGCCTATTCCCAGTCATCCCTCTCTATTCTGAACTGACCCATTACTACTGTGCTGTAGATGGGGTTAGTGCACATTTCTTACTGTTTGCAGTGGTTCTGTAGCCTACTGCCACCCATTTGTAGCTTACAATTGCAGAGCACGCGTTGAGAGTGCATTCACCTGGCGCATGCGCTATAGCCACACATTCATAACTACCATGGGGGTGACATGGCTATCATGAAAGCCATGCACCATGCATCTACCATAGCTACTAGGCCCTGCCACAGTAAAAACATGTGCTAACGACACATTTGGAGGGAGGAGTGGCCTAGTGGTTAGGACAAGGTACCTCATGCCAGAGGACTGGGGGCTTGATTCCCACCTGAGGGCAGCAATCTCAGGCCAGAGGGATTGGGGTTTCTAGTCCTATAGACATGCATTGGGCAAGCCACTTAACCCTCTGTTGTCTCAGGTGCACATATAGATTGTGAGCCCTTTGGGGGTGAGGGAATGTATCTAGTACATGCTCATAGTGACTGATGCCCTTCAGCCTGGGTGGTATATCAAGAAGTTGCATAAACATGCTACTCATAGCACTTTAATAAACATGCCCCTACAATTACCAAAATGAAGGCTCTTTTCTGGTGTTTGGTTTTCCCATCCATTGAAGCCTTTGCTGTTTAACTAGCCAGGGGGTTATTTAATTCACATGAATCTTATGTATATCCTGTACATTCTTTATGACTGAATTTAAAATGCTTATTAACAATTCATAAAATATGAAACTGCATGTCAGCACAGATTTGTAATGCAAATGTTTCCCAAAGCCATCCCATACTCCTCACCCATGACTGTGTGTTAGCAGGCAGATCTGATCTGATCTATTCTCCTGCATTTGGTTTGAACAGTGTTTGTAGTCTACATGTAAAACTAAGCAATGTTCATTCAGGAGGTGTGATGATGTTAATCTCACCACCTTGTTAATTCTCATTTCTTATAGCTACATTTCTCTCTCTCTCTCTCTTTCTTATTACATATATGTAACCAGTTGCTGACTATGGTTAGACCACCTTAAGAGCATCTGATCTTGAAAGATAAGCTGAGTCAGGCCTGGTTAATACTTGGATAGCAGACCACCTTGGAATACCAGGTGCTGTAGACTTACTGTGTGGAAGAATATCCTGGCAATCTACTTCCAGAAAATCCAGGGTTGCCATGAGTCGACATTAACTTGATGGCACTTAACAATATAAAAGTGGATTGTAGTGTAAATCACCCACTTTGTTGCATTTTACTATTACAGTGTAGGGTGCGAAATACTTCTGTCCATGAAAGAAAAGCAGGACTTGGGTGACACTGTTTCTGATTATCTTAACGTGGCTAAACAGGTAGAAAAGGAGAGAGCAAAAGCCAGAAGGATGCCTGGGTGCATAGGGATAGGAATGGCCAGCAGAAAAAAGGAGGTGATAGTGCCTCTGTAGAAGTCTCTGGTGCAACCTCATTTGGAGTTGTTGTTGTTGTTAAGTGCGGTCGAGTTGATGTTGACTACTGGAAACCCTCTGGATAGTTGACCTAAACTTTGTTCAGTCTCTAGCCAAGCGGCTCATTGTTGATAGAATGGTATCCATAGCTGCTGTTATTCTATCGATTCATCTCGTTGCCAGCCTTCCTCTTTTATGGTGACCTTCTAGCTTGCCAAGCATTATGTCTTTCTCCAGTGATCTCTCTCTTTGCATGATGTGCCCAAAGTATGAAAGTCAAAGTCTTGTCATCTGAGCTTCTAAGGAAAGCTTAGATTTGACTCCTCTAGTACTGACTGGTTTGTTCTTTGGGCAGTCCATGATATACACAGTATTCGTTGACAGCACCATAATTCAAAGGCATCAATTTTCTTTCTGTCTATCTTTTTCACTGTCCAACTTTCACATCCATACGATGTTACTGAAAATACCATGGTCTGGACAAGTCAAATCTTTGTATGGAGAGAGAAATCTCTGCTCTTGAGGATCTTGTCTAGGATCTTCATAGTCATTATACCAAGAGCGATACATCATCAGATTTCTTGACTGCTAGTCCTTTCTTTATTGATTGTTGATCCAAGTAAGTTAAAGTTGACAACTATTTCAATTTCTTCTCCAACAATGATGAACTTACTGATTTTGCCAGTTGTCAGGATCTTTGTCTTCTTAACGTTAAGGTGCAGACCCATTTTAAGACTATGGGGTATGTTTACTAAAGTTTCCTAATGTGCGCGCCGCATTAGTCTGCAGGATGCCATATAAGGAGTGGGCGGTCTGGCCAAAAATAGAGCAAAATGGGATTAGCGCGTGCCGCGCGCTCTTGTGCGCCGTGCACAGTAGCGCATGAGGAACGCGCGCAGGAAGCATAAGCAGGCACGCTGATGTGCAAACATCAGAACAGGGCTGCAGTACAATGGTAAAAACACTGACAGATGGTGCAGGGGACATGGGTTCAATCCCTCACTGTGCCCAATGAAGAAGGGTGGCTGAGGCATTACCATTTATGTGTAATATTGCATTATGAGGCTTTTTAATTTTATTTTAATTACTGCTGCTAGCAAAAGCACTCTCTCAAAGCACTGTAAAATAAGGTGCTGCATAAGGCACCCCATAAAGCACCCCAGAGGGCACATTTTAAAGTGCACTGTCCGCCACGGCACCCTACAATGTTGCTTAAAGGGTGGCCTATAGGGTGCCATATAGGGTGCCCTATGAGGCACAGCAAGGTCATAGCACTGTTTTTGAAGGCAGCACTGTGCATTTAAACGCATGAAAATCTTAAGTAGGTGCGCTAAAATGCAAGGAGGAGCAGCAGTGTAGCACAATGGTTAAGGCACTGACTGATGATACAGGGGTCATGAGTTCAATCCCCAGTGTGCCTAATATGTAAGGCTGGCTGAGGCATCAGCTTTGACATGTAGGTATTGTTTCCTGCAGCACTTTATTTGTATTTTATTAATTGCTGCCATCAAACACACCCTCATGTGCCGTAACCTAAGGTGCCGCATAAGGCACCCTATAAGGCACATTATAAAGTGCACTATCCGCCAAGGCACCCTATAATGTCCCCTATAGGGCACCCTATCAGTCGCTCCATAGGATACTATATAGTGCACCTGATATGGACGGTAACCATAAGGTGCCCTATAGGGAGCCCTATAAAGCGCCCTCTGAGGCACCTTATGGGTACAGTACGCTGAGGTTGTTTTTGCTGGCAGCACTAATGTACATTAAAAATAGATAATGCTTTGGACAGCCCTATCAAATAACCCCACTGTGGGTTTGAATCCATGACCTCTGGCTCCACTGGCAGTGAAGTAACCAGTGGGCTACAGCTCTACAGCTGCTAGCAAATGCCTGGCTGGCTGCAGAAGGACTGCAAGTCACCACACAAACAGTCTGCTGTGGTCACCAGGATAGGGTTAACCCACCCATACCCAAGATGCACTGAACATGCAAATCAGCAGTCTACAGATGATCACAAGATGGGGTATGCACCCCCACAGCACCTCGGCCTGGTAGGGGGAACTGACCGTGTGTGGTACTGGCACAGAGTAGCTACACACCGTCACATTGTGCACGTACTGCACTCACCCTGAGGGTGAGGTTGGGCGCCCAGAACCAGGTCCCCAGCAGTGCTAATGTGTGAGAGAGGTAGTTTCTGCAGACACACCTTGGATATATCTGTATGTCTCAGTCAGGTGTAGCCCCTATGGACCCCTAGGAGGATTATGTACTACCACCACCCTCCTCCTCCAGGGCTGAGGGTGCTAAACAGGGTCTCCCACCAACAGATCCACATTCTACCTCCCTGCAATGGTGGCAGTAGAGTGGACCATCAACCCCAGTCCTGCTGGGAAAAAGACATCCTACAGGGCAGTCAACGCAGCTCTGTACACAACCATAACGCAATAGCAGACAGACATTAGGCCTGGATATGCTAAGCTGCACCCCACAACTATCTGATATTCTCCTGCAGCAAGCCTTCTACTGCTGCACCCTGCAAGGCGCTCCATCAAGACACATACCAGCTGCAGACAGTCTGCTAGCTAGTCCATAATGCATGCACAACAAGCAGATAAATCAGTGACTGGCCCCAAAAGAAAACCCATAAATGTCACATGAGAAAAATACTATATAGCACTGCGGGGGTGCCTATCCATGCTGTGGTCACTGCACAGTCAGGGTGAGAGTGATCTCCCAGCAGGACATGCTGTGGCCACCCTGTCTGTGCAGGTGGTGGCCGGGCACTAAAATGCCCCAGCCAGTGCCCTATGCCCTGTGCAGATGCATCCTGGCCAGGCCACCCTGTCCGGGCTATACCCATGGTACCTTGCTCCTCATTATGCACATTGGCAGGCCAATACTGGCAACAGTGCTGGCAGTGTGGGCTGTGGAGGGTATTTGCAGCCACCACACACTGGATAGACAGACACACACTCCCACACCTATGCCAGCATTGTGCTACTATAGAGGAGTTTAGCAGCCCTGGGCACAGTGCAGGCATGGATATGGTACACAATACTGTTGGGGGTCACTCCCCAGGGTGGTAAACACTGTTAGAGACCAGACCTGCAGCACACTCCACAGACATCAGAAAGGTTGCTATGATGGAGCTCAATCAGCAAACTGTGCTTAACGTAGGAATTGCTATCTGCCAGTAATCATAGCAAACCTTTGATAGCTGTGTACCGTATTCCCAGGTGTAGGGTGGCATTGCTAAGGTATGCAAGTGCTAGTATTGGGAGATGCACGCAGGGCCCAATGTCCTGCCTCTCCAGGAGGCATTGGCTAATAGAGCCTGTGGGTGTGGGTGTGGGTGTGGGTGTGTCTGCCCCTGTTGGCTGCTGCTTTACGGCAGAGGTTCCCAACTCCAGTCCTGGTGTTTCAAACACTGTTTGGATTTTCATGCTGTCCCTCATGGATATGCATGAGATACATCTGCATACCATAGGGGTGGTGCATAGTTACGCAGCACAGGCATCTTTATTAGAGGCAGCATGGAACCTGAATGGTGTTTGGCCCTCCGGGACTGCATTTTGGAGACTCTGCTCTAGGTAATGCACCTGTTTATGGTGTCTTTGCTCTGTAGGGTAAAATGTAGATGTTTTGGGCATGTTTACGTCATCTGCAATAAACGTTCTGTCTGTAGTAGCACTTGTCAGTTGTGGGTAAAATATGGGGACTGGATTGGCAGTAGCCCCAGCTGGGACTATAACTTGTGACCTTCTGCTCCTGAACACACTTGCTGTGTTCACCGCACCACACTGTGCTCACAGAGATAGTGCAGTCCCTGGAGATACCATGGTTGTTTGTCAGACAGAGCCTGTCTGTTGCAGTGCATGGCACCCACCTACACAGGGCTAGGCCATGGTCGGCTCTGGGCAGCTGCCACTGCCCCCCTCCACCACTAGTACCCCTCTGCCACCATGCTGACATGCCCTTCTGCTGGTGGTGCTGGTGGTGTGCAGTCGCAAGCCATCCAGTGTGCAGGTAGGTGGCTGCCTATGGTTTGTGTTCTGGGGTAGGGGTGCCTGCATAGGCGTCCACGCTTCCCCCCAACACCGCCTGCCAATGTTCTGTGCCCTTGGGGGTACCTGCTGGGTACTATCCCCTGTGACACTGTGATAAACACTCTAGTGCCCATGTTGGGCCCTCATCAGTTACTGTCTGGCTGCTGTTCAGTTTCAGCATTCCTAAGTGCCACCTAGGCATCTGCCTAGTCCGCTCTGTGCCCCAGCTGCACCACAGCATGTGCCGCCTGCAGCCCTCTGTATCCCCTTTCCCAGCATCTGTCCAGTTGCCCATTCCGACATGCCCGCCCTGCTGTTGTGGAACATGTGCATGCCATAGGTAACCTGTCCAAGGGAGAGGGAAACCCTGATCAGTGCTATTTCACTGTGGGATCATTCACCTTGTATGGGGACGGAGCGTAGACCCTTCCAAAATTCATATTTATTTTTTGGGGCTTTCTTGGGAGTGTTTTTTGATGTTTCCCATTACTATCACTATTGCCCAGCTTGATTATAATTTTTTTTTTATTTTGTTGGGGTCCTTTTCAATGTTTATTTGTACTTTTGTTCTGTGCACATGTATCACACTTATCACTTTTTTGTGGGTTTCCCTGGTTTGGCTGTACATTGCTGACAGAAATGGTTTCTCTTCCCTTTAAATCGGCTCTAACGCGAGGTTTTCACTCGCGTTATTTTTGGCCTCGAATTTCACCTCGCTAGTGTGCGGGGACCCTCTCCCCTCCCACTCTCCACCCATTGACCCCTTCTCTCTGCCCCTGGGGAGCCTTCCTCCGTCCTCCGGGAGCCTTTCCCCGCCTTCAGCGCTCGTGTGCGCCGCTGCGCGCATGAGCGCGCACTAAAGTGCATTTTTGCCCCGTAAAGCATCATTAGCGTGCGCTAAGGTACCTTAGCATGCGCTCATGCGCGCCCCGCACGTTAAGAATCTTTAGTAAACATACCCCTATATTTCTTGCTCTTGAGAAGCAAATGTTTCAGATCGTCTTCATTTGCAGCCAGTAATGTGATATCATCAGCATACCGAAGGTTGTTGATGAGTCTTCCACCAATCTTCACACCTCAGTTGTCTTCATACAGTCCTGTTTCTCTGATGATTTGTTCTGCATTTAAATTAAAGAGGCAGGAGGAAAGTATGCAGCCTTGTTGAACACCTTTGCTGATTTGGAGCACTGTGTGCAATTCTGGAGAGCACACCTTCAAAAGGATATAAATGGTGCAGAGGGTGACTACTAAAGTGGTTAGTGTTCTTCTTTATAAAGCATAAGGGGACAGACTTAAAGATCTTAATAAGTATATGTTAGAGGAAAGGCGGGTAAGAGGAGATATGATAGAGGTGTTTAAATACCTCCCTGACATAAATGCAGAAGAAGAGAAACATAGAAACGTAGAAACATGATGACAGAAAAAGACCACAAGGCCCATCTAGTCTGTCCTTCCATAACAACAACTACAACAGTCCACTTTTTACCTTTAGAGATCCTCTGTGTTGGTTCCATGCTTTTTTGAACTCAGTCACTGTCCTCATCTCCACCACCTCCACTGGGAGACTATTCCACGGATCCACTACTCTTTCCGTAAAGAAATATTTCCGCATATCACTCCTGAATCTATCTCCCTTCACCCTCATCCCATGTCCCCTCGTAGCAGAACTTGCTTTCAATTGAAAGAGGCTCTCTCCCTGAACATTTATGCCACGGAGGTATTTAAACATCTCAATCATATCACCTCTATCCCGCCTTTCCTCTAAGGTGTACATATTAAGATCCTTAAGTCTGTCCTCATATGCTTTATAATGAAGCCCATTAATCATTTTAGTAGCAACCCTCTGCACCGACTCCATCCTGTTCACATCCTTTTGAAGGTGCGGTCTCCAGAATTGCACACCATACTCCAAATGAGGTCGCACCAAAGACTTATACAGAGGCATTATCACCTCCTTTTTTTTGCTAGCCATTCCTCTCTGTATGCACCCAAGCATCCTTCTAGCTTTTGCCATCGCCTTTTCTACCTGTTTAGCTACTTTAAGATCATCAGACACAACCACGCCTAGGTCCCGCTCTTCTTTAGTGGACAAAAGTACTTCACCTCCTATACTGTATTGCTCCCTTGGATTGCTGCAGCCCAAATGCATGACCACTGTTCCCTCTAAGCTGTGCGCGTGTGCGCGCGCACACACCTCGCCGAGCGAGCGCACATACTTTACAACAGAGCGCACAAAAATTTCAGTTCTGATTCTGATAGAAAACAACACAGACGTCTTAAAATTTAAAAGTTGTTGTGTATTTACGGTTTTTACAAGTTCTACAATATTTTCTAGTGCAATCAATGTGGTGTACATACTGTATTCTGACGTGTAGTCAAATTTTAAAGTATATAACTCCGAGTGTCGTTATGTGGCGCACAAAAATTTAACCTTCCTTCAAAAGCTGCACACAGCTGATATTTTATGCGCACACAGCCTACAGAAAATTAGAGGGAACATTGTGCATGACCTTACATTTTTTAACATTAAATCCCAGCTGCCAAATTCTAGACCATTCTTCAAGCTTAGCTAGATCCCTCCTCATGTTATCTACACCTTCCTGGGTGTCTACTCTATTACAGATTTTGGTATCATCCGCAAAGAGGCAAACCTTACCCGACAGCCCTTCCGCTATATCACTAACAAAGATGTTAAAAAGAATCGGACCAAGGACAGATCCCTGGGGCACACCACTGGTAACATCCTTCTCCTCAGAGTGAGCTCCATTTACTTGTACTCTTTGTCGCCTCCCACCCAACCAATTTCTAACCCAAGCAGTAACTTTAGGGTCCATCCCTAGGGTGCTCAGTTTGTTTATAAGTCGCCTGTGAGGAACAGTGTCAAAGGCTTTACTGAAATTTAAATACACCACATCTAGAGCTCTCCCTCGGTCCAACTCCCTGGTCACCCAGTCAAAGAAATCGATCAGATTTGTCTGACAAGACCTGCCTCTGGTGAATCCATGCTGCCTTGGATCCTGTAATCCTCCGGACTCCAGAAACCTCACTATTTTCTCTTTCAGCAGCGTTTCCAATAATTTACTCACCACTGAAGTTAAACTAACCGGCCTGTAGTTTTCAACCACATCCTTACTTCCGCTATTGTGTAAAGGCACCACATGAGCCTCTCTCCAGTCCTTTGGCACCACTCCCGACTCCAACGAGGCATTGAAAAGGTCAGTCAGTGGAGCTGCTAGAACGTCCCCAAGTTCCCTCAGTATTCTAGGGTGTATCCCATCCGGTCCCATCGCTTTGTCTACTTTAAGTTGAGCTAGTTTCTCACGAACACAGTCTTCTGAAAATTGTTCAAGATGTCCCTCGCTTCTGTTCTTATTTGTGGGTGTTTTCTGAGGTCCTGCTCCTGGTTCTTCATCTGTGAACACAGAACAAAAATATTTGTTAAGCAATTCCGCTTTATCCTTATCAGCTTCTACATATTCCCCCCCTGCATCCTTGAGTCTGACAATACCACTTTTGCCCTTCCTCTTCTCACTAATATATCTGAAAAATGTCTTATCCCCCCATTTTATTGCATTGGCTATTTCCTCCTCCTTTTGAATCTTTGCCTTCTTGACTACTTTGCTAGCTTCTCTAAGTTTTTCCAAATACAGATGCCTGTCTTCCTCTCTCTGTGATCTCTTGTATTTCATGAAGGCCTCCCTCTTTTTCTTCACTTTTTCAGCTACTTCCTTCGAAAACCATAGCGGTCTCCTGTTCCTTTTGCCTTTATTTACCATTTTAACAAAAAGGTTGGTTGCCTTTAAAATACCCCCTTTCAGCTTTGCCCACTGTTTTTCTACATCCCCCAGCTGTTCCCATCCCACTAACGACTCCCTGAGGTATTGGCCCATCTTCGCAAAGTTAGTCTTCCTAAAGTCTAAGATCTTCACCTTGGAATGGATTCTAATACTGAACCACACCATCTGGTGATCACTGGATGCAAAATGATCTCCCACTACAACATCAGAAACACTTTCACCATTGGTAAGCACCAAGTCCAGTATGGCCCCTTCACGTGTGGGGTCTGTTACCAATTGCCTGAATAGTTCTCCCTGTAGAGAATCCAGGATCTCCTTACTTCTAGATGATACTGCAACAGGAATGTGCCAATCAACATCTGGCATATTGAAATCTCCTAGCAGTAGCACTTCCCCTTTCCTAGCAATGCTGCGTATGTCTTCAATTAACTCTCTCTGTCCACCTCTTCCTCTTGTGAGGGAGGTCTGTATATCACACCAATGCAAATAGATTTCTCTTTCCCTCTTTCTAGTTTAACCCACAATGCCTCCTCTCTCCCTTTTAAGCTCTGTAATTCCAAAGCTTTAATAGTAGTTTTTACATATAGTGCCACTCCTCCTCCCCTTCTTCCTACCCTGTCCTTTCTGAATAAAGTATAGCCAGGTATAGTTACATCCCAGTCATGGTTTTCTGTGAACCATGTTTCTTTAACTGCCACTAAATCCAAGTCAGCAACTCCCACCAAAGCTTCAACTTCAGGGATCTTATTTCCCATGCTACGGGCATTAATACACACTGCTTTCCATGTGTTACCCCTGTTACCCATTTTCATAAAGGTATTTAATGTATCACCTACCTGGGGGCTTTCACTTACCTGGGGGCTTTCTTCACCCATCCCCAACGAATCTAGTTTAAAGCCCTCTTCAGTAGATTAGCCAGTCTACTACCAAAGATGTGTTGACCTTTCTTGGACAGATGGATGCCATCTCTGCTCTGCAACCCTTGGAACAGCATCCCATGGTCTAGGAAACCAAAACGCTCTCGAAGACACCATCCACGCAGCCATGCATTCATCTCCAGGATGCGAGCCTCTCTGCCTTGGCCTTTACCCTCAACAGGGAGGATTGAAGAGAACACCACTTGTGCACCTACCTGCTTCACCCTCTGTCCCAGAGCCATGAAGTCACTTTTGATACGTTCCGATGTATACCTGGCAGTATCATTTGTTCCAACATGGATTAGCAACATTGGGTAATAGTCAGTGGGCTTGATGAGTCTCGGCAAACTCTCCGTAACATCTTGGATTTTGGCACCAGGCAGACAGCATACCTCTCTGGACATCAAGTCTGGTCGGCAGATGGACGCCTCAGAGCTTCAGCATGCAGGCACCCTGCACATGGAACCGGTTCTTCAACTGGCATTAGGACCTCTGTCTGGACCGAGGCAGAAGCTGTAACGGGGGCAACAGCTTTAGCAATACGATTTTTCCCAGCCATTGTTCTGTTTGTGGAGCTTAGGTATCTGTTAAAGAAAAAGAGAGAGATCTACCAAGTACCAGCTGGTTTCGCAGCTGTCCTTTCAGAGAAAAAGCAGTTAAATCTCTTTAATTATATTCAATATGTGCTGGTCCAATTCACTGTGATTTGCTAAAGGGGGAGGTGCCCTATAAAGCAAGACTGCTTACTAGGGGTGGGTGGGAGTCGGGGTGGGTAGGGAGGGAACTAACTCCTGATTAGGTGTTAGCAGTTTCTGAATCTGAGGAGGTTACAGAGTTCAGCAACCTACTGTGCTCCAGTAAAGTTCCCCTAAAACAGCAAAAATGTAAGTAACCTTGCTTTTAAAAAGTATACACAAAACCCTTTTAAGAGCTCCCAGTCACAGAGCTAGCAATGTAATAAAAAAAAAAAAACCAAACAAAGAAACCCTCAAATCCTTACTTACTGTTTGATGTGTGGAGCCCTGGTTAGGAAAGCCTCAAAAGGACAGGGCACAGGAGCCTTTTATGCAGGCTTCAACTGCACTCAGGAAACAGGCCCACTAACTCCTGATTAGGTGTTAGCAGTTTCTGAATCTGAGGAGGTTACAGAGTTCAGCAACCTACTGTGCTCCAGTAAAGTTCCCCTATAACAGCAAAAATGTAAGTAACCTTGCTTTTAAAAAGTATACACAAGACCCTTTTAAGAGCTCCCAGTCAGAGAGCTAGCAATGTAATAATAAAAAAAAAAAACCAAACAAAGAAACCCTCAAATCCTTACTTACTGTTTGATGTGTGGAGCCCTGGTTAGGAGAGCCTCTTAATTGAAAGCAATGAGGGGACATAGGATGAGTGTGAAAGGGGATAGACTCAGGAGTAATATGCGGAAATAATTCTTTATGGAAAGAGTAGTAGATGCGTGGAATAGTCTCCCAGTAGAGGTAGTAGAGATGAAGACAGAATCTGAATTCAAGAAACCATAGGACAAATACAGAAGATCTCTAAAGGAAAAATGTGGTGTATTTTAGTTGTTATGGAAGGGCAGACTAGATAGGCCATAAAGTCTTTTTCTGCCATCATGTTTCTGTAGTTCTGTGTTTCTAGATCAAGAGCATGCTTTGGATGTAGTTTACTTAGATTTCAACGAAGGTTTTGATACTGTCCCACAAAGGAGGCTTATGAAGATTTGAGCAGCTTGGAGGTAGGTTTCAAGATGGTGAACTGTTTTAAAGTTGACTGAGTGATAGATGACAGAGGATGGTAATACTTGGTATTCACACAGAGGAAAGAAAGGTGAGTAGTGGAGTGCTTGTGGGATTTGTTCTTTTAATATCTTCCTGGGTGATACAGTATTGCAGAAGGGAATAAAAGGACGATTTTGCCTTTGCATGGATTATATGAAGATCTGCAATTAACTTGGCATCTTTGAGAAAGTAGACATTAGACAATATACATGAGAAGTAATACATAAAAACTAGAAGACTGGCTGGATGCTTGGCAGTCAGGTTTTAATACAAAGTGCAGCATGATGCATTTGGGATGCAGAAATCCCAAGTTGATTTGATAGGGAGAGAGAATTTAATGAGCACAGTCCAGGAGAGAGACCTTGTGCCAGTAGTGTCTGACAATCTCAGAACAGTGTGAAAAGGCACTTGCCAAAGCCAGAGAAATTCTAGACTGCATAGAGAGAAATATAGCCAGCAGAAGACAGGAGATAGAGTAACAAACATGAAAAAATCTAGTGTCACCTTATAAAATAACTAATTTATTGTAGCATGAACTTTCAAGGAAAAGGCCCCACTTAATCTGATGTACGAAGTGCACTTCAGGAGATGGGCAAATAATGTACATGAAGATGTCATGGATGTCAGGCGGGAGGGGAGGATTCAGACTATAGAGAAGGCATTGAGAAGCACAGAGCCTAATATGAAAGAGGAAGCCAGAAGAATAATTAAACTAAATGACAATGTGCTGGATGACAGGTATCATGGGCTTGTCCCCCTAGGTTGGTTCTCTGAGATAACAACCCTGCAATACTGTACTTTTTCTTTTCCGTAAATGAGACAGCGCATCGGTGGACTATATACTTGCTTTATTTACAGTTTCAGGTTAACACTCCTGGGCTTCTAAGTGATGACATTCAAAACTATCATACAACCCCTTACCCAACTTACTTCAAAGCACAATTTCACATAGGCAGTTTAAATTCCCCTAATCACAGCTGTTCTGATCCTCCATAGTACAGAATACAGTCTATGTGCTTTTTTAGACCACCTCACTTTACCCGTCAGCATGTCATTTGCTGACTTCAGGTCTGGGCTAGTCTCTCTGCATATTAGATCCTTGATTGTCATTTTGAATGTCAAATTATCTGTAGCCCCTTTTATATCCAACACAGTGAAGGAAGCTTTCTTTGCACTCAGGAGAATAAGATCGATCAAGCCTTTTATTGATTCCAGATCCCTGAAGACTGTCTTTCATACTCTGCTTATT
This sequence comes from Ichthyophis bannanicus, assembly GCA_033557465.1. Taxonomy (NCBI): domain Eukaryota; kingdom Metazoa; phylum Chordata; class Amphibia; order Gymnophiona; family Ichthyophiidae; genus Ichthyophis; species Ichthyophis bannanicus. The sequence continues at coordinate 49,391,109 of CM066049.1, forward strand.
GATAAGATCGGCTACTGCAGATCTTTATCAGCAGGTGCTCCCTTCTACATGATAAGACATCTCCAGCTAGTCCAAAATGTTGCTATGAAAACTATTTATCGTGCTAGGACAATTGACCATGTGACTCCCCTTCTTGCTGAACAGCATTGGTTACCTGTAAAATGACTTAATCAGTGTAAGATCTTCATCATCACTCATAGAATCTTCTATACAGTTATACCTATTTATCTCTCAACCAGCATAATATCATATCATCCTTCATGTACACTATGCTCTTGGGGGTGCTACATTTAGGAAACTGCATCTTGACCAGTCTCAAAATATTGCATTTAGTTAAGAACATAAGAACATAAGATATGCCATACTGGGTCAGACCAAGGTCCATCAAGCCCAGTATCCTGTTTCCAACAGTGGCCAATCTAGGTCATACGTACCTAGCAGTTTCCCCAAAAGACACAGGTTCCACAATGCTTGTACTGGGTCAAGCATTGATATCCTGGGTCCCTTCTTAATAATGGTTTATGGACCTTTCCTCCAGGAACTTGTCCAAACCTTTTTTAAACCCAGCTACACTAACAGCCTTTACTACATCCTCCGGTAACAAATTCCAGAGTTTGATTACACGTTGAGTGAAAAAATATTTTCTTTTATTAGTCTTAAATAGTTTACCCTATAGCTTCATTGCATGTCCCCTAGTCTTTCTATATTCTGATAACGTAAACAATCGATCTACGTTTACCCGTTCCACTCCGTTCATTAATTTATAGACTTCTATCATATCTCCCCTCAGCCGTCTCTTTTCCAGGTTAAAGAGCCCTAACCTTTTTAGCCTTTCTTCATAGGAGTATCCTTCCATCCCCTTTACCATTTTGGTGGCTCTTCTCTGAATCTTTTCTAATAACTCTATATCCTTTTTAAGATACGGCGACCAGAATTGCACACAATATTCAAGGTGTGGTCTCACCATGGAACGATATAGAGGCATTATAATATCTTTTGTTTTATTTTCCATTCCTTTCCTTATGATACCTAGCATTCTATTTGCTCTCTTGGCCATCGCTGCACACTGGGCCGAGGGTTTTAACATGTTATCCACAATGACGCCTAAATCGTTTTCCTGGGTGGTGGTTCCTAATGTGGAACCTTGCATTGCGTAACCATAGTTTGGGTTGTTCTTCCCTAGGTGCATAACTTTGCACATGTCCACATTAAATTTCATCTGCCATTTTGATGCCCAGTCTTCTAATTTATCAAGATCCTCTTGCAATTTTCCACAATCCTCTTGGGTTTTAACAACTTTAAATAGTTTTGTGTCATCTGCAAATCTGATAACCTCACTCGTTATTCCACTTTCCAGGTCATTTATGAATATGTCAAAAAGCAGCGGACCCAGCACAGATCCCTGGGGTACACCACTATTCACCTTTCTCCATTGGGAAAATTGGCCATTTAGCCCAACCCTCTGCTTTCTATCTTTTAACCAGTTCTTGATCCACAGTAGTACACTGCCTCCTATCCCATGACTCTTTAGTTTTGCCAAAAGTCTCTGATGAGGGACCTTGTCAAAGGCTTTCTGAAAGTCCAGATACACTGTATCAACCGACTCACCTTTGTCCACCTGTTTGTCTCTCTATTTTTATGGAATGCCTTTCCAGTAGACCTTAGAAACGAATCATCATATACAAAGTTCAAGAAAGAGGTAAAGACCTGACTTTCATAAGAACATAAGAAATGCCATACTGGGTCAGATCAAGGGTCCAACAAGCCCAGTGTCCTTTTTCCAGCAGTGGCCAATCCAGGTCACAAGTACCTGCCAGGTTCCATGCTGGTTACCCCAGGGATAAGCAGGGGATTTCCATGGTCCTCTTTAATAAGGGTTTATGGACTTTTCCTCCAGGAACTTGTCCAAACCTCTTTCCCATAAGGTTTTCTCCAGTTCTCTCTCAGACCTTTTCCCCTGGACCCCTCTTTGGATCTTCTGTGATTTCTATCCTTTGGGGCCCCACCTTGGGGTGCTGCTGCTGTCTTAGGTTGGTTGCCTGTACCGCTTATGTTTCCTGGTTGGATACTGTTGTGCTGCTGCTTCCTATTGTTACATACTGATACGTATATGTTCATCCATTATGTTCTTATTGGACTGTTCTTATGAAAAGTGGTATATAAAATCAGAAAATAAGTAGCACAGGCCACAAATCTTAGCTCTCAGTGTTAATTTATCAGGAAGTTATTCCCCGGCTCAGTAACTTTTCCAGCCAAGATACAGCCAAGTGGACTACTTTAAACCAGGATGCATTTCTAATGCAATGAAGTAGCTTGTCTGTCATAACCCTTGCACAGACCCTTGCTCAAATATTGAAATTACTAGGCCAATGTTTCCCAATTGCTTATAGTAAGGGCCCTTCCCAGCGAATACATTGCCTTCCTCTCAGCTTCCCAAACATTGACTGTTCCTGAATTCCTTGATACATTTGGTAGCAGCATTCTTTCCATCAAGCTCCTTCTTCAGTAAAGGGGCTAAAAATTAAGCTCAATGCATTCCAACACTGTGTTCCTCCTGTCCGTCCTGCTGCCTCTTCCCGTTCTCTGCAAACAGTCACAGCTTTTGTTTCATTTACCTGCTAAGAGTTAATGGATTCCAGATGCTCAATTACCTTAACCAACATTTCAACAAAGCTGTGTGGGAGTCCTGTGCCTCCACTGATGCCAGTAGGGGGAGGTGCAATGATACTGCGCAATATCAAAGCACTTCCCCCTACCACCAGCAGCGCAGGCAGAGGACTCCCATATAGCTTCATAGGAATGTTGTCTTCCTTTTCGCTTCTCCGGGCCAGTCCAGGGAAGGTTAGGTTGTCAATCCCCTTCAGCAGCTGAGGACATGAAGACATCAAGTTTTCTTGAGTAGTGAAGCCACTCCCCCTGAGGTCATCCTGCCAGTCTATCAGTCCTCAGCAGCTGAAGAGGATCGATATTAGCTCTCTCCTTCAAATATTTGATTTTTTATTTTATTACTTACAGTGAAATTGACTCTAGCAGGGCTGATTTTGGTTCGTAGTCCTTAAGAGTTATTTATTCTATAACTATTTTTACAAGCGGAGAGACGTTGATTGCTGTTTTTTATTTGACGGAGTGAGGCAGAGCCTGCCTGATTGTAATCCGTCTCCGTCTCTCAAAGCGCAGTAGTTCTGGGAGCCCCAGTACTTCCCCTGCGATTGACATTGCCGACCCTGTCAGTGTTTCGCTAGCAGCGTAACAAAAACTGCAGCAATTAGTACTTCCCTGCGATTGACATGGCCGACCCTTTCAGTGTTCCGCTAGCAGCGTAACAAAAACTGCAGCAATTAGGTATTTTTTTCTGACAGATTCTGAGTGTGGCTGTTAAGCGTTCGTTGTTTTTAACGGCGCGATTGTGACAAGCGGCTGTTTGCCTGCTCTCTGCAGTGGCGCGGCAAGTTAAAAGTTTTAACTATTAATCGGCAAAGATAAGTATTTTTGATGGCAGAGAAAGTTTCCATAGATGCTGAAAAGCAGTTTGTAAATTCTGAGAAAGCCGGTAAAGCGGCCATTTTAAATTCGACGGCAGTTTTGACGTCAGATCAGCAACGGCCTGCTAAAAAGAAGAGCAAGGCTTCTAAAAGTGTTTTGAGGCAAGAGAAGCCACAAGAAAAGCCTGAGCAACCACTGCCAGAGGTACAAGAAAGTGTATTATCTTTCTTTTCACCAGAATTTATTTTAGCTATGCACAGGGCTTTCTTGATAAAATCTTCTAATCCTCTTGCTGGGGAAATATTTAAAAGCTCTTCATCAGTTCCTATGGGTCTTTCTGTTCCAGAGGATCCTGCAGAGGGTCCTTCTCTAGCTAAGGAGGTCATTAGAGATCCTTTGGACCCTTTTGCCCCTCAACCCCCTGTGCCTTTGGGTCAGGGAGAAACTGAATGTCTGTCTGTTACAGGTTTAGACATGGCTTCTGAAGAGCTGGAAGAGGGTGAAATTGCTCCTGGAGAGGATCCTAATATGTTTTGTGTTTTCCGTAAAGAGGAACTTTCAGCTCTTATTTCTCATTCATTATCTGCCTTGCATCTGTTGCTTTCCTCTGCATCTCAGGAACCTTTGGAGGATCCGTTACTGCAAGGTTTTAAAGCGGAACAACGCTCTTTCCCAATGCACCGGGTGATAAGGCAGATGATTGAATCTGAATGGGAGTGTCCGGAGGCTTCGCTTCGTGGAAGCCGTGCCTTATCTCGCCTTTATCCTATGCCACAAGAGGAGAAGGATTTATTACGCATGCCTAAGGTGGATGCGATAGTGGCGGCAGTGACAAAGAAAACTACTATCCTGGTTGAGGGAGCAGCTGCTCTTAAGGATTTGCAGGATCGAAAGTTAGAAGTTCTTCTTAAGCAAGCATTTGATTCTAGTGCTTTGGCTCTGCAAGCAGCAGTTTGTGGGGCATATGTATCTAGAGCATCCATTCGTTGGCTTCAAGGAGATGTTTCTGGAGATTCAGATTCGTTGCAGGGAGTGGAAACTGCAAAATTAGAGTCGGCATCTGCTTATATGGCGGATGCTTTTTATGATCTGCTGCGGATTGCTGCCAAAACTATGGCATCGCTGGTTGCGGCTAGGCGTTTTTTGTGGTTGCGCAACTGGGCAGCAGATGTGTCTTCCAAGTCGCGACTTAGCAAGTTGCCTTATAAAGGGAAGTTGCTTTTTGGAGAAGCGCTAGAAAAGATTGTGAAGGATCTTGGTGATTCTAAAGGAGGGCGTTTGCCAGAGGATAGGCAGAGGCCCGCACGAGGCGCAGGAGGCCTACGGGGTGCTGGGAGAGACATTAGGAGGTTTCGGGGGGCGCGTTTTGTTCCCTATTCCAGGGGTCGTACGGGATTTCGCGGTCAGTCCTTTCGTGGGGCAAGAGGTTACGGTAGATCTTACTTCCCATCCTCTCAGACCACAACTAAGAAACCGCAATGAAGGTCTATTGGTCCAGGCGTTAGTGCCTGTAGGAGGACGCCTGCAGAGGTTTCTAGCAGCCTGGACCGCGATCACGACAGACAAGTGGGTATTAGAGATAATTCAAAAAGGGTATGCGCTGGATTTCGCTTACCCCTTGTCGCCCGCTTTTGTACTCTCTCCCTGTGCCCCGGGGGTAAAGGAAAAGGCGGTGTCAGACACGATAGTTCATCTCTTACAGCTGCAGGCAATAATCCCTGTGCCGCGAGATCAGTACGGTCAAGGTCGATACTCGATCTATTTCGTGGTTCCCAAAAAAGAAGATTCTTTTCGACCAGTGCTCGATCTCAGGGGCGTAAACTGTGCTTTGTGGGTGCCTCATTTTCGCATGGAGACGTTGCGAACGGTAATTCGAGCAGTGCGTCCCAGAGAATTCCTCTCTTCAATAGATCTCACAGAGGCATATCTTCACATTCCAATCAGGCCTTCTCATCAGGAATTTTTGCGTTTTGCCCTTCCTATGGGTCATTTCCAGTTTCGGGCATTGCCGTTTGGCCTTGCCACGGCTCCGCGGATTTTCACAAAGCTCATGGTAGTGGTGGCGGCTGCTCTGCGAAAGGAAGGCATCAGGGTTTATCCATATCTCGACGATTGGCTTATCAGAGCCGATTCTTATTTGGCTTCGGTAGTGGCAACGGCTCGAGTTGTTCAGCTTTTAGAACTACTAGGTTGGGTCATAAATCAGGCCAAGAGTCACTTGCAGCCAGTTCAGCAACTAACTTATCTAGGAGCCTTATTCAACACCCGTCGAGGAGCAGTTTTCTTGCCGGAAATCAGAATAAACAAGATTTTGCAGCAGGTGAAGGCATTTTTAAAAGTTCAGGATCCGTCGGCCTGGATGTACTTACAACTTTTGGGATCCATGGCGGCAGCTTTGGATCTGGTTCCGTGGGCCAGGGCTCACATGAGACCGTTACAGCAGGCTTTGCTTTCCCGTTGGTCTCCGCAGCTTCACCCTCTAACTCAATGCCTGTTTTGTCCAGAGCAAGTAAGGAAAAGTCTGGAGTGGTGGTTGGACCCTGTGCATCTCTCTGCAGGCGTTCCTTTGCGGGAGCCCAAATGGATTTTGGTCACCACAGATGCCAGTCTAGCGGGCTGGGGAGCGCATTGTCAGTCACAAGTAGTTCAAGGTTTTTGGTCTCTGGAAGAGACATCATGGTCGATCAACATGCTGGAGTTACGCGCGGCTCGGCTTGCTCTTCTGCACTTCGAACGTCTTCTCACAGGGAAGGCAGTCCGTTTGTTCTCCGACAATGTTGTTACAGTGGCGTATATCAATCGCCACGGAGGGACCAAGAGCTCCTCTCTCCTAAACGAATGTCAGGAGTTAATGGCTTGGGTGGAGGGCCATCTTCTGGCGTTGTCGGCTGCTCATGTGGCTGGCAAAGAGAATATTCAGGCCGATTATCTCAGTCGCAATATTTTGGACCCAGGAGAATGGGAGTTAAATGTAGCGGTTTATCATGAGCTGACCTTGAAATGGGGTCAACCTGTTATGGATCTAATGGCAACCTTCAGCAATGCCAAGGCAAGCCGGTTTTTCAGCAGACGCAGGGAACACATGTCAGAGGGGCTCGATGCTCTGGTTCAGCCTTGGCCCGAGAACGTACTTTTGTATGTTTTCCCTCCGTGGCCAATGGTGAATCATGTGGTTCAACGCATAGCGGGACACCGAGGTTCCGTGATTCTGATTGCGCCAGATTGGCCTCGTCGTCCTTGGTATGCAGATCTAATGCGGCTTCTAATAGCTCCTCCTTGGCGTCTGCCGGTTCGGGTGAATCTATTATTTCAGGGACCCGTACTCATGCCGCAGGTGGATCGCTTCTTGCTTACGGCTTGGCTCTTGAGAGGGCTCGTTTAACGCGTAAAGGTTATGCGAGTTCTGTAGTGGCTACTTTACTTAAATCTAGAAGACTGGGAACTTCTCTTGCATATGTCCGGGTATGGCGATTATTCGAGAATTGGTGTGATCAGCACAACATTATTCCTCGTTTGGCTATCCTGCCTCAATTGCTTCTGTTTCTTCAAGAAGGTCTGGACAAAGGTTTGGCAGTTAATACTCTTAAAGTTCAGGTGGCCGCATTGACATGTTTCAGGGGTTTAGTCCAAAACTGTAGATTATCGTTGCATCCAGATGTACAAAGATTTTTTAGGGCGGCAAAGATTCTACGTCCTCCGTTGCGTAAGATAGTACCTCCGTGGAATTTGAATATTGTTTTAGAGGCCTTTTCGAGTTCGCCATTGGCATCGGTTTCCTCGCGATCTTTACGTGAATGTTCATGGAAGACGGCTTTTTTGGTAGCTTTGTGTTCGGCGCGGAGGATTTCAGATTTACAGGCTTTGTCTTGTCGGGAGCCTTATTTACAATTTCTGCCTGAACGAGTATTACTACGTACGGTTCCTTCTTTTTTACCGAAGGTACTTTCTGTTTTTCATGTTAATCAGTCGGTAGTGTTACCTACTTTTTCTGATTTATCAAGTTCTCCAATCGATCGAGCTCTCTGAAAACTGGATCTTGGTCGTGTTTTAAAGAAGTACCTTAAGATTTCGGAGCCTTTTCGAAAAACAGATAGACTGTTTGTTCAATATGCTGGGCCCAATAAAGGGCAGCCAGCTTCAAAGTCAACGATTGCTCGTTGGGTACGCTGTGCTATTACAGCGGCTTACCAAGCTGGAGGATGGTCTCCACCAGTTGGGGTGAGAGCTCATTCCACTAGGGCTCAAGCAGCGTCCTGGGCGGAATTTGCTTTTGTTCCTCCGGTAGATATCTGTAGAGCAGCGACGTGGTCTTCATTGCATACGTTTACGAAGCATTACCGCCTGGATGTTCAGGCCAGGGAAGATGCAAAAGTGGGCGCGTCGGCTCTTATTGCAGGGCTGGCTGGTCCCTCCCTCCCGAGTTTAGGTACTGCTCTGGTACTGCCCTAACCTTCCCTGGACTGGCCCGGAGAAGCGAAAAGGAAAATGAAATTAGTTCTTACCTGCTAATTGTCTTTCCTTGAGTATTCTCCAGGCCAGTCCAGGGTCCCACCCTTTTAAGTATTCGAGTGAAGGGGAAGTATCGGGGCTTCTAACTTTTTCTTTAGATAGTTGAATTGTTTATATTATAATTTAAAAAAAAAAAAATATTCTAAATTTTAAGAAGCACCAGTTGTTGGCTTCTTCTGTTTCTATAGGACTATAGAACATGATCAGTTTGTATGGGTTGATTTTATGTTTTATTTCACTTATATATTAGTTTGCTGCTTTGTCAGAAGGGAGACTAGCAGGATGACCTCAGGGGGAGTGGCTTCACTACTCAAGAAAACTTGATGTCTTCATGTCCTCAGCTGCTGAAGAGGATCGATATTAGCTCTCTCCTTCAAATATTTGATTTTTTATTTTATTACTTACAGTGAAATTGGCTCTAGCAGGGCTGATTTTGGTTCGTAGTCCTTAAGAGTTATTTATTCTTTAACTATTTTTACAAGCGGAGAGACGTTGATTGCTGTTTTTTATTCAACGGAGTGAGGCAGAGACTGCCTGATTGTAATCCGTCTCCGTCTCTCAAAGCGCAGTAGTTCTGGGAGCCCCAGTACTTCCCCTGAGATTGACATTGCCGACCCTTTCAGTGTTTCGCTAGCAGCGTAACAAAAACTGCAGCAATTAGTACTTCCCTGCGATTGACATTGCCGACCCTTTCAGTGTTCCGCTAGCAGCGTAACAAAAACTGCAGCAATTAGGTATTTTTTTCTGACAGATTCTGAGTGTGGCTGTTAAGCGTTCGTTGTTTTTAACGGCGCGATTGTGACAAGCTGCTGTTTGCCTGCTCTCTGCAGTGGCGCGGCAAGTTAAAAGTTTTAACTATTAATCGGCAAAGATAAGTATTTTTGATGGCAGAGAAAGTTTCCATAGATGCTGAAAAGCAGTTTGTAAATTCTGAGAAAGCCGGTAAAGCAGCCATTTTAAATTCGCCGGCAGTTTTGACGTCAGATCAGCAACGGCCTGCTAAAAAGAAGAGCAAGGCTTCTAAAAGTGTTTTGAGGCAAGAGAAGCCACAAGAAAAGCCTGAGCAACCACTGCCAGAGGTACAAGAAAGTGTATTATCTTTCTTTTCACCAGAATTTATTAGGTTGTCAATCCCCTTCAGCAGCTGAGGACATGAAGACATCAAGTTTTCTTGAGTAGTGAAGCCACTCCCCCTGAGGTCATCCTGCCAGTCTCCCTTCTGACAAAGCAGCAAACTAATATATAAGTGAAATAAAACATAAAATCAACCCATACAAACTGATCATGTTCTATAGTCCTATAGAAACAGAAGAAGCCAACAACTGGTGCTTCTTAAAATTTAGAATATTTTTCTCTTTTTTTTTTTTTTAAATTATAATATAAACAATTCAACTATCTAAAGAAAAAGTTAGAAGCCCCGATACTTCCCCTTCACTCGAATACTTAAAAGGGTGGGACGTGGTCTTCATTGCCCGGAGAAGCGAAAAGGAAAATGAAATTAGTTCTTACCTGCTAATTGTCTTTCCTTGAGTATTCTCCGGGCCAGTCCAGGGTCCCACCCTTTTAAGTATTCGAGTGAAGGGGAAGTATCGGGGCTTCTAACTTTTTCTTTAGATAGTTGAATTGTTTATATTATAATTAAAAAATATATATATTCTAAATTTTAAGAAGCACCAGTTGTTGGCTTCTTCTGTTTCTATAGGACTATAGAACATGATCAGTTTGTATGGGTTGATTTTATGTTTTATTTCACTTATATATTAGTTTGCTGCTTTGTCAGAAGGGAGACTGGCAGGATGACCTCAGGGGGAGTGGCTTCACTACTCAAGAAAACTTGATGTCTTCATGTCCTCAGCTGCTGAAGGGGATTGACAACCTAACCTTCCCTGGACTGGCCCGGAGAATACTCAAGGAAAGACAATTAGCAGGTAAGAACTAATTTCATTTTTCACCTGTATATGGAGCTCTTGTTACTTTCTCACTACATCTCCCAGATTGACTGCCTCCAATATTATCTCATTTCCTTTTAGTTCATGATTCTTAAAGACTACAGCTTCCTTTCAGATCTCCTCTATGCTCTCTTGAGTTCCTTCTGCTTTCTAACCAGTGACACACTACCTATTAGAGCCAGGAGAAATAGCTTCTTTTGGTACTTTTTAATCTGCACAAAGCAATGTTTCAACGTGATTACCACAGAAATCAAAAGGGACTCGGGAAAGTTAACAAAATGAAGATTAAAAGTCCAGTTTTACACTGGAGCATCCAGGTCAGGACGTTCACAATTACTCTGGTATTTTATAAAAGGCTTGATATATACAGCGCTGCATATGCCTTGTAGCACAATACAAATGATTAGTAGTAATGTAGAGCCTTTGGTAAAATATGCACAAAGAAACTTTACTTTGTTGTTCAGTGCCGTTGAGTTGATGTCGACTCGTGGCGACCCTCTGGATAGTTGTCCTAAACTTGTCGGTCTTCAGTCAAGAGCTCATTGTTGGCAGAGTGCACACATAGCTGCTGTTATTGTATTGATCCATCTCATTGCAAAGAAATGTAGGGCAGCCAGGAGCTTGGCCAATTCTGGTATGGCATGTGACCGGGCAGTCTGGGGCTCGAGGTCAGGTCGTAGATCCTCATAGAGCTCCCTAATAGCCCCTGTGTCCAGATGGTAGAGAGAGATGACCTGGTCCTCACTTATGTCCTGGAGCATGGGCCTGGGCCTGTAGAGGCGTGGCAGGCGGGGCTGTGCCTCAGCACGCCTATGGTGCCGTGCTGGTCTCACCTCCACCTGTGGATCCTCCACAGCTGCAGGTCTGAGTTGCAGCGGGACTGCACCCATACCCAGTGCCACAGCCCCAGAGACACCATCTCCCTCCTCAGGCAACCTCAGCTCTGCCAGCTCCACCAGCGCCACCACCACACAACCCACATTCAATATCTGAGCCATGATAAACATGGGATGGAGCCCAGGTAGATGTTAAATAGGGTGTGCGGTGTGGCAAGTAATCAGAGCAAACCCTACACACCTGTTGATGCGGGGACATACACCATCAACAGCATGAGACAACACCCTGCACATACGGAAGCGTAATGCGTGCAGAAACGTGCGTTCCCTGATGCCCTGAATTGCGTGCCCCACCCAGACACGTAAGTGAGAGCAGAACAGAAGGCACGGTCCAATGCGCATTGGCATTATGGGTATGCGTATGTCTGACACAGAGTAGTGCGTGCGGACACGTAACATGACCTACCTAGGCGCGTCAGAACGCGCCTGAACACCAAAAGCAATGAGACCCAGCAGAGTGTACATGTATGCAGCATGAACAATGCTGGAGGATAAAGGGCGCGTGTAAGGAGCAGCACACACCAAGAGCAGACATAAGGACACATCTGAGGACGTAGAGCGTAGGGATAGTGCATCGCGCACCTAGTGCACATGAGGATACACCATACGTAAGGCGCGTACGTGCGCGTGGAATGTTATGCGTGCTACTGCACATGCGTGTAATGCCCATGTGGAATGCGCATAGGGCCACACCCAAGGTACATAACTGGACACAGCATACCCAGAACGGCAAAGACTATGATAAACGCAAATTACCACAGCATGGAGAACAAGGCAGTAGGCAGCCATGAGGCAGTAGGGGAGCGCAGTCAACAACCACCAGTGGCCACCACAGATGCAGACCCGAAGAGTGAGGGAGCAGGCCCATCCAGGGCCATACACCAGCCCCTAGACCATCCTGTAGGTGTGCCAGGGCAGAAGCGCTGCAGGACACTGGTGGCCGAGGATGCCAGGAGGAGGGCGGTCTGCTTCACCCAGGAGGAGAATGACCTCCTCCTGGCCAGCATCCTCGAGAGGTTTGAGGTGCTGTTTGGAAGGATGAGCACAACCACCACCATTACCACCCACACAAGAGCATGGGCCGAGGTACAGGCCGAGGTGGCAGCAGGCAGGGGGCCCGCATCGTGACATTGAAAGTCTACGCAAACGGTATTGTGACATCAAACGCAACATACGTGCCCAACTCACTCGGGAGAGGCAGATTGCACAGGGCACTGGTATGAGCCCAGCGCAGGGGGCCACCCTGAGCAGCCTGGAGCAGCACCTAGCAGACAGACTCGGGCCCATGTATATACATGGCCTACCCCCTGTGCTGGACATCACACCCTCATGCAGGTAAGATGGAGAGAGGTGAACCGGGGACAAACCATAAACAAGCAAGTGGAGGGATGGATGCAGGGGTGCGGGGTGTGGGGGTGGCCATACAAGGGGCATACAGAAACACATGACACCAGCCAGTCCCATGCAAAATATGGCGTGGCCCACACCAGGTGCACCATCCCCACACTGCCCTGGACCACAGCCCCGTCAGCCATGCACTGCGTAGGTCACCGCATGCAGACCCCACACATGCAGGGGCCGTAACCTGGCCCAATGGGGGTCCCCTCCGCCCCTCCATATTCCCACACCACACCATGTGGCCCGGCACACCACCAGCCAACATGCACTACCTTCCCCAGGAACCTGCCAATCCTAGAATGGCCCTGCAACAATGGCCAGGTCCAGGGACCCCACACACCCATCCACGGGCTGGCAGTCCTTGGAATTGCCGAAAGGGGCATGGACAGTACACCACCACCTGCCATGCATTGCTCTGTGCCAGGAAAAGACCTATGAGGTGCACAGACCACCACTGCATACATGGGCATCCGTAGTGCACCAAGGGACCGTACTAACAGGGTGGGACGAGCAGGCCATGAACAGAGCCATGGGGCCAAATTCCCAGGGGATGGCATAGCAGTGGGGGTGCAGCGACAGGTACACACACAGGAATAGCATGGTTTAGGTTGTGGGGCCACCGAGGACAGTACAGAGTCATACACCTAGCCGAGAACACGGACACAAGGATGTACCCAGTCAGTGGGGGGGTGGGCTTAGGGGGTTTACTATTGGATGGAGCAGCCAATTTTGGAGGTGCTGGTACAGGGCTGAAAGGGGGGGCTGGCCTGGCATGTGGGGGGGTAGGGGTGCCGGGCCCGACACCAGCACCCTAGCCAGGGGAACAGGGGGTGCGGGTGAAAGCAGGGACCTGAGTACATAGCTGGGTATGGCCAGCAGAGATGTGGGGATCATGTCCAAGAGCTGGGGCAGGAGGAGCAGGGCATGCACAACACATGGTACCGGAGAGTACATGGGTTGCGGGGCAGGTGGGGGCCATGGAATCGCAATACGTGTGTTGCGTGCTGATCCCTCCCACAGGTAGCAACAGTGGCCCATGGGGAGCAGGTCCCGGTGGTGACAGCCCCCGCTGAGAGAGGTTCAGGGGGCAGGGTGGCAGCCAGAGAGGAGTCCGAGCTGCGGAAGCAGTGCACAGATGCAATAGATCGAGGGGAGGGCACAGACACAGAGATAGTGGGTGGGGCAGCACAGGTGCAGCTGTAGGTGCAGGGGCCAGTATGGGGGTGGATGTGGCGATGTGGAGCAGGGGGTCGGCACAGCGCAGTGGATGGGTGCAGGGGCGGGGGGGTCAGGCCTGTGGTAGCAGCGTTGGGCGACAATGTGTTGTGGGGACACAGGGCAGGGCTGGTGAGGACAGCAGGGCCATATGGGTGGCTATGTGGGGGAGATGGAGGTGCAATGCACCTGTGCATGCCATAGGCGCTGGGTGCAGGGACACAGGTGGCGATGGGGTGGCACGGGGTGGGTGGCTGCATGCTCAGGGGGGTAAATGGCCCTCCAACATCGGCTGCAGAACACAGGGGGCACCACTGTACAAGGGGCGGTGCCAGTGGGGGACATATGGGCCCCAACACAGATGCATGCGACCCACACATGCACCAGCTATGTGCAGCCACCCACAGCCCACCACCGGTCACACCACCACTGGGCCACCCTACCCTGACCCATGCACCCATGCATGCATATCCCTGCCACCAAAGGGCACACCTGTCCCCGGCTGCACTGGCACAGCACCCCGGCCTCACCCCACCAGCCACGCCTGGCCATGTGGGGTGCCCCCAGTCACACACACACGTGGTCACTGTTGGCCTGCCACAGTCACCTGGGGCACAGACATGGGATGGTACCAACACATCCCTGCACAGGTGACGTCCACGGGCACACATATGCAGCCAGGGTACCCGCATACTGACCAGGGTGCCTTGCGCCTTACATGATACGTAGATAAAGGGTGTGACAGGGGCAGGCAGGCAGCCACGCCCCACCTGAGCTGTGCAACCTGTTCCCCCACAGGTGACATACATGCCATTGAGGGTGGGAGGAGGGGGCAGAGCACACGGACCCTGGGCCGTGGCCCCATGATGATGCTGGGCCGGAGGCGGTGCCGCCTGGAGAGACAGATATGGGAAAGTGTTATGTAGATTACCACCATGGTCATACATCAGGCGCAGCATTCACATGCATCCTGTAGCCTTGCAGGCCATTGCCCCACTGGGCCATGCCACATCACTCACCGTCACGGTGGGCCAGCCGTTCCTGCTGCACCCATGCCACGAAGTGGGGGTACCTGGCCCGCAGCTCACGGGCCTTCTTGCGCAGGTCCTTGACCTGTAGGGGAGGGAATGTGTGGGGACATTAGTGGACAGACATCCATCGCCAGCTGGGGCTGCACCACATAGATACCTGCATGCAGCAGGTGGCTGCCCCTATTGTGTGCTATGTGACGGCCCCTAGCTGTTGCCCCTGCCATGCACATGTGTGCATTGCGGCTGCACATGTCCAGGTTGGACCCTATGTGCCCTGTGGGCGGGCCCCCTGGCATCCACTGCCACACGGGTGGCCTATCTGTGTTTGAGCCTATGACACCTACATATGTGCCCTTGCCGTACTGTTGGTCATGGGAGCCATGCATGGGGGGCTGCATGTTGTCAGCATACATGCACAGTGTGCTGGGGGGGGGGGCGGGTGGCCATACACCACATCCCGTACATCTGCACCATTATGTCAGCATGTCTGCGGGACACATCAGCCTGCCTCCAGCCCTTGTCCAACATATGCACAGACTGCATAGCCATGTGCCACTGTGCGCTCTGACATGGGTGTGGTCATGTGTCTCACCTCTGTCCCTTGCACACATCAGCAGCCGCACCCGGGTGTGCCCTGGGGATGTACCGCTATGTGCCATGCAGACTCCAGACTCAACATGGTGGTATGAGTAGCCTTCACACATCTGCCAGTGCATCTACCATAACACCAGAATGAATAGTGGGCCACTGCAGTGAGGCCTGAAGCATCCTGGGGACATAGCAGACCTGTGCAATGTAACCAGGAACAGGTACCATAACACCAGGATGAATAGTGGGCCACTGTAGTGAGGCCGGCAGCATCCTGGGGATATAGCAGACCTGTATGACCTACACAGGGGCAGGTACCATAACACCAGGATGAATAGTGGGCCACTGTAGTGAGGCCGGCAGCATCCTGGGGATATAGCAGACCTTTATAACCTACACAGGGTCAGGTACCATAACACCAGGATGAATAGTGGGCCACTGTAGTGAGGCCATCAGCATCCTGTGGATATAGCAGACCTGTGCAACATAACCAGGAGCAGGTACCATAACACCAGGAGGAAAAGTGGGTCACTGTAGTGAGGCTGGCAGCATCCTGGGGATATAGAAGACCTGTGCAATGTAACCAGGAGCAGGTACCATAACACCAGGAGGAAAAGTGGGCCACTGTATTGAGGCCGGCAGCATCCTGGGGATATAGCAGACCTTTGCAATGTTACTGGGTGCCTTATTGTACGGTACCGTATAGATTGCTCATCATGTACCCTGTGCGGCACCCTCTGTGGCACCATTTCGGGGTCCCTTGACAGCGCACTTCACTGGACACACCTGGACAGGTCATCCTCGGGGCTCCCTGGGATATTTTGCCATAGTTCATAGTGGCATAACAATGTGACGTTGCCCTAGGTTACTTTGCCCTACGGCCTGCAAGGTGCCTCAGGTTGGCATGCATTACATATGTCCAGAGCTAATGATTTCAACCTAACACTTGATTGGCTACGGTTTAGTGCCACTGAACAGGTGCTTGCTGGTGAGGGCTTGAGGCTCCTGAACGTGCCATATCTGTGGCCAGACCATGGGCCTGCCAGCACTGGTGATATACATGTTGTGGGAAACTGTACCACAGCACTGGGTGTGGGCAATGTGATGTACTGAGAAAAACAGTGGGTGACAGATGGCGGGCATACGTGTCCCCCAGGGGTGTATGGGGTGCCATGATGGTTACGATGAGGGGTGGACAAAGGGGTGGTTCTACCATACAGCTGGAGTACAGGTGAGGCAGGCAACATGGAGGCACAAGGCAGGACAGGTGCACAGTGCATGACCTGTGGTGGCAGTCTGCACAGGCAGTCCGGACTCTACTCAGCTGACAGCCGCAAATAGCCAGACCAGAGGACTGACGCCCACTGTGGCGAGTCTCTTATGACCATAAGAACATAAGATATGCCATACTGGGTCAGACCAAGGTCCATCAAGTCCAGCATCCTGTTTCCAACAGTGGCCACTCTAGGTCACACGTACCTAGCAGTTTCCCCAAAAGACACAGGTTCCACAATGCTTGTATTGGGTCAAGCATTGATATCCTGCGCTGGCAACACATATCTGCAAAAAGATGAGTGTTAGAGGCATGCAGGGTATCCTGAGTTGGGCTGTCTTACTACAACAAAGGCTAACACACCTTGTTAATGAAGATGAGCACTTTTATTTATAATACAAAGCAGGGATAACTTGAATTTCACTTATTTAACTTCTTAATTCATACTTATTTAGAAAGGTAAGTAATTCATATATCTACCTATAATTAGTTAAAAAGATATCTGAAAGCTATTAGAATAATGATAATTAAAAGCACTTAATTACAGGAAGAATAGATAACTAGAAAGCTAATTACAGAAGAATAATACTTCACCGAAAGAGTTCTGAACTTCATCTCCTGTCCCACTTCGATTGAATGGATCCCTGATTCAACCAGACAAGAGAGACTTCTCAATCAGGAGTTCTCTAGGCAGCGCGTCCGCTCCTAGAAGAGATCCCTTGGTAGCTCTCTTAGCTGAAACAGGCATCTCTTTTTATCCTGTTTGCAAATAGCCAGCTGTTGGCAGACAGCTAGCCATTTCTCACCAGGCGACATGTAAGGGCAGTTATCCATCAAACATAGTCAAGACACTGGCCAGGTGTCTGACAGTGTTCAAAGGAATGCTTCAAAGGAATGCCTCCCCCACCCCCCATGACTTTGAAAGTCCAGAACTCCTAAATTACAATTGATATGCATCTTGCTTACATTGTTATCAATTGCTTGTTGTTTAGAGACTTGTCTCCTATACATCTGTTAAAGAGAATTGTCTCCCTCTCTGATCTTCCGGCATCTCTGTAGTTATGTGAATGGTTTCAAATACCCCATTTCAACAGTTTCTTATGCCCCCCACTTACTGTTGAGAAGCATGATCAATAGTCAATTTTTAATTCATTTGTATTACATGGGCACGCATGGGGGAGGGATCAGTAGGGGATCAAACCCATGGACATATTTTCGAGGGTCATTGTACGAACCAGTGGGCTATACCTCTATGGCCTGCTGTACAGCGGTGCCTGGGTACAGAGGGACTGCAGGTCACCACATGGACCATCTGCTCTGTGTGCCAGGTTAGGTTAAATGCACCAGCACCTATGATGCATTGCACAGGAACAGTGGTCTACATCAGGTAACCAAATGGGGTCTGCACCTCTCTGTTACCACATCCTGGTAAGATGGACTGCCATGTGAGATACTGGCACAGAGTAGCTATGGACCATGCCATTTTGCAGGTTCTGTATTCACCCTGAGGGTAAGGATGGCTGCCCAGCACTAGGTCCACAGTACATGTGGTGCTGCATATAGGTCCTGCTGCACGTCCCTGTCACTGGTAGTGTGCCACGGGCGCCTCTGTACCCATCTGTGTTACGTAGTCACAGGTGTCCCCCTGGAACCAGAGACCACCCAGATTTGTGTGTGCCCAGTGTTAAGGTCTGGCTTCCATAGCTGCCTGTTAGCAGGTCAGAGGGATGTCCAGTGTCTTATGAGGGTTGTGTACCATGTTTCCCCTACTGCTCTGGGTACTGCACACTATGGGGCATGTTTACTAAAAACCGCTAATTTGCGCGCCGCAAAATAGCACACTAAAAGCGGTACTTAAGAGCGCTTAAACGCCCCGCAATCGTGCGTGTCACCCCCGCACAGGTGCGCGGCACAATAACGGGCCCCGCACAAGTACGGGCCCGCAAATGTCCGATAGAGGCGTGGAACAGCTAACGGAGGGCGGAGGAAGGTTCCTGAGGGGCGGAGAGACGGATTTAATGGGCGGGGAAGGGGAGGGGAGAGGCTCCCCGCACATTATCGGGGCCGAATCCCAAAGCAAAACTACCGCGAGTGAAACAATCGCGGTAGAGTTCATTTAAAGGGAAGAGAAACCATTTACGTCAGCAATGTACAGCAAAACTGGGGAATCCTGCAAAACGTGAGCAGTGTGATACATGTACACAGCACAAAAGTGAAAATAAAAATAGAAAGTGACCAC
Source organism: Ichthyophis bannanicus (assembly GCA_033557465.1). Classification (NCBI taxonomy): domain Eukaryota; kingdom Metazoa; phylum Chordata; class Amphibia; order Gymnophiona; family Ichthyophiidae; genus Ichthyophis; species Ichthyophis bannanicus. Next base: position 49,409,690 of record CM066049.1, read on the forward strand.
AACAAAAATATCACAAATAGTAATGCAGCTGGGGAACAGTTATAGTAATGGGCAAATATAGAAAACACACCCAGGAAAGCTCCAGAAAGAAGAAATGAATATTGGAAGGGTCTACGGAGCGGAGACTCATCCAAAACAAATGTCCTTTTTGGAGCTTTCCTGGGAGTGTTTGCTATGGTTGCCCATTAATATCACTTTTGCCCAGCATGGTGATATATTGTCCCCCAGTGTCTGTGGTCATTTCCGGGGTTTATGTGCACGTTTGTCACCAGACAGAGTGCATGTGCCCACAGTAAAAATGCGTGGAGCAGGGTTTGTGACGCCATCCTGCCAGGTATACTACCTCCAGAGGCTGCATTGTCTCTGTGGCCATAGTGTGGTGCAGCGGGCAGAGCCAGTACCTCTAGGACCAGAGGGTCAGAGGTTCAAATCCCAGCTGGGGCACATGCCAGCCCAGCCCCTATATTTTACCCACCACTAAACAAAGATAGCGCAGACACCCCTGTATTGCAGGGAACATAAGCATGGGGAAAACACCCATATTTTACACAACACTGCAAAAACACAACAACAATGGGCATTACCTACAGCCAAATCCCCCAAGTGCAGTCCCATACTGCCACATTGCAATCTGGTCATCTGCTGTTTCTGAGAGAAGCTCATGCCAGCATGTTGGCGGACGAGTACATGTGGTGCAGGGGGCAGTGGCTGCTAGCCACAGAAGACAGAGGCCTAGCCATGTGCAGGCTGGCACAGTCCACTGCAACAGACAGGTCCTGCCGGATCCACAGTCATGGACATTCCAGGGAAACCAGCCAATCTGTGGCTACACGGTGGTGCAGTGCACACAGACAGTGCATGCAAAAACAGAAGGTCACAGGTTCAAAGCCCAGCTGGGGCTTCCGCCAATCCTAGCCACATATTTTTCCCACACCTACACAGTGATAGTAAGGACACACCTTTCGTGTCGAGGACATATGCAATGGTAATACGTCTATCTTTTACCCCACTGAGCACAGACACCATGAACAGGGGCAGTACCTAGAGCAGACTCTCCCAAATGCATTCCTGGTGTGCCACACACCAGTCAGGTTCCATGCTGCCACTCATACAAATGCCTGTGCTGTATATCTATGCACCACCCCCATGGCATGTAGATGTAGCTCATGCATATTCATGAGGGACAGCAGGAAAACACGAACAGTGTGATGCAGACCTGGACTGGTGTTGAGAATCTCTGCCGTAAAGCAGCAGCCAACAGAGGCAGACACACCCACACCCACACCAACAGGCCCCATTGGCCAATGTCTCCTGGAGAGGCAGAACAGTGGACCCTGCGTGCATCTCCCAATACTAGCACCTGCATACCTTAGCAATGTCACCCTACACCTGAGGTATACGGTACACAGCTCTGAGACGTTTGCTAGGAGTACTGGCAGATAGATATCCATACGTTACGCACATACTGCTAGTTGACCCCATCAGAACAATCTGTTAGGTGTTTGCGGGTCGTGCTCCAGGACTGGCCTCTGACGGTGTTTACCACCCTGGGGAGTGACCCCCAGCAGTACTGCGTACCATATCCATGCCTTGCCGTGCCTAGGACAGGTTTGGTGGCCAAGGCTAATTACCTCCTCAATAGTAGCACCATGCTGGCATAGGTGTGGAAGTGTGTGTCTGTCTATATACAGTGGGTGCTGGCTGCAAGCCCCTTCCACAGCCCACACTGCCAGCACTGTTGCCAGTATTGGCCTGCTAATGTGCATAATGAGTAGCAAGGGACCATGGGTATATCTCAGACAGGGTGGGCTGACCAGGATGCAGCTGCACAGGGCATAGGGCACTGGCAGGGACATGGTAGTGCCCGGCCACCACCTACAGAGACAGGGGGACCTCTGTATGTGCTGCTGGGGGATCACTCTCACCCTGAGTGTGCAGTGATGGCAGCATGGCTAGGCACACCCATAGTGCTGTATTGTGTTTATCTCATAGGCCGGGTAGCTTTAGGGGTGCAGTTCCCATCTTGTGTGCATCTGTGGATAGCTGATTTGCATGTGCAGTGCATCATGGGTATGGGTGGCCTAACCCTATCCTGTATACACAAGCAGACTGTCTGTGATGTGACGTGCAGGCTATCTGCAGCCAGGCAGGAGCTTGCTTACAGCAATAGAGGTGTAGCCCAATGGTTAGGCCACTGCCTGTGCAGTCAGAGGTCATGGGTTCATACCCACAGTGGGGTTCTGTGGTAGGGTTTTCCAAAGCATTTTTTACATTTACTGTACATATGTTGATGCCTGCAATAACACCCTCAGCGTACTGTACCCATAAGGTGTCTCTGAGGGTGCTTTATTGGGCGCCCTATAGGGCACTTTATGGTTGGCATCCATATAGGGTGCACTATACATTATCCTGTGTCGCAACATACATGCTGCCCTATAGGGGACATTCTAGGGTGCCTTGGCGGACGGTGCACTGTAATATGTGCCTTATGGTCTGCCTTATGTTAACATGCTGTGAGAGTGCGTTTGCTAGTAGTTATCACAAAATAGAATTAAAAAGCCTCCTAAAGCACTCCACAACATAAAATATACTGCCTCAGCTAGCCTTTTTCAATGGGCATTGTGAGGGATTGAACCGCTTGTCCCTGCACCATTGGTCAGTGTCTTAACCATTGTGCTGTGGCTGTGTTTCTTTGCTTTAACATCAGCGCGCCGCCTTGTGGCCATCAGCGCGCCGCATCCTGCTCCCCACAATGAACAGTGCGCCGCCTTATGCCGCCCCACAATGAACAGTGCGCCGCCTTATGCCGCCCCAATATGAACAGTGCGCCGCCTTATGCCGCCCCACAATGAACAGTGCGCCGCCTTATGCCGCCCCAAAATGAACAGTGCGCCACCTTATGCCGCCCCAAAATTATTTTGCCTCCTGACACACATTTCCACATTCAAGGTGGTGCCTCAGCCAGCCTTTTTGGGCTGCACACACACTGGGGGATTGAACCCATGGCCCCTGCACCATTGGTTATTGTCTTCACCGTTGTGCTACAGCTCTATTCCTATATGTGCACAGCTGCGCCCCGCTTAGCCTTACCACGCGCTAATGTGGGCCCCGCACATTAACGCGACGCGCACACATACGGTCTTTTTTTTCCCTTTTTCGGCCTGAACCGTCCACTCCTTATATGGCACAGGCACACTACTGCGGCCCCGCACGTTAGGAATGTTTAGTAAACATGCCCCTATGTGCCCCCAGGAGCCCCATAACACCCATCTTGTAGGTGGGGGCGTGGAGGGACAGGTGCCTGAGACAACAGGATTGGCTGTGGGACCAGCAAGCCCATTCCTGATGGCTAGGAATAGCCCTCTAGGGCTCATGCGCATCAGACTCAAGGGTGTAGGGGAGGAATATGTAGAAGCTGATAAGGATAAAGCGGAATTGCTTAACAAATATTTTTGTTCTGTGTTCATAGATGAAGAACCAGGAGCAGGACCTCAGAAAATAGGGGGACATCTTGAACAATTTTCAGAAGACTGTGTTCATGAGAAACTAGCTCAACTTAAAGTAGACAAAGCGATGGGACCGGATGGGATACACCCTAGAATACTGAGGGAACTTGTGTCCCTTGGGGAAACTGCTAGGTACATATAACCTAGATTGGCCACTGTTGGAAACAGAATACTGGGCTTGATGGACCTTGGTCTGACCCAGTATGGCATATCTTATGATCTTATTTTTTATTTATTTATTTAGACAGTTTTGTATACCGCCTTATCCTTCAATCAAAGCGGTCACAACACAATTAGGGGATACATTTAACATGCGGGGATATGAGACACATACACTAATACTTATGGGGAACATGGGCAATGGAGGGTTAAGTGGCTTGCCCAAGACCACAAGGAGCATCTGTGGGACTAGAAACCCCAGTCCTTCCGGCCCAAGGTTACTGTCCTCTAGTGGGATTTGAACCCCCGACCTTCCGGCCTGAAGTACCTTGCCCCAACCACTAGGCTACTCCTCCCTCCATGATCTTATGACGTTCTAGCAGCTCCACTGTCTGACCTTTTCAATGCCTCGTTGGAATTGGGAGTGGTGCCAAAGGACTGGAGAGAGGCTCATGTGGTGCCTTTACACAAACGCAGAAGTAAGGATGTGGTGAAAACTACAGGCCAGTTAGTTTAACTTCAGTGGTGAGTAAATTATTGGAAACACTGCTGAAAGAGAAAATAGTGAGGTTTCTGGAGTCCAGCGGATTACAGGATCCGAGGCAGCATGGATTGACCAGAAGCAGGTCTTGTCAGACAAATCTGATTGATTTCTTTGACTGGGTGACCAGGGAGTTGGACCAAGGGAGAGCCTAGATGTGGTGTATTTAGATTTCAGTAAAGCCTTTGACACTGTTCCTCACAGGTGACTTATAAACAAACTGAGCACCCTAGGGATGGACCCTAAAGTTACTGCTTGGGTTAGAAATTGGTTGGATGGGAGGTGACAAAGAGTACAAGTAAATGGATCTCACTCTGAGGAGAAGGATGTTACCAGTGGTGTGCCCCAGGGATCTTTTAAACTAGATAATAGGGAAAAGCTGACAGTCTCCCAAGAGCAGATGGTTCGGAAGAATGTATCCTTGAAGGATACTACCAAAAGCAGAGAGATTCCAAAAAAGAGTAAAGTAGCCCAAATGCCCTCGAGTATGGAGCAGACAGAGCTTAAAGATCCCAAATTACCCATGTCTACCAATAGCCAAATTAATATGAATAAAATACAGTCTCTAAAATGCTTGTATGCAAATGCTAGAAGTCTAAAAAATAAGATGGGAGAGTTAGAATATATAGCACTAAATGAGAGGTTAGATGTGATTGGAATATCAGAGATATGGTGGAAGGAGGACAACCAGTGGGACACTGTGATACCTGGGTACAAAATATATCGTAATGATAGAGCTGATCAAATTGGTGGAGGGGTTGCGCTCTATGTTAGAGAGGGCATTGAGTCAGAAAGGATTAAAGTTTTGCAGGAAATAAAATTTGCTGTAGAATCTCTATGGATTGAAATTCCATGTAAAAAGGGGAAGGCGATGGCGGTGGGGGTGTACTATCAACTGCCTGGCCAGAATGAACAAATGGATGATGAAATGCTCAAAGAAATCAAGGAAGCTAACCAAAGTTACAGCGCGGTAATAATAATGGGCGATTTCAATTACCCCGGTATCGACTGGATCAGTGTCACAGCAGTACATGCTAGGGAGATAAAGTTCCTAGATGACATAAATGACTGCTTCTTGGAGCAGCTGGTCCATGGACCGACGAGAGGGGAAGCCATATTAGACCTAGTCCTTAGTGGAACACCAGATCTAGTGCAAGAGATAAGGGTGTTGGAGCCACTTGGCAATAGTTATCATAGCATGATCGCCTTTGATTTAATTAGTGGAGGACGGATAGTAAGAACATAAGAACATAAGGTATGCCATACTAGGTCAGACCAAGGTCCATCAAGCCCAGTATTCTGTTTCCAACAGTGGCCAATCTAGGTCATATGTACCTAGCAGTTTCCCCAAGAGACACAAGTTCAACAATGCTTGTACTGGGTCAAGCATTGACATCTTCGGTCACTTGTTAATAATGGTTTATGGACCTTTCCTCCAGGAACTTGTCCAAACCTTTTTTAAACCCAGCTACACTAACAGCCTTTACTACATCCTCCGGTAACAAATTCCAGAGTTTGATTACACGTTGAGTGAAAAAATATTTTCTTAAGGAAATCCACAGTACTACCTTTTAACTTTCGAAAGGGAGACTATGATAAAATGCGGAAAATAGTTAAGAAAAAACTAAAAGGAGCAGTTGCAAAGGTTAAAGACTTACATCAAGCTTGGGTGTTGTTGAAAAATACTATCTTGGAAGCCCAGACCAGCTGTATTCCACGCTTTAAGAAAAGTGGAAGGAAGTCCAAAAAACTGCCAGCATGGTTTAAAGGTGAGGTCAGAGAGGCTGTTGTTGCCAAGAAAGCATCTTTCAGGAAATGGAAAAAAGAGCCAAATAATGAAACCTGGAAACAGCACAAGCACTGGCACGTCAAATGCAAGGCATTGATAAAGAAGGCAAAGAGAGAATTTGAGAAGAAGCTTGCTGCGGAAGCAAAAACGCGAAATAAAGATTTTTTCAAGTACATTCATAGCAAAAAACCTGTGAGAGAGTCAGTTGAACCATTAGATGATAGAGGAGTTAAAGGGGCACTAAGAGGCGACAAGGCGATAGCGGAGAGACTGAATGAATTCTTTGCTTCGGTCTTTACTGAGGAAGATGTAGGGATGTTACCCATGACTGAAGTGGTATTTAAAGGTGCGGAAGAATTGAAGGAAATATCGATACATCGGGAAGATGTATTACAACTATTAGATAAATTGAAGAGTAGCAAAATCACCTGGGCCAGATGGTATACATCCAAGGGTGTTGAAAGAACTGAAATATGAGATTGCAGACCTGCTATTAGTAATCTGTGAACTATCATTAAAATAATCTGTAATACCTGAAGATTGGCGGATCGCCAATGTAACACCAATTTTTAAAAAGGGTTTGAGAGGTGATCCGGGAAACTACAGACCGGTGAGCCTCATGTCAGTACCGGGAAAAATGGTAGAAACCATCATAAAGAATAAAATTACTCGGCATGTAGATAGTCATGACCTAATGGGAGACAGCCAACATGGCTTTAGACAAGGAAGCTCTTGTCTTACTAATCTGTTTTTGTTTTTTTTGAAGGAGTGAATAATCAGGTGGACAAAGGTGAGTCGGTTGATATAGTGTATCTGGACTTTCAGAAAGCCTTTGACAAGGTCCCTCATCAGAGACTTTTGGCAAAACTAAAGAGTCATGGGATAGGAGGCAGTGTACTACTGTGGATCAGGAACTGGTTAAAAGATAGAAAGCAGAGGGTTGGGCTAAATGGCCAATTTTCCCAATGGAGAAAGGTGAATAGTGGTGTACCCCAGGGATCTGTGCTGGGTCCGCTGCTTTTTGACATATTCATAAATGACCTGGAAAGTGGAATAACGAGTGAGGTTATCAGATTTGCAGATGACACAAAACTATTTAAAGTTGTTAAAACCCAAGAGGATTGTGGAAAATTGCAAGAGGATCTTGATAAATTGGAAGACTGGGCATCAAAATGGCAGATGAAATTTAATGTGGACAAGTGCAAAGTTATGCACCTAGGAAAGAACAACCCAAACTATGGTTACACGATGCAAGGTTCCACATTAGGAACCACCACCCAGGAAAACGATTTAGGCGTCTTTGTGGATAACATGTTAAAACCCTTGGCCCAGTGTGCAGTGGCAGCAAAGAGAGCAAATAGAATGCTAGGTATCATAAGGAAAGGAATGGAAAATAAAACGAAAGATATTATAATGCCTCTATACCGTTCCATGGTGAGACCGCACCTTGAATATTGTGTGCAATTCTGTTCGCCGTATCTTAAAAAGTATATAGCGTTATTAGAAAAGGTTCAGAGAAGAGCCACCAAAATGGTAAAGGGGATGGAAGGCTACTCCTATGAAGAAAGGCTAAAAAGGTTAGTGCTCTTTAACCTGGAAAAGAGACGGCTGAGGGGAGACATGATAGAAGTCTATAAATTAATGAACGGAGTGGAACGGGTAAACGTAGATCGACTGTTTACGTTATCAGAATATAGGAAGACTAGGGGACATGCAATGAAGCTACAGGGTAACTATTTAAGACTAATAAAAGAAAATATTTTTTCACTCAACGTGTAATCAAACTCTGGAATTTGTTACCGGAGGATGTAGTAAAGGCTGTTAGTGTAGCTGGGTTTAAAAAAAGGTTTGGACAAGTTCCTGGAGGAAAGGTCCATAAACCATTATTAAGAAGGGACCCAGGATATCAATGCTTGACCTCATACAAGCATTGCAGAACGTGTGTCTTTTGGGGAAACTGCTAGGTACGTATGACCTAGATTGGCCACTGTTGGAAACAGGATAGTGGGCTTGATGGACCTTGGTCTGACCCAGAATGGCATTTCTTATGTTCTTATGTTCTGTCCTTGGTCCGATCCTTTTTAACATCTTTTTTAGTGAATAGCGGAAGGGCTGTCGGGTAAGGTTTGCTTCTTTGTGGATGATACCAAAATCTGCAATAGAGTAGACACCCAGGAATGTGTAGATAACATGAGGAGAGATCTAGCTAAGCTTGAAGAATGGTCTAGAATTTGGCAGCTGGGATTTAATGTTAAAAAATTTAAGGTCATGCATTTGGGCTGCAGCAATCCAAGGGAGCAATATAGTATATGGGGTGAAGTACTTTTGTCTACTAAAGAAGAGGGGGACCAAGGCGTGGTTGTGTCTGATGATCTTAAAGTAGCTAAACAGTTAGAAACGGCGACGGCAAAAGCTAGAAGGATGCTTGGGTGCATAAGGATAGGAATGGCTAGCATAAAAAAGGAGGTGATAATGCTTCTGTATAAGTCTTTGGTGCGACCTCATTTGGAGTATGGTGTGCAATTCTGGAGACCGCACCTTCAAAAGGATGTGAACAGGATGGAGTCGGTGCAGAGGGTGGCTACTAAAATGATTAGTGGGCTTCATTATAAAGAATATGAGGACAGACTGAAGGATCTTAATATGTACACCTTAGAGGAAAGGCGGGATAGAGGTGATATGACTGAGATGTTTAAAACCTCCGTGGCATAAATGTTCAGGGAGAGAGCCTCTTTCAATTGAAAGCAAGTTCTGCTATGAGGGGACATGGGATGAGGGTGAAGGGGGATAGATTCAGGAGTGATATGCGGAAATATTTCTTTACGGAAAGAGTAGTGGATCCGTGGAATAGTCTGCCAGTGGAGGTGGTAGAGATGAGGACAGTAACTGAATTCAAAAAAGCATGGAACCAACACAGAGGATCTCTAAAGGTAAAAAGGGGACTGTTGTAGTTGTTGATATGGAAGGACAGACTAGATAAGCCATGTGGTCTTTTTATATCACCGTATTGTTATGTCATATCCTGTCATTGGAGCATCTGCAGAACAGCATTGCTGCCATCTGAATCCTCACTTGTCACATACTAGTCTGCCATGCATCATCAAATACCACTGTCTGACTGCATCAGCATACACAGTCTTCTCAGCATGCACAAACTAACTGAGTACATACCACAGGCCAGTCTGTGGTATATGGTCAGTTAGATATAGGCTGGCCAATGCACACACACCAAGCAGGCATGTCAGTGATTGAGCCCCCTGAAGAAGGAGAGAGAGGGGGGGGGGGTCATACAGATATCACTGGCAACAGATAGCATAGATGACTATGTGGGAACCTGGACATTCCATGGTCACTGTTATGTCAGGGCGAGACTGCCCTCCCAGCACAACATGATTTAGCCACCCTCTCCATGTAGGTGGGGTTTGAAAACTAACGTGTACCAGACATTGGAATACTCGCTGTGCAGATGCAGCCTGCCCAATTTGCCCTATCTGGCCCATACCCACACTACTTTGCTCTTCATTATGCACATTCACAGGCTGATGCTGGTAACAGTTGGAGATTGTGGGCGGGGGGGGGGGGGGGGAAGGTTTGCAGCCACAAAACTATGGATAGACATACACACACTCCTAATGCAGCACTGTGTAATGATAGGGGTGTTTGGCTGCCACACTGCCAACATTTCTGGACTGAGCAGGAGATAGCAGAAGTGCTGTGATGTTACCTGCAAATCCATTCTGGAGCCAGCAGCCTGCCTGTACAGTATGATTTGCATGGTGGAGCTTGTGTGAGTGGGTGTTTCTACCCCTGTTGGCTGCTGCTATGGGGATTGCATGGTTTGATGTTGTATATGCTTCGTAGGGTAAAATGTTGGGATGTGTTCTGCAGGTTCCAGCAGCTGGGACCTGAACCTGTGACCCTCTCCTCTGAATCACACTGGCTGTGTATACTGCACCACAGCTCTCCCTGGGCCATACCTTTACGTCCCCTCAGCCAGACATTTCCATTTGCCCTGCTTGTCTGTTATATCTATGTAGCAGGGCAAACGTTTGTGAGGTGTTCTGCAGGGTCTGTAGCTGGGACCTGAACCTGTGATCCTCTGCTCTGAATCACACTGGCTGTGTGTACTGCACCACAGTGGGGCCACAGCTGCACAGCCCTCCCTGGGCCATACCTTGACGTCTCCTTTTAAAGGCTTTTTCTGTTGCACTGCACACCATGTACTGGTACAGGGCATGGCCTGGGTCTACTGCAGACAGGTGCCACTGCCCCCTCTGGCACAGACACCCCCCCCCATGCTGTGCTAACATAACCATATGCTGGTGGTGCTTCTTGTGCGCCATCTTAGGCCATCCACTGTTCAGGTAGGCAGGTGCCTATGGTGTGGTGTCTAGGGTGGGGAGGCATACATAGACATTCCCACCCCCACCCCCCATCAGCGCCTAACAACATTCTGTACCTTCAACATGGTGGTGGGATGGATGCGGGGGCATCCTGTCTCTGCCCTGGCAACTATTGCCTAATGTGGACAAGTTATTTGTATCTTGTGTTTGGCCTTTGTCAGATGCTGTCTTTCACACTTCCAGTTTCTGTGTTCCTATGTGCCACCTCAGCGCCCGCCTTGTCCACCCTGTGCCCCAGCAGCCCCCGCTACATGTCCCCCCTATGCCCCATTTGCACCATCACCATAGTAGCCTTTCATACTGGGGCACTATGCTGTTGCTGGGAATGGAGCACTACTATCACTTTCTTGGGTTCACTGGCTATGCTGTACATTGCTGACACTTAAATGGTTTCTCTCTCCTGCAAATGTGCATCTAACGTCAGGGTTTCATTCGCGTTAGGATTCAGCCCTTCATTTCAGCGCGTTAGTGTGGAGGGAGCCTCTCCCCGCCCACTCCCCACCCATTGACCCCCTTCTCTCCACCCTCTGTCCACCCTCCGCGGTGTTTACCGCGACCAGGTACGTTAACGATCGTTATGTAATGTTAACGCTCGTTAATGTTACATAACGTGCATTAAAATTACCTAACGATCATTAACGTTACCTACCGTGCGTTAACGTTACCTACCGCGTGGTCTGTAACGTTACCGCGGTTTAGTAAACATATCCCTAGGTGTTCACTGATTACATTGTATTTCATTACAGTTCTCGCAAGTTTCTTCATAATTATAAATGCAATACCATTTCTTTTTTGTCTTTCATTTCCAGGATAGTAGACTATGTGATCATCAGATTCAAAGTACCCAATGCCAGTCCATTTCAGTTTGCAGACACCCAACAGATCGACCACTTCCAACTTCCCTTGGTTCATGCTTCGTATGTTCCATGTCCCAATATGTAAGATATCTTTGCAGCTTCTGACTCTCATTTCATGTGCAGCTACATGAGCAGTCAGACATCCTGAGGGCTTTGATCCAAACATATCATAAATGCTAGCTTTACTCTGAAAAGTCTTCAGCTCCTCCCCAGTAGCCAGTTGAGTGCCTTCCGACCTGGGTGTCTCATCTTCCAGCACTATACTGCAATTTGTTTTGTTGTGACTATTCATTGAGTTTTCGTGGCAAGATACGAAAGTAGATTGCCAGGCCTTTCTTCCATGCAGTTTAATTTTAGTGTTTTTGCCATTGTCACAGAAATGTGATCCTCCACCGCTAACACTGTTCCATTCTGCTGCTGCCCAGATGGGTGGTTTATCTTGGTCTGGCACCTCAACTTAGACCTGTCCATCTTGGGAGACCCTGCCAGGAGTTAAGCCATGGATGGTTTATCCCTCAGCATCACTGATGCACACAAGTCCTCAAAGCATGTCAAGCTGCAAATCAAGTGAGGGAACGTTACTTTACTTTATTATTCATTTGATATACCACACAGGCAGCCCTGGCATCAGAATGGTGCACAATAATAAAGCAGGTGGCAGTTGGGAAAATTGAAAAGGAACAGAAAAATTGCCAAAATGTCTGATAGGACAGAGGAGAGAAGGACAGAGGGTGGACGGGGAGTGGAAACATAGAAAGATAGAAACATGTCGGGCCATATGGTCTTTTTCTTCTATCTAGTCTGCCCTTCCGTATCAAATACTATGGTACCTTTTCTTTCTTTAGAGATTGTCTATGTTTGTCCCATGCTTTCTTGAATTCAGATACTGTCCTCATCTCTACCACCTCCACTGGGAGACTATTCTACCACTCTTTCCATAAAGAAATTAGTCTATTGCCTTTCACCCTCGTCCTATGACCCCTTGTTGCAGAGCTTACCGTCAGTCGAAAGAGTCTCTCTTCTTGTGCATTTATGCCATGGAGATATTTCAACATCTCTATCAAATCTTCTCTAAGCCTACTTTCCTCTAATGTATACATATTAAGTTCTTTAAGTCTGTCCCCCAAATGGTTTATAACAAAGACCACTAACCATTTTAATAGCCATCCTCTGCACCAACTCCATCCTGTTTATATCCTTTGAAGGTGCAGTCTTCAGAATTGCACACAATACTCCAAATGAGGTCGCACCAGAGCTTATACAGAGACACTATCACCTCCTTTTTTCTGCTGGCCATTCCTTTCCCTATGCATCAAATCATCCTTCTGGCTTTTGCCGTCACCTTTTCTATCTATTTAGCCACTTTGAGATCATCAGACACAATCATGCCCAGATCCCTCTCTTATTTTGTGGACAGAAGTACTTTGCCCCCTAAACTGTACCGCTCCCTTGGAATTTTGCAGCACAAATGCATGACCCTGCATTTTTTAACATTAAGCTAGCAAATACGCATGTATTTATTGATGCATATACTGCAGGAGAAGCCATTTCTGGAAAAAAATCACTTGGGGCTTTATATATGTAAGTACTGGCATCTACTCATGTAGGTGCCAATCTCGCAACATAGATATGTATTTGCTGGTGCTTAAATATGCATGTGCTCAGGGCTGGCGTAACCATTAGGTGAACAAGGCAGCTATCTTGAGCTCCAATGGTCTGGGGCACCCCATTGCTGCCAGTGTCACTCCTCTCTAGGACTTGCAGCAGCAACAGTGGTCACAAATAGCCCTGCAGCGTTTACCTTCATCCCCCGCACTGCGATGCTGTTTCTGTTCCACCCCCGCCAAAGCCTGATGCCAACTTCTTGTTTGCAAACAGGAAGTCAGTATCGGCTTCAGCGGGGGTGGGATTCCAACATCCTCGCAGCACCAGAGGTTGAAGGTAAGTGCTACGGGGCTGTTTGTGACCATTGCCCCCACTGCAGGTCTTGGTGAGGGGTGGCAGCAACAGCAGTGGGGGTCAGGGAGGGGATGGGAGCAGGATCCAGAATCGGGGGAGTCACAAGGGATGGGGTTTGCCTAGGGCACCCCATCTCCTTGTACCAGCCCTACATGTGCTGGATATTATCATGCTACAGTATATATGCAAGAGGAGCCTGCAAAGGAGAAGAGTGAAATAATTCTTTTTATTCACATTCCCAGGGGTGATGGACAGCACAGAGGTTAGCACAATTTCTGCCTGAATCACTGGCGGAGACCCCAGAGCCAACTGCTCAGGTAGTTAGCAGGTGCACATGCCTGACAGCAGGAGCAAAAGCCGGTCAAATTTTTAACCTGCAATCGGCATTTGTACTAGATACATTTTTCAGCAGTTGGCTTTCTTCACTGCCTCTGGAGCTACAAATGGAGAGGAACCCACCATGAATACTCAACTCATACACTTGTACCAGATACCTTCCCTATGTCCTCTATAGCATGTACCTTCAGTCATACAGATCTCTTGTGGGATGCAGGGGGTCTTCCTGCCATTCTGGATTTGGTGAGGTATCAACATTTTCTGTTTTACCATCGGCAAAACCTTTTGGAACAGCAACTTCCTATCTGCTGCTGAGACTCTAATGACATGCAGGGCCACTTTGGATAAACCAAAGAGTAAACACATCTTGCAAGGGGTTAAAAGTATTTTTTTCATTTTCATTTATCCATGTTAACAATCTGGGCTCACAGGTCTAAAATGAGGTTCTTTCCTCAGATGGAACCAATTTGTCTTGTCATGACACAGGTATCCTGGTCCCAAAAATCTCTCTTTTAATTTAAGACGATTTTCAGAAATGCTTCAAAACAAAATACAGGGCTATGCATTTGGTTTGGGCTTTCAGATTGGAAGATTTGTCAAATTAAATCAAATTTATGCACATAAAATTTCCAAATTAATGAGCATAAAATTGATTTATGCTTGGTGAAACATTTTTACATGCATTAATTGTTTTACATGTATTAATTTCTGAAACAATCCTAAACAAATACCTGAAAAATGGCCCAAAACCCCTCAAATGATCCAAAAATGAATCAAAAATGTTTTTCATGCACATATCAAACAATATCTCTAGTGGCAAGAGGATGGACATGAAACACTGGTGTAACCTGTACAACGGGGTAGACACAACCCTAAAAATTTTGAAAAACTGGCTGAAGGACTTGGGGAAAGGGGGAGTGGGTATTAGGTTCTACCCTAAATTTAAAAAATCACTGCTGGGCAGACAGGATGGACCACTTTATTTACTATATAATTGGGTTAACCAGTAAAGAGGGATATACAATAATCATGAAGGTCGTGGTTTGTGGGGAATGCAGAGTGGATGGCAGACTCCAGTAGATCTCTAGAAAAGATGTTCTAAGCAGTTCTGAGTATTTTGACATTATGCAGAAAATTGATATGACTTTTGAATATTCTTACAATTGGAGCTTTCTCAATAGTTAGGCATTTCAAGAAATTGTATATGCATGTAATTCATAGCCTGTTTATTAATAATGTGACTTTATTACTTACAGAATTGCTTCCCTCAGCAAAATATTTTGTCATAATGCTGTTATAGTATCCCTGCATTGCAGGAAGGTTATTTGATATGCAGGCTTTTAGTAGATTTTGGACGCACGTGTCAATACCAAGTTGTCTCTATCCTTCTTATATCACTGTATATATGTATAACAGCCAGAGGCATAACACTGATCCCAGAGAATTCTCCCACTGAAAATATAAACTCATTTACCATGAGGCTTTGAATGCCACCAGTTCCTGGATTCTCATCTTATTCATTTTTCTTTTTTCAATATAGTTCAACAGATTCCTGTGTAGGACAAAGATTTTGGGCAAGTCCTGAATTTCTGACAGCTTCATCCTGGTGCTTTATAGGATCTGCTGCACTGATTTCAGTGGAGAGAATCAAGGAGAGGTCTTACGTGTGCACTAGGTGCAAGGAGCTCTTTGCCCTCAGGAAAAGAGTGTGATAGGCTAGAGTTTCAGACATGGAGAACATAAGGAAGTCAGAGAGGTACACAGACAAGACCTACATGGATGTAGTATTAAAGCCCCACCTCTAGTCTGGCAGCAGCGGCGGCCCAAGGGTGGTGCGGGGCCATGTACGGAGACTCGGTGCGGGGCCTCATTTGCATAAGGTGCCTCATTTGCATAAATATTTGCATAATGTTACCATACACTAACTTTTAGTAAACATGCCTCTTAATGAGTATATGGATAAAGAAAGACTAAAAGGTTTCTACATTACTATACTCCAGTACCAACCGCCAGGCACATTAGGAACTACTACAAACACTGCCCATTTAGAACCCATGGCAAACCCGCCGTATCCTAACAGCACTATCAGGACTCACAAAGCACCATACCCTAACTATCAAAAGGCAACACTGCAAATATTAAACCAATACATTTCAGAGAACAATAATACATGACCTACTAGGGAAAGAACAAGTGGCAATGTCAAATAGGAATTACATAAACAGAATACCTCAGCTCAGTTACACATGCAGAACATAGACCATCACCAAACAAGGAATCACAATTTAGAAACAGGAAGACAATAATTAAACTGGGAACCCTAAAAGCCAAACTTGGAATATACAACAACACTGTAGAAATAAAACTATAAATTAATTTCCTCTTGTACTAAACAAAGCGCAAAAATTAATGATGCACATTTCCCAGAGCTGACATATTCCAGTTAATAAATTCAAAATAAAGAGATATTTTTCTACCTTTTGTGCATTTTTTTTCAGTTGCAATTGTTCCAGCCACTTTCTTCTGGTTCTTCTTCGTGTCTTCTGCTAACTCTCCATCTGCTGTCCATTTGTCCTTTCTTCTGTCTTCTTGGTTTTTTTTTTCCATTCTCTCTCTACATCTGCTTTAACATACTAATCTTTCTCCTTTTGCTCTTTCCTCATTCCTATTTCATCCACTCAAATTTTATCCCTCCATCCTCAATCCCCACTTACTCTCCCAATATCCGGCCAATTGTAGATTTGTCTTCCCTCCCACGCAAAATATTTTTCCCTCTCCATTTCACTCTCCCAGCTCCATCCCATTCTAATCCTCCCCCAACATCAGCTCCCTTCTAGTTCCAGCCCCACCCAGCATCTGCTCCCTTCTTGTCCCTGCATCAGCCCATTTCCAGTCTTAGTCCCCCATCAGCCCATTTCCAATCCTATCCTAGACCCACCATCAGCACATTTCCAGTCCTAGCTCCCCCATCCATTTCCAGTCCTATCCGAGTCCATCCATCAGTTCATTTCCAATCCCAGCCCCTCATCAGCCCATTTCCAGTCCTATCAGTTCCTCCATCAGCTCATTTCCAATCCCAGCCCCCCATCAGCTCATTTCTATTCCTTTCCTAGCCCCATCAGCCCATGTCAAATCCTAGCTCCCCTCCACTCAGCCCATTTCCAATCCAAGCCCCCCATGAGCCTACTTCCAGTTCTAGCCCCTCCATGAGTCCATTTCAATTCAAGCCCCCACCACAGCCCATTTCCAACCTTAGCACCCCCAACAGCCCATTTCCAGTCCTATCCTGGCCCCTCCATCAGCCCATTTCCTGTCCTAGCCCCTCCCCCCACTCAGCCCATTTCCAGTCCTAGCTCCCTCTCCTCACAGCCCATTTCCATTCCAAACCCCTGTCCCCATCAGCTATTTGCCGTTCAAGCCCCCTTCCACTCAGCCCATTTCCAGTCCTAGCAACCCCCCATCCCATTACCAGTCCTAGCTCCCCCATCAGCCCACTTCCAGTCCGAACCCCCTATAGCCCATTACCAGTCCTAACCCCCCCATCAGCCCACTTCCAGTCCGAGCCCCCTATAGCCTATTACCAGTCCTAACCCCCCCCATCAGCCCACTTCCAGTCCTTACCCTCCCATCAGCCCATTTTCAGTCTTACCCCCCCCATCAACCCATTACCAGTCCTAACCCCCCCATCAGCCCATTACCTGTCCTAACCCCCTATCAGCCCACTTGTAGTCTTATCCCCCCCATAGGCCATTTCCTTTTGTTACCCCCCATCAGCCCATTACCTGTCCTAACCCCCCCATAGCCCATTTCCAGTCCTAATCCCCCCATCAGCCCACTTGTAGTCGTAGCTCCCCATAGCCCATTACCTGTTGTAACCCCCCCATAGCCCAGTACCAGTCCTAACCCCCCCAGCCCATTACCAGTCCTAACGCCCCCCACAGCCCATTACCAGTCCTAACCCCCTATCAGCCTACTTGTAGTCTTAGCCCCCCCATAGCCCATTACCTGTTGTAACCCCCCATCAGCCCATTACCTGTCCTAAACCCCCTCATAGCCCATTTCCAGTCCTAATCCCCCCATCAGCCCACTTGTAGTCATAGCTCCCCAT
This sequence comes from Ichthyophis bannanicus, assembly GCA_033557465.1. NCBI lineage: Eukaryota > Metazoa > Chordata > Amphibia > Gymnophiona > Ichthyophiidae > Ichthyophis > Ichthyophis bannanicus. Next base: position 49,427,348 of record CM066049.1, read on the forward strand.
AGTCCATTACCTGTTGTAACCCCCCCATAGCCCAGTACCAGTCCTTACCCCCCCCCAGGCCATTACCAGTCCGAAAGCCCCCCACAGCCCATGACCAGTCCTAACCCCCTATCAGCCTACTTGTAGTCTTAGCCCCCCCATAGCCCATTACCTGTTGTAACCCCCCATCAGCCCATTACCTGTCCTAAAACCCCCTCATAGCCCATTTCCAGTCCTTATCCCCCCATCAGCCGACTTGTAGTCATAGCTCCCCATAGTCCATTACCTGTTGTAACCCCCCCATAGCCCAGTACCAGTCCTTACCCCCCCCCAGCCCATTACCAGTCCTAATGCCCCCCACAGCCCATTACCAGTCCTAACCCCCTATCAGCCTACTTGTAGTCTTAGCCCCCCCATAGCCCATTTCCAGTCCTAATCCCCCCATCAGCCCACTTGTAGTCGTAGCCCCCCATAGCCCAGTACATGTTGTCACCCCCCTGCAGCCCATTACCAGTCCTAATGCCCCCACAGCCCATTACCAGTCCTAACACCCCCCATCAGCCCATTTCCAGTCTTAGCCCACCGCCCCATAGCCCGTTTTCCAGTCCTAATCCCCCCATCAGCCCACTTGTAGTCGTAGCCCCCCATAGCCCATTACCTGTCATAACTTCCCCCATCAGCCCATTTCCAGTCTTAGCCCCTCCATAGTCTATTACCTGTCCTAACCCCCCATAGCCCATTCCAGTCTTAAACCCCCCCCCCATCAGCCCACTTCCAGTCTGAACCCCCTATAGCCCATTACCAGTCCTAATCCCCCCATCAGCCCATTTACAGTCCTTACCCCCCTCCCTCCCCATCAGCCCATTTACAGTCCTTACCCCCCCCATCAGCCCATTTACAGTCCTTACCCCCCTCCCTCCCTCCCCATCAGCCCATTTACAGTCCTTACCCCCCCATCAGCCCATTTACAGTCCTTACCCCCCTCCCTCCCTCCCTCCCCATCAGCCCATTTACAGTCCTTACCCCCCCCATCAGCCCATTTACAGTCCTTACCCCCCCTCCCTCCCTCCCCCCCCATCAGCCCATTTACAGTCCTTACCCCCCCATCAGCCCATTTACAGTCCTTACCCCCCTCCCTCCCCCCCCCATCAGCCCATTTACAGTCCTTACCCCCCCTCCCTCCCCATCAGCCCATTTACAGTCCTTACCCCCCCCCCCAACAGCCCAGCAAAGTTTAAAAAACAAACAAACCAGAAACCGAGGCCGCATAGAAGACTGCAGGACAGGGGGGCCCCGCGGGATTCTCCATTCTGCCGCTGCCACGGCGGCAGCGGCAGCAGCAGCCGGTTTCTGGTTTGTTTGTTTTTTAAACTTAGCTGGGCTGATGGGGGGGGGGGGGTGGTAAGGACTGTTAATGGGCCCCGCGGGATTCTCCATTCTGCCGCTACTACGGCGGCAGCGGCAGCCGCAGCCGGTTTATGATTTTTTAAAACTTTGCTGGGATGCAAGATGTTTTTTGCGCGGGGCCCCCTGAAACGCGGGGCCCTGTGCAAAAAACATTCTTGCTCAATGGACGGGCCAGCCCTGTCTGGCAGCCTCTCAGTTGTCATGAAGGAGAGAGGTCTCATGAAAGGAGAGCATTACTTTGGTGAGTTAGGAAGTGATCCTGTAGCTAGGACCTGTCCACTAGAAGATGTAAAACCCTCTCTCACTGAGGAGGTTTATCCAGAGCTATGTGCCCATGAGGGAAGGGTTAGGACGGCTGTTATAGTAAGTGATTCAATCATTAGGCATGTAGAAAGCTAGGTGGCTGGTGGACATGAAGATCGCCTAGTAACATGACTGTCTGGTGCGAAGGTAGCAGACCTCACGCGCCACTTAGACAAGGTTTTGGATAGCGCTGGGGAGGAGCCTGCTGTCTTGGTACATGTTGGAACCAATGGCATAGGAAAATGTGGGAGGGATGTTCAGGAGGCTAAATTTAGGCTTTTAGGTAGGATGTTGAAATCCAGAACTTCCAGGGTAGAATTCTCTAAAATGCTTCCCATTCCACGCGCAGGACCCAAAAGGCAGGCAGAGCTCCAGAGTCTTAATGCGTGGATGAGATGATGGTGCAAAGAAGAGGGTTTTGGAATTGTTAGAAACTGGCCAACATTCTGGAGAAGGGAAGGGCTCTACCTTAACTGGGATGGAGCCAGGCTGCTGGCATTAACATTTAAAAAGGAGACAGAACAGCTTTTTATTTATTTACATTCTCTTATATACCGCGCTATTCTGCATCAGTGTGGTTTACATTGAACAAACTGAAATTACATTGAACAAGGCATTATAACTTGGAGATAACTATTTTACAGGGAACATGGGCTATGGAAGGTTAAGTGGCTTGCCCAAGACCACAAGTGGGACTAGAAACCTCAGTCCTTTTGGCCCAAGGTTGCTGTCCTCTAGTGGGATTTGAACCCCTGACCTTCTGGCCTGAAGTACCTTGCCCCAACCACTAGGCTACTCCTAGATGATAGGGGAAAGCCGGCAGCCACCCAAGAGTGCATGGTTCAGAAGAATGTATTCTTGAAGGATTCTAGCAAAAGAGGGATGTTAGGACATCCTCACAGAGAGGTTCAAAAAAAAATAAAAGATACCCAGATGCCCTTAAGTACAGAACTAAAAGATTCCTAATGAACCCTATCAACTGTTAACCAGATTAATATGAATGAACTACAACCTCTAAAATGCTTGCATGCAAATGCTAGCAGTCTAAAAAATAAGATGGGAGAGTTAGAATATATAGCATTAAGTTAAAGGTTAGATATGATTGGTATCTCAGAGACCTGGAAGGAGGACAACCAATGAGACAATGTGATACCTGGGTACAAACTATATCGCAATGATAGAGAAGATCAAATTTGTGGAAAGGCTGTGCTCTATGTTAGAGAAGGCATTGAGTCACAAAGGATTAAAGTTTTGCAGGAAACAAAATATGCTGTAGAATCTCTACGGATAGAAATTCCACGTAAAAAGGGGAAGGCAATGCCAGTGAGGGTGTACTACCTGGCCAGAATGAACAGACGGATAATGAAATGCTGAAAGAAATCAGAGAAGCTAACAAAAGTTACAACACAGTAGTAATAGGTGATTTCAATTACTCGGGTATCGACTGGCTCAGTGTCAAAGCAGGACATGCTAGGGAAATAAAGTTTCTAGATGAAATAAATGACTACTTCTTGAAGCAGTTGGTTCATGAACTGAAAAGAAGGGAAGCTATTTTGAACCTAGTCCTTAGTGGAACATACGATCTGATGCAAGAGATAAGGATGTTGGGGCCACTTGGCAATAGTGATCATAGCATGATAACATTTGATTTAATAAATGAAAGAAGGATGGCAAGGTAATACCACCATTCACCTGTCCCTGAACAGAGATGAGACGGTCCCATTTACTGGGTCTGAAATGATGCCCACCGAGCCTTACCCAGAAGTTGTCCTTAAAGGAAGTTCCCTTCATTGTGAGAGCTACGGAGAGATGGTCGTAACACCTCTGTGAAAGAAGACAAGACAGTTCCTTCACATTCTCAGATAAGCCCTGATGGATCTACTGATGCATCAGATTGGAGTGGTTTCATCTCTCCCCCTTTTCAAATCCATGCTAAAGGCTCACCTCTTTCAGGCCATTTTGGGATCTTAATTCATTCTTCTCCTTCTGTCTCATTACCCTTCTTTACTGTACCCTTGTTTTCATCTATTGTATGACTGTCTTAATTAGATTGTAAGCTCTGATGAGCAGGGACCATCTTTTATATGTGTCTGTACAGCGCTGCGTATGCCTTGTAGCGCTATATAAATGATTAATAGTAGTAGTAGTAATTCATAGTATTCACATTTAACTTTCAAAAGGTAGACTATAATAAAATGAGGAAAATAGTTAAGAAAAGACTAAAAGGAGCAGCTGCAAAGGTTAAAGATTTACATAAAGTGTTGGTAGGGTTGCCAACTGGCTTCAGATGCGCTTGACAGGCTTGAACCAGTCCTGGGTTTACCCCATTGCATGCAGGGACATGTAGTTTTGATTTCTCCATTGCATTCCATAAGAAAAGCAAGACTACATGTCCCTGCATGCAATAGGGTAAATCCAGGACTGGATCAAGCCTGTCAGGCACATTTGGAGCCAGTTGGCAATCCTAAGTGTGGGCATTGTTTAAAAATACTATTTTTATTTATTTATTTATTTAACAGTTCTTCTATACCGCTCTATTTTAGATCAGAGCGGTTTACATTTAACATCAACTATACAACACAAGGAACTTTGAGTTGTATTTACAATAAACAGGGAGATCAACTTGGAAGTAACTGGGGGAAACTATGTACAATTCTTAACTCTATACATTGTATCACACTGGTACCTGATTTCAGGCAGAACATATCTACATCTTATTTACACTGGGGTACATTCTGAGCGATCAGTTGATTATCCTTTTTCATGCTGAGTCTGATTGTTTACTTGTAATGAGAGATTGTCTGGGGGGCCATATGTATGGTTACTAAGGCTAGATTCAGGGTAGTATGTAGTGAACAGGTGCTGCTTTATTGCCTTCCTGAAGTGGGTTAGGTAAGTGATATTTCGAATATAGGTAGGGAGAGCATTCCATGCTCTGGGAGCGTAAATCGTAAAGGCCCTATTTGTTGTTGTTCTTGTGCATTTTGTCATTACTTTTGGGACCTCTAGGGTGTTTTGCATCATGGTTCTTCTGTTTCTGTTCTGTGGTACTTTATGTATCATCTTGCTGAGGGCTGTGGGGGTCAGAGTGTTTGAGGCTTTGAAAGTTAAGGTTAGAACTTTGTGGAGGGTTCTTGCTTGAACCGGTAACCAATGGAGGTTCATCAGTACTGGCGTTATGTACTATCTTGGATACCCAGAACAGATGTAGTCCATGCTTTAAGAAAAGTGGAAGGAAAGCCAAAAAGCTGCCTGCATGGTTTAAAGATGAGGTCAGAGAGGCTGTTTTAGCCAAAAAGCATATTTCAGGAAATGGAAAAAGGAGCCAAATGATGAAAACGGAAAACATAAGCATTGCAAAGTTAGATGCAAGGCACTGATAAGGCAGGCAAAGAGAGAAATTGTAAAAAAGATAGCCATGGAAGCAAAAATGCATAATAAACCTTTTTCAAGTCCATTCATAGCAAAAAACATTTTATAGAGTCAGTTAGACCATTGGATGATAGAGGAGTAAAAGAGGCATTAAGTGAGGACAAGGTCATAGCGGAGAGAATGAATTAATTCTTTGCTTTGGTCTTTACTGAAGAAGATATAGGGAATTTACCTCTGCCTGAAATGGTATATAAAGGTGATGTATCAGAAGAATTGAAAGAAATATTGATAAACCGGGAAAATGTATTACCACTATTTGATAAACTGAAGAGTGGGAAATCATCTGGACTGGATGGTATACATCTGAGGGTATTGAAAGAACTGAAATATGAGATTGCAGCTCTACCATTAGTAATCTATGAACTATCATTACAATCATCTGTAGTACCTGAAGGATGGAGAATGGCCAATGTAACACCGGGGTGATCCGGGAAACTACAGGCTGGTGAGTCTGACATCAGTATTGGGCAAAATGGAGGCAACCATTATAATTAATGATCATGTATACAGTCATGTTTTAATGGGAGAAAGACAACATGGATTTAGCCAAGGAAAGTCTTACCGTACTAATCTGTTATACTTTTTTGAAGGTGTGAATAAACAGGTAGACAAAGGTGAGCCAATTGATACAGTATATCTGGATTTTCAGAAAGCCTTTGACAAGGTCTCTCATGAGTGACTCTTGGCAAAACTAAAATGTAATGGATTGGAGGTAGTGTAATATTGTGCGACAGGAACTGGTTAAAAGATAGAAATCAAAAAATAGGGCTAATTGGCTACTTTTCTCAATGGAGAAAAGAAAATAGTGCAGTACCGCAGGAATCTGTGCTGGGCCCACTGCTTTTTAACATATTCATAAATGATCTGGAAATGGGAATAATGAGTGAGGTGATCAAATTTGCAGATGACATAAAATTATTCAAAGTTGTTAAAACACAAGAGGATTGTGAAAAATTGAAAGAGGACCTTGATAAACTGGAAAACTGGGCATCCAAACGGCAGATGAAATTTAGGGGTATGTTTACTAAAACCCTGTTAGGTGCGCACCGCGCTATTGTGCGGGATGCCATAAAAGGAGTGGGCGTGTCAGTTTGAAAAAAGCAAACCGGGATTATTCATGTGCTAATGTGCACGGTGCACTAATGTGCGCCACGCACATTAGCGCATGAGAAACGCACGCAGGAAGCATAAGTGGCGCGCTGCTGTGCAAGTACAGGAACAGAGCCACAGTCCAATGGTTAAGACACTGACCGATGGTGCAGGGATCATGGGTTCAGTCCCCCACTGTGCCTAATGAATAAGGCTGACTGAGGCACTACCTGTTATGTGTAATATTGCAGTCTGAGGCATATTAATTTTATTTTAATTACTGCTACTAGCAAACGCACTCTGAAAGCACTGTAACATAAGCCGCCCCATAAGGTACCCCAGAGGGCACATTTTAAAGTGCACTGTCCGCCACGGCACCCTACAATGTTGCATAAAGGGTGACATATAGGGCGCCATATAGGGTGCCCTATAAGGCACAGCAAGGTCATAGCACTGTTTTTGATGGCAGCACTGTGCATTTAAACGCATGGAAAGTATAAGTAGGTGCGCTGAAATGCAAGGAGGAACATCAGTGTAGTACAATGGTTAAGGCACTGACTGATGATACAGGGGTCATGAGTTCCATCCCCAGTGTGCCCAATACGTAAGGCTGGCTGAGGCATCAGCTTTGACATGTAAGTATTGTTTCCTGAGGTATTTTAATTATTGCTGCCAGCAAACACACCCTCACGTGCCGTAGCCTAAGGTGCCGCATAAGGCACCCTATAAGGCACTCCATAGGGCACATTATAAAGTGCACTGTCTGCCACGGCACCCTATAATGTCCCCTATAGGGAACCCTATAAGGCGCTCCATAGGACACCTTATAAGGCACCTTATACAGACTGGCACCCTATCAGTCGCTCCATAGCATACTGTATAGTGCACCTTATATGGACGTTAACCATAAGGTGCCCTATAGGGTGCCCTATAAAGCGCCCTCTAAGGCACCTTATGGGTACAATACGCTGAGGGTGTTATTTCTGGCAACACTAATGTACTTTAAAAATAGATAATGCTTTGGACAGCCCTATCAAATAACCCCACTGTGGGTTAAAACCCATGACCTCTGGCTTCACTGGTAGTGAAGTAACCAGTGGGCTACAGCTCTATAGCTGCTAGCTAACCCCTGGCTGGCTGCAGAAGGACTGCAAGTCACCACACAAACAGTCTGCTGTGGTCACCAGGATAGGGTTAACCCACCCATACCCATGATGCACTGCACATGCAAATCAGCAGTCTACAGATGATCACAAGATGGTGTATGCACCCCCACAGCACCTCGGCCTGGTAGGGGGAACTGACCGTGTGTGGTACTGGCACAGAGTAGCTACACACTGTCACATTGTGCAGGTACGGCATTCACCCTGAGGGTGAGGTGGGGTGCCCAGCACCAGGTCCACAGCAGCGATAGGCCATGCTGCAGGTCTCTAGCAGTGCTAATGTGTGAGATAGGTAGTTTCTGCTGACACACCTTGGATATATCTGTATTTTTCAGTCAGGTGTAGCCCCTATGGTTCCCTAGGAGGATTATGTACCACCACCCTCCTTCTCCAGGGCTAAGGGTGGTAAACAGGGTCAGCAAGGTTACTTACCTGTAACGTGAGTTCTCCAGCAACAGCAGAATAAGTCAGTCACAAGCGGTGATGTCATCGGTCGGAGCCAAAGACGGAAGTACTCTCACTAGCCCAGAAGGCTTTAGCCCTCTGGGCGTGACCACTAGCCCTGCCCTCGAGACCCGCCCCTAGCTGGCCAGATCTTCCCCAGCCGAAGCACGCAAGAGCTAGGAGGCGGATCGCAGAGGCGTGCTGGCAAGAACCCCCCCATCCTCTCACTGGGGAGGCGGGTGGGAAGGTGTGGCTGACTTATCCTGCTGTCCATGGAGAACTCACGTTACAGGTAAGTAACCATGCTTTCTCCCAGGACAGGCAGGATGAGTCAGCCACAAGTGGTGCCTCCCAAGCTACACTTACAGCGGTGAGAGGGATCGGGGAGGTCCAGATTAATGAAGACAGGGCATAAGGTGCAACAGTTTTAATGTGCAACATAGCAACAATAGGAACATAGCATGGAAATGTGCAAAGTCAATGTGCAACACAGCAACAATAGCATGGAAATGTGAAGTCAAGTGCAACACAGCAAACAATAGCATGGAAATGTGCAATCACAGAAAGGTGGCACAGCAGTGAGAAAACAGCACCGCAGAGTGATAACAGTGCAAAAATGTTATAAAGTGCAAAACAATAGTGCAACACAATGCGCATATAGCGATCAGAGTCAGAAGGCGTCATTGTGCAGACGGAACGCTTTGGTAAGGCTGGAGTCGATCAGTCTTAAGTGGAATCTTAGTGCGGCTGAGCATCCGTTGGCAGATTGGAGGCCGCAGACAGGACCGCAAGCCCGAACGCGGGACCGCTCTGATTCGCCATATCCAGGCAGTAGTGGCGCTGGAAGATATGGACGGTGGCCCAAGTGGCTGCTCTGCAGATGTCCGGAATTGGGACGGATCTCAGATTAGCAATAGTGGTTGCGAGTGCTCTCAGGTGGTGGGCTCTGACACCAGAGGTGGGAGGAGCTCCCGCACGAGAGAGGCATAGGGAGATGCAAGAGGAGATCCAGATGAACAAGGTATGCTTGGACACAGGGCGCCCGGGTTTGATTAGGGTCGTATGAAACAAACAGTTGGGAGCCCGTCCGAAGGGTGGATGTCCGCTCTAGATAGCAGCGAAGGGCTCTAACACAGTCCAGGGTGTGGAGCCGCTGTTGTTCTTGGTCCGAGTGAGGGCCAGGTAAGAAGCATGGCAACTCAATGGTCTGATTGATGTGGAAAGCAGTGGCAACCTTCGGGACAAATTTTGGATGAGTTCGAAGGCAGGCACGGTCCTGATGGAGAGTGGTATAAGGCGGGTAATCTACGAGGGCGTGAAGCTCGCTGATCCGCCTGGCAGAGGTGATGGCAAGGAGGAATAGCATCTTCCAGGAGACAAATTTAAGGTGAGCAAGATGGAGAGGCTCGAAGGGTTCCCCCGTGAGTTGGTTAAGGACAATGTTAAGGTCCCAAGGAGGCACAGGCTGAGTGATAGGGGGATGCAGGTTGAAAAGGCCCCTCATGAACCTGGTTACTAGAGGAAGCGTTGCCACCGAGGAATCTCCAATGCGCTGATGGAACGCTGCAATGGCAGACAGGTGGACTCGAACTGACTGTGTCCGCAGCCCACTTGCCGAAAGGGCGGAGAGGTACTGGAGGAGCGACGGCACCGGACAAGAGAAGGGGTCTATGAGCCGCGCCTTGCACCAGAGGCTGAAACGACGCCACTTAAGGCTGTAGGATTTACGCGTGGAAGGGCGTCGGGCCGCTAGGATGACATGTTGAACCTCAACAGAGAGGTTGTAAGGTGCTAGGGTTAGTCTCTCAGTTTCCAAGCCATTAGCGATAGCATCTGAAGGTTTGGGTGGAGCAACATGCCGTTGTCCTGTGAGAGCAAGTCCGAATTTCGGGGCAGGCGGATCGGGGGCTCCGAAGCCAGGCGGTGCAAGAACGGGAACCAGACTTGCCTCAGCCAATAAGGGGCGATCAGGATGGCCGTGGCCCCGTCCCTGATCAGGCACTGGATAGTCAGCGGATTGAGCGGGGTGGGGGGAAAGGCATACACCAGGGGCCACTGATTCCATGCCACGTCGAAGGCGTCTGCTGCTACCCTGTGCGGGGCTGGTCTCTTGGAACAAAAGTGATGGCATTTGGCGTTCTCTGGAGACGCGAAGAGATCGATGCTTGGCTGACCCCACCTTGTGAAGGGCGACTTCGCCACCGTTACGTGGAGAGACCATTCGTGAGGGTTTAGTTGCCTGCTGAGGCGATCGGCTATGACGTTCTCCTCCCCTGGGAGATAGGATGCCTGGAGGCTGCACTTGTATGAGAGGGCGGTGCGCCAGGTGTGGAGGGCCTCCTTGCAAAGTCTCCTCGACCCTGTGCCCCTTTGTTTGTTTATGTAGAACATGGTGACTTGGTTGTCGGTTAGGATCCGGACAACTTTGCCTCTTATATGTTCCTGGAAGGCGACCAGCGCTAGGTGGACAGCTCTGAGTTCGAGGACATTGATGTGTAGTGCCTTTTCTGTTGTTGACCAGGAGCCTTGAGTGCGGAAACGGGCACAATGTGCACCCCAGCCTAGGGGGGAGGCATCTGTGGTGACAGTGACCTGATGTGCGTATGGCTGGAGACTCCTGCCCTGCTGCAGATGGCATGGATTTGTCCACCAGCGGATTGATCTGGACACCGAGGGGTCGATGGGGATTATGACGGACAGGGGCTGAGAGTGCTGGCACCAATGTGAGCAAAGGTGCCACTGGAGAACTCTCATGTGCAGTCTCGCAAGGGGAAGAACATGAGTGGTGGCCGCCATGTGCCCCAGGAGATGAAGAAGGGTTCGTGCCATCGCCCGCGAGGAGTCCAACACCTGTGAGGACAGGCGAATGATAGTGTGCATCCTGCTTAGCGGAAGGAAGGCCCTGGTCCGCGTAGTGTCGATGTAAGCTCCGATGAACTCTAGCTTCTGAACTGGGTTGAGGTGTGACTTTCGATAGTTGACTAGGAAGCCCAAAGAGTTCAGAAGCGCCACCGCCCTCTTGACTGCGCTGTTGAGGTCCGCAGGAGACGAAGCGGTGAACAGCCAGTCGTCCAGATAGGGGAAAACGACTATCCCGAGTTTGCGCAGGTGAGCTGCCACCACTGCCACACACTTGGTGAATACTCGTGGTGCAGAGGATAGACTGAAGGGGAGGACCTTGTACTGGTAGTGTTTGACCGCTACCTTGAAGTGCAGAAATTTTCTGTGTTGAGGATACATGGGAACATGGGTGTAGGGAGGCCAATCACTCTCGTGTCTGAATGAGAGGGAGGATGGATGACAGGGAGTGCATCCGAAATTTCTCCTTGACGATACGTTTGTTGAGTTTCCGCAGGTCGAGGATGGGTCGAATGCCCCCGACTTCTTGGGGACGAGGAAATACCTTGAGTAGAACCCCTTGTTGATGTCGCAGGGAGGAACAGGCTCGATGGCTCTCGATAGCAGGAGTGATGCAATTTCTGAGGTCAGAGCCGGGAGATGCTGGGAAGGGGTGTTGCTTGCTGGTGGGTGGCGCCGAGGTGGAAAAGAGGCGAACTTTATTTTGTAGCCCTGCTTGAGAATGTTGAGCACCCACCTGTCCGTCGTTATGGTCTCCCATGAGCGCCGAAAAGCGGACAAGCGTCCTCCAGTCGGTAGGTGCAGGCAGGGCGGAGAGTCAAAAACTGGGATTTTTTTAGCTGTTCTGGGCGTGGCCTTTTTCTGAGCGCATTCTCGCTGTCTCGGTTTCTGCCGGTAGGACTGTTGGTAAGGCTGCTGCTTGTACCGTGGCTGTTGCCATTTGCGGTATGAGTTGTAGCGCTTGTAGGAAGAAGAGTTGTGCGAAGTGCCTTTGCGGTAAGAGCGAGGACGAGCAGAGTTCTCTTCCAGGGTTTGAAGAGTGGTACAGCGCTCTCGCATGTCGTTCACTGTGTCTTTTACTTTGTCGCCGAAGAGCGAGTCGCCAGCACAGGGGGCATCTGCAAGCTTGTCGTGGGAGTCAGATCACAGCCCTGAAGCTCTGAGCCAGGATAGGCGACGTGCGGAGATGGCCGAGCCCGCAGTTCTGGCAGCTGTCTCGAAAGCATTGTGGGCCACCCGGCCTTGATGTTTATTGGCCTCCTCGAGATCTGCTAAGGCTGAGATGAGAGCTGGCGGTGGCTCGGTGAGCTGGGCGACGGCGGTTTTAATGTTGGTGACTAGCAGGTCTTGGTAGATAGCATGCTGAAACTGATGAGCCGCTATTCTCGTGCCTAACATGGCTCCTTGGTAGACTCTTTTTGCCGTATTGTCCAGAAGTTTGTTGTCCTTTCCCGGTGGTGTGTTAGCGGAGGCGCGGGAGGACTTAGAATGTTTGAGAGCAGACTCAACCACAATAGACTGATGTGGTAGCTGCGTCTTGTCAAATCCAGGCGAGGGTTGAATGGCATACTTGAGATCCAATTTGCGAGGGCATGCCTGGTTGGAAGCGGGGGTCTGCCACATTTTGAGCAGGTTGTCCTGAAGGAACTGATGAACAGGAAACGCGGTGATAGCCCTGGGGGCGTCGACGAATTTGAGGGCGCCCTGTACTTTGTCGCGTTGGTCCGGGGCGTTCAGACATGCGATGGATAACGAGGAGATAACCTTGCAGACGAATTTGTAGTATGACAAATCCTCCGGAGAACTTGGGGGGTTGTCAGAGGTGGAGGGGTAGTCCGAGGCAGTGGAGATGGAGTCTCTGTGGGGCGTGGGCCCAGCTTGAGATGGAGGGTTGGCAGTGTCTTCCCGTGGAGGTGATGGGATGGCTGCCAGGAGTGGCTCGGTGGTAGCAGGCATAGAGTGCGCGGGCGGAGCAGTGGTAGCCGCGACACAGTGCGCAAGCTGAGGAGGTGGCATCGACCATTGTTTAGAGGCCAGGCTGGCCAGAGAGGAAGCCAATTGTTGAAACATGTCGGTGAACAGTTGGAGAGCCTCAGGGACCTGCTGCAGTGGAGCATCTGTAGCTGCAGGATCAGGGAGGTCGTGCAGCAGTTCCTCCTCGTCGTCCGAAGATATTGAGCCGGACAAAGAGGATTGGGAGGAAGGAGAGGACTCACCATCCTTGTGGCTGGATGCAGGAGAGGGTGAAGACTGGCGCGATTGTTTGTGCTGAGCCTTGCGACTCCCCCTGTTAGATCCCCTGTCCCCGCTGTGGCTGCGGCTGGTCCTATGGCGATGAGATCTGCGCCGTGAAGAACTCCGGCTGTCACTGTGCCTGCTTCTGCTCCGATGCTGTTCCTGGTGCTGCCTGCTGTGCCGGCGGGGGGTAGGGGAGTGACTGATGCTGCAACGCCGGCCCCTGCTGCGGGAGGACCGATGCCGGCTCCGGGATCTTTGATTGCTCCGATGCCTGCTCCGTGATTGCTCTGGTGGTGTCGGTGCAGGCTTAGCCTGCGCTGAGAAGATCTGCGCCGTCCCTCTGAACTCCTCTGTGCATCGGGAGGTCTGCTAGCGCTGATAGGCTCCGGGTGGGAGATGAGGAGGCTGGGACCCGGAAGGGCACAGGAAGTAGGGCGGAGTCTCGTCGGGCAGACATGGCAGCCTCCATGGGAAGACACGTGTAAGGAGTTTCAGCATCGCGGTGGGGAACAGAGGCTTGGGAAGGCATGTCCCTGGCCAGAGTGTGCTCAGCGGCAGTTCCTGGAGCAATTCTGGGAGCGGAGGAGGCGGACTCAGCAGCCGCGGAGTCAAGGAGAGCATGCTTTCAAGACTTGAGAGCCCGGGGGGACATACGGGCGCAAGAAAGGCAATCCTGAACGGGGTGCTCCTTACCGAGGCATTTGATGCATAGCTGATGAGAGTCCGCGTTGGCCATCTTCCTGGAGCACCCCGAACATTTTTTGAAGCCGGGTTTCTTCATCTGAAAGTGAGTTAAAGTTGCTGTTGATCTTGAGAGTAAGGAAACACGTCTTGCTGGCAAGCGGAAGACAGAAATTGGGCCAGGTAGGGGCGGGTCTCGAGGGCAGGGCTAGTGGTCACGCCCAGAGGGCTAAAACCTTCTGGGCTAGTGAGAGTACTTCCGTCTTCGGCTCCGTCAGATGACGTCACCTCTTGTGGCTGACTCATCCTGCCTGTCCTGGGAGAATCCCACCAACAGATCCACATTCTACCTCCCTGCAATGGTGGCAGTAGAGGGGACCATCAACCCCAGTCCTGCTGGGGAACAGACACCCTACAGGGCAGTCAATGCAGCTCTGTACACATCTATAACGCAATAGCAGACAGACATTAGACCTGGATATGCTAAGCTGCACCCCACCACTATCTGATATTCTCCTGCAGCAAGCCTTCAGCCACTGCACCATGCAAGGCGCTCCATCAGGACACATACCAGCTGCAGACAGTCTGCTAACTAGTCCATAGTGCATGTTCCTGGTGGAAATGCATGCACCCAGAACTGGGATGTCAGCATACATACCAAGCAGACAAATCAGTGACTGGGCCCCAAAGGGAAACCTATAAATATCACATGAGAAAATTACTATATAGCACTATGGGGGTGCCTAGCCATGCTAGGGTCACTGCACAGTCAGGGTGAGAGTGATCTCCCAGCAGGACATGCTGTGGCCAACCTGTCTGTGCAGGTGGTGGCCGGGCACTACAATGTCCCAGCAAGTGCCCTATGCCCTGTGCAGATGCATTCTGGCCAGGCCACCCTGTCCGGGCTATACCCATGGTACCTTGCTCCTCATTATGCACATTGGCAGGCCAATACTGGCAACAGTGCTGGCAGTGTGGGCTGTGGAGGGTGTTTGCAGCCACCACACACTGGATAGACAGACACACAATCCCACACCTATTCCAGCATTGTGCCACTCTAGAGGAGTTTAGCAGCCCTGGCCAACACACCAGTCCTGGGCACAGTGCAGGCATGGATATGGTATGCAATACTGTTGGGGGTCACTCCCCAGGGTGGTAAACAATGTCAGAGACCAGACCTGAAGAACACTCCACAGACAGCAGAAAGGTTGCTATGATGGAGCTCAATCAGCAAACTGTGCTTAACGTAGGAATTGCTATCTGCCAGTAATCATAGCAAACGTTTGATAGCTGTGTACCATATTCCCAGGTATAGGGTGGCATTGCTAAGGTATGCAAGTGCTAGTATTGGGAGATGCACGCAGGGCCCAATGTCCTGCCTCTCCAGGAGGCACTGGCTAATGGAGCCTGTGGGTGTGGGTGTGGGTGTGTCTGCCCCTGTTGGCTGCTGCTTTATGGCAGAGGTTCCCAACTCCAGTCCTGGTGTGCCAAACACTGTTCGGGTTTTCATGCTGTCCCTCATGAATATGCATAAGATACATCTGCATACCATGGGGGTGGTGCATAGATATGCAGCACAGGCATCTTTATTAGAGGCAGCATGGAACCTGAATGGTGTCTGGCCCTCCAGGACTGCATTTGCGAGACTCTGCTCTAGGTAATGCGCCTGTTTATGGTGTCTTTGCTCTGTAGGGTAAAATGTAGGTGATTTGGGCATGTTTACGTCATCTGCAATGAAGGTTCTGTCTGTATTAGCACGTTGTAGTAGTGGGTAAAATACGGGGACTGGGTTGGCAGGCAACATAGCTGGGACTTGAACCTGTGACCTTCTGCCTCCATACACACTGGTTGTGTGCACTGCACCACCGTGTTGCCACAGAGACAGTGCATTCCCTGGTGATACCATGACTGTTTGTCTGGCAGGGCCTGTCTGTTGCAGTGCATGGCACCCACCTACACAGGGCTAGGCCATGGTCTGCTCTGGGCAGCTGCCACTGCCCCCTCCACCAACAGTACCCCTCTGCCACCATGCTGACATGGCCTTATAGTGGAGACAGCATAAAACCTGACTGATTTGTGGGCCTCCAGGACTGAATTTGGGGGACTCTGCTCCAGGTAATGCGGGTAAAATATGGGGATTGGATTGGCAGTAGCCCCAGCTGGGACTTGAACTTGTGATCTTCTGCTCATGAACACACTGGCTAGGCCATGGTCGGCTCTGGGAAGCTGCCACTGCCCCCCTCCACCACCAGTACCCCTCTGCCATCATGCTGACATGCCCTTCTGCTGGTGGTGTGCAGTCTCAAGCCATCCAGTGTTCAGGTAGGCGGCTGCCTATGGTGCGTGTTCTGGGGTAGGGATGCCTGCATAGGTGTCCACGCTTCCCCCCAACATCGCCTGCCAATGTTCTGTGCCCTTGAAGGGTACCTGCTGGGTACTATCCCCTGTGACACTGTGATAAACACTCTCGTGCCCATGTTGGGCCCTCATCAGTTGCTGTCTGGATGCTGTTCAGTTTCAGCATTCCTAAGTGCCATCTAGGCATCTGCCTAGTCCTCACTGTGCCCCAGCTGCACCACAGCATGTGCCGCCTGCAGCCCTCTGTATCCCCTTTCCCAGCATCTGAGGGGAGATATGATAGAAGTCTATAAATTAATGAATGGAGTGGAACGGGTAAACGTAGATCGATTGTTTACGTTATCAGAATATAGAAAGACTAGGGGGCATGCAATGAAGCTACAGGGTAAACTATTTAAGACTAATAAAAGAAAATATATTTTCACTCAACGTGTAATCAAACTCTGGAATTTTTTACCAGAGGATGTAGTAAAGGCTATTAGTGTAGCTGGGTTTAAAAAAGGTTTGGACAAGTTCCTGGAGGAAAGGTCCATAAACCGTTATTAAGAACTTGTGTCTCTTGGGGAAACTGCTAGGTACATATGACCTAGATTGGCCACTGTTGGAAACAGAATACTGGGCTTGATGGACCTTGGTCTGACCCAGTATGGCATATCTTATGTTCTTATGTTGCCCATTCTGACATGCCTGCCCTGCTGTTGTGGAACATGTGCATGCCATAGGAAACCTGTCCAATGGAGAGGGAAACCCTGATTAGTGCTATTTCACTGTTGGATCATTCACCTTGTATGGGGACAGAACGTTAGACCCTTCCAAAATTCATATTTATTTTTTGGGGCTTTATTGGGAGTGTTTTTTGATGTTTCCCATTACTATCACTATTGCCCAGCTTGATTATAATTTTTTTAAATTTTGTTGGGGTCCTTTTCAATGTTTATTTGTACTTTTGTACCGTGCACATGTATCACACTTATCACTTTTTGTAGGTTTCCCTGGTTTTGCTGTACATTGCTGACAGAAATGGTTTCTCTTCTCTTTAAATCGGCTCTAACCGAGGTTTTCACTCGCAGTATTCTTTGCCTCGGATTTCAACCTCGCTAATGTGTGGGGAGCCTCTCCCCTCCCACCCTCCACCCATTGACCTCTTCTCTCCGCCCCTGGGGAGCCTTCCTCCGCCCTACGGGAGCCTTTCCCCGTCTTCATCGCACATTAGCGCGCCGCGCACATGAGCATGCACAATAGTGCGCCGCGCACCTGAGCGTGCACAATAATGCCCCGTAATGCGACATTAGCGTGCGCTAAGGTACCTTAGCGCACGCTAACGTGCGGAGCACACATTAGCGCACAGTAGAGCACATTAGCGCAGTTTAGTAAACATACCCCTTAATCTGGACAAGTGCAAAATTATGCACCTAGGAAAGAACAACCCAAACTTTGGTTACATGATGCAAGGTACTACTTTAGAAACCACAATCAAGGAAAAAGATTTAGGGGTAAGTTTACTAAACGGCGCTAACGGCCCAGCTGCGATGTTATCACACGATACATGACATTATCGCACGATAATGGCGCTTTACCATGCAAGAACATCATGCATCATGTGATAATGTCTGCGGCGCTGTTAAGGTGCACAGAGGGTGGAGTAAGGCTCCCCGGATGAGGGGTCAATGGGAGGAGAGTGGGTGGGGAGAGGCCCCATGCACACTAACGCCGTGAAATGAAGGTCTGAAAATTAGCGCCAGTGAAATGAAGGTCTGAAAATTAGCGCCAGTGAAGGTCTGAAAATTAGTGCCAGAGGCACATTTGCAGGAGAGAGAAACAATTTCAGTCAGCAATGTACAGCAAAGCCATGGAAACAGAAAAATGATAGTAGTGATACAAGTGCAGGAACCAAAAAGGCAAATAAACATTACATGAGCAGAACCACATTTGAAAATCCCATAACCAAGCTGGCCAATAGTGCTACTAATGAAAAACATAAAGCAACACTACTGACAAAGCGTAAAAAGGAAGATATCATGTTTCGAAGGGGCTATGCTATGTCCCCCTACAAAGTGAATGATCCCACAGTGAAACAGCAGTGATCAGGGTTTTGTTGTTTATATTGGGCAGGTTTGTTATGCTGTGGTCCAGCTGGGGCACAGTGCAGACTAGGCAGATGCCTAGGTGGCACATAGGAATGCCAAAACTGTAAAGCAGCAAGACAGCAACTGACGAGGGTCAAACATGGGCACGCGTATGTTTCCCAAAGGGGTATGTTTACTAAACTGCGCTGAGCGCTACTGTGCACTAATGTGCGCTGCGCGACGTTAGCGTGCGCTAAGGTACCTTAGCACATGCTAATGTCGCGTACGGGGCACAAATATGCACGCTAATGTGCGCGGCGCCCATGTGCGTGGCGTGCTAATGTGCGATGAAGGCGTGGAAAGGCTCCCGGAGCGGCGGAGGAAGGCTCCCCAGGGGCAGAGAGAAGGGGTCAATGGGTGGAGAGTGGGAGGGGATAGGCACCACGCACATTTGCGAGGCTGAAATTCGAGGCAAAAAATACCGCGAGTGAAAACCTTGCTTTAGAGCCGATTTAAAGAGAAGAGAAACCATTTCTGTCAGCAATGTACAGCAAAAGCAGGGAAACCTACAAAAAGTGATAAGTGTGATACATGTGCACGGTACAAAAGTACAAATAAACATTGAAAAGGACCCCAACAAAATTTAAAAAAATTATAATCAAGCTGGGCAATAGTGATAGCAATGGGAAACATCAAAAAACACTCCCAAGAAAGCCCCAAAAAATAAATATGAATTTTGGAAGGGTCTACGCTCCGTCCCCATACAAGGTGAATGATCCCACAGTGAAATAGCACTAATCAGGGTTTCCCTCTCCATTGGACAGGTTTCTTATGGCATGCACATGTTCCACAACAGCAGGGCGGGCATGTCAGAATGGGCAACTGGACAGATGCTGGGAAAGGAGATACAAAGGGCTGCAGGCGGCACATGCTGTGGTGCAGCTGGGGCACAGTGCGGACTAGGCAGATGCCTAGATGGCACTTAGGAATGCTGAAACTGAAGAGCAGCCAGACAGCAACTGATGAGGGCCCAACATGGGCACGAGAGTGTTTATCACAGTGTCACAGGGGATAGTACCCAGCAGGTACCCGCAAGGGCACGGAACATTGGCAGGCGGTGTTGGGGGGAAGCGTGGACGCCTATGCAGGCACCCCTACCCCAGAACACGCACCATAGGCAGCCGCCTACCTGCACACTGGATGGCTTGAAACTGCACACCACCAGCACCACCAGCAGAAGGGCATGTCAGCATGATGGCAGAGGGGTACTGGTGGTGGAGGGAGGCAGTGGCAGCTGCCCAGAGCCGACCATGGCCTAGCCCTGTGTAGGTGGGTGCCATGCACTGCAACAGACAGGCTGTGTCTGACAAACAACCATGGTATTTCCAGGGACTGCACTGTCTCTGTGAGCACAGTGTGGTGCGGTGAGCACAGAGAGTGTATTCATGAGCAGAAGGTCACAAGTTTAAGTCCCAGCTGGGGCTACTGCCAATCCAGTCCCCATATTTTACCCGCTACCAAACCGTGATAGTAAGGACAAACCTTTATTGCAGAGAACATACGCATGGTTCAAACGCCTATATTTTACCCCACCGAGCACAGACACCAGAAACATGCGCATTACCTGGAGCAGAGTCCCCCAAATTCAGTCCTGGAGGCCCACAAATCATTCAGGTTTTATGCTGTCTCCAATATAAGGCCATGTCAGCATGGTGGCAGAGGGGTACTGTTGGTGGAGGGGGCAGTGGCAGCTGCCCAGAGCAGACCATGGCCTAGCCCTGTGTAGTTGGGTGCCATGCACTGCAACAGACAGACCCTGCCGGACAAACAGTCATGGTATCACCAGGGAATGCACTGTGTCTGTGGCAACACGGTGGTGCAGTGCACACAACCAGCGTGTATGGAGACAGAAGGTCACAGGTTCAAGTCCCAGCTATGGTGCCTGCCAACCCAGTCCCCATATTTTACCCACTACTACAACGTGCTCATACAGACAGAACCTTTATTGCAGATGACGTAAACATGCCCAAAACACCTACATTTTACCCTACAGAGCAAAGACACCATAAACAGGCGCATTACCTAGAGCAGAGTCTCCCAAATGCAGTCCTGGAGGGCCAAACACCATTCAGGTTCCATGCTGCCTCTAATAAAGATGCCTGTGCTGCATATCTATGCACCACCCCCATGGTATGCAGATGTATCTCATGCATATTCATGAGGGACAGCATGAAAACCCGAACAATGTTTGGCACACCAGGACTGGAGTTGGGAACCTCTGCCGTAAAGCAGCAGCCAACAGGGGCAGACACATCCCACACCCACACCCACAGGCTCCATTAGCCAGTGCCTCCTGGAGAGGCAGGACATTGGGCCCTGCGTGCATCTCCCAATACTAGCACTTGCATACCTTAGCAATGCCACCCTACACCTGGGAATATGGTACACAGCTATCAAACGTTTGCTATGATTACTGGCAGATAGCAATTCCTACGTTAAGCACAGTTTGCTGATTGAGCTCCATCATAGCAACCTTTCTGCTGTCTGTGGAGTGTTCTTCAGGTCTGGCTGGGACATTGTAGTAACCGGCCACCACCTACACAGACAGGGTGGCCACAGCATGTCCTGCTGGGAGATCACTCTCACCCTGACTGTGCAGTGACCACAGCATGGCTAGGCACCCCATAGTGCTATATGTGATATTTATGGGTTTCTTTTTGGGGCTCAGTCACTGTTTTATCTGCTTGGTGTGGTTGCTGATGTCCAAGTTTGTGGTGCACGCATTTCCACCAGGTGGTATGTGTCCTGATGGAGTACCTTACCGGGTGCAGCGGCTAAAGGCTTGCTGCAGGAGAATATCAGATAGTGGTGGGGTGCAGCATAGCATATCCAGGTCTAATGTCTGTCTGCTATTGCGTTATGGATGTGTACAGAGCTGCATTGACTGCCCTGTAGGGTGGCCGTTCCCAAGCAGGACTGGGGTTGATAGTCCCCTCTACTGCCACGATTGCAGGGAGGTAGAATGTGGATCTGTTGGTGGGAGACCCTGTTAACCACCCTTAGTCCTGGAGGAGGAAGGTGGTGGTACATAATCCTCCTAGGAGTCCATAGGGGCTACACTTGACTGAGACATACAGATATATCCAAGGTGTGTCAGCAGAAACTACCTATCTCACACATTAGCACTGCTGGGGACCTGCAGCATGGCCTATCTCTGCTGTGGACCTGGTGCTGGGTGCCCCACCTCACCCTCAGGGTGAGTGCTGTACCTGCACAATGTGATGGTGTGTAGCTACTCTGTGCCAGTACCACACACGGTCAGTTCCCCCTACCAGGCCGAGGTGCTGTGGGGGTGCATACACCATCTTGTGATCATCTGTAGACTTCTGATTTGCATGTGCAGTGCATCATGGGTATGGGTGGGTTAACCCTATCCTGGTGACCACAGCAGACTGTTTGTGTGGTGACTTGCAGTCCTTCTGCAGCCAGCCAGGGGTTTGCTAGCAGCTATAGAGCTGTAGCCCACTGGTTACTTCACTGCCAGTGGAGCCAGAGGCCATGGGTTTAAACCCACAGTGGGGTTATTTAATAGGGCTGTCCAAAGCACTATCTATTTTTAAAGTACATTAGTGCTGCCAGCAATAACACCCTCAGCGTACTGTACCCATAAGGTTCCTCAGAGGGCGCTTTATAGGGCGCCCTATAGGGCACCTTATGGTTAACGTCCATATAAGGTGCACTATACAGTATGCTATGGAGCGACTGATAGGGTGCCAGTCCGTATAAGGTGCCTTATAAGGTGTCCTATGGAGCGCCTTATAGGGTGCCCTATAGGGGACATTATAGGGTGCCGTGGCGGATAGTGCACTTTATAATGTGCCCTATGGAGTGCCTTATAGGGTGCCTTATGCGGCACCTTAGGTTACGGCACGTGAGGGTGTGTTTGCTGGCAGCAATCATTAAAATACAAATAAAATGTCTCAGGAAACAATACTTACATGTCAAAGCTGATGCCTCAGCCAGCCTTACGTATTGGGCACACTGGGGATGGAACTCATGACCCCTGTATCATCAGTCAGTGCCTTAACCATTGTGCTAAACTGCTGTTCCTCCTTGCATTTCAGCGCACCTACTTATGCTTTCAATGTGTTTAAATGCCCAGTGCTGCCATAAAAAACAGTGCTATGACCTTGCTGTGCCTTATAGGGCACCCTATATGGCGCCCTATATGCCACCCTTTATGCAACATTGTAGGGTGCCGTGGCGGACAGTGCACTTTAAAATGTGCCCTCTGGGGTACCTTATGTTACAGTGCTTTCAGAGTGCATTTGCTAGTAGCAGTAATTAAAATAAAGTTAATATGCCTCAGACTGCAATATTACACATAACAGGTAGTGCCTCAGCCAGCCTTATTCATTGGGCACAGTGGGGGATTGAACCCATGATCCCTGCACCATCGGTCAGTGTTTTAACCATTGTACTGTGGCTCTGTTCTTGTGCTTGCACATCAGCGCGCTACTTATGCTTCCCGCGCGCGTTTCTCATGAGCTAATGCGCGCAGAGTACATTAGGGCACAGCGCACATTAGCACATGATTATTCCCGGTTTGCTTTTTTCAGACTGAAACGCTCACTCCTTTTATGGCATCCCGCACACTAACGCGGCGCGCACCTAACGGGGTTTTAGTAAACATACCCCAAAGTGTCACAGGGGATATTACCCAGCTGGTACCCACAAGGCCACATAACATTGGCAGGTGGTGCCGGGGGAAGTCCGCATGTCCATGTAGGCACCCCTACCCAACAACCCACACCATAGGCAGCTGCCTACTGGCACACTGGATGGCCTGGGACTGTGCACCACCTGCACCACCAGCAAAGGGCATGTCAGCATGGTGGCAGAGGGGTGCTGGTGGCGGAGGGTGCAGTGGCATCTGCCCACAGCAGACCACAGCTAAGCCCCGTTTAGGTGGGTGCCATGCACTGCAACAGATAAGATCTGTCTGATGAACAGTCATGATATCCCCAGGGAATGATCTTCCCTTGTGGCAACAGTTTGGTGCAATACACACAGCCAGTGTGTTCAGGATCAGAAGGTCCCCATATTTTACCCAGTACTAAACCATGGTAATAAAGACGGAACCTTTATTGCAGTTAAAATAAACATGCCTGAAACGCCTATATTTTACCCTACAGAGCACAGACACCATAAACATGTGCAATCCCTAGAGCAGAGGGAGGGCCAAACACCATTCAGGTTTCATGCTGTCCCTAATAGATATGCCTGTGCTGCATTTGTATGCGCCACCTCCATTGTATGCAAATGTATCTCATGCATATTCATTAGGGACAGCATGAAAACCTGAACAGTGTTTGGCCCACCAGGACTGGAGTTGGGAAACTCAGCCCTAGAGCAGAGGCCAACAGGGGTACAAACACCCACATGCACACCCGCAGGCTCCACTATCCAACGCCTCATGGAGAGTCAGGCTGTTGGGCCCTGCGTGGAGCAGCATCTCCCAATACTGGCACCTGCATACCATAGCAATGCCATCCTAAACTTGGGAACACGTTTCACATATATCAAAAGGTTGCTATGATTAATGTCAGCTAACAAATCCTAAGATAAACATGATTTGTTGATAGAGATTCATCATAGCAACCTTTCTGATATCTGTGGAGTGTGTTTCAGTTATTGATTCTGACAGTGTTTACCACCCTGGGGAGTGATCCCAACAGTTTTGCGTACCATAGCAATGCCTGCACTGTGCCCAGGACTGGTGTGGTGGCCAGGGCTGCCACAAACCTCTATATTTGCACAATGCTGGCATAGGTGTGAGAATGTGTGTCTGTCTATCCAGTTTGTTGTGGCTGCCTACACCTTACTGAGCCCACACTGCTTGCACTGTTTCCAGTGTTAGCCTGCCAATGTGCATAATGAGGAGCAAGGTACTGTGGGTATGGTCCGGACAGGGTGGCTTGGGCAGGATGCATCTGCACAGGGTATAGGGCAATGGCTGGGACATTGTAGTGCCTGACCACCACCTGCACAGACAGGGTGGCCACAGTATGTCATGCTGGGAGGTCACTTTCACACTGACTGAGCAGTCACCACGGCATGGCTAGGTTCCCCCATAGTGGTATACAGCATTTTTCTCAAGCGATATTTATGGGTTTCCTTTTCTGGGACCCAATCACTGACATACTTGCTTGGTGCGTGTGCTCACATCCCGTTTTTGGGTGCACACAGTTTCTCCAGAAACATGCACTATGTACTAGCTAGCAGACTGTCTGCAGTTAGTATGTGTCTGGTTGGAACACCTTGCAGGGTGGAGACAGACTGTGTTCTCTACTGGTGAATGTCAGACCGTGGTGGGGTGGGCAGTTGAGCTTTTCCAGCATTCTGCCTGTCTGCCATTGCCTTATTGATGTGTATTGATCTGCATTGACTGACCTGTAGAGTGCCTGTTTCCCAGCAGAACTGGGGTTGATGGTCCCCTCTACTGCCACCATTGCAGAGATGTACAATGTGGATCTGTTGGTGAGAGATCCTGTCCCCCATCCTGAGCCACAGAGAGTGGGTTGGGTGGCGCTACGTAATCCGCCTTGGGGTCCATAAACCCCCCCCCCCCCTTCTTCACTTATAACATGGGACCATGGCACCCACACAGGATATTCATTCTTCTGGGTGCATCATTGTCCACAAGGGCTATACATAACTGGGAAATACAGATGGACACAGGTGTATCTTATGTGCGTCTGCAAGGACTACCTATCACACACTGACACTGACGGCAACCTGCAGCATAGCCTATCTCAGCAAAGCCAGATGCTGCAGACCTGGTGCTGGCCGCCCCACCTCACCCTCAGGGTGAGCACAGGACCCGCACAATGTCATGGTCTGTAGCTACTCTGTGCCAGTAACACACACAGTCAGTTCCCTCTACCAGGCCAAGGTGCTGTGAGTGTGCATACCCCATCTTGTGATCAGCTGTAGACTGCTGATCTGCATGTACAATGCATCATGGGTATGGGTGGGTTTACCCTATCCTGGTAACCATAGCAGACAGTTTGTGTGGTGACCTGCAGTCTTTCTGTAGCCAGCCAGCAGTATGGTAGCAGTTATGGAAATGTAGTCTACTGGTTACTTCAATGATTGTGGAGACAGAGGTCATGGGTTGAATCCTGCAGTGGTGTAATCTAAAAAGGCTGTCTGAGGCATTTTCTTTTAATTTAAATCAGTGCTGCCAGCAGAAACACCCTTACAGTGCTGTAGCCTAAGGTGCCTCATAGGCGCCCTATAGAGCACCTTGTAAGGTGCTCTATAAAGTGCCCTATAGCGGACATTATAGAGTGCCTTGGCAGACAGGGCACTTTATAATGTGACCTATGGGGCGCCTTATAGGGCACCTTATGAGGCACCTTAGGTTAGGGCACAGTGAGGGTGTTTTTGCTGGCAGCACTGATTTAAATTAAAAGAAAATGCCTCAGACAGCCATTTTAGATTACACCACTGCAGGATCAAACCCATGACCTCTGCCTCCACCGTCATTGCAGTAACCAGTGGGCTACATTGTTACAGCGCCTAACACTGCACTGGCATGTACTTAGAGTTAACGCACGTTAACATGCCATGGCACCCACTATAGCGCTATACATATTCTTGCTACCTTAGGACTGGAACACCCACTCCTTATATGGCATTCTTCACATTATCGCTGCAACTAGCACCGGTAACATTAGGACGGTTTAGTAAACATACCCCTTAGGCGTCATCATGGAGAATATGTTGAAACCCTCCGCCCAGTGTGCAGCAGCAGCCAAGACAGCAAATAGAATGCTAGGAATCATAAGGAAAGGAATGGAGAATAAAACCAAGGTTATCATAATGCCTCTGTATCGTTCCATGGTTCATCTACACCTTGAATATTGTGTGTAATTCTGTTTGCCGTATCTTAAAAAGGATATAGTGGAATTGGAAAAGGTACAGAGAAGAGCCACCAAAATGGTAAAGGGGATGAAAGGATACCCTTATGAGGAACTGCTTAAAAGGTTAGAGCTCTTCAATTTGGAAAAGAGAAGGCTGAGGGGAGATATGATAGAGGTCTATAAATTAATGAATGGAGTAGAACAGGTTAAAGTAGATTGGTTGTTTACACCATCAAAAAGTAGAAAGACTAGAGGACATGCAATGAAATCACAATTAACCCATTTAAGAATAATAAGAGAAAATATTTTTTCACTCAACACATAATCAAATTCTGGAATTCATTGCGGGAGGATGTAGTAAAAGCTGTTAGTGCAGCTGAGTTTAAAAAAAAGTTTGGACAAGTTTCTGGAGGATAGATCTATAAACCATTATTAAAGATGACCCAGGAAATCCACTGCTTACCACAGGATGAGCATTGTGGAACCTGTGGCCTTTAGGAACCTGCAGGTACTTTTGACCTGGATTGGTCACTGTGGGAATCAGGATACTGGGCCTGATGAAACTTGGTCTGGCCATTCTGGCATTTCTTATGTAAGGACTACAGCTGCTTTAGGATGTAAGTTTAAAACCAGGACTGGCCAACAAGTCTCTCTCTTGAAAATGGGAAACTTGGCAGCCCTGGTAGGCTTGCTGAAGTCTAAGCTAGTGAGATCTCTGTCTCAGCTGTTGTCCAGCCATTTTGAAACTATTTCACTGTAAATTCAAATGCAAAATTTGCATGATTTTCTTTCATTATTATTAGCAATGTGTATAGAAAAAATTTCAGTTATATTTTGCATTCCAAATCATTTGTTTGTTCCCATTAAAGTCAATAGGGCAGGCAGTTTTACACACTGACAGTAGGGTTTTCCATGTATTTCCAGTGAAACTTGCTGGCAGGCATATGCCAGAAAGGCAACAGAATTCCCAGGCATAAAGACTCCATGGCACCCAAAGAGAAGCAAAGGGCAACAGCAGTAGAATGTAGACCCCAAGATGACAGGAGAAGGGCAAGGTAACCCAAATGAGGGTCGGGCAGCGTGGAAAAGGCTTGTAGGAGCTGTCGGCCATTGTGCACCTACTGGGCATCCCAGTGCCACAGTGATGGGGCGCCATGGCACCCGAATACCAGCATGAGTTCTGTGACAGCCAGGGCTATGTGTGTCCCCGACGGCAGGATAAGGGGCACGCCGAGCCATCCAAGTGCCCTGATTCTGCAACCACAGGAACATATAGCTCCCAAGTTTTCAAAATTGGGTATAAAATGGTCCCATCAAACGTTTGGCCATCCGCATGGCATTGGCGGCCCTTGCTCTGAATTGGCCTCCGTGTCTATGTTGCCTCTATAAAATAGCTCATCCAGCATCCATTAATCACCAAAAGACTGCTGACACAATCACTGTAATTTTCATCTGATTCTACAAATTTTATTGGAGGAAAACCCCCAGAACATTTCCTGTAGACGTTTTGCACAAGGTTTGGAGCCATGTATTAAAGTTGATTATGTGATATACCCTTTGTGTACCAAGAACAGGTAGAACATCTGAGAATGCTATATGTTAGTGGGTTTGAGTTTCTATCCCAGAATATGGAAGTCCCTTTGAACTGTAGAGGTCATTTGTACCCAAGTGGACGATGACATCAATTTTGCAGTGCTCACTTTCTGCATTAATTATGCCAACAATTTAGTTAATATTCATGCTGGCTGAAGAGCCTGGGAGGTATCCGACCATCTTCTCTCCTTTGAACTGTTCGCAAGTTGGTGCTTCTGATGATAGAATCTCTAAGTAGTAGTAGTTTCCTTTAATAACATAAGATATGCCATACTGGGTCAGACCAAGGTCCATCAAGCCCAGTATCCTGTTTCCAACAGTGGCCAATCTAGGTCATACGTACCTAGCAGTTTCCCCAAAAGACACAGGTTCCACAATGCTTGTACTGGGTCAAACATTGATATCCTGGGTCCCTTCTTAATAATGGTTTATGGACCTTTCCTCCAGGAACTTGTCCAAACCTTTTTTAAACCCAGCTACACTAACAGCCTTTACTGCATACTCTGGTAACAAATTCCAGAGTTTGGTTACACGTTGAGTGAAAAAATATTTTCTTTTATTAGTCCTAATTAATTTATCCTGTAGCTTCATTGCATGTCCCCTAGTCTTTCTATAATCTGATAACGTAAACAATAGATCTACGTTTACCAGTTCCACTCCATTCATTAATTTATAGACTTCCATCATATCTCCCCTCAGCCGTCTCTTTTCCAGGTTAAAAATCCCTAACCTTTTTAGCCTTTCTTAATAGGAGTATCCTTCTATCCCCTTTACCATTTTGGTGGCTCTTCTCTGAACCTTTTCTAATAATGCTATATCCTTTTTAAGATACGGCGACCAGAATTGCACACAATATTCAAGGTGCGGTCTCACCATGGAACGATATAGAGGCATTATAATATCTTTTGTTTTATTTTCCATTCCTTTCCTTATTATACCTAGCATTCTATTTGCTCTCTTGGCCGCTGCTGCACACTGGGCTGAGGGTTTTAACATGTTATTCACAATGACGCCTAAATCTTTTTCCTGGGTGATGGTTCCTAATGTGGAACCTTGCATCGTGCAACCATAGTTTGGGTTGTTCTTCCCTAGGTGCATAACTTTGCACTTGTCCACATTAAATTTCATCTGCCATTTTGATGCCCAGTCTTCCAATTTATCAAGATCCTCTTGCAATTTTCCACAATCCTCTTGGGTTTTAACAACTTTAAATAGTTTTGTGTCATCTGCAAATTTGATAACCTCACTCGTTATTCCCTTTTCCAGGTCATATATGAATATGTCAAAAAGTAGTGGACCCAGCACAGATCCCTGGGGTACTCCACTATTCACCTTTCTCCATTGGGAAAATTGGCCATTTATCCCTACTCTCTGTTTTCTATCTTTTAATCAGTTCCTGATCCATAATAGTACATTGCCTCCTATCCCATGACTCTTTAGTTTTGCCAAAAGTCTCTGATGAGGGACCTTGTCAAAGGCTTTCTGAAAGTCCAGATACACTATATCAACCGACTCACCTTTGTCCACCTGTTTATTCACACCTTCAAAAAACATAACAGATTAGTAAGAGAAGATCTTCCTTGTCTAAAGCCATGTTGGCTGTCTCCCATTAGGCCATGACTATCTACATGCTAAGTAATTTTGTTCTTTATGATGGTTTCTACCATTTTTCCCAGTACTGACATCAGGCTCACTGGTCTGTAGTTTCCCGGATCACCTCTGGAACCCTTTTTAAAAATTAGTGTTACATTGGCGATCCTCCAATCTTCAGGTATTACAGATGATTTTAATGAAAATTCACAGATTACTAATAGCAGGTCTGCAATCTCATATTCCAGTTCTTTCAACACCCTTGGATGTATACCATCCAGCCCAGGTGATTTGCTACTCTTCAGGTTATCTAATAGTTGTGATTTATTCTGATTTTTTCTTCATATTTGGTGCATTATCGATAGATTGGGCACTAATTAGGCACTCTCATTTTCCAAGACAAAGAAGGCATTAAGCAAGAATATCTCTTGATGTTACAGGATATCTCTCCATGTTACAGGCCGCAATCTACCAGAACTCACTGTGATGCATTTGTTCCTGGGCTATTTGATTCTTTGTGGGAGCAGTGGTGGATTTTTTTCATTTTGTACCCTAGAGGAGATGTGTTTAATTGCAGCTTATTCTTCCTTTAATAGAATCAATTCTTTATGCATAGCAGATAACTTGAGACATATAGGACAAGCTCTTAGGCTCCAAATGATTCTTCTTAAAATGAAGGCACAACAGCTATTGCATTGAATACACAACATGCTAATTAAGACTGCTATAGAGCAGTCCTAGCACAAGGAGAATAGGGGAAAAGGTGGGTGTGACACCTAATTGGAGGATAGATGTCAATCTATATGATGATTATATAGGCAATGCAACCCTAGGGTGGGTGGGGTGAGAAATAGGGAGGGCGGGAATTTAAGTGCCCCTGGCCAGTAGACCTCATATGACTGAGGGTGCACACAGATGTGTGATTTGAAAAGGCTATACAAGGAATGTAGGCAAGGTAAATATTCCTAAACTTAT
This sequence comes from Ichthyophis bannanicus, assembly GCA_033557465.1. Classification (NCBI taxonomy): domain Eukaryota; kingdom Metazoa; phylum Chordata; class Amphibia; order Gymnophiona; family Ichthyophiidae; genus Ichthyophis; species Ichthyophis bannanicus. The sequence continues at coordinate 49,457,453 of CM066049.1, forward strand.
AACCAAGAGTTAGGTTGTTTGCCACTAGACTGTAGATCAAGGTAGTTGTGAACAGATAGAACTGGGAAAGAAACAGAAAGATAGGGAGAAAAAGGGTTTTTTTGTTTTGTTGTTTTCTATGTTTGTCCCCTTTTCTTGGTGCAGTTCCCTTACCATACCACAGTGCCTAAGTAGTCTTATAAGAGAATAAAACAGGTAATAGATAGGCAAGGAAAAGTTATGAAAATATATATCATGGTTGTGCAATGGTTATGGAAACGTGTCCGTGATTTCGACGTCCATGCGCATGCCTGCAGATGTCAACATCACAACTAAACCTTTTAGAATGACCCTTTTAGTCTCTACGTTCCTGGTTTTTTTTTCTGAAGACATTTTTTATTTTAGGGTGGAGACAGGCCAATTTTAGAATGCACTTACATGTGCCCCCTTCACTGCTGCCCCTTCCGCAGTCTTTCTAAAATGTGCATTCACAATACTTTATTAATAACAATATTGTCTTTCCAAATTCAATAATACACTGGATACTTCTCAATGTATGGCAGTATATAGCCCTCCCAATATTTCTTTGGACCTACCCAAAGACATAGTGAGAGTTGTATGTATAATAGTTCGATTTGAGAGGCCAAAACCTTGACTGTATGTTAGTGAGAATTCATAATGAATTGAAGGTTGCTAAGATTTTGCGAAGCACGATTAATATTATTACTAATACTACTGAACATTTGTATAGTGCTACAAGGCATACGCAGCATTGCACAGACACATGAGAAAAACAGTCCCTGCTCATCAGAGATTACAATCTAGTTGAGACAGACAACACAGTAGCTTTAGACATGGGATATAGCTAGGGGGAATGGTAAGGAAACACGAAGGAGATCAGGGGAGTCAAGATCTGAATGAAGCAGTTTAGCAGAGCTGGTGTCAAACATATAGAGACCCAGGCCAGAAACTGGTGAGTGGGCCCCAAATCCCATCTGCAGACTATACCTCTTTCAGCTTCAGTTGGACTTGGGGCCCTCTGTGGCATTCGGGGACAATTGCCCTGTTTGCCACCCCCTAATACCAATCCTGAAATTTGGAAATGGTGCAATATGCAGTAGATATGGGCAATGGTTCTTTATTTGATGCCTTTAATTTTAAAATTGTAACAGCGTTTTGTTACAGCAAATTATTACAATAAAGTAGAAAAATAATAATAAAATTCAAGCCTGGATTTAGCAATTCTAATTTTAAAACTTTGGAGGGTAGGGTTTTGGTTGAGAAATTGAAATGACAAGAGGAGACTAAGGGGTATGTTTACTAAACCGTCCTAATGTTACCGGCACTAGTTACAGCGTTACTGTGAAGAGTGCCATATAAGGAGTGGGCGTTCTGGTCTTAAGGTAGCAATCGTGGGTTATCGCGCGATAAAGTGTGCCGTGTCCATTATCGTGCAATAGAGGGAGCCGTGCACGTTACTGCATGTTAACCTTAAATTTGTGTGCCGATCTACAATCACAGCAACAAAGGTGTAGCACACTGGTTAATGCAATGACTACTGAGATGGGGTCATGAGTTCAATCCCCCAGTGGGCCTAATGAATAAGGGCAGCTAAGGAAATTTGTTTTCCTGCTTCAAACAGTCCAACAATCTGTGCTGATAGCTAAAAATACCCGCACCCCAGTGCCATAACCTAATGCACCTTTTAGGGCGCACCAGAAGGCACATCCTAAACCACCACTTCAGCCAAGGCGGGTTATAATTTGTCCCAGAGGGCATGTTGAAAGGTTGTCAACCCCCAAGGCACCATATTAGGTGCCCCACAAGCTGGCTGAATCTAAGGTGTGGCTAAAGATGCCCCAAGGATGTATAGGTGACTCAAGAAATGTTGGCCAAGGGCACTAAGGTCACCCAAGTTGAAAAGAAAGAAAGGCATGGGCCAAACACAGATGTAACCCTAACACTGCACAGAGCACCAAGGAAAGACAATGCACAAGTGATGGAAGGAAATAGATCTGAGCTGATGAACCAGACAAATCTGCGTCCAGCCCATGTGGCAGCTGGAAAAATGGACAAACATTTGGGGGCAGCTGTAGCACATCAGGGCAGGACGGCACACAGCTGGCAGACACACATAGACGGAGAGAAGGATAGTTGGCAACTGTAATAAGGGTACAATGTGCTAACAGCACAGATCTGCACAGATATGACTATTACAGGAATGAAAAGTAGCTGTGCAGGACAGGCATACAAATGAAAGATAACAGAGAGGATCAAACCTATGAACATTAGCACAAATGTCAATGCACAAACCAGTAGGCTACGCCACCAATGTGAGGTCATTAGCAAAGGATTTATTTGTTTATTTATTTATTTAACATTTCTTATATACTGCGCTATTCATTATCAGTGTGGTGTACAATAAAACAGAAACCTTATACCGTGCAGTAGGACCGCATGGTATTTACATTGAACCGGCGCATGGATGCATACAAGAATACTGCAGGGCATCACACAAGAAGCCTGCTGGCTGTCAAGATAGGAAAGCCTCCAACAGAAACCATGATGGAATGCACATGCAGATCTGGTGTGTACAGATCAGATCACAGTCTGTAATTGAGACCAGAGACACATATAACCTGTCGCGCCCCCTAGTCCACCTAGGCGGCTGCCTGACGTTAGATAGGGGTGTGATAATTACTTTCAAAGATGACTACCAGAGCAAGGGCTTCTGGGAGTCGTAGTTTAAAGCACCTGTAGTTGTGTAGCAAAAAAGCTTGAGCCGAGATTGAAAGCAAACAGGAAATTTTTATTTAAGCCTCCCTTGGCATAGAGAACTTCCAAAGAAGCTTGGCATGACATGAATAACTTTGGGTAAACAAAGAATACAAGGTAATGAAACAAAAACTCGTTTCTTCAGCAACAGAAAAACCTTCTTTTGGCATATAAGGCTTTTTTTCTCAAAAATGCTCAAACATAAATGTCCATTCACTTGTTTAATGCAAATGAAAACTCTTCTCAGAATGTAACCTTTTCTTTTTACAAATTTCAGAGCTTGTTCCTGGTTCTTAATCAGAGCACATGGGACTCCAAACGTTAGACATGCTCGTGTCTCATTCCCTGTAGCAAACACTCTGATAAAAACATTCAGGCTCTATAAAAGGTTAGGCAAGCCAAACAAACTGTACCTCTTTTCAGCAGATATAAAGGATAGTTTTTCACTGGACTACCTGAGATAAATCACACTGCATGCATTCCTCTGGATCAGTTAATGGAACATCTTCCTCAAGTTCCATTGATTCACATACGGAACCCGAGAGGTCTGAGTCCTCATCACCACACAGCTGTGCTGCTTCTCGGTGAACAGAATACTTTTCTTTGCTAATTACTTCCTGGTTCTGTAATAACCTTTGTATCAGCTCCAACACATTAACTCCTTCCTGGTTAAAGGCTTTTCCATAAGCTGGCTCTTGGCTTAATACAGATAGCTGGCTTGCTAATAAGTCTTCCTGAAACTTTGGTTTGTTAAGACAATCAGCTTTACCTCTATGACGTCCTCTCAGCAATGGCTCTCTGCTCTTGCTGAAGTCATATGGTTTCAGGTTAACTGCAGCCTGATCATCTCCCCTCCTCCTCCAGGAATACACCTCCTGACCTGAGTAAGGCTTCCTTCCAGATTCTTTCTCTGGGATAGGATGAGCTCTCCTCCTTGCCTGTCCTGAGACTTGGGCCAGTCTCCCTTCCTCTCCTGGGAAGCTTGTAGTTCTGTCAGCTTCTTTCCTTCCAGCTGCACTCCTCGAACTCCCAGCTGAGTTCAACGCTGAACTCAACCCTGCTGAACTTCCTGTCTCTGCCCTCTTGGGCTTATAAGCAGGTGACTTGCTGCTTTCCTTCCACCCCACCCCCAGCTGTGTTGTATCACCACCCTTAGCTATTATGGAACTGGGGCGTGGCTTCTGCTCAGCAGGTTCTGACTGACTCTTTTTTTCAATGTTGGCTGTAGTTTTAAAGTGAATCTTTTTTTCCTTTTCCCTCTGCCTAGGGGAAATTTCCTGTATTCCCTCTATTTCCATGGGAACCTGACCATCTTCGCCATCACATATCCCCCCACTTAAGCTATTACGGGCTGGCGTTTTTTCTTCAGCACAGCACGTAATACGGGAAAGTGCATCAGCGTTGGTGTGTAACTTCCCAGCCCTATGCTCTATGTGGAAGTCATACGCCTGTAAGGCCATGTACCAACGTGTAAGACGTGGATTATGATCCTTCATTTGATTTAGCCAGCGTAATGGAGCATGATCCGTTATTAATAAGAACTTGCGACCTGTCAGATAGAAACGCAAGGCATCCACCGCCCACCTTATGGCGAGACATTCCCTTTCCACTACGGAATATTTCCTCTCTGGTGGTGTCAATTTTCTGCTGAGGAACATAATCGGATGTTCCTCACCCTCAAATTTTTGGGACAAGACAGCGCCTAACCCAGTGTCCGAGGCGTCTGTCTGTACAATAAAGGACTTACTAAAGTCCACCCCTCTTAATATGGGTACCTGACATAGCTCTTCCTTCAAACTAGAGAAAGCCTGCTCTGCTTCTACTGACCATTTGACCTGGTTAGGAGCATTTTTCTTTAGCCGCTCTGTTAAGGCAGCACTCTTGGTGGCAAAATGGGGAATAAACCGGCGGTAATAGCCGATTAAACCTAAGAACCCACGGAGTTGCCTCTTTGTCACTGGCTGAGGAAATGTCCTAACCGCTTCTACTTTTTCAATCAGGGGTTTTACTGTGCCCTGCCCTACTAAATGTCCTAAATATTTTACTTGTTTCCCTCCAAATTTACACTTGGCTGGGTTTAAAGTAATACCTGCACCACGCAAGGCTTTTAATACTGCATCAATGCGTGCTAAGTGCTCGTCCCAGCGAGAGCTATGGATCACTATGTCGTCCATATACACGGTTGCGTATTGTTGATGAGGACAAAGGATGACATCAACTAATCGCTGGCAAGTTGCAGCTGCCCCATGCAATCCGAAAGGCATGCGACGAAACTGGTACAAACCAATGGGGGTACTGAATGCTGTCTTTGGGCGAGATTCCCTGGTGAGGGGAATCTGCCAATACCCCTTGGTCATATCAAGGGTAGTCAGATAAGACGCCTGGCCTAACTTATCTAACAGCTCTTCTATCCTAGGCATGGGATAGGCATCAAACCGGGAGATGGCATTCACCTTACGAAAATCGATGCAGAACCGCATCGTTCCGTCTGGCTTGGGTACCAGCACGATAGGACTGTTCCAGGGGCTATGGGACTCTTCTATTATCCCCATCTTAATCATGTCCTGCACTTGAGAAACTACCTCTTGCCGTTTTGCCTCCGGCAGCCGGTAGGGTCTCTGGCGCACTATCTCTCCTGGTAGGGTAACAATCTCGTGAGCCACGAGTCTTGTCTCTCCTGGAATAGGAGTTAAAATGTCAGGATATTTTCTTAATAACCCTAACACTTCTTGCTGCTGGGACCAGGAAAGTTCCTCCCCTAACCTGGGAACTGGATCTGTCTTGCAATCGGGCAATTGCGGGCCTAGATCCTCCTCCTCGGTCACCTCACTACTGGCAGCTAACCCTTTCACCGTTTCTTTACCGGTGGATCCAAAACCTCCGGACCCCCTGGTGGTAGGAGTCAGTTCTGTTACCTCCTCCACGGCCGGAAAACCTACCCTTTCACAAATCATTTGGGCAATGCGATCCCCTAGATTTACCCTAAAGTCCTCCTTGGCAAAGTTAAAAAGTAGGACTTTAATCGTCCCTCGGTAATCCGGATCGATTACGCCAGCGCCCACATCTATAAAATTTTTCCAGGCAATGCCTGAACGGGGTGCAATACGCCCATAACAACCTGGGGGTATTTGCACTTGGATACCTGTTTCTATCAGGGCTTTTCCCTGATGGGGAACAACTGTCTCCTCGGCACTACATAAATCAAACCCAGCGGCCATCTGGGTAGCCCGTTTAGGAATTTTGGCATTGGGGGTAGTACGACAAAACCTAAGGATAAATGGACTTTTCTTAGGGGTGTCCTCCTTCTTAGCTACCTCTCCTTTTGCCTGCCGCTGTGGGGTTCCAAATAGCGGTTGAGGAACTGGGTTGGCCTTAGTGCTCCCTATACATATAGGCGGGACATGCTTTCCCTCACTCTCTTTTACTCGGGGTACTCTCCCACCCTCCAAATGAGGTGAATCCCCTGATGAGTTCTTTGTCTTGGCTCTAAGTGGTGCTAGCATGGATGCTTTATGTGCCTTACCTTGAAGACCTTCCGCCATCCCTCGCCTGAACTGGGGCCAATCTCTTCCCAGAACTAGTGCTTGTGGGAGTCTGGGGACTACTGCAACGGGTATCTGGCGCTTAACCCCTAAGCCTTTTACATATACTTTATATATGGGGTACGTTGAGGCTGCACCATGAATGCACTTGATTTTAATGGATCTTTCTTGAGGCTCGAGAGTCGGACCAATCCGCGATGATATTATTTTCCACAATTTCTGCGAAATCATGGACTGGTCCGCTCCGGAGTCCAACAAAGCCTCCACCGGAATACCCTCGACCTCTACCTCAAGGAGGAAACCTTCTCCACTCTCCTCAGAGCGAGAAGTCATAAATGCTGTCTTAGCCTTGCAGTTTCTCTTGATATGGCCTTCCTCACCACATGCATAACATTTTCTATTCAAATAATCATGTTTAGCCAATGACATCGTTTGTACACCCTCCTTCCATACACTCTTCTCCTTCCTTCCTGATGCCACCTTGACTGCGGATGATAGACCACCCACTCTCACTTGGCTTACCACACTGGCCTCCAGGTAGCGCTCGGCCAATGCGGTCGCTGCCTCTGTGGTCCTGCAGTCTTGCAAGATCAGGAAGGATCTCATTTCAGAAGGAACTGCTTCCATGAACTGTTCTAGTATAATTTTATCTAGCAAAGACTCTTTTGTCTGTGTCTCAGGCATTAGCCATTTTACCGCTAAGCCTTTTATTCGCTGACATAGCGCACGCGGTGTTTCACCAGGTTTTAACCTGGCGCTTCTTAGAAGGCGGCGATAGACCACTGGGCTTAGCCCAAGACGGTCTCTGATTGCCTTTTTTACCTCCTCATACTCTGTAGCTAATTCTACAGGCATGGCTCTATACGCCGCTAGCGCTTCCCCTGTTAATGAAGCGGCTAGGCGTATGGCCCACTGCTTTTTATCCCACCCGGACAATAAAGCAACCCTTTCAAAAGCAGCAAGGAAATCATCTACGTTATCATCCTTGGTCAATTGTCCAAAAGCCAAAGGTCCAGTACCACACATGCTTATTCCTAGCATATCACCCATATGTCCTGGCACTGTCTTTGCTGTGTCCTCCGTCGGTCTCTGCAGGCCCAGCCATCCATCCAGCTTTTCCAACAGAGGTTTCTGTTGGACTTGTAGCAGTCCTGCTAGCTGGTCCAGTGTCTTAGCTGACATGTCTTGTTGGCGTTGAAACTGGTCCGCGAAGCAGCGTAGCAGCGCTTGCTGATCCATGCTGAGTTTTTATCTGCAAAGAAAGAACACAGAGAAACACCAAGTGCGGCCTCCCAATTACAAGGCCCTCTCTCCTCTGACCCTGCTGCACTGCTGCGGTCCCCACCCGGCTCTGGTATCCTTATGTATCCCTTTTGAATACTTGTTACCTTAAACCAGGGTAGACTCAGGCTTATCACACAGCAGGCACGTCTTCAGGAACTGCTCCACCCGATCCTCCGCTGTTGATCACACCTCTCCAGCTGCAGCTTGCTTTCAGAGCTCCTGAGAGAAAAAAACCTTTTCTTCTTTCTTTTTCCTTATAACTTTTGTACTCCAAAGTTTGGGATCACGTGGCCAAGGCTTAATCCTCAGTACTACGCCACCTGTCGCGCCCCCTAGTCCGCCTAGGTGGCTGCCTGACGTTAGATAGGGGTGTGATAATTACTTTCAAAGATGACTACCAGAGCAAGGGCTTCTGGGAGTCGTAGTTCAAAGCACCTGTAGTTGTGTAGCAAAAAAGCTTGAGCCGAGATTGAAAGCAAACAGGAAATTTTTATTTAAGCCTCCCTTGGCATAGAGAACTTCCAAAGAAGCTTGGCATGACATGAATAACTTTGGGTAAACAAAGAATACAAGGTAATGAAACAAAAACTCGCTTTCTTCAGCAACAGAAAAACCTTCTTTTGGCATATAAGGCTTTTTTTCTCAAAAATGTTCAAACATAAATGTCCATTCACTTGTTCAATGCAAATGAAAACTCTTCTCAGAATGTAACCTTTTCTTTTTACAAATTCCAGAGCTTGTTCCTGGTTCTTAATCAGAGCACATGGGACTCCAAACGTTAGACATGTTCGTGTCTCATTCCCTGTAGCAAACACTCTGATAAAAACATTCAGGCTCTATAAAAGGTTAGGCAAGCCAAACAAACTGTACCTCTTTTCAGCAGATATAAAGGATAGTTTTTCACTTGACTACCTGAGATAAATCACACTGCATGCATTCCTCTGGATCAGTTAATGGAACATCTTCCTCAAGTTCCATTGATTCACATACGGAACCCGAGAGGTCTGAGTCCTCATCACCACACAGCTGTGCTGCTTCTCGGTGAACAGAATACTTTTCTTTGCTAATTACTTCCTGGTTCTGTAATAACCTTTGTATCAGCTCCAACACATTAACTCCTTCCTGGTTAAAGGCTTTTCCATAAGCTGGCTCTTGGCTTAATACAGATAGCTGGCTTGCTAATAAGTCTTCCTGAAACTTTGGTTTGTTAAGACAATCAGCTTTACCTCTATGACGTCCTCTCAGCAATGGCTCTCTGCTCTTGCTGAAGTCATATGGTTTCAGGTTAATTGCAGCCTGATCATCTCCCCTCCTCCTCCAGGAATACACCTCCTGACCTGAGTAAGGCTTCCTTCCAGATTCTTTCTCTGGGATAGGATTAGCTCTCCTCCTTGCCTGTCCTGAGACTTGGGCCAGTCTCCCTTCCTCTCCTGGGAAGCTTGTAGTTCTGTCAGCTTCTTTCCTTCCAGCTGCACTCCTCGAACTCCCAGCTGAGTTCAACGCTGAACTCAACCCTGCTGAACTTCCTGTCTCTGCCCTCTTGGGCTTATAAGCAGGTGACTTGCTGCTTTCCTTCCACCCCGCCCCCAGCTGTGTTGTATCACCACCCTTAGCTATTATGGAACTGGGGCGTGGCTTCTGCTCAGCAAGTTCTGACTGACTCTTTTTTTCAATGTTGGCTGTAGTTTTAAAGTGAGTCTTTTTTTCCTTTTCCCTCTGCCTAGGGGAAATTTCCTGTATTCACTCTATTTCCATGGGAACCTGACCATATTCGCCATCACAAACTACATGCACATACACAATGAAATGTTATGCAGTGGATACAGCATGCAAAAGAGGAAAGAACCTAAACCCAAAGGGCGCCAGGGGATGCTCTGTAGAGCAAGGCAAAATATGGAACAGAACAGAAGCATGTGAGAATTGAACCTGCAAACAGGTGTGGCACAAGCCAGCTGAACCACAGCAGTGCCAATCCCCCAAGTGGACTGCCTATGTGAACACTACAAAGAAAGAGACATATGTAACAGCTAATACGTGATGGTTAGGCAGCACAGAGGGCACACTGGTGTACAGTGAAGAGATGGAAGGGTGTGTGGATAGGTGATGAACCTGCAGGTAGCTCATGGTCAGGTTAGCACAACACAAAAAAATAAGAAAACCCCATGTGGGACTCAAACCTGTAACCTATGATGTTACAACACATGTCCAGAACCACTATCCCAAACAACCACAGCAAGCACAACGCAAAGATATTACCTCAAAGGGAATGTGTGTATGGGAACCCGTAACACCCAGTGATGTGGCAGATGGCTGGCAGATAGACAGCTGGCACCGTACAAGGATGTGAGCACAGGTGGGCCATGTACATGACCATGAAATCACTAAATACGTGTATCAGTGTGGTCAAGCAGCAGCACAGAAAAATGTATGTCCAACACATATATTTATTTTGGTTAATCATCAGAGATAGTATAGAAACCGCCTATCATAATATCAAGGTGATTGGATAACAGGGCAAAAATGAAAAACACATTTTGCAGGGCAGCAACCCACATGTTACAGAAAAGTCACTGGCCCGTCTACAGAAGATGGGCAGGAGAGATAATGTGCATTAGGTGCATGGTGTGCAGTATGCATTAGCCCCCCCACCCCCACATGCTGCTGCATGCCCCAAATGCGTCAGTTACATATGTGTGCATGTAGACAGTAGGCAGTGCATGATGAGGGCCCAACATGCACCGCCAATCAATCATGATCTGTTCATAAGAATATATCTGTCTGCCAACACAGGAGGCACAAAAATGAAACAGCATATGTTGTTAAGAGTAAGAAAGTGTAAACACAGATATCGAAATATATGTTGCACACACATTGCACCAAGACCCACACCTAGCCATATTCCCTACCTACAGCCACCACTTACAGAGCTCACACCTCCAGCCGAGAGAAACATCGAAGACCTTATTGCCACCATCAATACCACCACCGCACCAAAAGACCCTTGCCCGGCGTACTGGATCAAAGCGATGTGCACTGAACTCAGCCCAATTCTAGCCAACATCATAAGACTTTCCTTCTCAACAGGAATATTCCCATCATTTCTCAAACAGACGTCCATACGTCCACTCCTGAAGAACAACAGACTAGATCCAATGAAGGCGGAATCATACCGCCCGATTTCGAGTATACCCCTTCTAGCCAAAATAATTGAGAAGGTTGTCCAAAGACAGATCCAGCAACACATTGACATCGCAGCCCCCCTAGATCCCTGCCAGCACGGGTTCCAAGAATCCCACGGAGTAGAGACACTACTCGTCACGTTAACCAACACCTTAAGCAGAGGAATAGACAATATCGAAAATGGGTTTGCACTTATCTTCCTTGACATTGCTGCTGCATTTGATTCTGTCAATCATGATCAACTCCTTACACGCCTCCATGAGAAGGGAATCCAGGGCCTAGCCTGAGAGTGGTGTAAATCCTATCTAGCTGACTGATGGCAACATGTACGGATGGGATCCATCAAATCCGAACCGTTCCAGCAACATCAGGGAGTACCCCAAGGCTCCTCTCTGTCCGCGCTACTCTTTAACGTGTACATGCAGCCTATATGCGAAATCATCCGCTCATTCAATATCCCCAGCCTGATCTATGCAGATGATGTCCTGCTGTTTGCACCAATCAAAGTTATGCATCCCGACTTTACCGCCCTAGTGGAATGCTTCAATGCAATCACCGACTGGCTTCAAGACCAGAACCTCCACATAAACTTCAAGAAAACTGAGGTCCTGTTCATCACAAAGAACAAAAACTTCTCACGCCCCACTACCTTGATGGTGAGAGATGCTGAGCTCCCAAGCAAGCCTGTGATACACTAAGGGGTATGTTTACTAAACCGTCTTAACTTGCATTCTGCGACATTATCGTGCGATAAGGTACCTTATCGCCCGATGAAGGTGCCTTACTGGGCGATAAGGTACTTTAGCGCACGATAACGAGCGCAGTGGCGCAAACGAGCGCTGAAGGCGGAGAAAGGCTCCCGGAGGGCAGAGGAAGGCTCCCCAGGGGCGGAGAGAAGGGGTCAATGGGTGGAGAGTGGGAGGGGAGAGGCTGTGAAATCCGAGGCTCAAAACTAACTATGACATTAAAGCTGATTTAAAGGGAAAAGAAACCATTTCCGTCAGCAATGTACAGCAAAACCAGGGAAACCTATAAAAAGTGATAAGTGTGATACATGTGCACGAACAAAAGGGCAAATAAACTTTTAAAATGTACAGAAGAAAATGTAAAAATAAAATAACCAAGCTGGCCAATAGTAATATCAATGGGAAACATCAAAAAACACTCCCAAGAATGCTCCAAAAAAATGATATGAATTTTGGAAGGGTCTATGCTCCGTCCCAATACAAGGTGAATGAGCCAATAGTGTAATTGCGCTGAGCAGGGTTTCCGACTCCATTGGCCAGGTTTCCAATGGCGTGCACATGTTTTGCAACAGCAGGGCGGGCATGTCGGAATGGTCAACTGGACAGATGCTGGAAAAGGGGACACAGAGGGTTGCAGGCGACACATGCTGTGGTGCAGCTGGGCCACAGTGCGGACAAGGGTGATGCCTAGCTGTCCCATAGGAATGCTGAAACAGTAGAGCAGCCAGACAGCAACTGCTGAGGGCCCAATATCGTCATGAGTATGCTCCCCACAGTGTCACAGGGGATAGTACCCAGCAGGTACCCCGAAGGACATGGAACATTGGCATGCGGTGCTGGGGGGAAGCGTGGACAGCTATGCAGGCACCCCTACCACAGAACCCGCACCATAGGCAGCCACCTACCTGCACACTGGATGGCCTGAGACTGCGTTCCACCAGCACCACCAGCAGAAGGGCATGTCAGCATGGTGGCAGAGGGATACTGGTGGTGGAGGGGGCAGTGGCAGCAGCCCAGAGCAGACCGTGGCCTAGCCCTGTTTAGGTGGGTGCCATGCACTGCAACAGACAGGCTCTGTCTGACAAACAATCATGGTATCTCCAGGGAATGCACTGTCTCTGTGGCAACACAGTGGTGCAGTGCACACAGCCAGTGTGTTCAGAAGCAGAAGGTCATAGGTTCAAGTCCCAGCTATGTTTCCTGCCAACCCAGTCCCCATATTTTACCCACTACTAAAACGTGCTAATACAGACAGAACCTTTATTGCAGATGACGTAAACATGCCCAAAACACCTACATTTCACCCTACAGAACACAGACACCATAAACATGCGCATTACCTAGAGCAGAGTCTCCCAAATGCAGTCCTGGAGGGCCAAACACCATTCAGGTTCCATGCTGTCTCTAATAAAGATGCCTGTGCTGCATTTCTATGCACCGCCCCCATGGTATGCAGATGTATCTCATGCATATTCATGAGGGACAGCATGAAAACCCGAACAGTGTCTGGCCCACCAGGACTGGAGTCGGGAACCTCTGCCCTAAAGCAGCGGCCAACAGGGGCAGACACACCCGCACCCACAGGATCCATTATCCAATGCCTCCTGGAGAGGCAGGATGTTAGGCCCTGCGTGCATCTCCCAATACTAGCACTTGCATACTTTAGCAATGCCACCCTAAACCTGGGAATACGGTACACAGCTATCAAAAGGTTGCTATGATTACTGACAGATAGCAATTCCGAGGTTAAGTACAATTTTCTGAGTGAGCTGCATCATAGCAACCTTTCTGATGTCTGTGGAGTGTGCTACAGGTCTTGTGTCTGACAGTGTTTATCACCCTGGGGGGGTGACCCCAACAGTATTGTGTACCATAGCCATGCCTGCACTGTACCCAGGACTGGTGCGGTGGCCAGGGCTGCCAAACACCTCTATAGTTGCACAATGCTGGCATAGGTGTGGGGAGTGTGTGTGTCTGTCTATCCAGTGTGTGGTGGCTGCAAACACCCTCCACAGTCCACACTGCTAGCACTGTTGCCAGTATTGGCCTGCCAATGTGCATAACGAGGAGCAAGGTACTGTGGGAATAGCCAGGATAGGGTGGCCTGGCCTGGATTCATCTGTACATAGCATAGGGCAATGGCTTGGACACTGTAGTGGCCAGCCACCACCTGCACGGACAGGGTGGCCACAGCATGTCCTGCTGGGAGGTCACTCTCACCCTTACTGAGCAGTGACCATGGCATGGCTAGTTTCCCCCATAGTACTAGATAGTTTTTTTTCCATGTGATATTTATGGGTTCTCTTTTGGGGCCTGATCACTGACTTATCTGCTTGGTGTGTGTGCTGACATCCCAGTTCTGGGTACATGCATCTTCTCCAGGACCATGGACTAGCTAGCAGATTGTCTGCAGCTAGTATGTGTCTTGCTGGAACACCTTGCAGGGTGCAGTGGCTGGAGGCTTGCTGCTGGAGAATGTCCGATAGTGGTGGGGGACAGTTGTGCATTTCCAGGCCTACTGTCTTTCTGCTATTGTTTTATAGATGTGTACAGCTCTGCATTGACTGCCCTGTAGCGTGTCTGTTCCCCAGCGGGACTGGGGTTGATGGTCCCCTCTACTGCCACCATTGCAGGGAAGTAGAATGTGGATCTGTTGGTGGGTGATCCTGTTTCCCACCCTGAGCCCCAGAGGGTAGGTTGTGTGGTGGTACATAATCTGCCTATTGGTCCAAACACCCCCACCCATCATCATCATCACCATCATCATCATGTAACCATGGCACCAACACAGGATATGCACTATTCTGGGATGCATCATAGCCCATAAGGGCTAGACATGACTGAGAAATACAGAAGGACACAGATGTAACCTAGGTGTGTCTGCAGGAACTACCTATCACACACAGTAGTACTGATCGGGACCTGCAGCATGGCGCATTTCAGCTATGAAAGGTGCTGTGGACCTGGTGCTTGGCGCCCCACCTCACCCACAGGGTGAGCACAGTACCCGCACAATGTGACGGTCTGTAGCTACTCTGTGCCAGTACCACACATGGTCGGTTCCCCCTACCAGTCCGAGGTGCTGTAGGGGTGCATACCCCATCTTGTGCTCATCTATAGACTGCTGATTTGCATGTGCAGTGTATCATGAGTACAGGTGGGTTAACCCTATCCTGGTAACCACAGCAGACAGTTTGTGTGGTGACATGCAGTCCTTCTGCAGCCAGCTAGGGGCTTGTTAGCAGCTGTAGCCCACTGGTTACTTCACTGCCTGTGAGTTCAGAAGTCATGGGTTCAAACCCATGGTGGGATTATTTGTTAAGGCTGTCTGAGGCATTGTCTATTTTTAATGTACATTAGTGCTGCCAGCAGAAACACCCTCAGTGTACTGTAACCATAAGGCGCCCCATAAGGCACCTTATAAAGTGCCTTATAAGGCACCTTATAGAGCGCCCTATAAAGCTCCTTATAAGGTGCCTTATCAGGTGTCCTCTAAAGCGCCTTATAGGGTTCCCTATAGGGGAGATTATAGGGTGCCTTGGCGGACAGTGCACTTTATAATGTGCCCTATGTAGTGCCTTATAGGGTGCCTTATGCGGCACCTTAGGTTACGGCATGTGAGGGTGTGTTTGCTGGCAGCACTAATTAAACTACAAATAAAATGCCTCAAAACTCACATATAAATGCTAATGCCTCAGCCAGCCTTATGGATTAGGCACACTGGGGGATCAAACTCATGACCACTGCACCATCAGGTAGTGTATTAACCATTGTGCTACACTTCTGTTTCTGTGTTTGTATGTCTGGGGGCCTACTTAAGATTACAGCGCGTTAACGTGCTTAGCGGCGTCTCACCCGATAATGTGCGCAGTGCACGTTATCGCGCGATAATCCCGTTTTGCTACTTTAGGACCGACACGCCCACTCCTTTTATGGCAGCCTGCACACTATCGCCGGGCGCACATTAAGACGGTTTAGTAAACATACCCCTAAGGCACCTAAGACCCATGTTAGCCCCCGACGATTTCCGAACAATATTCCAGGCGCTGCTAACACCACATTTCGACTATGTGAACGTCATTCTGCATGGCCTCCCCAAGAGCACCCTCAACCCTTTACAACTTGCGATGAACGCGGCTGCCTGCATTCTCTGCGGATTATCTAGAAGAACCCACATCACTCCCATCCTTAAGGACCTTCATTGGCTACCGATATACTGCAGGCTCACATACAAGGCACTACTCCTCACCTTCAAAGCCATCAACAAGATATCCCCCTCGTCCGTCACAGTCCTCATCACCCCCACCCCCAACAACAGGTCCAGAAGGACAGTAGCCGCCAACACATTGTTTATCCCCGTGGAATCTACAAAATGTACACAAGCAACTAGGAATACAGCCTTCGCTTTCCATGCTCCAAAGTGCTGGAACAACCTCCCACCAAATATCAGATCGATCAGAGACCTTACACAATTCAGGAAAGCCCTCAAGCATCACCTATTCCTTCTACACTTCTCGCAGCCAAATGACACTCAACCCCCTCCCACGCCCCAATTCACTCAAGCAGCACCCAACATATTACAAACAAACTAGGACAAACCGAGCCACAGAACCACCCATCGGGTACGTTCATCAGTATCAATCTAAGGTGTATATATCAGATCGACGACAGAATACTATGAATATGACTAATACCTATACTGTAACAATTAACATGTGTTGATATACATACGATAAAGATTAATGTAATAACCAATAAGACCCAGTCTTAACCATGCAGTTTGGGTCTAACATCTAACATGTAAATAGTTACCTCGCCACATCTTTGATAGCAAATATGTAAATAGTTTGTGATAAGGAAGCTTATCATAGCTCAGGTAGGAGCTATAGAAAAGATGACGTGACTCTGAACAAGCAACCTGTCAGTTCTGGTAGAAGCAAGAAAACAGAGTTTTCACATAAAAGACTACCAGTCCCAGAATGCACCAGGTTTCCAGCAGCCATGAGGGGGGCTGAAGTGAGAAAACGTGTGTGCAATCAAGAGAGCTATGAGGTAATCCCTAAGCACTCATCTCAAAGGGCAGGGCCTGATTTAAAACAGCTGCGCTGTGTTAGGGAGGAGCACACATTAGGACAGAATAAGAATAGAGCTTATTCTTCAGATAACAGCTTCAGGAAAGGAGACAGCAACAGCTACAAACTCAAGCACCAGCATCACCTGGAGAAACAGAAGCCAAGCCAAGCGGATAGAGAGAGAAGGAAACTCTCTGGAAGGAAGAGAAGAAAGCCCATTGGAAGGTCTGGGAGAGTCCAAGGCAGTACCTATACTGGGAGGTATTCCAAATGCCAGCAGAGTCCATTGGACTGGAGTCAGCCAGAGGAATGGAATGGCAGAGATAGGAATCACCAGTGGCTACCTGGAAGAGAGAAGACTGCACGTGGAAAGGACTTTCAGACCTATGCCAGAAGGTATGTGAGGAAAGATCCAGTGTCCAGGGATCAAGATTGGAAGGCTGGACATCAGAATTGGATTACCTACTGGCCAGGATATACAGAGAGGAATTATGATAGCAGGAGAGGCTCAGATATGAACACTGATCCAGACCCTATCTATAATAGTGAATGGCAGCAAGGGAATAAGCATTCTCATGATAGTGCCTTATGGAAAGATTCGTCTGTGCCAATGTATGATAGTGACCCTATGCTGATTGATGAAGGGGGAGATACAGCAGATGAAACTATTCATTACATGGACTGTTCTCTATCTAAATGCTATTGCTAGCTTTCTGTGAGCAAACACATCAGCCATCACAAAGAAACCTAACTTTGTTCTTTATTTCCACTGCAAACAGCTCTTAAAGCAGGATTTGGGTTCACACAGTAGCAGCCAGCCAGCTAAAGGCTTTCAGCTGGTCAATTGATAGTAATTAAAGCTGCACCTGATTGTGTGTGTGAGCAAGGGAGAATCACTGCTGGGATCTGCGTGGAAAATAAGCAGAAGTTAACCTAACAAACAAAGTTTATTCATTTCTTTGTGCCTTTTTATTTGGTAATTATTTGCTAAGAAAACATTAGCTAATTGCCTGACAAGCTGAAGGTTGTTTTCTGATTTGCTTTGTGACTTTATGTTATCCATTTAAACACTGCAAGCAAGTAACCTCATTTATATTGCTACCAAGCATATTTGTGCTGGGTGAATTAAACCCCATCAATAAAAGAAGAATTTTTATTGGCTTTACCACTTGGTTTCACAACTCAATTATTGTCTTCAGCTGTGTTTGGGAGTGAATGAACTACATTACCCACAATACCTTGCAAGAATCATATGAATATATGCATCGTCAAGATTGTGTAAGTTCTCACCCTAGGCAGCCGTCTGACAAGTTTCAGCTCCAAGTTACCAATTCTGTTCAATGTAAGCACAAGCCAGATCTGACTGGTCTTGTGCATGAATTGTTAATTGTAAACCGCACTGATAATAAAGAGTGCGGTATAAAAAGTGTTTAAGTAAATAAATAAATAAATAAATGTTACAGCTGTCACATAATGCCTGATATAGGAATCAAAGCAGCAACAATTTAACCCAAAACAATGGTCAAATGCAAAATGAGGATATGCTAACAGGTAGCAGAGGCACATGAACACAGAGAATTCAAATGAAACAAACTGCAGAAACATGCAGAGATAACACTATGCAGAAGGTCCCCTGCACTGGCTGATGTGGATACAGTGTCTGTACACGTATAGCACGGTACATGGAATGCATATGAAATGAAGGAAGAAAATGGACAGCCACACTGCCACACACCCAATATAATGGGGCAATGTGAGTGCCGGAACCTCAGGGGATAAATAGGACTGTGCAGACATGCAATGCTAGGTTTGTAAATCAATGCAGAGCATCACGTCTGTACAGTAAACAAACACAATAACCTGTATATAGAGATGGAAAGAAAGGTCAAACATGTCACAGTAGCCCACACAGAAACCATATTGACACATGCTGTGTTGCACCAACATAGTCAGTCACATACACATGCACCGGGTACATTGAAACATCATACAGTGATGGCACACATGCACTGTGACACCCTTGGTGAGTGCAAACATCAATGCAAGATGTTGGTGTGCAGTAAAGTGGTGGCAAATACTGTGTCATGTCCAAGTGGAAGGTAGGCGGACATGGACAAGAGGACCTCTCCATTATTCCCCCTGTGCCACATGCATGGCTGTATGCTCGTGTTGAACCAAACAGATGTGCATATCCTGCGTTTCATGTCACACACATGGGCAAAACACAACAACACAATGTCAGAAGGATGTACAACATACAGCGACAATGTCAGTCCCTGCTGCACACGTGGGGACCAGTGCACAGTGTCCACAGTGCAAAGGGTGTCTGCAACCTAACAAGTCCCGTTAAGACTGTCCTTGAAACCCTGGGCATGCATAATGAAGTGTGACATCCCAATATGCCATAGTACTGGAAAGGTCATGTGTGTCTCCTGCAATGAGCACGACACCCAGCCACAGCACGGCAGCAACGGTGTGTTGGACAGGCCTGTCATGTCCAAAGTAGCAATCCAACAATAATACTGTCCATCCTAGGCATGTGTCCCACTTGCAGAGGTCAAACATCCTATGGCACCATTTCCCATGGATAGTTCCATGGTGTTGTGTCCTCCAACAGGTGGGTGATGGTGATGCTGGATGTACTGTAGTAGATGTGCTTTGTGTGTCCTCTGTCCTGTGTCAGAAGAGGATAAACAATGTATTGGTATGCTGCTTGCAACATCAGCCCAAATTGCAGAGAGTCAAACATCAATATGTACGTAATGAAATGTCACACAGGCAAACATAACATGATCACGACACAGAACACAGTGCATGTTGTGGACATTTGGAATTGGAACTGCAGATGAGGGTGTTACATGGATATGGTCATGTCTATGCCCATGTTACACAGGTGTTTCACAGCTCCACCCCATGTGCATCAGCGTTCGTGTACAGAGACCCAACATGAAATGTCCATGAAACAAACGGTAAATCATTAAAAGGCTAATGTCACTCCCAAAAGACCAAAGGTGCAACCTACCATGTGTTTGCATCAAGTGTCTGTTTGGGATCCCCTGAGGCTCTCAAAGGCCACAATACGTCACAGTGAAGGGAGAAGATGTCATCGAAATGTGTAGAATCACCATGTCCCCATGTCCAGCCACTGTTGATGCATGTCCACATTATGGCGATATCTGTGATACAAAAATGCTGTCGCGCAGTGGTCTGTCAGCACACAAGAGATAGGTCAGCTCACAACACACAACACATGTCCACAATATTCACAAGGTAAACAGCAGTAAGGTAGAGATAGCACAGTCACCACCGCTCCCCAGGTGTACAGACCCCTCATACCACATGATAATGCAAAATGCCTGCATGCTGTATCATCACACAGCCAACCCAAAAACACACACCCACACAGTATGCTAAGGTGAGCATGCCAGCAGTAGCATATGGCCTGTATGTGCACAACTGGAGATTAGTGGAGATAAAGGATTGTCAAATGCAATGATACACTGCTGTTGGCTGATGCTACAATGTCAGGGAAGGGTGTACGTGCAGCCCACCACCCAAACACTTAGGACCTGCACACACTCGCAGCTCTGTTGGACGTGTCCCAGAGACAGTGTTGGAGAAGATGAACTGGCCAGGAACACATGTGGATATGTGTGCCAACAGCAACATATGGGGTTTGGGGGTGCAGGGCAAAGAGGTGAACAACAACATATGTACAATATGACAGATCACTACAAACATGTGCTCCTCCTGACTGTCGTCACAGACAAAGTAGCTGTAGGTCCACCTACCACAAACTACTGCATGTTGGATGATGTACAGTCACCTGTCAATGCACCACAGCACCAGTAGGGTCACCAAGTATGTCCTGTGGATTGAGGAGCACAAGAGAAACATACATATGTCATGTTGGAGCTGTGTAACACACACTGCACCTTCACGTCCTCAGCTCGCAGACCCCCCAAGATCCTTTACAGACTGACTGTTCCCCATCACACTGTACAGATTTCCTTCATTCTAAAGTTATCACTGAAGTGTGTGTGGCAAACTACAAGGGCCCGTACTCTGACCATCCCCTTCCTCACCTCTCTGCTGACGTAAAAACTATTGAACAGAACCATCTCCTTGCTACCGTGTCCCTGCTCAGCTCTAAGGCCGCAGTACTATCCTGTGTCCCCCATATTGAGCCCACTGCCCCTTCAGTGTGTGTTCTGGTGTCTCAATGTCCTCTGCTACCCTGCTGTCAGTTCCTGTACCACAGGGAAATATCCAGGGGCCTCTTCCTTATTCTCTGTCGATATACATGTCCTTGGTGTGGCTATCTCATCCCTTGACCTACATTACCAGCTGTGTGGTGGTGATGATTTGCAAATATATCTCTCCATGCCTGAGTTATGTCTGCCAAACCACACCCCGATGTCTTCCTGACACCTGACATTGATGGCTGCATGTCATCCCACTGTGTGAAATTGATAATTGCAAAGCATGGATATCCTGTATGTGCACCTAAACCCTCCCCTCCCATCAGAGTGTCTTTGTGTGTGCGGTCATACCTTCCTTTCTCCAGGGTCAGCAATATAGGTGTTGTCTTTGACTGCACTCTCCACCTCTACACACATAACCAGCTTGTAGTTGAGGCTTGTGGTTTCTGTCTAGATGTCATCAGCTATATTTCCCCAGTCCTCCCTGAACACACAACTAAAACCAAATCCACCCCCTTAATCAGCTCCCGGCTTGCCTACTATAACCTACGCCTTGCTGATCTGGCTTTGAATCATCTCTGTCTGCATTAAAATATGCAACATTGCACTGCATGGCCATTCTACAGCCACACACATAATTGCTATAATACCCCCATTATCAGGACACCTCACAGGTTCCCTATCCATCTCCGCATCCATGTCAAGGCTCTCCTGCTGAGCTATACATGCATGCACACTGTGGTGTTCTAGTAACTTACCTTACTGATCACAACTACCAGTAATCCAACTACAACTGAGCATGTATATAGTGCTACATGTCACATGTAGCGCTATACAGAAACAACTAACACACTGTCCCTGCCCATCAGAGTATACCAACCAATCAACAGCTCATATTACAAAATGTGAAACACACATGTCTAGGCAACTGGTCCCATCTTTGGACCGCCCTCCTACTGTTGACCCCATACTACACACCTTTCACCTTGCTGCACCCAAAGCCCCAAACTAACTACCTGTGGCTGTACAGCAGCCCCTATCCTAATCAGCCACAAATCATGTGTGACAGCTTAACACCTCTCACAAGCCTACTACACCTGAGACACATAGTCCACCACCACCCACTGCTGTGCCCTGCTCACATCATCTGTGTTTCAGTAATCAATAGATTGTAAGCTGGGATGGCCAGGCCGTGTCTTTTATATGTCAGTGCAGTGTTGCATCTTACTGCTATTGGGATACAAATGTTCATTAGTAGTAGTAGTACACACATATCTAAACAAATGTATGTGGCAACATATGCAGGATGCAAAAGACTGCCACAGTCTGTGGTTTGTATTTTAAGGCCCCGCCTTTCCTATCCAGACACCTGAAGCGACTCTTTAAAACGCCAAAGGTGTGCTCTATGATGGAGAGGCTGGAGGCATTGGCCTCAGTGTAACTCCTCTCTGCACGTGTCTGTGGTTGACGCACAGGGGTCAGCAACCAGGGGCGACACCCATATCCTGAATCACTTGCAGAAAGAAATGTGGAACGTTAAAGCAGGAACTGATGTCCACCCAAATGGACACAAGTATGTACGTGCAAACCAAATGCACAAAACATCTGGACAGAAACATGTGACATCACATGATGGGACACCACAAATATGCATCAGCATGTGAAGTTATGACACACAAAACAAGGGGTAGGTGTAAGGATTTAATCAACATAATATGTAACCACGACACAAATGCTAGCGTCCATTCTACCATCAACAAGCAGTACCGTAGCAAGGTAGAGCTGGAGGACACTACTCCCCCCAAGTTAGATCACACACAGACAGATGAGGCACACACACAACTAGGGTTACACCTGCAAGACAGACATGTGCACATACAGTTAGTCAGAGGATCACCATGTGCATGTTAGAGATGAGAAATACACACCCAGCTGTATACAGTCCTCATACAGGCCTTTCTCAAATTGTCTGAATAGTGCCGAGTGATGCAGGATATAGGAGTCATGGGTGGACCCTGCAAACCTAGGGACCACATTCAGAATATGCATATTTGCATCAAATACAACCTGAAAATTCAGGGAATGGTAGTGTTTGCGGTTGCGGAACACTACCTCCCTGTCTCTAGGTGGGACCAAGGCAACATGTGTGCAATCAATAGCTCCCATTACGTGTGGCATCCCGGCAAACATCTCAAAGGCATGGTTCTGGGTCCCCCACTGTTGCCTAGTGTTGGGAATGGCAATGTAATTCCCCACCCAGCTGATCATGGCATGCAGTACCTGGTGGAGACAGCGTGAGAAGGTGGGGCGGCTCATGCCACCCACTGCGGCCACAGATGGCTGGAAACAGCCAGAGGCAAAGTAATGTAGGGCACCAAGGAGCTTGACCAAACCCAGTATGGCATGTGACCGAACAGTCAGGGGCTTGAGGTCAGGTCTTAGATCCTCATAGAGCTCCCTAATAGCCCCCATGCTCAGGCAGTAGAGGGAGATGACTTGGTCTTCACGCATGCTCTGGAGCTGGGCCCTGGGCCTGTAGAGGCGAGGCTGGTGAGCCTGCAACTCCGCATCCCTCCTGCACCGTGCTGGCACAGCCTCTGCCTGGCCTGCCCCCACAGCTGTAGGTCAGCCCCATGGACACCATCTCCCCCGTCAGGCAACCACAGCCTCTGATCACCTCCCACTGTACATGCAGCAACCACAAAGCCCGCCATAAACTCCACCCTCCTCAACTCCTCCAACTCACTCAAACTCAGACACTCACCTCACCAACCTAGCCACACACCTCCCTCAACACACAGCAACCCAAACACACAACCCCACCACCACTCACTAACCCAGCCAGTCCCCACGACACTGCCTCTGACACTCTGCCTCTGCCTCTGACACTCTCCTTGCTTCACCAACAACCAACAGCGCACACCTTCTCTCCCTCGCCTACACAAACCCCTCAACGTGTACCAGGTGTGCATGTGTATTTATAGGTTTTTTACATTGCGCACATTGTGCATGCGCAGTGGCACGAGCACAGCAGATGTGCACATTGTGCATGCACCGTAGAGACATGGAAGATGCATGCGCGGGACACCATGTTACACATGCGCTGTGCATGAGCGTGAGACATGCGCATGTGCTGCGTGAGGTTACGCGCATGTGAGATTCAGTCAGCAAGAAAACCATATCCTGCTGGCCAGTGTGTTGGAGCGGTATGAGGTGTACTATGGCCGGCTCAGCAACAGCACCACTGTGGCAACACATACACACGTGTGGGAGGAGGTACAGGAGGCCGTAGCCCAGGCAGGGGGACCAACCAGGGACCTGGACAGCCTGAGAAAGAGATTTAATGACATTAAGTGTGGTGTCCGTGCACACATGGTGGCGGAGAGGCAACATGCCATGGGCACCGGTGGGGGTGCTCCCTTTGCCCCAACTCTCACACCCCTGGAGCAGGAGCTCACAGACCGTCTTGGGCCCATCTACCTGCGTGGACTGCCAAAAGCGCTGGACACTGCCCATCCACAGGCAGGTGGGTATGCACCTTACACCTTGCTGCTCCTTAGGCTTGGAATAAACATCCTTTGTCTATGCATCAGGCATCTTCAATGGCCCTCATCCCACTTAGGTTCAAAGCTCATATGTTTGCCTCTGCCTTTGGCTCAAGAGTGTACTGTTCTCCATTCCTCCACTTTTTAATCTCACCTTTCTATCTTCCTCTCACACTTGTTCCTACCTCCCTCCTTTGACCTGTCTCCCCTGCTCTTGTCTCTTTGCTCCTGTTCCAAACCTCCTTCCACACCTGTTAGTGCATTGTCCTTTTAGATTATAAGCTCCGTTGAGCAAGGATTGTCTTTTTGTGTTTTCACTTTTACAGTGCTGTGTGCACTTGGTAGTGCCCTATAAATGCTTAGTAGTAGGAGTAGGAGTAGTAGTAGTAGATATGCAGCACACGTACAGGGCACGCCCAAGCACATGTGGCACATGGAGGGGTTTGGTGGGGGACCATGTCCAGAGAGCATGCGTGCCTTAACACAGGCAACTGTGGGGTGATGACACAGCAGCACATGGCAGGATAGGTAAAGAGTGTGTGTGACAGGTACCTGGGCCTGTGTGCATGATAGACACAGTCCTGAACGTAGTTGAGGACCACAAAGCAGTGGAGAGGCAGGGGGTGTGGCGAACAAGACTCATATCTGATTGAACACAGCATACATCAATGGTCCAGAAAACACATGCAAAGCCCAGAGGGTTAAGCTGCATAGCAACAATTCACAGCACTACAGAGCAGCAATGTAGCAGAGATGTAAAGGACATATCTGAGGAGTGGCTAATGATAGCCCACTGTAATCAAAGAGCATCACAGCATACCTGAGCAGCAATGTAACAGTAAAGAGCCACATTGGGATATCATTTGACAGTATTCAGATAACCTCCTTTTATCATTTCTACATTGTTGCTCTCTAGTGCTGTGAAGTTTGGCTGTTCTGCTAGACCCTCTGGGCTGCACATATAGGTGAGTTTGGCCACTGATGTATGCAGAGTTCATGTGAGTACAGGGCCTGTCTGTCCTTCAAAGTACTCCTCCTCCTAAGGATATGTGTTTGGGGGGACTAACTGAGGTCAGATTCCTCTACTACTGGAGTTGTCCTACCCAGATTGGTCTTGCATTCCTTCATCACATATGGCTTATGAGGGCTTACATTGAGTTATTGTTTTGTGCCCACACCTTTTGGGGTGTGTTCAGCAGTACCAGCCTGCATTCTCTGTCACCCTGAGGTTTACTTGTTAAAATAGTACCTGGCATATAGGTCACAGCCAGTCATCATACCTCTGCAGCCAGTCACCAAGCACATTGTGACAGGGGGAGACATACAAGAGGGACATACAACTAGCCCAGAAAACATTGGCCTGGGGGTACCCACACACACCAACAAAACACATTTAATGTCAGTATGCAACTACCTATCCAGGGACATATCACAGACCTTTGACAGGGAAAGGACTAACACACGGGGATGATGATGTAGATGCAAACAAACACCATCAAAAAAGTCGCACACATGTCACACACTTAACACTCTGTCGGGGCCCACATACAGTGGGGATACCGCACCCATCCTCACCAGACATTGGAAGGCACATTGCCACACCCATACCGTGCAGATAGCACAACCCCCACAACACCTGGGATCAGCCCTTATACACGTCCCACAGTGCCACACACACATTCCCATACCCACACACACGGTGCAACCCCATACACAGCAGTGTTCCACTCATCCCCCCAGACACCCCACCATACCCATGGAGTATGGGATAGCTGTCCAGCCACACCGTACAGTGTCTTGCAAAGCGGAGGGCCCACATACATGTCTGGCTAACACGGACACATCCTGCAACATCTAACATGCATACCACTCAGAGCAATGCAAGCACATCGCTCACACACACAATGATGGCACACAATCCCACTCAGGGCTCCCACATGCGCCACGGCCACATGTATTGCTGAGGCCACATCCAAGGTCAGGAGGCCAGCCCATACCTGATACCGCAGATAAAGGGTGCAGCACACAAAACACTATCCCCCACACACTGCATCCCATGTGGTACAGCTACACCAGGGAATGAGGCTGCTACCCCCCTCCCAGCCCCTGCCAGGCACAGCACACTGTAAGCACCTGTGCTGTCCCTATTGTAGGCGTACCAACAGCAGGCACAGGCACAAAACACATTGATTATGGCGGGGAAGTACTACACAGGTGTGCATAGGTGCACTGTGCAAACTCATCTGTGCTGTGTACACTTTTCCAACCCCAAGGGGACTACAGGACCATGGAGGCACATGAGGAGGAAGATGTGGCAGGGCCTCAGGATGGTGAGGGGCCAGAGCCTGCAATGTATGGGGACACCACCAACAATGAAGAAGGCACAAAAAGAAACATAGTGCTGGCCGAGGCAGAGGACACGCCACCGGATGTCAATGCTCCAGTGGGGGCCACTAGCAGCAGCTCACAGGCTCTAGAGGGTACATAAGAACATAAGATATGCCATACTGGCTCAGACCAAGGTCCATCAAGCCCAGTATCCTGTTTACAACAGTGGCCAATCTAGGTCATACATACCTAGCAGTTTCCCCAAAAGACACAGGTTCCACAATGCTTGTACTAGGTCAAGCATTGATATCCTGGGTCCCTTCTTAATAATGGTTTATGGACCTTTCCTCCAGGAACTTGTCCAAACCTTTTTAAAATCAGCTACACTAACAGCCTTTACTACATCCTCCGGTAACAAATTCCAGAGTTTGATTACACGTGGAGTGAAGAAATATTTTCTTTAATTAGTTTTAAATAGTTTACCCTGTAGCTTCATTGCATGTCCCCTAGTCTTTCTATATTCTGATAACGTAAACAATCGATCTACGTTTACCCGTTCCACTCCGTTCATAAATTTATAGACTTCTATCATATCTCCCCTCAGACATCTCTTTTCCAGGTTAAAGAGCCCTAACCTTTTTAGCCTTTCTTCATAGGAGTATCCTTCCATCCCCTTTACCATTTTGGTGGCTCTTCTCTGAACCTTTTCTATTAACGCTACATCCTTTGTAAGATACGGCGACCAGAATTGCACACAATATTCAAGGTGTGGTCTCACCATGGAACGATATAGAGGCATTATAATATCTTTTGTTTTATTTTCCATTCCTTTCCTTATGATACCTAGCATTCTATTTGCTCTCTTAGCTGCCGCTGCACACTGGGCCGAGGGTTTTAACATGCTATCCACAATGACGCCTAAATCTTTTTCCTGGGTGGTGGTTCCTAATGTGGAACCTTGCATCGTGTAACCATAGTTTGGGTTGTTCTTCCCTAGGTGCATAACTTTGCACTTGTCCACATTAAATTTCATCAGCCATTTTGATGCCCAGTCTTCCAATTTATCAAGATCCTCTTGCAATTTTCCACAATCCTCTTGGTTTTTAATAACTTTAAATAGTTTTGTGGCATCTGCAAATTTGATAACCTCACTCGTTATTCCACTTTCCAGGTCATTTATGAATATGTCAAAAAGCAGCGGACCCAGCACAGATCCCTGGGGTACACCACTATTCACTTTCCTCCATTGGAAAAATTGGCCATTTAGCCCAACCCTCTGCTTTCTATCTTTTAACCAGTTGTTGATCCACAGTAGTACACTGCCTCCTATCCCATGACTCTAGTTTTGCCAAACGTCTCTGATGAGGGACCTTGTCAAAGGCTTTCTGAAAGTCCAGATACACTATATCAACCGACTCACCTTTGTCCTCCTGTTTATTCACACTTTCAAAAAACTTAATAGATTAGTAAGACAAGATCTTCCTTCTCTAAAACCATGTTGGCTGTCTCCCATTAGGCCATGACTATCTACCTGCTGAGTAATTTTATTCTTTATGATGGTTTCTACCATTTTTTCCGGTACTGACGTGAGGCTCACCAGTCTGTAGTTTCCCGGATCACCCCTCGAACCATTTTTAAAAATTTGTTGTTACATTGGTGATCCTCCAATCTTCAGGTATTACAGATGATTTTAATGAAAATTCACAGATTACTAATAGCAGGTCTGCAATCTCATATTTCAGTTCTTTCAACACCCTTGGATGTATACCATCCGGCCCAGGTGATTTGCTACTCTTCAGTTTATCTAATAGTTGTAATACATCTTCCCGATGTATCGATATTTCCTTCAATTCTTCCGCACCTTTAAATACCACTTTAGTCATGGGTAACATCCCTACATCTTCCTCAGTAAAGACCGAAGCAAAGAATTCATTCAGTCTCTCCGCTATCGCCTTGTTGCCTCTTAGTGCCCCTTTAACTCCTCTATCATCTAATGGACCAACTGACTCTCTCACAGGTTTTTTGCTATGAATGTACTTGAAAAAAATCTTTATTTCGCGTTTTTGCTTCCGCAGCAAGCTTCTTCTCAAATTCTCCCTTTGCCTGCTTTATCAATGCCTTGCATTTGACTTGCCAGTGCTTGTGCTGTTTCCAGGTTTCGTCGTTTGGCTCTTTTTTCCATTTCCTGAAAGATGCTTTTTTGGCAACAATAGCCTCTCTGACCTCCCCTTTAAACCATGCTGGCAGTTTTTTGGACTTCCTTCCACTTTTCTTAAAGCTTGATGTAAGTCTTTAACCTTTGCAACTGCTCCTTTTAGTCTTTTCTTAACTATTTTCCTCTTTTTATCATAGTCTCCCTTTCGAAAGTTAAAAGGCAGTACTGTGGATTTCCTTACTATCCCTCCTCCACTAATTAAATCAAAGGCGATCATGCTATGATCACTATTGCCAAGTGGCCCCAACACCCTTATCTCTTGCACTAGAACTGATGTTCCACTAAGGACTAGGTCTAATATGGCTTCCCCTCTGGTTGGTTCATGAACCAGTTGCTCCAAGAAGCAGTCATTTATGTCATCTAGGAACGTTATGTCCCTAGCATGTCCTGCCGTGACACTGACCCAGTCGATACCGGGGTAATTGAAATCACCCATTATTATTACTGCGCTATAACTTTTGTTAGCTTCCTTGATTTCTTTGAGCATTTAATTATCATCCATTTGTTCATTCTGGCCAGGCGGTTGATAGTACACCCCCCACTGCCATCGCCTTCCCCTTTTTACATGGAATTTCAATCCATAGAGATTCTACAGCAAATTTTGTTTCCTTCAAAACTTTAATCCTTTCTGACTCAATGCCCTCTCTAACATAAAGCGCAACCCCTCCACCAAATTGATCAGCTCTATCATTATGATATAGTTTGTATCCAGGTATCACAGTGTCCCACCGGTTGTCCTCCTTCCACCATGTCTCTGATATTCCAATCATATCTAACCTCTCATTTAGTGCTATATATTCTAACTCTCCCATCTTATTTTTTAGACTTCTAGCATTTGCATACAAGCATTTTAGAGACTGTATTTTATTCATATTAGTTTGGCTATTGGTAGATATGGGTAATTTGGGATCTTTAAGCTCTGTACAGAGATGGAGGGGAGTCACCACACCGTGCAGGCGCCAGAGACATCAGCCACC
This sequence comes from Ichthyophis bannanicus, assembly GCA_033557465.1. Lineage (NCBI taxonomy): Eukaryota > Metazoa > Chordata > Amphibia > Gymnophiona > Ichthyophiidae > Ichthyophis > Ichthyophis bannanicus. Next base: position 49,487,298 of record CM066049.1, read on the forward strand.
CCTCCCACAAACATAGCTATGATCTTAGCAGAGCTGCGGGCCCACAGTGCCTCAGCAAGGCACGATTCCGAAGGTGGGTAACAGCATACACAACAATCCCCTTGGGTTGGACGTAACATCCATAATGAGATTGCATGTGCACCACAATATGTTGGCAACATAGCAGATCATTTCTTATGCGTGTGTGTGTGGGGGGGGGGGGGTCTGTGCCATGTGTGTTCTCCCCCTCTTGTAGAATGGCTTGTCAGGGGTCAGCATGTGTGAGGAGCTCAGACACACACACACTGTTCACGGCCATATACCCCAGGGAACGTACCTATCCCAGGTCACCTAGACAGCTTACATGACTGACCCCTCCCCATGGGTATTGTTACCTAGCATAGTTTGTCAGCATAATCTGTACTGTGGGCCAGTGTTATAGAAAATAGTGTCCCCCAGATATATGTATGTGTGTGCCATGACTCCTCACGTCATCTGGCTTATCTCATATGACCAGTGTGCAGATTAAGCATTGACACATTGAACTGCAACACTATACCATGTGTGAGATCTGTAATTCACATGAGCCCTCATCAGGACCCTTTCCTGGCATAAGAATGGCTCATGGGACACACAGCTGTAAACATGGTCATGCGATGCTAGTTGTTGCATGCATGATTCCTCTGCAGACTGATCTGGTGGGATATGCCTGACATGTGCATGTGTCACAGTGGGGGTTGTAACAAGTATCTCAAACATCACCTTGTGTCCCACCCACAGGCACTCATCAGGCTCTGTTGGCCATTCTCCAGGAGATCCACCAGCTGCGTGCCACAGCAGAGACAATGGCAGGGGCGTTCCTCCATATTGCAGATGCCCAGGAGGTCATATCTGCCCATACCCAGCAGCCAGCACCGGCACCAGATGCGGCACCAGCAGTCCCGGGACAGAGGGGTGGGTTGGGCCATGGTCTCTGTGTCCGACCACAGAGGATGTGAACATTAAAAATAAAGATATCACAATCTATTACAACCTATGTGTTTGTTTCCAATGTGTGGCACTGTGATCCCCTACATACCCTGCACCCCATGTTGCCACCCTGCCCACATGTGCCAACCCATATCCCTCAGGGGTGGGGTGTCTGTACTGCCACCAATCATCACACAAAGGTTATACCATGCCCTGTGTGCCATGGACTGTGGCAGGTGGTCACCCTCCTACCTATGCGTGGGGGTATACCCAACCTCACCCATTGCCCAGCAAGATGTTCACAGTGGTACATGTCTGTTGTAAGGATCTGTCACCCTCTCCCACCCCATATACTCTCCATCATTAGACACACATGTGTGATCATCCTCCCTGCTCACACCAGGGCCTACGTGGCTGTCTACCCACATAGGCTTGCATGCGGCACAGGCAGACAAAGGTAGCTCGCTTCAGTCAGCTGATCACTGTTCACCAGTGTTTGTAGTCCCCCACCGCTCATCCTCAGGACCTGAATCAACCTGTCTCGCCCTCACTAGCTATCCCCCTGTAAAGCCCCTGGGAACAGCATCCCCTCTTACCCTTCCTGCCACATACCTGCTGCTAGCCTTTTCCCCCTATCACCCCACAGGCATGGTGCATCAGATATGGTGCCCACACATCACAGGCAGCATGTACGTGACCATAGCTGTTGGGACACACTGCACATTGGCACATCACAAGGGCACCATGGGACACAGATGCCTACGCACATGGGCAGCCCCCACAACTGCGTGTGAGGAGGGTCCATGTATGTTACCTATGTCTACCATGCATACACATAGGGATCAACACACATGTCCCATGCTCACATCCACAGTCTGTCTGTAAGGGAGACACATGACCATTGTGATGTAGTAACACAACTGTTTTTAAAAAAATATGTACAACAGGTATTACATACAAAAGTCCACATGTTGGGTCTCGGGAGACAGGATAGCACAGGGCACATGTGTGGGTGCCACAGGGACCATCACACGCTCCTGGGACACCCATGAGGGGATGGCTGTTGAGATGCACCGCCCATATCAGTCACATGCTGCATCTCGGCAGCCATCTACTGAATGGAGCCTGCCAGCCACTGGATGGTGCGGTCCTGGGCCCGCTGGCATTGCAGCACACCTTCCATTGCCATATACAGGTCCTGGATGCACCTGCCACCACATACACACAAGGTGCCAGGTGTCTGTGTGGTGGTATGTGCGTGGGCCCTGTCTGTGGCAATGGGTGGCGTAGCTACACCCAGACGGGCACCATCACCTCACACATGTGGCAGCTGGCAGGGACCAACAGTGCCCTGTGCTGTCCTGTGTCCCCTCCAACCCTCCCCACCCCCTCCTCCCCCCGGCACCTCCCACCCACCCTCACCACCCTCCAAGCTCTTCTCCTCCTCCTAACCCCCCAAAACATTACAAAAACTCTCACCCTCCCCTCCCTCCCGCCCCACCCCACCCTCCACCCCCTTCATGTCCCCATCATCCTCTTCTGCCCCCGCCACCTCTGCCGCCTCCTCCTCTGCCGCCTCCTCCTCCTCCACCTCCTCCTCCTCCTCTGCCTTCTCCTCCTCCTCCACCAGCTGGACAGCAGCTGTGGGGCGTGTTATGGGTGACCCTGAGGCTGATGTCCCCTCATTAGCAGCAGCAGCTTCTGTGGGGGAAGACAGTCATTAGCACACCATCATGCAATTACAATGCCATATAAACATAGTGTGGCCTCCCATAGGCCGTTGGCCCACTGTGACATGCTGGACTGCACTGTAAGGCCGCAACACTCACCGCCACGTTGCTTCAGTGCCCTCCTTTGTAGCCGCTCGAGGACATCTGGGCAGTGCAGCTGCAACTCACGTCCCTTTTTCCATAGGTCCTCCACCTGGGTGGAAATGCAATGGGTGTGAACATTAAGGGCCACATATCTCTGGTGGGTGCCCAATGCATATCACGCATCACTGCGTACAGCAGGGTGCTGCTGCTGATCATGCCAGTGGGTCCTATACTGCCTGTTGCCAGCGCCGCCTGCATGTGTGGCTGTGGTTCTGGGCATGTGTGGGGTGCCACCTACGTGTTTTTTGGGCAACCCCACAGACCAGCCTTACCCAGATCCTACGCTCTCCTTACATTACATGGCAGCACCATGCCATGTGTGGGGTAGGTATGCTGGTCTACAGGGGAGGTGTTTCTTGACCCCTGTGGGGTCAGGCACACACCTGTGTGTTTGCATCACCTACACAAATCTGCAGACACACACACCATGCCACCATGATTTCTGTATTGGAACATGTGTGATGTGTTCTGGCATCGCGCATGGATTGGGTGGCCCTGAACACATCACCAGGAACCACTACCAGAACACCAGGATGTGTACTCTACCTGTGTGGACACAACTAGGGCCTCCTGTGAATAGGGAATTTGTGGCTGACTGCAACAGGAGCATGCACCAACATACCTAGCTGGACTATAGACCTCTGTAATGAGGACCAGGGCCTCCTGGAGTTAGGGCAGAGCTGTGAAACCCCAACTGATGCAGTTACCCTGACACCAGGATATCTAATGGACCACTGTAATGAGGACCAGGGCCTCCTAGAGTTAGGACAAAGCTGTGAAACCCCAACTGATGCAGTTACCCTGACACCAGGATTTAGAATAGACCTCTGTAATCAGGTCCAGGGCCTCCTGGAGTTAGGGCAGAGCTGTGAAATCCCAACTGATGCAGTTACCCTGACACCAGGATTTGGAATAGACCTCTGCAATCAGGTCCAGGGCCTCCTGGAGTTAGGACAGAGCTCTGAGAATGAAACAGATGCAGGTACCCTGACACCATGATCTCTAATGCACCACTGCAATGAGGACCAGGGCCTCCTGGAGTTAGGGCAGAGCTGTGAAACCCCAACTGATGCAGTTACCCTGAGACCAGGATTTAGAATAACCTCTGTAATCAGGTCCAGGGCCTTCTGGAGTTAGGGCAGAGTTGTGAGAATGAAACAGATGCAGGTACCTTGACACCAGGATCTCTAATAGACCTCTGTAATCAGGTCCAGGGTCTCCTGGAGTTAAGTCAGAGCTGTGAAACCCCAACTGATGCAGTTACCCTGACACCAGGATCTCTAATGGACCACTGTAATGAGGACCAGGGCCTCCTGGAGTTAGGGCAGAGCTTTGAAACCCCAACTGATGCAGGTACTCTGACACCAGGATCTCTAATGGACCACTGTAATGAGGACCAGGGCCTCCTGGAGTTAGGGCACAGCTGTGAAACCCCAACTGATGCAGTTACCCTGAGACCAGGATTTAGAATAACCTCTGTAATCAGGTCCAGGGCCTTCTGGAGTTAGGGCAGAGTTGTGAGAATGAAACAGATGCAGGTACCTTGACACCAGGATCTCTAATAGACCTCTGTAATCAGGTCCAGGGTCTCCTGGAGTTAAGTCAGAGCTGTGAAACCCCAACTGATGCAGTTACCCTGACACCAGGATTTAGAATAGACCTCTGTAATCAGGTCCAGGGCTTCCTGGAGTTAGGGCAGAGCTGTGAAACCCCAACTGATGCAGTTACCCTGACACCAGGATTTAAAATAGACCTCTGTAATCAGGTCCAGGGCCTCCTGGAGTTAGGGCAGAGCTGTGAGAATGAAACAGATACAGGTACCCTGACACCAGGATCTCTAATGGACCACTGTAATCAGGTCAAGGGCCAACTGGGGTTAGGGTAGAGCTCTGAGACTGACACAGATGCAGTTAACCTAACACCAGGATCTATGCAAGACCTCTATAACCATGTGTGATGCCTCCTGGGGATGGAGCAGACATTTGGGACCACATCACACGCAGGTAACATAACACCAGGATGTGTAATAGACCTGTGTGATCAGGTCTGTGGTCGTTCTGGGGATAGGGCAGGATTGCAATCCATAAGAACATAAGAACGTAAGATATGCCATACTGGGTCAGACCAAGGTCCATCAAGCCCAGTATCCTGTTTCCAACAGTGGCCAATCTAGGTCATACGTAGCTAGCAGTTTCCCCAAAAGACACAGGTTCCACAGTGCTTGTACTGGGTCAAGCATTGATATCCTGGGTCCCTTCTTAATAATGGTTTATGGACCTTTCCTTCAGGAATTTGTCCAAACCTTTTTTAAACCCAGCTACACTAACAGCCTTTACTACATCCTCCGGTAACAAATTCCAGAGTTTGATTACACGTTGAGTGAAAAAATATTTTCTTTTATTAGTCTTAAATATTGTACCCTGTAGCTTCATTGCATGTCCCCTAGTCTTTCTATATTCTGATAACATAAACAATCCTTCTATGTTTACCCGTTCCACTCCGTTCATTAATTTATAGACTTCTATCATATCTCTCCCTCATCCATCTCTTTTCCAGGTTAAAGAGCTCTAATCTTTTTAGCCTTTCTTCATAGGAGTATCCTTCCATCCCCTTTACCATTTTGGTGGCTCTTCTCTGAACCTTTTCTAATATCGCTATATCCTTTTTAAGATATGGTGACCAGAATTGCACACAATATTCAAGGTGCAGTCTCACCATGTAACGATATAGAGGCATTATAATATCTTTTGTTTTATTTTCCATTCCTTTCCTTATGATACCTAGCATTCTATTTGCTCTCTTGGCCGCCGCTGCACACTGCAACTTGAGAAGATGCAGTGAAGCTGTACACTCCTGTTTCGGTTCAATTTATTTGTGTGAATCTGCGTTTTCCCATCTGAAAATGACAAAGAGTACATAACGTTACAACATGATAGATGAACATCTCCAGGATTCCCTGAGACTGGTCCTCACGTAATATTCACCCAACTTCAAAAAGCTGGTGGATGAAATGCAGGCTCAGACGTCTCACTAATGAGCAAGAGCAAAATATTAAAGATTGTGAAAGATCAGCCTGGATCAATACTCAACCTATATTTAACACAAATTACTCAATAAAATTTAAGAAAGTTATTAAGACAGTTAAAGAAAGTTATTACTAAATAAAACTTTAAGAAAAAATGTACTTTCCGTTTCCCCTCGTAGCTCTTACTGGATCTTTGTCTCTCGGTATTGTTTTTGTTAATTTGCTTAACAGCTGATCACATCCAAATAAATGACAGAAGGTTCATTAAAAATGGGGGGGGGGGGAATCCTCCAACTTTATTGGGTTAAAATTTAATTTGAAACTAATTTAAAACTTAATTTTCATGGTGGTAGATCACCAGCACTTTTGGCCGGAAAAAGTAGATCACGACCTGTTTGAAGTTGGACATGCCTGCACCAGAGGACAGTAATCTTGGGTTGGAGGGACTGGTGTTTCTAGTCCCCCAGGTGTGCCTTGGGCAAGCCACGTAACCCTCTGTTGCTTCAGGTACAAAAACATAGATTGTGAGCCCTTTGGGGACAAGGGAAATATATACCATCCCTGAATATGCCCCTGGTGAAAAGAGGTATATAAGCACTGATAAATAAACAATTCTACAGAAGGTGTGCACAAAGGTGGAGTCACATGATACATTTACACCTGCTCTTGAGCAGATGTAAGGTTCATGCCTGCCACCTGGCAGTGATTTCCATTTGTACTTTATAAAGAAAAGTAGGCACCTCCTCCATCTCTTTACTCAGGGCCAGTGTGACCCAGTAGGTAAACTAGGCTGTCACTGGGAGTGTTGATGTTCTGGGGGTGCTTGTTTTCCAATCTGCATCAGAGAGGGGCGGAAGTGGCAGGAACTGTGGCACAGTGGCAGAGATCATTGGCAAGCGCTGTGTCCTGGTTTCAATGCCATTGCTGCCGCTGCGGGTCCCCGAGAGGGGCAGTAGTGGCGACTATGGGGGTGGGGGGTGGCAGCAGGATTGAAGGCCTGCCTAGGATGCCTCTAATCCTTGCACTGGCCCTGGCTTTATCTCAAAAATATGTGCTGTTGTTGAATTGCTTCAGGCAGCCTGTTATATAATTCGCCCCCATGCAGGTATAGAGTGTGGGGGTATTTTCAGTGGCAGAATTTTGCATGCATGCACTTTCCCTTTGAAAACTGCTATATGATGCACGGGTAAGGTGCACGATTATAAAATTACCCTTCCTGGGTCTCTAGATGTACAAACCCTGCATTGCTTTGCAAGCGAACATAATACACTGACAGTTCAATCTTCAAATTTTGGTCAAACCTAGTAACAGCTTGCCTGTCTCCTGCCTTGTATAAAATGTTATTATTACATTTGGCAAGCATAGAAAATGGACCAAATGATCCTGCTGAGGTTTAGCTGTTTTAGGTGGCTTTTAATTCATAACAATGCCAGACAGGGAAACCTTTGATTTTGATTAATTACCTTGTCTTATGGAGTGCTGGAAGCCACAATGCTTCCCATTAGCACAGGGAACCTATCGGCATGCCATTTGGGCACAGAGCTGTTCACGTGCAAACCTCTCCATGACTCTGATCAACCAACAAATTACTTCAGCCTGTAACACCTGCTGCATTTATCTGGGATTTGTCTTTTCTGTAAATCATGCTCTGGAGCCGACCAGGGATCGTCACGACTTGGCATGTGGGTTAAGCTAACGCAATAAATCTTTCTCGTGTTCTGCAGATGTTAAGGTGCTTTGGTCTTTAATTTAATTTAATTTTAACATATTCAGCTTAATCCTGGAAAAAAATAAATTCTAAGCAGATCACAATACAAATATAAGCATATATTCACCGTCCTTTACCTACTATCACAGCTTTTACGCCCTTAAGATTCTGTATTTAAAGGGGTGTGCACGGGAACACTTCTCTTTTTGCTTTGCTTTTTTTGGTTGTTTTATTTTGGGGATTTTTTGTTTATTTTGTATCAAAACCTTTTTCATTTCAGTTTTTCCCTTTTCATTATTAGTGTGTACTAATGAAATACGGCACAGTAAACTAGGGGGTTATTTTAGAAGCATCCCCAAGTATAAATAGCAAATAGATTGAACGCCAGCTCTCTTGATCACCCCTGCATGGAGATACCCCCATGACATTGCCCCCAACTTTGATCCCACCAAGAACTCCTCCCAGCATCCAAACCCTCCCTGACACTCGCCCTGGAAGCCAATCCACCTACCCAACCCACCCCATCAAACAGATCTCCCCATTCACCCCATTGGCATAAAGAAATCCTCATGATGATTCCCAGCAGATCCTCCATCCCTAATCTCCCTCTCTCATTGAAGTGCCAAGGTCCTGGTGTCTAGCAAGTATAGGTTAGATCTGCAATTGCTCCTGCTCTTCCTAGCTGTAGGTTCAAAATGACACCTGTGACCACTAGTGGTGATCTTATGGTACTACTACTAGGAATCAGGCTACCAAATAAGGGTATTTTACTGCTGGTAGGAGGGGTTCGGCAGTGTGTGTAGAGATTGGAGCAGTGATTTTAAAAAGCTGCTCCTATGCACTTGTGGGGTAATACTGCACATTTCCCCCCCATCTGCAGCTTTTTAAAAACACTGTACCTGCTGGACATGGGGAGATATCGACCTGCGGTCCTGCATGTTCTTACATATTTTTTATAAGAGACTCTGTGTTTGGCGGATCCTCTTGTAAAACACAGTAGGAATTTTCCACGTCCCGACCTGAATGTCTTAATTCCCCTCTCCACGCCCTGTTTAAAATTTGCCTTCACAGATGCATTATTCAAAACAAAATGGGAAAAAAAAGAAACTTCAGGTTTCTTTTTATTGTTCCATTTTGGAAAGACATGAAATGTCATTTCCTATATTGTTTCAAATGACAATACATAAAATCCACTGCCCAGTTTTCCTCACCTGACCCCTACCCCTGTGACTTAAAATCTCTAGTACCTAATCATCTCTCACAATGAATTCAGTCACAAAGCAAATACTCTCTTTCTTGGAACAAAAAGGTTTTGAGATGACATTGTAAATCTATATAACTATTACCCTTGGTTTCTTTCACAACTGCTGGTAGGATCAGTGTTACTCTTGAAAATGTGAGCTAACAGTTGGGACGGTTCGTAAAAAACATAGGAAACTGAATGCAACTTAACTAAGCATTTACAAGGATGTTTAAGAAAAAACAAACTGCCCAACTGTAAAATACCTGGGCGCAACAAAAGAAATTCTTTTCTACGCTTCTGAGTAGTTCTAGCCAAATCAGGATAAATCCTAACTAACAAACCTCGAAAAGGTACATTCCTTTTCCTGAAAAACAGCTTCAATAGCCATTCCCTATCGGATAGGAGAGCGAAAGTTATCAGTAAAGTAGAAGGAACAGGATCTTCACTCTTGGAACTCTCTAACATTTCGGTAACATTTAAGATATTAACTTGGTTCTGAGAACTACCCATCAAAGCATCCCCAGCAGTAGGATCAACCAATGTCATCTTAGCCTTAGGTAGATAATATGCCCTAACCAGAGGTGGGATTAAATCAGATGATACCCCCAAAACTTCCATTAAATATAACCGAAACATTTCTACAGGGGAAACAGACATTATCCTAGGAAAATTAATTAATCTAAGATTATTCAACCTAAAAGAATTGTCCAACTGTTCCAACTTAGTCTGAATTGAAAGAAAGGATTTCTTAAAGCCATCCGTTTGTTCTTCCAGACCCTCCACCTTCTGTTGCACTGCGATAACTTCTGAATGTAAACCAGAAACTCTTTGCTGCAAAGCGTCCACAGTTGAACCACTTTCTGCAACTTTCCGTTCCAAGGAAGATACCTTAGGGACAATCGCTTCCCCAGAGAGAGAATAGCCTGCCAAATGGTCTCTAAAGTAAAAATCTCAGGACGCTTCAAGGTAAATTGCTGTTGGATTAAAGAAACCTCAAAATCCTCTTCCACAACTGCCCGACGCTGTTGCCCTCGATTCACAGCAGAATGCTGATCCTTAGGCTCTCCTTGACTCGGCACCGAAGCTGTTACATACTCGCCCAGCCCAGCGACTGGCTGCATACAAGCCTGCCGCCCCACAGATCCTGATCCATCCGAGCCACCGGAGACCACCACCTTCGGGATAGCGCCAAGCTCCAGGAAACCTGCTGGTAAGGGCTGCCCTCGAGTCATTTTCGGAGCCGGGCTCTCAGGGGAGAGAGATATACCGGAAACAGACGCCGAGCCACCCGACTCCGGCGTTCTGTCTGCCCGGAGCTCATCCCCTTCTCCTTCTAGTGCACGCTGAGACCGCAACTGTTAGCTTTCATTACTGCTAAACGTTTGGAGCCCTCGGTTGGAGACTCTCCAGCTATCTCATAAAGTGTATTCTAGTGTAGCATTTGCCCTTTTTCTTTTTTTATCATCTTTGGTTAATGATGGTTTGGCTCCTCCATCTCCATTGTGGGCTAGGGTGGAAAACTTTTTTGTATTACTTGGTCTGGGTTTTCCAGTTGCTTCATGCTTTATTTCTTGGAGTTTTTCCTGTTTCTTCTTCAGGAATGTTTGTACTTTCTTGATATATAGTGAAATGTTGTAAAATATAAAATAAAAAAAAAAAAAAAAAATGTGTTTCCTAACTAGGGATGTGAACATGGAAAAAGGTTTGGCTTGTTTTTAGATTTTTGGCCTTATTTGTGATTTGGGGATTTTTTTTTTCACTTTCATACCATTAGCGGTCAAGCCATCAAATAAGGAGTTAATCTCATTTAGCAGCTTGACCCTTAAGAGTAGTACCATGAGACTACTCACCATGGACACCTGCAATAACTGCTGGGGAGGGGGTAGGAATGCTGATGGGAACAAGTGGGTGTTGGGGATGTTTATAGAGGGTTGTGGGGTGGGTTGGGATGTTGCTCAGTGTGGAGAGAGGTGGGGATATTAATTGGGGGGTGCAGGTACAGAGAGGGCATCAAGGTTTTTTAAGTTCCGCTGGTGCAGTTGCACTTAATGCGCTCTCTTGAGGAGACATTAAGTGCATCCATGCTAAAAAGGCAGCTGAGCCACTTAGCATGCAATAAAGTACCACTCACTAACTCAATGGGCAGTCCGTGCCCTTCTCCACCCATAACCCACCTAGTTCCTATTCCATAGCTCAGTAAGCAGCTCAATGTTCAAAGAGCTGACAGTTTTAGCAAGCGGTAGCCGTGACCATGAGCCCGCACACTCTAAATCCCATGTTAATGTTTATATTTTTTTAAAAATGTACTATATCATTGTTCCTTCACACATCAAAGTGCCATTTACTAAACAATTCCCTAAATCTTTTAGGGTGTACTAATGAATTGAATGCACGCTAATAAACGCACATCCCTATTTCTGATGTTCTCATATGTGGCAGATGTTTTACACAAGGAATAACCACACTCTCCAGTTGTTTTGATTGTTTATATTAACTATTGCTGATTTTCAAAACATGTTCATTTTCTTTATTCAGATAAACTAAGATTACTGCTAGAGGTCACCAGAGTCATTTTGGAATCCACAGCCAAATGGGGATGGCTCCCACTCCCACTAGACACCAAGGACCCCAGTAAGGTTGGCGATGGGGATTGGGGGTTGGGGTTCTCCTGGAAGGGACTTGGAGGATCATCTTGCTGGGTGGTTGGGTAGGAGAATCTTCATGCTGGGAGATTGTGGGTGGGGAGATCAGATGCTTTGAGGGGGTTGGGGGGTAAGCTGTCTATAAAAGGATCAGGAGGGGGCCGTGGTATCTTCTGCAAGGATTAGGGGAAATGAAAGTCAGAGGGTGATCTGGGTGGAAGGTGTGTGCAGACTTTGGCATTGATAGCTGCCACTTCCAGCAGGCATTTCTTCATGCCTTGGGGCTGCTGTAAAAGCCAGTGTCTATACTTTCTCCTAGAAACATGGATTCCCCTTGTAAAAGTAGAATCCACATCTATATTGTAGGCCTGTCCAAACCACTCCCTCCTCCCACTCTCTCTACATCGTCTAGAAATCTAAATGTGGTAAGCACCCTCATGCATTCCTAACAGGGGCTATACATTTCAAGCAAAGGTAAGAGTTTGTGGCTTTTTAAATTACAGCTCTCTGCCCGGGAGCTCTTAAAAGGGGTTTGGTACATTTTTAAAACAAAGTTTCATTCTTTTTGGTGCTTTAGTTTTAAAAGGAGAAATACTTTCTTTAGTGGGATAGGTTTAAAACTCAGCTTTAGTATCTTTCTCAGGTCTTTGAAGTTACTGACATCTAATCAGGAGTTAGTGGGTCTGATTAGCTTGTGAAAGAACTGAGAGCAGCTGAGGCCTGCATAAAAGGCTTCACAGCCCTGCACTGTTGAGGCACTCCTAACAGGGGCTATAAATTTCAAGCAAAGGTAAGAGTTTGTGGTTTTTAAATTACAGCTCTCTGCCTGGGAGCTCTTAAAAGGGTTTGGTACTTTTTTAAAACAAAGTTTCATTCTTTTTGGTGCTTTGGTTTAAAAGAAGAAATATTTCCTTTAAAACTCAGCTTTAGTATCTTTCTCAGCTCTTTGAAGCTACTGACACTTAATCAGGTGTTAGTTCCCTCCCTACCCCCCCCCCCCAACTCCCACCCACCCCTAGTGAGCAGTCTTGCTTTATAGGGCACCTCCCCAATTAACTACACACAGGGATTTGGAACAGCACATTTTGAACATACTTAAAGAGATTTAACTGCTTTTTCCATGGAAGGACAGCTAGGACACCGACTGTTACTTTAATAGATCTCTCTCTTTTGTTTTAACAGATACAGCCAGATCCACGGCTGGAAAAAATCATATTGCTAAAGCTGTTGCCCTCATTACAGCTTCTGCTTCTGTCCTGACAGAGGTCCCAATGCCAGTTGAAGGACTGGTTCCATGTGCAGGGTGCCTGCATGCTGATGTTCTCAGGAAACAAGTGGAGGAACTCAGAGAGGAGGTGGCGAGGCTGAGGAGCATTCAAGACAGTGAAAAGTACATTGATGAGTTACTTCTTGCAAAATCCAAGCTCTCCAGCAGAGAAGAAGATGGGTGCCTACAGAATGACGAAGGTTGGACACAGGTCACCAGGGCCTGCAGAATCACCAATACAACGTCTCCTGCCCTTAAATTGAAGAACCATTATGTAGCCGTGGAAGTGGAGGAGATGAAAGCATCCCCAGAAAGGGAAGAACAAGAGTTCAAGTACCCCAAAGTTGCAGAATCAGTGACCACAAGGAAGTGAAAGGTAGTGGTGGTTGGTGACTCTCTTCCAAGGGGTACTGAGGCATCCATCTGCTGACCAGATTTGATATCTAGAGAAGTATGCTGTCTGCCAGGTGCCAAAATCCGAGATGTTATGGAGAGTTTGCCGAGACTCAATAAGCCCACTGACTATTACCCAATGTTGCTAATCCATGTCGGCACAAATGATACTGCCAGGTATCCCTCTGAGCATATCAAAAGTGACTTCATGGCTCTGGGATAGAGGGTGAAGCAGATAGGTGCACAGGTAGTGTTCTCTTCAATCCTCCTTGTTGAGGGTAAAGGCCATGACAGAGACGCTTGCATCTTGAAGGTGAATGTATGGCTGCGTGGATGGTGTCATCGAAAGCATTTTAGTTTCCTGGACCATGGGATGCTGTTCCAAGGGTTGCAGAGCAGAGATGGTGTCCATCTGTCCAAGAAAGGTCAACGTCTTCAGTAGCAGATTGGCTAATCTACTGAAGAGGGCTTTAAACTAGATTCATTGGGGATGGATGAAGAAAAGCCCCCAGGTAAGTGAAAGCACCCAGGTAAGTGAAACATTAAATACCTTTATGGAAATGGGTAAAAGGGGCAACATATGGAAAGCGGTACGTATAAATGCCCATAGCATGGGAAATAAGATCCCTGATGTTGAAGCTTTGGTGGGAGTGGCCAACTTGGATTTAGTTGCAGTTACAGAAACATGGTTCACAGAAAACCATGACTGGGATGTGACTATACCAGGCTATAATTTATTCAGAAAGGACAGGGTAGGAAGAAGGGGAGGAGGAATGGCACTATATGTAAAAAATAATAATAAAGCTTTGGAATTACAGAGCTTAAAAGGGAGAGAGGAGGCACTGTGGGTTAAACTAGAAAGAGGGAAAGAGACGTTGATGGAGAGTTAATTGAAGACATACACAGCATTGGTAGGAATGGGGAAGTGCTACTGATAGGGGATTTCAATATGCCAGATGTTGATTGGCACATTCCTTCTGCAGTATCACCTAGAAGTAAGGAGATCCTGAACTTTCTACAGGTAGAACCATTCAGGCAATTGGTAACAGATCCCACATGTGAAGGGGCCATTCTGGACTTGGTGCTTACCAATGGTGAAAGTGTTTCTGATGTTATAGTGGGAGATCATTTTGCATCCAGTGATCACCAGATGGGGTGGTTCAGTATTAGGACTAGGGTTGATAGAATCTATTCAAAAGTGAGGGTCTTAGGCTTTAAGAAAACTAACATTGCCAAGATGGGCCAATACCTCAGGGAATCGTTAGCGGGATGGGAACAGCTGGGGGATGAGGAAAACAGTTGGCAAAACTGAAAGGGGATATTTTAAGGGCAATCAACCTTTTTGTTAAAATGGTAAATAAAAGGAAAAGGAGACTGCTATGGTTTTTGAAAGAAGTAGCTGAAAAGGTGGAGGCCTTCATGAAATACAAGAGATCACAGAGAGAGGAAGACAGGCATCTATATTTGGAAAAACAGAGAGGCTTACAAAGTAGTCAGGAAAGCAAAGATTCAGACAGAGGAGTAAATAGCCAATAAAATAGAATGAGGGGATAAAACATTTTTCAGATATGTTAGTGAGAAGAGGAAGGGCAAAAGTGGTATTGTCAGACTCAAGGGTGAAGGGGAGGAATATGTAGAAGCTGATGAGGATAAAGCAGAATTGCTTAACAAATATTTCTGTTCTGTGTTCACAGATAAAGAAGCAGGAACAGGACCTCAGAAAACACCCAAAAACAGAAACAGAAGTGAGGGCCATCTTGAAGAACTTTCAGAAGACTGTGTTTGTGAGAGACAAGCTAAACTTAAAGTAGACAAAGCAATGGGACCAGATGGGTTACACCCTAGAATACTGAGGGAACTTGGGAAAGTTCTAGCAGGTCCACTGACTGACCTTTTCAATGCCTCGTTGGAGTTGGTAGTGATGCCAAAGGACTGGAGAGAGACTCATGTGGTCCCTTTACATAAAAGCGGAAGTAAGGATGTGGTTGAAAACTACCTGCCGGTTAGTTTAACTTTGGTGTTGGGTAAATTATTGGAAACACTGCTGAAAAAGAAAATAGTGAGATTTCTAGAGTCCAGTCGATTACAGGATCCGAGGCAGCATGGATTCACCAGAGGCAGGTCTTGTCATATGAATCGGATTGATTTCTTTGACTGGGTGACCAGGGAGTTGGACCGAGGGAGAGCCCTAGATGTGGTGTATTTATATTTCAGTAAAGCCTTTGACACTGTTCCTCACAGGTGACTTATAAACAAACTGAGCACCCTAGGGATGGACCCTAAAGTTACTGCTTGGATTATAAATTGGTTGAGTGGGAGGCGACAAAAGGTACAGGTAAATAGAGTTCATTCTGAGGAGAAGGAAGTTACCAGGGTGTGCCCCAGGGATCTGTCCTTGGTCCGATTCTTTTTAACATCTTTGTTAGTGATATAGCAGAAGGGCTGTCAGGTAAGGTTTGCCTCTTTGCGGATGATACCAAAATCTGCAATAAAGTATAGGGTAGATAACATGAGGAGGGATCTAGCTAAGCTTGAAGAATGGTCTAGAATTTGGCAGCTGGTATTTAATATAAAAAAATGCAAGGTCATGCATTTGGGCTGCAGCTACTATAAAGGAGCAATATAGTATAGGGGGTGAAGTACTTTTGTCCACTAAAGAAGAGCGGGACCTCGGTGTGATTGTGTCTGATGATCTTAAAGTAGCTAAACAGATAGAAAAGGCGACAGCAAAAGCTAGAAGGATGCTTGGGTGCATACGGAGAGGAATGGCTAGCAGAAAAAAGGAGGTGATAGTGCTTCTGTATAAGTCTTTGGTGTGACCTCATTTGGAGTATTGTGTGCAATTCTGGAGACCGCATCTTCAAAAGGATATAAACAGGATGGAGTCAGTACAGAGGGTGGCTACTAAAATGTTAGTGGTCTTCATTATAAAGCATATGAGGACAGACTTAAGGATCTTAATATGTACACCTTTGAGGAAAGGTGGAATAGAGGTGATATGATTGAGACGTTTAAATTCCTCAGTGGCATAAATGCGCAGGGGGAGATCCTCTTTCGATTGTAAGCAAGTTCTGCTACGATGGGACATGGGATGAGGATGAAGGGGGATAGATTCAGGAGTGATATGTGGAAATATTTCTTTACGGAAAGAGTAGTGGATCCGTGCAATAGTCTCCCAGTGGAGGTGGTAGAGATGAGGACAGTATCTGAATTCAAAAAAGCATGTGACAAACACAGAGGATCTCTAAAGGAAAAAAGGGGACTGTTGTAGTTGTTGATATGGAAAGACAGACTAGATAGGCCATGTGGTCTTTTTCTGTTGTCATTTTTCTATGTTTCTATGTTTAAAGAGACCTTGTTCTAAAATGGCCTTGAAATATATACAGGGCTTTATATGAGGGGGTACTCCATTGTACTAAGTACCAGCACTTTTTCCATTCCCTGCTAAAAGAGACCTATGGTTAGGATGGCCAACTGCCCTGATTTTCCAATGGACAGCCCTATTTATAGGCTTGCTGTACACAGGGCTGGCCCTAGAGTTGATTCAAGGTGTTGCCTTATGCCTCCCCTTGCTGTCAGAATGTATTGTTTAGGTTTAAATGCCCTTCTTTTTGACACCCTCAAGAAGCTGCTGCCCTAGGTGACTAACTAGTTTGCCTGATGGTTGGGCTGGCCCTGCCTGTACAGTCTTTTGTTACAAGGTGTAACTAGATACTGTAAACCTGAGCAGCAGGACTTGTCAATGCAGGACTTCACTGTGCGCGTGCGCACACGCACACACACACAGTTCTGCTGTCTGCTCTGTCCCCTGGCCAATCAGGACTCTGGACAGGCGCAGCTGCACTGATCTATCCACATTCACAACTGCATGTGCAGCATTGTATGGCTTTGCTGTGCTCCTCAGACATCGGTTGGCTCAGGTTGAGATACAAATGGCTAGACAGCTACACGATGAGCTGAACACTGTGGCCAGCTGCTGCTCCACTGCAAACTGGAGTGTCCTGGGTGGGGGGGACATGAGTATCATATTTTATCTTTAGGCTCAGTCACTATCACTGATGATCGACTTTTCCTTCACTCCCCTGGACTCCCCCAACCCCCCTTCCATTTGCAACACTGATTTCAACTGTTCAGGGCACAGCGAGTAACTTACAGTACAACAGCCATCGGACCACTCCAGAGAGACATCATTTGCTCATGCTCAATGCATAGTCTGCGTCTTGCTGTGTGGAAAGAGAGAGAGAGAAAGACTGTAAAACCTGGTGTTTCTGTTTCATAATTTCCTGCACCATACCATCATGGTTGGGAAGTCTGAAAGTGAAACACCATATTTTTCAGCAACTAACTGCACTGGGAGTGAAACAGACTGAAGCAGAGGGAGGGGGTATCATCAAAGTCTGGAGGATGGGGAAGTAGGCAGCAGGGGGATCATGATGAGAGAGAGAATGGGGGAAGCAGGGGGGGTCATTATGAGAGAGGGAGAGAATGGGGGAAACAGGTGGGTCATTAGAGAGAGAGATACTGGGGAAAGCATGGGGAAATATGATGCAAGAGAGAGAGACTGGGGAAAGCATGGGGAAATATGATGCGAGAGAGACAGAGTGCCTGGGAAAAGCATGGGGAAATATGATGCGAGAGAGAGAAACTGGGGAAAGCATGGGGAAATATGATGCGAGAGAGAGAGTGACTGGGAAAAGCATGGGGAAATATGATGTGAGGGGGAGAGAGAGACTGGGGAAAGCATGGGGAAATATGATGCGAGAGAGAGAGAGAGTGACAGGGGAAAGCATGGGGAAATATGATGCGAGAGAGAGAGAGTGACTGTGGAAAGCATGGGGAAATATGATGCGAGAGAGAGAGACTGGGGAAAGCATGGGGAAATATGATGCGAGAGAGAGAGAAACTGGGGAAAGCATGGGGAAATATGATGCGAGAGAGAGAGAGTGACAGGGGAAAGCATGGGGAAATATGATGCGAGAGAGAGACTGGGGAAAGCATGGGGAAATATGATGCGAGAGAGAGAGAGTGACTTGGGAAAGCATGGGGAAATATGATGCGAGAGAGAGAGAGTGACTGGGTAAAGCATGGGGAAATATGATGCGAGAGAGAGAGAGTGACTGGGGAAAGCATGGGGAAATATGATGCGAGAGAGAGACTGGGGAAAGCATGGGGAAATATGATGCGAGAGAGAGAGAGTGACTGGGGAAAGCATGGGGAAATATGATGTGAGAGAGAGAGAGTGACTGGGGAAAGCATGGGGAAATATGATGCGAGAGAGGGAGAGTGACTGGGGAAAGCATGGGGAAATATGATGCGAGAGAGAGAGAGATTGGGGAAAGCATGGGGAAATATGATGCGAGAGAGAGAGAGTGACTGGGGAAAGCATGGGGAAATATGATGCGAGAGAGAGAGAAACTGGGGAAAGCATGGGGAAATATGATGCGAGAGAGAGAGAGAGTGACTGGGGAAAGCATGGGGAAATATGATGCGAGAGAGAGAGAGTGACAGGGGAAAGCATGGGGAAATATGATGCGAGAGAGTGACTGGGGAAAGCATGGGGAAATATGATGCGAGAGAGAGAGAGTGACTGGGGAAAGCATGGGGAAATATGATGCGAGAGAGAGAGAGACTGGGGAAAGCATGGGGAAATATGATGCGAGAGAGAGAGAGAGACTGGGGAAAGCAGGGGTATCATGATGTGACAGGGGCAGTCATGATGTGTGTGTGTGAGAGAGAGAGAGAGAGAGAGAGAGATTGGGGGAAGCAGGGGAATTCATGATGAGAATATAAGAACATAAGATATGCCATACTGGGTCAGACTAAGACCCATCAAGCCCAGTATCCTGTTTCCAGCAGTGGCCAATCTAGGTCATACGTACCTAGCAGTTTCCCCAAAAGACACAGGTTCCGCAATGCTTGTACTGGGTCAAGCATTGATATCCTGGGTCCCTTCTTAATAATGGTTTATGGACCTTTCCTCCAGGAACTTGTCCAAACCTTTTTTAAACCCAGCTACACTAACAGCTTTACTACATCCTCCGGCAACAAATTCTAGAGTTTGATTAAACGTTGAGTGAAAACATATTTTCTTTTATTAGTCTTTAATAGTTTACCCTGTAGCTTCATTGCATGTTCCCTAGTCTTTGTATATTCTGATTTTATTTTATTTATTTACATTCTCTTATATACTGTGCTATTCTGCATCAGTGCGGTTTACATTGACAAACTGAAATTACATTGAACAGGGCATTATAACTTGGAGATAACTATTTTACAGGGAACTTGGGCTATGAAGGGTTAAGTGGCTTGCCCAAGACCACTAGGAGCACCTGTGGGACTAGAAACCCCAGTCCTTCTGGCGCAAGGTTGCTGTCCTCTAGTGGGATTTGAACCCCCCGCCTTCTGGCCTGAAGTACCTTGCCCCAATCACTAGGCCACTCCTGATAATGTAAACAATCGATCTATGTTTACCTGTTCCACTCCGTTCATTAATTTATAGACTTCTATCATATCTCCCCTCAGCCGTCTCCTTTCCAGGTTAAAGAGCCCTAACCTTTTTAGCCTTTCTTCATAGGAGTATCCTTCCATCCCCTTTACCATTTTGGTGGCTCTTCTCTGAACCTTTTCTAATAACGCTACATCCTTTTTAAGATACGGTGACCAGAATTGCACACAATATTCAAGGTGCGGTCTCACCATGGAACAATATAGAGGCATTATAAAATATTTTGTTTTATTTTCCATTCCTTTCCTTATGATACCTAGCATTCTATTTGCTCTCTTGGCTGCTGCTGCACACTGGGCAGAGGGTTTTAATATGTTATCCATAATGATGCCTAAATCTTTTTCCTGGGTGGTGGTTCCTAATGTGGAACCTTGCATTGTGTAATCATAGTTTGGGGTTTTCTTCCCTAAGTGCAAAGCTTTGCACTTGTCCACATTAAATTTCATCTGCCATTTTGATGCCCAGTCTTCCAATTTTTCAAGATCCTCTTGCAATTTTCCACAATCCTCTTGGGTTTTAACAACTTTAAATAGTTTTGTGTCATCTGCAAATTTGATAACCTCACTCGTTATTCCACTTTCCAGGTCATTTATGAATATGTCAAAAAGCAGCGGACCCAGCACAGATCCCTGGGGTACACCACTATTCACCTTGTAAACTGTAGACTGTAGCTGTAGACTGCTGATCTGCATGTGCAGTGCAGCATGGGTACTGGTGGGTTTACCCTATCCTGGTAACTACAACAGACAATTTGTGTGGTGACCTGCAGTCTTTCTGTAGCCAGCCAGCAGTGTGGTATGGCACACCTCATCTGCCCCAGCGGTGACTACTGGTATTGTTGGGCTTTCTGAGGGTGGTAGCGCACACAGGAAAACTGTCCCTTCTTTCTAGGGTTTTATTCCCCGTCCCTTGAGGTTTTCGTTAGCAAAGATAACAGAAAGTAATAGCCCACGTGGCTTATATAACAAACAGCCTAATTGTCCGTTTGGAGAGGGAGAGGGAGGGAGAGGGAGAGAGAGGGAGAGAGAGAGAGAGAGAGAGAGAGAGAGAGAGAGAGAGAGAGAGAGAGGGAGAGGGAGAGAGAGAGAGAGAGAGAGAGAGAGAGAGAGAGAGAGAGAGAGAGAGAGAGAGAGAGAGAGAGAGAGAGAGATAGAAAGAGAGAGAGAGAGAGAGAGAGAGAGAGAGAGAGAGAGAGAGAGAGAGAGAGAGAGAGAGAGAGAGTTGCAGCCTTGCCTCTTATATACTGGAGTTAAGGTCACACATTCACATTTACCTCAGTGAGAATTCTGGCTCTATTACAGTGAGAGAACAATCCATCATCTCTGGACTTGTTAATGCTTCTGCGTTTTCATACTCCATTAACTCCTGTTCATTAGTATCTTCATTATTCCCTTCAAACGTGGGGTAAAAGTATGGCAGGCTTGCCTCGTCACTTAAGAAGTTTCTCTTCCTTTGTGCAGAACTGCCCCTCTGGGAAATATCGTAAAGCTCTGAGTTGTGTCTTCCAGAGCCCTGCCCCTGCTGGTGCCTTAACGAATACCTCAGGTCCTTGTTTGACCTACTAGCTGGGTAATTACGGTAGGCTCCTGGCTGGGTCTGCCTCAGCTTTCCAAGCTCAGCTGTGCCTGATTGCAAACGGTGTAACGGTGTTTCCCTAGAAGCTGGGAGCTCACGGTGATAAGGGATTTCTTCAGCTTTTCTTGGTAAGTGAAACCCCCTTCTCTTAGTGCTTTTATAATCAGGGGAAAAGCTTTTATCAGCCTCTGAATATCTGGGCTTTATGTGGGTATTTCTATGCCTCCAAGGCTCTTCCCTTTCAGATAGCAAATAGCCCTTGTACTCCCTCTTTGCCCCTGTACCTGCTGTTGCAGTCTTCTTATATTTCTCTTGCCTTCCAAACACATTCACGCTGTCAGGGTGTTGCCTTCTCCCAGAACCACCCAGGTCTCTGGATTCTCTCCAACTTTCACACCGGCTCCCCTGTTGCCTTACTGACTCACTTTCACTGTCGTCATCTTCCTCATGCCAGCTCCAGGCTTTGCATGGCTTCAACCGTATCTGCTGCTGCTCCAATTCCTCTCTCAGGGATTCTCTCCTCAACTCCTCTCCCAAGGATTTCCTCTCTCTTAAAGGTTCCCTGTCTCTCAAGCTATCTCTAAATGTTTGGGAGTCTATTTTATCTGCGTGTCTCCTGACTCCACCTTCACTCTGCTGCACTCTATTGGGTAAAACAAACTCCCTTGCTTTGCTCTCTGGGTGTGTCTTTCTGGGCTCTGTGCACGTGTGCCTAGGTTGTCCCTGGCAACCATCAAACATTCCTCTGTTTATCTTGTCACTTTTACCGTGATCATTCACACTGCTCTGCACTTTCTCAGGCTGCCCTAGGTCCACCCTGTGACAGGTAGTAGCTATAGAGATGTAGCCTACTGGTTACTTCAATGACTGGCGGCAGAAATCATGGGTTCAATCCTGCAGTGCTGTAGCCTAAGGTGCCTCATAGGCTCCCTATAAGGCGCTCTGTAAGGTGTCCTCTAAAGCGCCCTATAGGGCACATTATAGGGTGCCTTGGCAGACAGGGCACTTTATATTGTGACCTATGTGGCGCCTTAAAGGGCACTTTATGAGGCACCTTAGGTTAGGGAACTATGAGGGTGTTTTTGCTGGCAGCACTGATTTCAATTAAAAGAAAATGCCTCAGATAGCCATTTTAGATTACATCACTGCAGGATTGAACCCATGACCTCTGCTTCTACAGTCATTGCAGTAACCAGTGGGCTACATTGTTATAGCTTCTAACACTGTGCTGGCATGCACTTAGTGTTAACGCGCATTAACATGCCACGGCACCCACTATCGCACAATACATATTCTTGCTACCTTAGGACTGGAACGCCCACTCCTTATATGGCATTCTTCACATTATCACTGCAACTAGCACCAGTAACATTAGGACGGTTTAGTAAACATACCCCTTAGAGAAGCTAGCAAAGTAGTCAGGAAGGCAAAGATTCAAAAGGAGGAGGAAATAGCCAATGCAATAAAATGGGGGGGGGGGGGGTAAGACATTTTTCAGATATGTTAGTGAGAAGAGGAAGGGCAAAAGTGGTATTGTCAGACTCAAGTGCGCAGGGGAGGGATATGTAGAAGCTGATAAGGATAAAGCGGAATTGCTTAACAAATATTTATGTTCTGTGTTCACAGATGAAGAACTAGGAGCAGGACCTCAGAAAACACCCACAAACAGGAACAGAAGCAAGGGACATCTTGAACAATTTTCAGAAGACTGTGTTCGTGAGAAACTTGTTCAACTTAAAGTAGACAAAGCAATGGCACCGGATGGGATACACCCTAGAATACTGGGGGAACTTGGGGACGTTCTAGCAGCTCCACTGACTGACCTTTTCAATGCCTCGTTGGAGTCGGGAGTGGTGCCAAAGGACTGGAGAGAAGCTCATGTGTTGCCTTTACACAAAAGCAGAAGTAAGGATGTGGTTGAAAACTGCAGGCCAGTTAGTTTAACTTCGGTGGTGAATAAATTATTGGAAACGCTGCTGAAAGAGAAAATAGTGAGTTTTCTTGAGTCCAGTGGATTACAGGATCTGAGGCAGCATGGATTCACCAGAGGCAGGTCTTGTCAGACAAATCTGATTGATTTCTTTGACTGGGTGACCAGGGAGTTGGACCAAGGGAGAGCCATAAATGTGGTGTATTTAGATTTCAGTAAAGCCTTTGACACTGTTCCTCACAGGAGACTTATAAACAAACTGAGCACCCTAGGGATGGACTCTAAAGTTACTGCTTGGGTTAGAAATTGGTTGGGCGGGAGGCGACAAAGAGTATAGGTAAATGGAGCTCACTCTGAGGAGAAGGATGTTATCAGTGGTGTGTCCCAGGGCTCTGTCCTTGGTCTGATTCTTTTTAACATCTTTGTTAGTGATATAGTGGAAGGGCTGTCAGGTAAGGTATACCTCTTTGCAGATGATACCAAAATCTGCAATAGAGTAGACACCCTGGAAGGTGTAGATAACATGAGGAGGGATCTAGCTAAACTTGAAGAACTGTCTAGAATTTGGCAGCTGGGTTTTAATGTTAAAAAATGTAAGGTCATGCATTTGGGCTGCAGCAATCCAAGGGAGAAATATAGTATAGGGGGTGAAGTACTTTTGTCCACTAAAGAAGAGCGGGACCTAGGCGTGGTTGTGTCTGATGATCTTAAAGTAGCTAAACAGGTAGAAAAAGTGACGTTAAAAGCTAGAAGGATGCTTGGGTGCATACGGAGAGGAATGGCTAGCAGAAAAAAGGAGGTTATAGTGCCTCTGTATAAGTCTTTGGTGTGACCTCATTTGAATTATAGTGTGCAATTCTGGAGACCATGCCTTCAAAAGGATGTGAACAGGATGGAGTCGGTGCAGAGAGTGGCTACTAAAATGATTAGTGGTCTTCATTATAAAGCATATGAGGACAGACTTAAGGATCTTAATATGTACACCTTAGAGGAAAGGCGGGATAGAGGTGATATGATTGAGATGTTTAAATACTTCCGTGGCATAAATGTTCAGGGAGAGAGCCTCTTTCAATTGAAAGCAAGTTCTGCTATGAGGGGACATGGGATGAGGGTGAAGGGAGATAGATTCTGGAGTGATATGCGGGAATATTTCTTTACGGAAAGAGTAGTGGATCCGTGCAATAGTCTCCCAGTGGAGGTGGTAGAGATGAGGACAGTAACTGAATTCAAAAAAGCATGGAACAAACACAGAGGGTAAAAGGGGGACTGTTGTAGTTGTTGATGCTAGGTATGATAAGGAAAGGAATGGAAAATAAAACAAAAGATATTATAATGCCTCTATATCGTTCCATGGTGAGACCGCACCTTGAATATTGTGTGCAATTCTGGTCGCCGTATCTTAAAAAGGATATAGCGATTTTAGAAAAGGTTCAGAGAAGAGCCACCAAAATGGTAAAGGGGATGGAAGGCTACTCCTATGAAGAAAGGCTAAAAAGGTTGGGGCTCTTTAACCTGGAAAAGAGACGGCTGAGGGGAGATATGATAGAAGTCTATAAATTAATGAATGGAGTGGAACGGGTAAACGTAGATCGATTGTTTACCTTATCAGAATATAGAAAGACTAGGGGACATGCAATGAAGCTACAGGGTAAACTATTTAAGACTAATAAAAGAAAATATTTTTTCACTCAACGTGTAATCAAACTCTGGAATTTGTTACCGGAGGATGTAGTAAAGGCTGTTAGTGTAGCTGGGTTTAAAAAAGGTTTGGACAAGTTCCTGGAGGAAAGGTCCATAAACCATTATTAAGAAGGGACCCAGGATATCAATGCTTGAACCAATACAAGCATTGTGGAACCTGTGTCCCTTGGGGAAACTGCTAGGTACGTATGACCTAGATTGGCCACTGTTGGAAACAGAATACTGGGCTTGATGGACCTTGGTCTGACCCAGTATGGCATATCTTATGTTCTTATGTTCTTATGATGTGGAAGGACAGACTAGATAGGCCATGTAGTCTTTTTTTGTCGTCATATTTCTATGTTTCTATGTTTCTATTTCACTTGGGAGAAGTTGTAATTCAATACCAAGGATAGGGCGGTTGTTCAATACAATGGGCCATGTGAGGTTACTGCATGACCCTAGTGCCTGTTTATTTAAGTATGTTAGCCATTTGCATGGGTTTTTGCTGAGCTCACCATGCTCTCGCACGCCAACCGTGAGGTTCATACATGAGGGCTAAGAAATATGAAGGTCAGGAGCAGGGCTAAACATTGGAATAATAGGGTGTCAATAGGAGATGGGAGCTGAATAGCAAGGTTCATGCCTAGGCCTTAGTTTTGGAGGTGTTGTATGGTATAGCTGACATGGTGTTGGAACACACCACCCTGACAACCTCAACACCAGGGCCTGCAGGTCTGTGTTCACCCTGCTGGGACAGTGGGCAAACATCCATGGATAAAGTAAAAGCTGTCCTGATGGACTGCTGTTCACATCTGAATATGCATTGGATAGTTTTCAGAGGGCTGCTGTGTTTGTGCTGTGTAGATGTCAGGAGATAGGGCCTGTGCTCTGTGCTGCAATCAGTACTTGCCTCAGAGGCAGAGTTGGAGTCAGAGGACTACATTGAGGGGAGGGGCATGCATATTAGGTGTTGCACTTCATGGCTAAATGACAGCATGACAGCACAGGAGCTATCTGACCCCTAGCCCCTATTCATGGGGATGCTTGATCCTATGACCCCCATGTGCAGGCTGTTCTGAACAAATGTGCTGATTGTGCTTGGTCCTTGGACCCTGCCGTTCCCTCAACATTGTGGCACTCACTCTATATGGTGCTACCTAAGCCATGATCAGAAAAGGAAAATGCGCTGTGGAGCCCATCCTTTCACTAAAGCTATTGCACTGTTTTCTCTGCAGCTTAGGTAAACAGCTACTCTTGTTGCCTCAGAGTGAGGGGGTCCATATCCCTGTCCCCCATAATGGATACTATGGACAGCTTGCCTAATTGTAAGCCTTCTGATGACAGGGAAATAACTATGTACATGAATGTAACTCACTTCGAACTACCACTGGAAAGGCATGAGCTAAATACTAATAATAAATAAATAAATATAAGGCCTCGTGCATGCTTTCTTATTTGCATGTCCCATCTTGTATTTAGCCCCTGCTCTCTGAGTTGTGCTGGCTGTTCAGCCCATTCCCAGTCATCACTCTGTTCTGGACTGCATTAACCCTGCGCTCCCTAATGCACTTTAATAAACACACCCCTTTCTCATTTTTACAATTAAAGGAAAAAACTTCCCTACATCTAAAGAACATTGGTAAAATCCTATTCCCATCAGGTTCAACTACAAAGTTGACTGCATTGTCGCAGATGTAACTGAGCCCACTCCAGAGCTCTCTAAAAACTTTGAAGAATCCAAACAATCAGAGGAAGTCTCATTTACATCCTCACAGCAAAGATCACTCCTCAGTGGTGGCATATAAAAGCTCTGCAGAGTGCTAGTAGCAATTTGTTAGGCATTTTAACATTTCTAATAACTTAAAGATCTCCAAGGGTGCAAGTCTGTCAGTTTCTGGAAGATTAATGAGGCAAAAAAAAATCTCTTCTTCTGGCCACATTTTCCTGAGCTTTTACTTTGCTATGCATAGCAACATTGTCCTTTATCAGTGATTTCTGTATTGATGTTGATGATTTTCAGGCTCTTGTACCAGTTCAAATCCTTTCTGAAACAAAAAGAGGCATTCCTCATTGTTCTAAGCTGAAACAGAGAAACATGACACCAGAAAAAGACTATACGGCCTATCTAGTTTGTCCTTTCATATCAACTATTTTGACCCTTTTTTCCTTTAGGGGTCTTCTGTGTTTGTCCCATGCTTTTTTGAATTCAGATAGGGGTCTATTCTGTCCCATGAGTAGCAGGGATGGACATGCCGTTGGGACGTCCATGCCTCCTATTCACCCCCCCCTGCCGGCCCTGTCAAAAGCCTCTCCGTACAAACAAGGAGTTTGTACGAGGAGGCTTAGACAGGGGCAGGAGGGGGCGTTGTGGCAGCGGAATCAGGGCAAGCAGTGGGCGGTCCGCAACCCTGGATGTACAGGGCTGATTCTGAAGTCGTCCCTGTACATCTGGGGTCGACATACTGGACGGGGGATGGCAGGTCCAAGCAGTGCAAGTGAGGTGAGGGGGTGAAGGAGGTTCCCCGCAGCCCGACCCTGGTCATGGAAAGCCAGATTGGGGGTCGGGCTGTTGGGAAAGGAAAGAGTGGTTGGCAGCCAGAGATTGCGGCTCCTCAATGGAGCCACGGTGCCATGGCAATGGGATGCCATGGCACCGCAGCTCCATTCAGGAGCCTGACTGAGTTGGCCGGGCATGGCTCTGTATTTGCAGGCCGATCGGAATCAGATTCCGGCCTGCACATACAGACCCTAGACCCGATTCTGATACTGGAGGGCATGTCTAGACTCCGCGGGATCAGAATCGGGTCTACCTCTGTGCATCCCGATTCCGATCGGGTGCACATGTTCAAATGTGCCTCATACTATCCTCATCTCTACTACCTCCGCTGAGAGACTATCCCATGCATCTGTCACTCTTTCCTTAAAGAAATATTTCTGCATATTACTTCTGAATCTATCCTCTTTTACCCTCATCCTATGTCCCCTCGTTGCAGAGCTTACTTTCAATTGAAAGAGGCTCTCCTCCTGTGCATGTATTCCATGGAGATATTTAAACATTTCTATCACATCCCCTCTATCCCTCCTTTCTTTCAAGGTATACATAGTGAGATCTTTAAGTCTGTCCCCATATGGTTTATAATGAAGACACTGACCATTTTGGTAGCCACCCTCTGCACTGACTCTATCCTGCTTTTATCCTTGTGAAAGTGTGATCTCCAGAATTGCACACAATACTCCAAATGAAGTCTCATCAAAGACTTAAACAGAGGCACTAGCACCTCCCTTTTTCTGCTGGCCATTCCTCTTCCTATGCAACCAAGCATTCTTCTGGCTTTCACTGTCATCTTTTCTAGCAGTTTAGTCACTTCAAGATTATCAGAAACAATCACACCCAGGTCCCACTTTTCTTTCATGAACAGAAGTACTTCATCCCTTATACTGTACCATTTCCTTAGATTTTTGCAGCCCAAAGGCATGACCCTACATTTTTTTAGCATTAAATCTTTGTTGTTAAATTCTCGACTATTCTTCAAGCTTAGCTAGATCCCTCTTCGTGTTATCTACTTATTCCTGGATGTCTGCTGTATTGTAGATTTTGGTATCATTTGCAAAGAGGCAAACCTTACCAAACAGTCCTTCCGTAACACCACTAACAAAAATGTTAAAAAGAATTGGACCAAGGACAGATCCCTGCAGTACACCACTGGTAACATCCTTCTCCTCAGACTGAGTTCTGTTTACCTGTACCCTTTGTCACCTCCAACTCAACCAATTTCTAACCCGGTCAGTCACTTTAGGGTCCATCCTTAGGGTGCTCAATTTATTTATGTTGCCTATGCGGAATGGTGTCAAAGGCTTTATTGAAATCTGAGTACATCACATCTTGACCTCTCTCTCAGTCCAACTCTCTGGTCACCCAGTCAAAGAAATCAATCAGATTTGTCTGACAAGACCTGACGCTGGTGAATCTATGCTGCCTCAGATCCTGCAATCCACTGGACTCTAGAAACCTCATTATCCTCTGTTCTAGCAATAATTCCATTAATTTACTCACCACAGAGGTCAGAATAAGTGGCCTCAACTTCATCCTTACTTCTGCTTTTGCCTAAAGGGACCACATGTGCCTTTCTCTAGTCCTCTGGGACCACTACTGACTCTAACGAAGCATTGTAAAGGTCAGATAATGGAGCTCCTAGAACTTCAAGTTCCTTCAATACTCTCGGATGTATCCCATCTGGCCCCACTGCTTTGTCTACTTTTAGCTTAGCTAGTTCATCACAAACACATTGTTCAAAGGTACCCTTCACTTCTGTTCTTATTTGTGGGTGTTTTCTGAGGCCCTTCATCTGTGAATCCAGAGCAAAAATATTTGTTAAGCAATTCTGCTTTATCCTCATCATCTTCCACATATTCCTCCTCTTCACCTTTGAGTCTGACAAAACATTTGTGCACACCCTCCTCTCACTAACATATCTGAAAAATGTTGTTTCCCTATTTTATTGTATTGGCTATTCCTTTTTCTTTTTATATGTTTGCTTTTCTGACTGCTTTTCTAGTTTCTCTAATTTTTTACACATATGCTTGTCTTCCTCTTTATGTGATCTCTTGTATTATATGAAAGCTGTCTTCTTTTTCTTCACCTTTTCAGCTACTTCTTTTGAGAATCATAGTGGCCTCCTTTTTCCTTTTTCCTTTATTTATTTTCTAACAAAAAGATGTATTGCCCTTAAAAATCCCTTTTCAGTTTTGCCCATTGCTTTTCTATATCCCCTAGCTGTTCCATTCCTGTTAATGACTCCTTAAAGTATTGTACATCTTGGCAAAGTTAGTTTTTCTATAGTCTAAGACCCTTACTTTTGAATGGACTTTATCAGCCATAGCTGTAATACTGAATCACACCATCTGATGATCACTGGATATGAAATGATCTCCCACTATAACATCAGAAATGCTTTCCCCATTGATAAGCACTGTTTAGTGTTTTTCTTTCTGTTATAGTGATGTGTGTACCACCCCAACATTAAATGTCTTACCATATAAAATCTTTATCTCTTTTACAACAGTACACAGGACATTGAGTTGATAACATAGGGGTATGTTTACTAAACTGCGGTAACGTTACATAACGCGCGTTATGTAACGTTAACGATCGTTAACGCATCATAATGCGCGTTATGAAGCGTTAACAATCGTTAACATTACATAACGCACGTTAACCTAAATTAACGATCGTAAAGTTCCGCAGCGCGGTAAAACACCGCAGAAGGTGGAGAGAGGGCGGAGAGAAGGAGTCAGTGGGCGGGGAGAGGCTCCTTTCACACTAACGCGCTGATCTGAAGAGCTGAATCCTAACGTGATTGAAAACCTGCCGTTAGATGCACATTTGCAGGGGAGAGAAACCATTTCAGTGTCAGCAATGTACAGCATAGGCAGGGAAACCTACAAAAAGTGATAAATGTGCTACATGTGCCCAGAACAAAAGGGCACAGAAACATTGAAAATTGCCCCAACAAACTGGAAAAAACCATAACCAAGCTGGCCAATAGTGATATTAATGGGAAACATCAACCCCCCCCCCCCCCGAGAAAGCTCCACAAAAAAGATATAACGCGTGGAAGGGTCTATGCTCCATCCCCATACAAGGTGAATGAGCCCACAGTGAAATAGCGCTGTTCAGGGTTTTCCCCTCCATTGGACAGGGTTCCTATGGCATGCACATGTCCCGCAACATCAGAGCGGGCATGTCGGAATGGCAACTGGACAGATGCCAGAAAAGGGGATACAGAGGGCCGCAGGCGGCACATGCTGTGGTGCAGCTGGGCCACAGTGCAGACTAGGGTGATGCCTAGGTGGCCCATACGAATGCTTAAACAGCAGAGCAGCCAGACAGCAACTGCTGAGGCCCAACATGGGCACGAGTGTGTTTCCCACAGTGTCACAGAGGATAGTACCCAACAGCTACCCCCAAGGGCACGGAACATTGGCAGGCGGGGCTGGGGGGGAGCGTGGACATCTATGCAGGCACCCCTACCCCTGAACCCGCACCATAGGCAGCTTCCTACCTGCAAACTGGATGGCCTGAGACTGCGCACCACCAGCACCACCAGCAGAAGGGCATGTCAGCATGGTGGCAGAGGGATACTGGTGGTGGAGGGGGCAGTGGCAGCTGCCCAGAGTAGACCGGGGCCTAGCCCTGTGTAGGTGGGTGCTGTGTACTGCAACAGACAGGCCCTGTCTGACGAACAGTCATGGCATCACCAGGGAATGCACTGCCTCTGTGACAACAAGGTGGTGCAGTGCACAAAACCAGTGTATTCAGAAGCAGAAAGTCACAGGTTCAAGTCCCAGTTGTGGTTCCTGCCAACCCAGTCTCCATATTTTACCCACTACTGCAACGTGCTAATACAGACAGCACCTTTATTGCAGATGACATAAGCATGCCCAAGACACCTACATTTTACCCTACAAAGCACAGACACCATAAACATGTCATTACCTAGAGCAGAGTCTCCCAAATGCAGTCCTGGAGGGCCAAACACCATTCCGGTTCCATGCTGCCTCTAATAAAGATGCCTGTGCTGCATTTCTATGCACCACCCCCATGGTATGCAGATGTATCTCATGCATATTCATGAGGGACAGCATGAAAACCCAAACAGTGTTTGGCACCACAGGAATGGAGTTGGAAACCTCTGCCGTAAAGCAGCAGCCAACAGGGGCAGACACACCCACACCCACAGGCTCCATTATCCAATGCCTCCTGGAGAGGCAGGATGTTGGGCCCTGCGTGCATCTCCCAATACTAGCACTTGCATACCATAGCAATGCCACCCTAAACCTGGGAATATGGTACACAGCTATCAAAAGGTAGCTATGATCACTGGCAGATAGCAATTCCTAAGTTAAGCTCAATTCACTGATTGAGCTGCATCATAGCTACCTTTCTGATGTCTGTGGAGTGTGCCTCAGGTCGTGAGTCTGACAGAGTGACCCCAACAGTATTGCGTACCATAGCCATGCCTGCACTGTGCCCAGGACTGGTGTGGTGGCCTGGGCTGCCAAACACCTCTATAGTTGCACACTGCTGGCATAGGTGTGGGAAGTGTGTGTCTGTCTATCCACTGTGAGGTGGCTGCCAACGCCCTCCACAGCCCACACTGCTAGCACTGTTGCCAGTATTGGCCTGCCAATGTGCATAATGAGGAGCATGCTACCGTGAGAATAGCCTGGATAGGGTGGCCTGGCCTGGATGCATCTGCACAGGGCATAGAGCAATGGTTCGGACATTGTAGTGCCCGGCCACCACCTGCACAGACAGGGTGGCCACAGCATGTCCTGCTGGGAGGTCACTCTCACCCTGACTGAGCAGTGACCATGGCATGGCTAGGTTCCCCCATAGTGCTGTATAATATTTTTTTCATGTGATATTTATGGGTTTTCTTTTGGGGCCCAATCACTGACATCTGCTTGGTGTGTATGTTGACATCCCCGTTCTGGGTACATGCATCTCCTCCAGGACCATGCACTATGGACTAGCTGGCAGACTGTCTGCAGCTAGTATGTGTCTTGCTGGACCACCTTGCAGGGTGCAGCGGCTGGAGGCTTGCTACTGGAGATTGTCAGATAATGGTGGGGGGCATCTGAGCATTTCCAGGCCTACTGTCTGTCTGTTATTGCGTTATGGATGTGTACCGCTCTGTCTGTTCCCCAGGAGGACTGGGGTTGATGGTCCCCTCTACTGCTACCATTGCAGGGAGGTAGAATGTGGATCTATTGGTGGGTGATCCTGTTTCCCACCTTGAGCCCCAGAGGGTGGGTTGTGTGGTGGTACATAATCTGCCTATGGGTCCAAATACACCCCCTTCACCTACAGCAGGTAACCATAGCACCCACACAAGATATGCACTATCCTGGGTGCATCATCGCCCATAAGGGCTAGACATGACTGAGAAATACAGAAGGACACAGATGTATCCTAGGTGTGTTTAAAAGAACTACCTATCACACACTGATGAGGACCTGCAGCATGGCATATTTCAACCATGAAAGGTGTTGTGGACCTGGTGCTGGGCGCCCCATCTCAACCTCAGGGTGAGCACAGTACCCGCACAATGTGACTGTCTGTGGCTACTCTGTGCCAGTACTACACACGGCCTGTTCCCCCTACCAGGCCGAGGTGCTGTGGGGGTGCATACCCCATCTTGTGCCCATCTGTCGACTGCTGATTTGCATGTGCAGTGCATCATGGGTACGGGTAGGTTAACCCTATCCTGGTAACCACAGCAAACAGTTTGTGTTGTGACGTGCAATCCTTCTGCAGCCAGCCAGGGCTTTGTTCACAGCCCTATAAGGTGTCCTATAGGGGTCATTATAGGGTGCCTTGGCGGACAGTGCACTTTCTAATGTGCCCTATGGAGTGCCTTATGGGGTGCCTTATGCAGCACTTTGGGTTATGCCACCGTGAGGGTGTGTTTGCTGGCAGCACTAATTAAAATACAGGTCAAATGCCTCAACAATCACTACTTAAATGTAAAGGGTGATGCCTCAGCCAGCCTTATACATTAGGCCCACTGGGGAATTGAACCCATGACCCCTGTACCATCAGTCAGTGTACTAACCATTGTGCTACAGCTCTTTTGTTGTGCTTGCATGCCTGCGCGCCTTCTTAAGATTAACGTGCGGTAACGTGCCATGTAGCGCTCGTTAATTTATGGCGCCTTGTAACGCGCGTTATCGGTAACGATGTACCGCCCATGTCCTTATATGGGATTTCTGCTTCTACTGCGGATCCTAACGCGAAGCACATTACCGCAGTTTAGTAAACATCCCCCATAATCAGCTAATGTATTGGTTGGTCTGCAATAAACAAGCTTGGCATTGACTTACATTTGCAATTATAGTCAATCTTAACCCTGGGAGTACCGATGGGGTCAAAAGTGACCCCATTGCAAGTTTCACAACCCGTATCTCGGAAACTAGTTGTTCAAGAATGCAATCTTTTTATGACTATTCACATATCAATATTCTCTTTATATTGCACCATGAGAGGAATAATTTTCATCCGCTAGGTGAACCTAGTGATGAATTGCAGCACAGAGTACCAGTGGGGTCCTTTTTGACCCAGTTGCTTACGTCCGGTTTGGATTGTGATACAATTTGCAGTTTTGTGAATTTTTTGATCTGACAAAGGTATTTATCATTAATTATGTATCCTTTACTTTTTGTACTCTTATTTTATGAAAATTACACATTTTCTGTAATTGATATCATATGTTCTCTCATTATTTCTGATGAAATCTAAAGGCTTTCAGCTCGTTCATCACGATTATTGTACACCTATAGTAAAACTGCTTTGCGTTTTGTTCAACTTTATCTTTATTTATTTTAGGTTATTGTTTATGATGTCCAAACAAAAGTATTCAGGTGCCCAAGTAAGAGAAATATTGCAACGAGATGCTGACAGTGATGGCTCTGAGTCGTCTGATGATGCAGCATATTCAGCAAGCGAAGAAGCATATCAGCCAAGTTCGGGCAATAAATCTGATGATGACAGTCATGATTCAGATAGCAACAAAAAAAGAACCCAATCGGATAAAACAAATAGCCCAAAAAAAAGATCCGAAATGACTGAAAAATTCCCACCATGCAAAAAATTATTTTTTGTCGGAGCTTAGTCAGCCCAGTGCCAGGGACACCACCCGAGGTAAGCTGCTACGTTTGCCATTTGCTGTTTCTCTGGACCTGAGGCAGGGTTGTTGTGCTGAATGGTGGCAGACCCGAAACGTGGAGCCACGTCGTCAACTACAGTCTCGGCATTTTGGCGCTACAACAGCTAAGTTTGGACTTTAGGTGTCTTAAAAGTATCTTTCTTTATTAAAAAGTATCTTTCTTTATTAAAATGGAGTGGTCATGGTGGTGCTGAGGGTGGTGTCCCTGGCACTGGGCTGACTAAGCTCCGACAAAAAATAATTTTTTGCATGGTGGGAATTGTTCAGTCATTTCGGATCTTTTTTTTGGGATGATTCAGATAGCGACAGCAGTGAATGTGAGACTGATGTTGAGCCGGTAACATCGCCTGTAGCAAAGCGTCAAGTTACAGGTTGAGGCTGTGCTGGACGGGGAAGAAGGCAGGAGTCCTCGGTGTCAGTATCATCTGTGAGGAATCTTAGTTGTGGTCGTAGAGGAGCTAAGAGGTCATCAACTATAAGCACAAATGTTGCCATTGAAGCCTATGTATCTAAGGATGCCACATCATGGAACAGTAAACCTATAAAGCAAGCTGCTGGAAGATACTCCAGAGCTAATGTCATGCCCGTACAACAAGGTCCTACAAGGTATGCTGTACAAAATGTTGATAGCCCTCTCGCAGCATTCCACTTGTTCATGAGGAAGAACTTATAGAATGAAATCATAATGTGGATGAGCAAACAAAGAAGACACATTTATGACGACACCTGGAAAAATTTGACAGATGGAGAATTTCAACGTTTTCTTGGACTTCTGATCCTCTCAGGCGTGTACAAGTCACAAAATGAATCCATAGATCAATTGTGGAACTTTGAAGATGGTCATTTTGTTTTTGGCAAAAATATGGCCCGTAACCGTTTTCAGCAAACTTCTTGTGCTCTCAGATTTGATGATGCAACCAACAGACGTGAACAATGAGGCGTGGATAAGCTTGCTCCAATCAGACACGTTTTTGATATCTGGGAAGCAACTCTAAGTGACGCCTTTGTTCCTGGTGAAAATGTTACAGTGGATGAGCAACTGCTTACATTTCGTGGCCGTGTTCCGTTCAGACAATATATTCCCAGCAAACCTGGGAAATATGGCATAAAGCTATAGATGTTGTGTGACAGTGCAACGTCATATGTTCTGCGTCTTCAAGTATATACAGGAAGGGAACTCGGACAAAACAGGGAATAGAATCAGGGTGAAAGGGTTGTGCTGCAACTCACTGAAGGATTGACGCGATCTGGCAGAAATTTTACTGTTGAGAATTTCTTCTGCAGTTTATTCCTGTCACGGAAATTGCTAGAAAAACAAATGACACTTTTGGGGACAATTTGAAAGAACAGAAAAGAATTACCTCCAGAATTTGTAACAGCAAAGGGCCGAGAGGTATTCACTTCACTGTTTGCCTTTCGTGATGACGCCACTCTGGTTTCCTATTGCCCAAAGAAAGGAAAAGTGGTTGTTCCTCTGAGCAGTTTGCATGATCAAGAAGAAGTAGATAACACACGTCCAGACAAAAAAATCACGCATGATCTTGGACTATAATTCTAGTAAAGGTGGAGTAGATACGGCAGATCAAATGTTGCGCACGTATACCACAAAACTAATGACAAGACGCTGGCCAGTGACAATCTTCTACAACATGTTGGACATCAGTGCTTTGAATGCCTTCATTGTTTGGATGTCACTAAATCCAGAATGGCAGTCCAAGTCAAAGCACAGGTGCCGTCTATTCCTCTTGGAATTAGGATAGCAGCTGCTTCAGAGTAATTGCAGCGAGACGTCTTCCAGCATTGAAGAAGCCACTGATGCTGTTTGCAATGTCGGGATCCCAAAGAAAAGGGCAAGGTGTCACTGCTGTTCCAGAGAAAAAGACAAGGAAAGCAACATAGTTTGCACCTCCTGCAAGCGCAATGTTTGCAAAGAACATTCAGAAATTGTCTGTGTCTCATGCAAATGACTGTAGTACTTTACTGTGTTCATCAAGTGCATGCAAAAACTGCTTTCATGGCAACTCTTCTTCATGTAATTTTATGATAAAGCATTAAATTTCAAAACATTTAACCTTCATATAATAATTAATTCAGAATAATATTTTGTCTGTTTAGTTTAAAATTTTCATGCTTAACAATTAAAATTTGTCGTGGGGTCATTTATGACCCCAACAGTATTCAGTGTGTGCAAAAAATCTTGGTAATTCCAGGGTTAAGCACCACCTAGTATTTATTTATTTAACATTTCTTATATGCTGCCTTTCATGATATCAAGGTGGTTTACATTGAACAAGGTTTATAACTTGGAGATAGCTATTTTACAGGGAACATGGAGAGTTAAGTGGCTTGCCCAAGACCACAAGGAGCACCTGTGGGACTAGAAACCCCAGTCCTTTTGGTGCAAGGTTGCTGTTCTCTAGTGGAATTTTATCCCCTGACCTTCTGGCCTGAGGTAACTTGCCCCAACCACTATGCCACTCCTCTCACAGTATGTGTCTTTTGAGGCAGAAGGTGACTTTGCTCACATCTAGAGTGTCTGTCACTGTCTGCCTCAGTATACAGCTTTCAGTTACTCCTTATATGTGCTTAAGCTATGGAGCCTTAGTGGTTTATAACCTATAAATCAAATTCCTTGCCTTGCATGTTCTGATCTCCTAATTTACTATCTACCACCCACCTCCCCATAGACACCCTAATGCCTTATCTAGTCATCGTGTTTGCTATGTCTGCTTTAAAGGTGTCTTCAGCAATTTCCTTATCTCTGGAATTTGCTATCCAGCTGGTTCTCTTCACACTCTTTGTGAGAGTAGGGCCCCATCTGACCTCTGACCTGTGGTCATCACAAAGTCTGCAACATTTGTTGTTTCCATAGTCCAAGCTTCAGTTATCAGTTTACAGCATGACCTTTGGCACAGAAAATAATGGGATCTGTAGGAGAGATTCATCCCTGCTCAGCACCAGGTACAGTATGGCCTCTTCATGTGTGGGTTCTGTTACCAATTGCCAGAATAGTTCTCCCTATAGAGAATCCAGGATCTCCTAGATGTCACCACAGCAGGAATGTGCCAATCCATATCCGGCATATTGAAATCACCTGTATGACCCACTAGCTGGCCCAGAGGCATAAGAGGTGCTTAGACAGGCTGATGGGGCAATGCTTTACTGGCAGTTACGTCCCCAGGAAGGCAGTAGCTAAGCCTTCTGGTTCCCGTAGTTGTACCTTAGACCAATAATTGTAGTTGCGGCAGAGTGTAAGGTTAACTTAGGTTTTATTCCCCGTCCGGGGTGGATTCAAAACTATGGAACAAAAGTATAACAAACCATACGTCTGGCATCAATCAAAGGGAAAAATACTGGAACAAAAATATAAGCTTCCTTCAGCATAACTCAACAGCAAAAGTAACAGAAACAGTTCTTTTCAGTTACGTGAAACCTTTTCAGCTGTTTCTTCAATTAGCCCTTCTGGCTGCTTCAGCACAAAAAATGGACACAATCTGACACAGTGTAAGTACAATCCATGTCTATCTCTTGTGAAATCTCTTCAGGGAATTCCAGTTGCATTTCTCCTTCATCGGACAGTGCTTCTGGCTCAAAAATGCCTTTTGAGTCAAACTGTCCCTGCCGAGGAGTGAACAAGTTCCCTTCCTCCACTACCCTCGTGGCTTGTGGGAAATTACCACAGTGTTTGTACTTTTCTTCCTGAGCTCTGCACAGCTCCTCATATGTGCATAGGAAGTCTGGGTGTTCTAAATCCCATCTCTTAGGGAGAATACGTCTCTCTTCAACTCCTAGAGCTTCCTGCTTTCTATAACGTGGATAGCCCTGTTCTGTTCTCTTTCTCCCACGGCGTTTTTCTACCTCCAGGAAATGTGCCTCAGGGTAAGAACTCTTCCCTTCTGTTTGTTTGGAGTTAAACTGCTTATAGTTTGTACGTTTAGCTGTAGGACTGCCCTTCCTTATTGCCTCATTACAATATTCCACAGGGTACTGGTAAGATATGCCTTGCTGTTCCCCACAGCTTCTTTGCAAATCACCAACCTCTGACTCCTGTCTTTTCCTTGGCACTGTCCTCCCAACACTCTCACGTGTTCCTTCTCGTGTTCTATCCCAGCTTCTCCCACCGGTGCTCAGGGTTCTATCCTCGATTCTCCCACCTGTGTTCAGGGTTCTCTCACCGGACCTCTCTTCGATTCTCCCACCTGTCCTCAGGGTTCTCTCATCAGTCCTATCTGTTGGTGAATGAGTCCTCACTATATTGTGCTTAGTGTTAGCCTGGGCTCCGCCCCCCTGCAGCTGCTCCCCATTCTCTAATGAGCTCTGAGCTCTGTCTCTGCTTGGGCGTTCCCTAACACCATGTGAATGTGTTTTCCACGGTTGCTCTTGGCAACCCTTTCCCATTTGTGAAGCTGAGCTGTCATTTTTCCTGCTCTTTTGCTCACTTTCGTTTGCATTTATAGGCTCTGCTAGCGTTACCTCGTGACAGATCCCCCCCTTAAAATATTACGGGTTGCTGGGACAATACCCAGACAGCACGTAATCAACTCATGGGTTCTGTCTCGCTGCCCTACATATGCCAAACTGACCATTGCCAATCTTTCCTTCCATGGCTTGAGAACGTTCAGGTGGTACACCTGCTGACGTCCCCTCTCATTTTCCACTCTGTACGTTACAGGACCTACTCTCCCTATTACTGTGCACGGTCCCTTCCAATGGGCCTCAAACTTGGGTCCCGGGTCCGCTACTTGCACAAGGACCTTATCCCCTATGTTCAGGTGCCTTTATTTTGTGTGCCTGTCATAGTATCGTTTCTGTTTCACTTTACTAGCCTGTAAATTTTCCCTTGAGGCTTTTGCCATTTTCTCTATGCGTTCCCTCAAGTTTTTCAGGAATTGCGGCACCCCAACTTCCTGTGAATTTGGCTCCACCCACTGCTCAAGGAGAATATCTAAAATTCCCCTAGGGGCCCTGCCAAACATCAGCTCATACGGGGATGCTTTTAATGATGTTTGTATGTGCTCTCTACACGCGTAAAGTGTAAATGGGAGTAGGGTATCCCATTCACCCATCTTTCCTCTTTTTAAACCTCTCCTTAATAGTTGTTTCAAAGACTGATTCATCCTCTCAACAAGGCCATTTGTTTGAGGATGGTACGCTGCAGTCTTTATGTGCCTTATTCCAAAGGCTTCCCATACTGTTGCCAAGTGCTTGGATAAGAAATTACTCCCCTGGTCAGTTAATACCTCTCTGGGAAAACCCACTTCACAGAAGAGTTTTACCAGTTCTTGGGCTATTACTCTGGCCGATGTAGTCCTTAAGGGAATGGCCCATGGGAACCTAGTTGCGTGGTCTACTACCACCAACAAATATTGGAAACCTCTGGGAGTACGGATCAGGGGTCCTACGATATCCATACCTATGCGTTCCATAGGTACTGCTATGGTGGGCGTGGATATCATTGGTACAGCTTTTGGTCTCAAAGCTGTGACCCTTTGACACGTCGGACAAGCCTCACAATATTGCTTTGTCTCTTTAAAAACCCCCGGCCAATAAAATCGAACCAATATTTGGTCCAGGGTGCCTTGGACTCCCTTATGGCTGCCTGTGGAGTGGTCGTGTGCCAACCTTAATACTGTGGCCTTAAATGTTGTTGGTACGACCAATTGTTTTCTTATAGCACCAGAGTATGGGTCTGTGCTTTCTCTATATAAGATTTCCTTCTCTAGGAAAAATCTGGGTAGCGTAGGCCTAATTTCTTTTGCCCATTCAAAAGCTCTCTTAAGAGCCGGGTCAGCCCGCTGTTCTTCCGGAAATGAGGGGAACTTGTTTACCACCTCAGCAGGTACCCAAGGTAACCCTGCACCAGCCTCTAATTCGGCCCTCCCCCGGGTCCTTTGACGCCGCTCTTGGCGTTTCTTTGCCTTCGCCTTTCTGCCCTGCTTAACTGGTTCCTGTATTAGCTCATCATCCGTGGGCAGAATACCTAATACACCTCCATTTATATCCTCCTCCTGGGGTTCTTCCTCTCCCTCAGACTCTCTAGGGTCCTCAGAAACTATCTTTCCTCCGCCTGAGGTCCCTGCCTGGGATCGGGTAGATACCAGGCCGGTCCGGGTATTTAATCCTACCTCTAGACCCTGGAGAAAGGGTGGCCAGTCCCTGCCTAAAATAATATCTCTAGGCAGGCTAGGGATTATGGCTACCTGCAATGTGTGTTCCTCACCTATTGCCTGTATGGATACAGTTTGTGAAGGATAATGAGAAAATGCCCCATGTATGCATTTTAGGAGGACCTGGCCGCCTGCTTGCCTCGGGGCTGACCTACGTTGCTTCTCAATGGTTTCCCAGAGCTTAGATGTAATCATGCTCTGGTCAGCACCCGAGTCAAGCAGCGCCAGCGTCCCTACCCCTTCTACCTGGATGGGTATTAGGAACCCGTCCTGCGCTGGTTTCTCTCGCCCAGCCATAAGGATCATTCTCTCCGGGCAGTCCTTCTGGTAGTGGCCTGCTCGCCCGCATACATAGCATATCCCTTTACACACAGAAAACATGTCATCATTATTAGCATACTTAGACATATTAAACTTTTTGTTTTTAACATAACTCTCATTTTTATGCACTGCCATTCCTGCTGCCTTTCTGGGCCCTATTTCTGAGGCGCCCACTATCTGTGCTTCAAAGTAGCACTCAGCTAAATTAGCTGCCTCCTCTGTATTCTGGCAGTTCTGCAAGGTGAGGTATTTTTTTACTTCACTCGGGACAGCCTGGAGAAACTGCTCTAAAATAATTACATCAAGCAGTGATTCCATTGTCCTCTGGTCAGGAGTTAACCATTTATATGCTAAACTCTTAAGCCTTTGCTGTAGGGCTTTCGGGGTTTCCTGTTTCCTCATCCTGGACTCTCTAAATAATCTGCGATAATGCATAACAGACAAACCTAACCGGTCCTTGACTGCCTTTTTTATTTCTTCATAACTGGTAGCAAGGATGGCAGGCATGGCCTTATACGCAGAGAGAGCTTCCCCTGTAAGAGCAACAGCAAAGCGTGTGGCCCACTGCTCAGGTGGCCATTTTAATGCCCCCCTATCCTTTCGAAGGCATCTATAAAATCATCTATATTGTCTCTTGGACCTAATTGTCCCAAAGAAAACGCCTGACTTGCCGTCAGTCCTACCCCAGCAATGTAGGGGTTTTCAGTCCCAGAACCTGGTGACTTCTCAACAAACGCCTTCATAGTTTCCAGGAGTGGCCTCTACTGCTCCATAATCATCTTGGCAGTTTGTTCCTGCATATGCCGTGCCAACTCCAACTGTTGGTCCCATTGGTGTTGCATCCAACTCATAACGTCCTGGACCTCCATCTTCCGGTTGTGACCCTGTAAAAGGAAAGAAAAAAAAAAACACCACCAAGTGCGGTACT
The DNA here is from genome assembly GCA_033557465.1 of Ichthyophis bannanicus. NCBI lineage: Eukaryota > Metazoa > Chordata > Amphibia > Gymnophiona > Ichthyophiidae > Ichthyophis > Ichthyophis bannanicus. The sequence continues at coordinate 49,529,235 of CM066049.1, forward strand.
TTTTTAAAAAGCTTTTCCCCCTTTCCCACACCACAGGAGCGCCCCCTTTCTTGCCCTGCTGTCCTTCTACGCACGTGCCCCAGGTACCCTTTACCTTAGGTTCTGCGTAGACTCAGGCTTTGGCAATAGAGGTGCTTGGTCCACGTCTGGCCTGTCCTGGGTGCTTGCTTCTTTACAGGTCTGGTTGTCCAGCAGTATTCTTCTCCTTTAAAAGTATCCTTTTTTCCACAGTAAAAAAAATCCTTAAGACGACGCCACTTTCATGTGACCCACTAGCTGGCCCAGAGGCATAAGAGGTGCTTAGACAGGCTGATGGGGCAATGCTTTACTGGCAGTTACGTCCCCGGGAAGGCAGTAGCTAAGCCTTCTGGTTCCCGTTGTTGTACCTTAGACCAATAATTGTAGTTGCGGCAGAGTGTAAGGTTAACTTAGGTTTTATTCCCCGTCCGGGGTGGATTCAAAACTATGGAACAAAAGTATAACAAACCATACGTCTGGCATCAATCAAAGGGAAAAATACTGGAACAAAAATATAAGCTTCCTTCAGCATAACTCAACAGCAAAAGTAACAGAAACAGTTCTTTTCACTTACGTGAAACCTTTTCAGCTGTTTCTTCAATTAGCCCTTCTGGCTGCTTCAGTACAAAGAATGGACACAATCTGACACAGTGTAAGTACAATCCATGTCTATCTCTTGTGAAATCTCTTCAGGGAATTCCAGTTGCATTTCTCCTTCATCGGACAGTGCTTCTGGCTCAAAAATGCCTTTTGAGTCAAACTGTCCCTGCCGAGGAGTGAACAAGTTCCCTTCCTCCACTACCCTCGTGGCTTGTGGGAAATTACCACAGTGTTTGTACTTTTCTTCCTGAGCTCTGCACAGCTCCTCATATGTGCATAGGAAGTCTGGGTGTTCTAAATCCCATCTCTTAGGGAGAATACGTCTCTCTTCAACTCCTAGAGCTTCCTGCTTTCTATAACGTGGATAGCCCTGTTCTGTTCTCTTTCTCCCATGGCGTTTTTCTACCTCCAGGAAATGTGCCTCAGGGTAAGAACTCTTCCCTTCTGTTTGTTTGGAGTTAAACTGCTTATAGCTTGTACATTTAGCTGTAGGACTGCCCTTCCTTATTGCCTCATTGCAATATTCCACAGGGTACTGGTAAGATATGCCTTGCTGTTCCCCACAGCTTCTTTGCAAATCACCAACCTCTGACTCCTGTCTTTTCCTTGGCACTGTCCTCCCAACACTCTCACGTGTTCCTTCTCGTATTCTATCCCAGCTTCTCCCACCGGTGATCAGGGTTCTATCCTCGATTCTCCCACCTGTGTTCATGGTTCTCTCACCGGACCTCTCTTCGATTCTCCTACCTGTCCTCAGGGTTCTCTCATCAGTCCTCACTATATTGTGCTTAGTGTTAGCCTGGGCTCCGCCCCCCTGCAGCTGCTCCCCATTCTCTAATGAGCTCTGAGCTCCGTCTCTGCTTGGGCGTTCCCTAACACCATGTGAATGTGTTTTCCACGGTTGCTCTTGGCAACCCTTTCCCATTTGTGAAGCTGAGCTGTCATTTTTCCTGCTCTTTTGCTCACTTTCATTTGCATTTATAGGCTCTGCTAGCGTTACCTCGTGACACCTGTCAGTAGCACTTCTCCTTTCCTAGCAATGCTGCATATTCTTCTATTAAATCGCTATCCACTTCTTCTCCCTTTGAGGGGGGAGGGGTCTATATATCATGCTAATGCAAATTGATTTCCCTTTCCCTCTTTCTTGTTTAACCCACAGTGCCTCCTCGCTTCCTTTTAAGCCCTGTAATTCTATAGCTTTAATATTATTTTTCACATATAGAGCCATTCCTCCTCCCCTTTTACATACCTTGTCCTTCCTGAATAAACTATAGCCCGGTATAATTACATCCCGATCATGATTGTCTGTGATCCATGTCTCCATAGCAGCCACTAAATCCAAGTCAGCCTCTTACATTGTTAACAACCTTGTTAATCTGGGCACAGTTTCACAAGGTAAAAATTGAGTTTTAATGTAAACCACCTTGATGTAAGTAAAAGGTGGTATATACGTACTGTTAAATAAAATAAATAAACATCTGGGATTTTATTTCACATACTACAGGCATTTATGCATACTGCTTTCCAGATTTTGCCCCTTTTACTCACTTCTGTAGAGGTATTTAATGTTTTACTTGCCTAGGGGCTTTCTTCAACCATCCCCAACAAATCTAGTTTAAAGCTCTCTTCAGTTTAAAGCTGATTAAATACTGGATGGTTAAAAAATGCTGCGTCTGAAAGGGCAAAAACCAGTGATACTTTGGAATAGATGATCACAGTTACCCTAAGGGGTATGTTTACTAAACGGCACTAACATTGCAGCTGCGACGTTATCGCACGATACGTGATGTTATCACGCAATAATGGTGACAATAATGGATAACAATAAGAAGGGCTTTCAAGTTCTATGCCCCCACATGCTGGAACGCACTCCCATCTCCCATGCAAGCAATTACTGACATCGCTCAATTCAGAAAAGCCCTAAAACATCACCTCTTTCTATTACACTATTCACAACCTAATTTAGCAGCATCATATCCAGCTAAGCAAGGATAAGCCACAAGACAACTCATGGTATTAATGTACAGAATTGTAGATACTGTAAATAGTTACCCTAGTTGAAATCCAAGTTTTTGCTCCTGTTCGATGTAAAGGCACAACAGATATCTGAGATGCTTGAATGTTACCTGTAAACCGCACTGATTTTAAAGAGCGCGGTATATAAAAACAATAAATAAATAATTGTGCATTACTGTGCGAGAACGTCACATATCGCGCAATAACGTCTCCGGCGGCGGTAAGGTGCGCAGAGGGTGGAGTAAGGCTCCCCAGAGGATGGAGTAAGGCTCCCCAGGGGCAGAGATAAGGGGTCAATGGGTGGAGAGTGGGCGAGGAGAGGTTCCATGCACACTAACGCCGTGAAATAAAGATCTGAAAAGTAGCGCCAGTGAAAACCTTGCGCTAGAGGCACATTTGCAGGGGAGAGAGACCATTTCAGTCAGCAATGTGCAGCCAAGGCAGGGAAACCAATAAAAGTGATAGTAGTGATACATGTGCAGCAACATCATAGTGCCCAAGTATGAGTGGCACTACTGTGAGGCTGCAAATAGGGTACAGGGGGCTGCAGGTAGGGCATGCAGTGGGGTATCTGGGGCACAGGGTGGGCTAGGCAGATGCCTAGGTGACACATAGGAATGTAGAACCTGAAAACCAGCAAGACAGCAACTGACCAAGGGCAAACATGGGCACGAGTGTGTGTGTCCCACAGTGTCCCAGGGGACAGTACCCAGCAAGTACCCAAAGGGCACATAACATTGTCAGGTGGTGCCATGGGGAAGCCTAGGCAGGCACCCCTATGCCATATCACGCACCATAGGCAGCCGCCTACCAGCACACTGGATGGCCTGGGACTGCACGCCACCAGCACCACTGGCACAAGGGCATGTCAGCATGGTGGGGAAGGGGTGCTGGTGGCGGAGGGGGCAGTGGCATCTGCCCACAGCAGACCACGGCCAAGCCCCATTTAGGTGGGTGCCGTGCACTGCAACAGACAAGGTCTGTCTGACAAACAGTCATGGTATCCCCAGGGAATTATCTGCCACTGTGGCAACAGTTTGGTGCAGTGCACACAGCCACTATGTTCAGGGGCAGAAGGTTACAGGTTCAAGTCCCAGCTGTGGCTCCTGGAAACCATATCCCTATATTTTACCCAGTAATAAACCATGGTAATAAAGATGGAACCTTTATTGCAGATTACATAAACATGCCATAAACGCCTGTATTTTACCCTACAGGGCACGGACACCATAAACATGTGCAGTCCCTAAAGCAGAGTTTCCCAACTGCAGTCCTGGAGGGCCAAACACCATTCAGGTTTCATGCTGTCCCTAATAAATATGCCTGTGCTGCATTTGTATGCACTGCCCCCATTGTATGCAAATGTATCTCATCCATATTCATTAGGGATAGCATGAAAACCTGAACCGTGTTTGGCCCACCAGGACTGGAGTTGGGAACCTCTCCCCTAGAGCAGTGGCCAACAGGGGCACAAACACCCACACCCACAGGCTCCACTATCCAAAGCCTCATGGAGAATCAGGCTGTTGGGCCCTGCGCAGAGCAGCATCTCCCAATACAGGCACCTGCATACCTTAGCAATGCCGTCCTAAACTTGAGAACATATATCAAAAGGTTGCTATAATTAATGACAGATAACAAATCCTAAGTTAGACACAATTTGTTGACAGAGATGCATCATAGCAACCTTTCTGATATCTGTGGAGTGTGTTACAGTTCTGGCTTCTGACAGTGTTTACCACACCGGGGAGTGACCCCAACAGTATTGCGTACCATAGCAATGCCTGCACTGTGCCCAGGACTGGTGTGGTGGCCTGGGATGCCAAAAACCTCTATATTTGCACAATGCTGGCATAGGTGTGGGAGTGTGTGTATGTCTATCCAGTGTTTTGTGGCTGCCTACACCTTACTGAGCCCACACTGCTTGCACGGTTTCCAGTGTTAGCCTGCCAATGTGCATAATGAGGAGCAAGGAAATGTGGATATGGCCCGGACAGGGCGGCCTGGGCAGGATGCATCTGCACAGGGTATAGGGCAATGGCTGGGACACTGTAGTGTCCGACCACCGCCTACACAGACAGGGTGGCCACAGCATGTCAAGCTGGGAGGTCACTCTCACTCTGAATGAGCAGTGACCATGGCACGGTTAGGGTCCCCCATAGTGCTGTATAGTATTTCTCTCAAGTGATATCTATGAGCTCTTTTTTTCTGAGGCCCAATCACTGACATACTTGTTTGGTGTGTGTGCTCATATCCCATTTGTGGGTGTACACAGTTCCTCCAGGAAGACTTTGAGACAGTGGGCCTGTGTTTGTTGAATGTCTTCCATGTTGGAAATTCAGTGTTTGGTATGGTCCTTGGGTCCCATAAAATCAGCCATTGTCTGACCAATTTCAGTCATTTAGCCTGATAGAGACCAAAATTGGTTCTCTAAAGCCTTCACCACAGCGGTGGTTACTTTCTTCACTATGGTTTGATTAGTGTCCATCAGGGGGCTTGCTGCCATCTTCCTCTCTGTTGTATGTCCTTTCTCCCTCCAGATTGCTTTAGAATCACTGCAGTAGCCTCTCCGGCACACCATCAAGTAGGCTGCCTCTACATACATAGGGAGTTAGGCAGATATTGGGCGGTCAAGGAAGATAATTTTCAGATTTGTTGGTAGATTGCCTGGAGTCGATGGAGTCATGTCCTCACTGGCTCATTGCAACATGTGACCCCCTCCTTGTTTACAGAATTTTAAAATACACTATGTTGTGTTTTTAGATTGTGAAGTATTTGTATTGTCTTGTTGATGATTTTATGTGTAATGCAATATGTGCCTTTGAGTCAAGATTGACTCCTATTGACCCATCAGCTCCTTAGTTTTCTAGGCAGTATGACCAGAAGTAGATTTCCAGGGTTAAGTGACTTGCCCAAGACCACAAGGGAAGGGGCGCTAGTGGGAATTGAACCCTGGTCTTTTGGTTGTTAACCCAGTGCTTGAACCATTAGGATACTCTTCTATATATTTACCAAACCTCTTTGAATCTTGATGGCTGGTATAAAAGTGTTTCACTCATCTACAAATCAATGTACATAGAATCAATCCCTACACATTAAAAGTTTTAATATATGCTACAATGTTTTATTAAATTAAATGTATGAAATGAACTGAAAAAAACCCCACTTGAAAATTAGGAAATTTTCTAAAAATTACAAAAGAACAAGTAAATGATTTTGCCTGTGACCATCCCTACCACTTACAATTCTTAATAACCATTAACACGACATTACAGGAAGCACCTGTCACCCTTCCTGGTGAAACCATACACTGAAGTGTCATGCTGTCACTCACAGTGCCTATTAAACTATGCATTGTACCATTACTCAACACATAATAAGTTATCCCAAGTCAGATCTGAAAACCTGCACTTCAGTCTAGTTGGATGCAGTGCACTGAAGCAGGCAACCGTGACATAGTAAATCACCTTGCTCTTATTTTAGATCCTGCATATAGGCCTATTGCTTTAGGCAGTGTACACAGTTTTAAATAATACAGGATGTACGTTGTCATTTCCATGCATCAAATGCCTTCAAATGGATGGTTTGCTAATAAATTGTGTATCGGAAGATGTAATTGCAGTGACTGGCAATGCACAGAACATATTTGTTTCTGGTGGCAGGGGCTTCTGAGAGGTTATGGAAAGTCAACACTGATTCTCATGTAAAATATCAATGTTCTAAATATTTAAATGGCTCCTGTCAGTTTTTAATGGATTCAAACTCTGTTGGAGGAATTAGGCCTGAGCAGACCTACTTATTTTTCAAAACTCAGTTGGGGTTGAGAAATAAGAACTGTATATCAATGCATGCTGCAGGGTGTAGCAAATGAAGGCATTTTGGTTGAAACTTGGGGCTTTTATTGAAAAATGTATGTGATAGAATAATTGAAAGGTAATTCCTGAAATGGCATGAATAGATGAGCCATCCTTGCACAATGATGCACGCACAGGCTGGTGACTGCAGTCTTCTGTAGTTCCCTTTTTTTAAGTAAGAGATGATTTATATTACAGAATTCAGTTAATAGTAGTCATCATATTGGGGCAATTTTCCACCTTAAGACAAACACTGTGGAGCGTATTTATTAAATCAAGGTAAGGTTTTGCAATTAAGGCATATTATCAATAAAGGTTAACCTACTATAGCCGCAGTACCTCCACTCTAACCAGGGAAGCGAGTATGTAGTGGGTAGGGTGTGGGAAGGGGGAGTATCCCCTATCCCCTGACCACCTGAGCCTTCCCTCTCCAACCCCGTTGAACACCCCATCCTCCACCCTCCCACCCCATGTTCCCTCATTCAAAATACTACTTTCAGTAGTAGTTCATAGCAAATTAAATTCAGATACAGAGGGTATTTCCCTACCCCCAGAAGATTTACAATGTAAGTCTTACCTGAGGCAACGAAGGGTAAAGTGACTTGCCCAAGATCACAAAGAGCATCAGTAGAAGAATAGGATTTGAGTCCTGATTTCCTTAATTCTCAACCCACTGCTGTAACCCCTGGGCTACTCCTCCAATCTCCATGTATACAGAATAGCAACTGGCCAATGTCCATGAAAATAGGGACTTATACACATACATAGCACATACCTTTCGGCATGTTTCTTATAAAATCAGTGTAAATTCATATGAAGCAGAAACAGAGAATGCACCTTGCAATTAATGCCGATGTAAGCTAACGCCTAATATAGTAGATAATGCAGAAAGTTAACTACAACTCCATATACATTCCATGTTAGCAGCCATGCTGTTAGCATATGGTAGTGACCATTGCCCTGCATTACAACAAGGCTGCCTTCCTCAATGTGCAGGGAATGCCCCCAACAGTTATTAATGGAGGCCACAGGGCGAGAGTCCCAGTGGTCTTCTGGTAACCGGATGCCAGCTTGCAGAGGGAGGGGTAAGGGACTGAATGAGAGTATACTGAGTATTGGAATGGTTGGCATGGGGAATATGTTAGATGGGGGTGAGGGTAGGGGGCTAGGAATGGCCATTTCTGTTGATTGGGGAGGTAGAGTGGTGACAGGATTGGAAATATCCATTTTAAGATATGGCGACCAGAATTGCACACAATATTCAAGGTGTGGTCGCACCATGGAACGATACAGAAACATTATAATATCCTTTGTTTTATTCTCCATTCCTTTCCCTTTGATTCCTAGCATCCTGTTTGCTCTCTGGGCTGCCGCTGCACACTGAGCGGAGGGTTTTAACATGTTAGCCACAATAATGCCTTAATCTTTTTCCTGGGTGGCGGTTCCTAATGTGGAAACTTGCATTGTGTAACCATAGTTTGGGTTGTTCTTTCCTAGGTGCATAACTTTGCACTTGTCCGCATTAAATTTCATCTGCCATTTGGATGCCCAGTCTTCCAAATTATCAAGGTCTTCTTGCAATTTTTCACAATCCTCTTGGGTTTTAACAACTTTGAATAATTGTGTGTCATCTGCAGATTTGATTACCTCACTCATTATTCCCATTTCCAGGTCATTTATGAATATGTTAAAAAGCAGCGGACCCAGCACAGAGGAACCTCTGATGGCTCCCTTTCATCTGGAGCTCCCCCTTTCTGAATCACTGGCTGTAAGCCTCTGATGTACAGCCAACCTGTTCCAAAATGGTGGCCTTGACAGCTGCATATTTAGTTTACCCATCAGGGTTGGCATCCTGCAATGCAGCCTGACTGCTACCTGTCAGCAAATTTGCCAAATAAATATTCCATGTTGTCTCTGGTCACCCGGCCATGTGGGCAGTTTGTTCAAAGTTCACCAAAAAGCAATCAGGTTCCTCTTCTGCTGTCATTTTCAGCAGTGCATGCGGTGGAGGGTGGAGTGGCGGTCCCTGTAGGGCTTGAGCCATCTGAGTCAGGGAACTCCAATGTAACTCCCCTTGCACCTGAGTAAGATTTTGTAGCTGCTGCTGATATTGATGTTGTTGCTGCTGCTGATAGTGTTATTGCTTCTGTTCTTCTAGCAGGCTTGTTGAAACTGCTGCTGACATTGTTGCTGTTATTGCTGACCATCTGCCAAAACCTTGAGGAGCCACTCTACCCTGACTTGTCATTGTTCTCTTGCAATACCACCACAGCTTCCTCTTCTGCAGCTGAGTTAAACATGCATTATTCCAGCTCCAACAAACTTTTAGCAGCCAAATCTCCAAGCTTCCACCATATGTGGCGTGCGGTAGGAAGGGGTTTTCTTTAAACACAGATAGCAGTTCAGGGAAAATAGAAACAGAGAAATATGTCAGCATAAAAAGACCGTATGGCCTATCCAGTCTGTCCTTCCATATCAAACATCACAGTCCTTTTTCCTTTAGAGAGCTTTAGTGTTTGTCCCATACTTTCTTGAATTCCGATACTGTCCTCGTCTCCACTACCTTCACTGCAGGACTATTCCACACATCTACCACTCTTTCCATAAAGAAATATTTCCACATATTACTCCTGAGTCTATCATATCCTCTATGCCACCTTTCCTGTAATGCATACAGGGGTGGCTCAAGGCAATCTGCTGCCTAAGGAGAGGGATGAGATGGTGCCCCCCTCCACTCGGAGCAGGTGGGGGGAGGCTTTCTCAAAACTCCAGTCAGGAACTGAACCAAACTAAAAAGACAATTAGATAATGTGGAGGAAATGCAAGATGTTCACACACCAGGGAACTGCAAGAGAGAGCAAAAACCAAAGCACAGTTTATAACTCATTTTTATTTGGTTGTTATAAACTGCATTATGGTTCTTGCTTTTTCTTTTTGAACATATATTTTGCATTCACCGAACCACCTCCCTCAACAATGGGTGCGGAACAGAACAGAACTAGGGCATTCACCTACAGAACTCAATATCATCTCACTAACAATAACAAATATTCTCCAGTACCAAGTATATTATAATGCCTCTGTATCGTTCCATGGTTCAACCGCACATTGAATATTGTGTGCAATTCTGGTTGCCGTATCTTAAAATAGATATAGTGTTATTAGAAAAGGTACAGAGAAGAGCCACCAAAATGGTAAAGGGGATGGAAGGATACCCCTATGAAGAGAGGCTAAAAAGGTTAGGGCTCTTCAACCTGGAAAAGAGACGGCTGTGGGGAGATATGATAAAGAATGGAGTGGAATGGGTTAATGTAGATCAGTTGTGTACACCATAAAAAAGTAGAAAGACTAGAGGACACACAATGAAGCTACAATGTAACCCATTTAAGACTAATAAGAAAAAATATGTTTTCACTCAACGCGTAATCAAACTCTGGAATTCGTTGATGTACTAAAAGCTGTTAGTGTAGCTGGGTTTAAAAAAGGTTTGGACAAGTTCATGGAGGAAAGGTCCATAAATCATTATTAAAGAGGGCCTGGGAAATACATTGCTTGCCACAGGACGAGCATTATGGAAGCTGTGGACTTTGGGTACCTGCCAGGTACTTGTGACGTAGATTGGTCACTGTTGGAAACAGGATACTGGGCTTGATAGACCTTGGTCTGATCCAGTATGGCATTTCTTATGTTCTTATGTTCATATTGTGAACTAATACAAAACCCTGCAACAAAATCACTGAGGATCTGTAGAGCAAACCTACCATACCATACCAGCACAACTTCCAAAACTCAGATAAGGAACCTACCCCCAAAAAACATCACTGTAAATACTGATAGTGGGCCCTGGAACTTTCAAATACCTATTTGAAAAGCTGAACAATTCAGATTACTGCAGTACAGATCCCTAAATACAAACCCCATGTTAACAGAACACCTGGCCTTGGCCACAAACTCAAAATACGGACCCTTACCAAGTACAGAATAAGTGACCATAACCTAAAAACAAGCATATGTAGATAAAAATTAAACTGCAAGAAGTCAGATTTTGCATACAGTGCAATACCAGAGAAATAGAAAGAGGTGCAGTTTCCTGTACTTTATAAAATATAAAGATAGCACCAAGTCCAATCAATATAAATACATTAAAACAAGTGTGCAATAAAATTGTTAAAAAGTGCATGTGGCTGTAAACGAACTGCATACAACAATGGCCAACTCCTAACAATACCCACCAATAAATTCTCATCTACCTAAATCAGAGAAAGAGGCCAATCATACCTTAAAGCAATTGCATGAAGAAGTATAATATAGTAAGTTAAAACGAGTGGCTGTTCAAAAATAATGACCAACTGCGTTTGGATGGAAGTGAAAACAATCATGCAATTAATCTAGTTCTGAGTTTAGGCTACATTGATCTTGCACACTTCATTTTCTACATGTAGTTTACAAAGTTGGTTTACACAATGTTTTTTATAATTTGTTTGCTCATTTAAGCGGGATTGAATAGTCTTTCCCTTCATCTAATTGTTCTTATGCAAGCATTTTAATTCTTTTTTCCATATAGTTCATTTTTATTAGTTATATGTTCACATGATGCCAAACTCACTTTATGGATGTAGTTTGCCAAATTTTCTTTCCTTCTCCCCTCCTTCCCTTCCCCCCCTCCCCCTCCTCCTCCCCTTTCCCCTACCCCCCTCCCCCCCCTTTTCCCCTCTCCCTCTTCCCCCCCCCCTTTTAAAATTGAAGCATTTGCTCCTTTATTTTTGTTGAGCTGTTTTTTCAGATTTTTAAGCTATAGTTGTGGATATGGTTTCTTTCTTTCTATAATCTAGATTAATTGCATGATTGTTTTCACTTCCATCCAAACGCAGTTGGTCATTATTTTTGAACAGCCACTCGTTTTAACTTACTATATTATACTTCTTCATGCAATTGCTTTAAGGTATGAGTGGCCTCTTTCTCTGATTTAGGTAGATGAGAATTTATTGGTGGGTTTTGTTAGGAGTTGGCCTTTGTTGTATACAGTTCGTTTACAGCCACATGCACTTTTTAACAATTTTATTGCACACTTGTTTTAATGTATTTATATTAGTTCTCATTGGTTATTAATGATTTCTTTTATTGTTTTAGCCGATAATGAATTTATTCTTTTTTGGTTTGTTCCCATATTTATGTATTTAAATTATTTAATTATGGTTTTATTTATTATTATTTTTATTCATTGTTATTCATTTTAATTATTCATTTTGCATTATTATCCTATATATTAGACATTTTATGATTTTTTAGTGTTAGGATTTATATGTTATTGGTACATTATTTACAATGTTGTACATGTTGGTTTTGGGTCTGGGTCTCCCATTTTCTTCTTTATTATTTATTGCGAATTTGTATGCAGTTTGCATTTTAACGTATTTATTGTGTCTTTTTCAGCTATTTCTATTGCACTATTGGTCACACACTGTTTATGCGCTTTCTTTTATGCATGACTAGAAGTACAATGAGTAAGTATAGTTCACTTGTGGTCATATATGGATGTTTACATTTTATATTTTTATATATTTATTGTATTTAAAGTATTTTTGTTGTGTTTTTATTGATGTATGTTACATGTTTTTTAATTTAATTTGCAGTCCTTTCTACCCCCTGATGAAGGCACCTGCCGAAACGCGTTGGGGTGTTCATTAATAAAGTGCCAGTGACCCTTATCCTGCTCGCCTTTTGGTTTGTTGAGGAGACATATTGCTACATTTCTAATTTCAATTTTTATCAGATCTATGCCTTCACAGTTTGTGCATAGAATTGCGAAGAGATTCAGATTTGGTTTTGTTAGAATGAGGACTCCATCACCTCTTTTGGAGTCTCTGGGGCAGTTGAACATGGAGTAATAACCTGTGCTAAGTTGGTTTAATAGGACGGACTCATGGTCAGTAAGCCAAGTCACCCCTCACTTGGACTACTGCAACAACCTCTTACAGGGTCTACGTAAAAAGGCACTCCACAAGTTCAACTTGCACAAAATGTAACTGCTAGGATTATTTCCAAAGCAAGCCTTACGGACCACATCAACACAATTCTCTATAACCTCTATTGGCTTCCCATTGCTTCCAGAGTTAAATACAAAATGTTAGTCATAACTTTTAAACTACACAGCAACATCTTCCCTTCCTACCTATCTACTGTGATCCACCCACAAGCTGATGTCAGAATGAGAAGAAAATGTACAATGGACCTCCTATCCATACCTCCCTCAGTAAGGAAAACCAACAAGGCAATCAGCAACAGAGCCTTCATGTACTTTGCCCCAACCCTCTGGAACTCCCTCCCTGACTCTATCAGATCAACTAAGGACCTATAGGCATTTTGTAAACTGATAAAACCCCTACTTTTCACAGAATATTACAACTCATCTATTCCCCCTATCCCTCCCCTCCCCCACCTGCATCCATGACCCCCTTCTCTCCCTCTGGTATAAGTACCCCCCCCCCCCGTAAGTTGCTCTGTTGTCAATATATCATGAAAAAAGCTCAATCTCAGCTTACACGATACTTCGGTATAATTGTCTAGCTGACCTGTATATAGTTTATTGTTTTATAGTTTGAAATGTTTCCTGTAACCAAGTTTTTGGAATTCAGTTCAATGTAAACCACCCCTGATCGATGGAAGGGACGGTATATAAGAAATGTTTAAATAAATAAAATATAAATATTGTGCAAAGTTCATCACTAAATTGAAAATAAAATTGTTTTTTCTACCTTTCTTGCAATCGGAGACTTCTGCTTTCCTCGGTCTTCCCTTAGCTCTCTTTCTATGCCCACAAAGCATTGGGAGTGGAGGTGGGCAGCCAGTGACGGCGACCTCCTGATGTCTGCTCCTGTGGGCAGGCTCTGCTTCTCTGGGCCACGATCGCTGCCTCCCACTGCCTTCTGCCTGAGGGAGCATGTCCTGTGGGCAGGGGCTGTGCAAGACATGACTGCAGCTCAGAAAAACAGAGCCTGTCCGCAGGAGCAGACACCAGGAGGTCGCCATCGCTGGCTGCTCACCTCCACTCCCAATTCAGGATGACCTGCGGAGCACCGGCCAAGCGGAGAGATTGCCTGCAGGACACAAGACTGTGAGTAGCTATTACGGCCTCTCATAGTCTTCTGCCTGCGGGAGCAGCATGTCCTATGGGCAGGCACTCCACTAGGCTGAAGGTGCTCTGCATGCCATCCATAATGGGGAGTGGGGGCAGATAGCTAGTGTCGGAACCCTCCTGACATCTGGGGCTCCCTGCCGTGCTTACCTAACTTTCTGGGTAAAGGTCCAGCATGTCTTCATGCTTCCCCCCCTCCCATTGTCCAGCATTTGTCTTCTTGCTTCACACCCCCCCCTGTTGTCCAGCATTTGTCCTCCTGTCCCTCCCCTCTGTTGTCCAGCATTTGTCCTCCTCTCCCTCCCACTGTTGTCCAGCATTTATCTTCCTGCCTCCCCTTTGTTCAGCATTTGTCCTCCTGCCCCCTATTGTCCAGCATTTGTCCTCCTGTCCCTCCCCGTTTTCCAGAATTTATCACCTGCCCCCTCCTGTTTTCCAGCATTTGCCCCCCTGTCCCTCCCCCCTGTTGTCCAGTATTTATCTTTCTGCCTCCCCTTTCTTCAGCATTTGCCCTTCTGTCCCTCCACCCCATTGTCCAGCATTTGCCCTCCTGTTCCCCCCCCCCACCCATTGTCCAGCATTTCTCCTCCTTTCCCTCCTCCCTGTTGTCCAGCATTTATCCTCCTGCCCCTACTCATTTTCCAGCATTTGTACTCCTGTCCTTCCTCCTGGTTCTCCAGCATTTGTCCTCCTGCTCCCCCTTTCTCCAGCATTTTCCCTCTTGCCCCCCCCCCCATTGTCCAGCATTTAACCTCCTGGTCTCCCCCTGTTATCCAGCATTTATCCTCCTGATCCCTCCCATTTTCCAGCATTTGTCCTCCTGTCCCTCCTCCCCTGTTTTCCAACATTTATCTTCCTGCCCCCACTTTGTCCAGAATCTGCCCTCCTGTCCCTCCCCCATTGTCCAGCATTTGCCCTCCAGTCCCTCCCCCCAGATGGAATCAGTGGCAGCTGGGGGTGGGCTGTGTGGCCAACCATGTGTGCTGCTGCTGTCACATACCTTGTCCACCACCACTGCCTATCCAGGCCAGCCACCCTAGGTGGCTGCCTAGCTTGCCTAATGGATGGGCCGGCCCTGCTGGAGCCCAAAGCCGAGTAGCCTGGAGAATCTGAAGGGAATGCGGGTATTGCTGTATCTTTATGACGAATGGCCTTGAGTATTTCATGGAGGGCACTCGATGGGAGGGAGTTCTGTGCCCTCCATGAAATTCAGTTTTGAGTGGGCACTGGAAATCCAACTGCAGCATTTTGGACAGAAATTGTTCCATAAACAGGATCGGATCGGCACCCTTGGCTCACTCCGATCTTGACAAGAACGCGAGCATTATTTTGGTGTGAATGGTTATTAAAATCCTCCATCTGGCACTTGAGTTGGGCAATGCGCTTTGAGTTCTTCCAGGTCTGTTGCAGGAGCTCCACACAGCGCTGTAACATTGTGTCAGCCGCATCAAGCCTCAGGGAAAGCATCACAAATTGCATCTTAACTTCAGCCAATTCAGTTTGCATGGTTTCCAAGGCCTCACCATTAGATGTAACGAACTCCTTAACTGGCTGGACCTCTTGCAGGATCTCTTGGAGGCCTTCCTCCGCCTCCTTCCCCGGTGCCATTTTAAGTGGAGATGGTGGTTTCAGCTTGGATCTTTTAACACCTTGGGTGTGTGCTGCAGAATAGTTGAGCCAGGCTGGTTTAAGAGTCGACATGCTCCCCCGGTTCAGGATAGTAGTGAGGTTCAGGGAGAGCGAAAGGAGGACAGGGGAAAGCTAGAAGTCTGAAACAGGCCACTAGAGACAGTACCTTAGACAACCATATTTCTCAGCAGTTGACTCTGCCCACTTTACTGCCAAATTCTTTACCAGTCTTCAAGCTTAGCTAGATCCCACCTCATGTTATCAACTCCTTCCTGGGTATCTACTCTATTGCAGATTTTGGTATCATCCACAAAGAAACAAACCTTAACTGACAGCCCTTCTGCAATATGACTAACAAAGATGTTAAAAAGAATCAGATCAAGGATGGACACTGCGGCATACCACTGGTAACATCCTTCTCCTCAGAGCAAGCTCCATTTACCTATACACTCTGTTGCCTCCCACTCAACCAATTTTTAACCCAGTCAATCATTTTAGGGTCCATCCCTGGGGTGCTCAATTTATTTATAAATTGTCTGTGTGAAAGTGTCAAAAGCTTTATTGAAATTTAAGTACATCACATCTAGGGCTCTCCTTCGGTCCATTTCTCTGGTCACCCAGTCAAAGAAATCAATCAGATTTGTCTAACAAGACCTACTGCTGGTAAACACATGCTGCATCGGATCCTGCAATCTATTGGACTCCAGAAACCTCACTATCCTCTGTTTTGGCAATGTTTCCATTAATTTACTGACCACAGAGGTCAGACTAACTGGCCTGTAGTTCTTAACCTCATCCTTACTTCTGCTTTTGTGTAAAGGGGCCACATGTGCCTTTCTCCAGTCCTCTGGGATCACTCTTGACTCTAAAGAAGCATTGTAAAGGTCAGTCAGTGGAGCTACTAAAATGTCCCCAGGTTGCTTTAATATTCTTGGATGTATCTCATTTGGCCCCATCGCTTTATCTACTTTTAGTTTAGCTTGTTCCTCAGAAACACAGTCTGCTGAAAATCTTTCAAGATCCCCTTCACTTCTGCTCCTGTTTATGGTTGTTTTCTGAAGTCCTGCTCCTGGTCCTTCCTCTGTGAATAGAGAACAAAAATATTTTTAAGCAATTTTGTTTTATCCTCATCAGCTTCTACATATTCCTCCCCTTCCTCCTTGAGTCTGACAATACCATTTTTGCACTTCCTCCTCTTACTAACATTTCTGAAAATGCTGAAAAAGAAAGGCAGTTTTTATTCTGTCCCAGCTTGTTAAACCTCCACAAGCAAAACCCAGAACAGACAGCAGTTCAGGGAAAATATATTCAGCTTACTTCTGTCCCCAACTTCTTAAACCTGCACAAGCTGGTTCTCCCAGCACTTCCTCCATCCCTAGTTCCTACCTCAGAACTCCTTTGCATGGTTTACCTTGGAAGGACTTCTCACTCCACGTGCCTTTCCTTCTCCTGCAGCCTACTGGGTTCTCCCTATGAGCCATGCCTTCCCAGCCCTGGGCTGCAGACTGTCTTAAAGGGGACTGTTGATACCCTTTTGGAGAGGGATGGGAAACATTCTATAGACCCCATCACACCTTCTCTCTCGGTACCTCTTGATACTGTGATAACCAGCCTGAGAGAGGAAATTAGAGCAAGGTAAATACAAAAAAAGGAAAGAAAGAGAAGAAGGGGATTATGAATTAAACAAGAGAGATGGGCAGGGAAGTAGAGAGAAACTATGCCCTGAGAAAAGTAAGAAAGGGAAGGGAAAAAAGTCATCAAAGAAAGGATGACCCTGGTCAAGGAAGAAGAAAATTTATCTGATGTGTAATGGCCCCCAGAGAGGAGCATATTTATTAGGTGAATCAATCCTAGGATTAAGGTATCTGGCTGGAGTTGAGGGCCTTATTAAAATGTCTGTGGTGGTTTCACCTCTGTTAAGGCAGAAATATATTTTTAGCACTCCTGATAAATATTTTTGCTTTAGCACAAATCTCTTATGACTGTGGAAATTTGATATATATCAAATGTGTTCCACTATTTACCCTCTGAAAGTCAAAATGAATTTGGTTCAATTGATTCCTAGACTCTTGAATCACATATTCCCAATGCTGGATTGACATACTTCTAGAACATTCCAGAAGGTTTACTCAACTGAAAAGGTTCCTAATAAGCGCCGTAAGCATATTTATATTGCTGCCAGAGAAATCTCCTTGTGAATAGACTTGACCATTCAACTTGCTTGTCCTTTCATAGTGAAAAACTCGTACTGCAAAGATATGATGTGCAACAATATTTTAACTGTCAGAACACAGCACTTTTCATCTGATTTCAGAATAATTTAATGCTAATGTTCTAATGACTGACATTATACTGGAGCTCTGCAATACAGACAGAATATACTCTAACCATTTTATAAAGGTCTTTCAATTTCTCTGCAGATACTGTGACAAACGGAGAAAGGCAGAGCTTGTGGTGGGTATCCTATATGCCGGTGGTGTGAATACTACGCAAGCAGCCCAGGAAGGAAGGGGGCCCACATGCCAGCAGTGAAGGCAGAGTGGCAAACTTATTTTAAAATGTTTTCTGCACTCCCTCTAGCCCTTGGTCTCTCTCTATTGAAATGTTTTCAAGCCTGGCAGCTGTCACCTCCTGCTGCTGGGCCGAAGTCTGATGATAACAGCCGCAAACTGCAGTTGTTATCACAAGACTTCAGCCCAGCAGCGGGAGGTGACAGCTGCCGGGCTTGAAAACTTTTCAATCGAGAGAGAAGAGGAGCGAAAGGCAGCGCAGAAAACATCTTAAAGGAAGAATGCCGGAAGGAAGGGATGGGGATGGGACTGCCCCCGGACCATGGGGGACCCTCGGCATAATTTGGCTATGGGCCACTCATTAGAACTGCTATATGCAGTGGTAATTTTCTAAAAAAAAGTACCACATCAAGGCTAGTGGGGAGCTTCACCCTCCATTCTAACCGCAATGGGAAAGGTTCCAGACTGGTAATCTGGCAGAAAATCAGCATTGCCCAAACGTGCCCTATTGACCCCACAACCAGTCAGATTGATTGTTGAGATCCTAAAGAAATAACTGGCTGTGGGGTCATAGGAACAGATTTGGGCTCTAGGGTTCTGGTGTCTCATTGGACTGAGGTAAACAAATCCACTAACACTATATAACGCACAACATCTATAGTGGCACAAGGAATGCATTTATAAATAATTTACAGGCAATACAGAAGGCATGTTTTAAACTCTTTACTGAGCTTTATGCTTGTTTTAGAAAAAATATATGGCGATATATTCAAGAAATGCTGCACTTTGCAACCGGTACTTTGGGCAAAAGACCACTCAGCCGACAAGGGAAGTGTTCCACTAGTGCATATATAAATGCCCTAGCCCTAGTTTACATATGTTATGAACAGAACAAACCCTTTAAGGAGGCTGAAATTTCCAGCTAAAGTTACTATAAGCTTTTAGATTTTCATTCTCATTATTCTGCTCAGTGGGGAATTAACCAAGTGCTATATGTCTCATTGCAACAATGGGTCCTGGTTCTTTTTGACATCCTCCAGTGATTTCATTGGGAATGCCCACAGATGTGAGGCATGAATACCCTTTCAGATATGCGCATTATGTGTTAACAAAGCACCCAGATTCTCCTATCAGCATACACATGTTCTCAAGTACAGAGTTTAGATGCAAAATAACCAGGAAGAAACCATGAGAATAATACTAAAATAATAATCACGCAGGATTACTTTTAACATTTAGTGGAATTTTGAGAAGATGATTAATAAATTCTTCATTGCAAAAAAGAAAGGGGACAAAAAATGGCAGAACCTCTCTAAAACACAAATTCTTGTTTTTCCCAGCTGGATGGTCAGAGGTAAATTTCATGTACCATGGCACGAGATGGAAGTAGCGGTAATTTGGGGGACTTCAATGGTGGTTGTCTTGTTCTCAGAGGATGGTAGGGAAGACAGTAAGGGGGAGAAGGGCCCTAATGGGGAGGGGGCTCACGGGAGAGGAAAAACAAGAGCAGGGGTCTGGGGCAGCATCTGCCAAATGATAGATTTCTATGGAATGTGAAACGGGTAATTAAGGTTGCATCAGCAGAAGCACAGGCGGCAGGCCATAGTGCAGATCCGTTGAGAGTATGAAGAACGGGGAAGGGAAAGGGTCAGCGTGGACTTGGTTGGGGCCCAGTTGTCCTTGATAGGGTATACCTTGTGCACAATAGCCTGATGAACAGGCTTTGATGGGAAATTCTGCGAGAATATATATAGGAATTTTGCTGCTGGCATTGGAGCAGGAGCGGGAAGGGCACTAGACATCTGATGATAGTAAAGAAGGTGGGAAGAAAAAGAAGATTAAAGTGGCCGAACCATCTTCAACTGGATGTTGACATTTCATATTTATTTTCCTATCTTCTGAGAAGCTACCCTTCCCTTGTATGCTAAATTCTGGTCTGATCTATGGGGGGATGGGACTGGCTGAAGAACAAGCACTTTCGTAAGGGTTTGGCTGAGGATATGATGCTGGTGTGGGTTTTGAGATGACGATGTAGGATTGGCAGAGATGACTCCAGCTCAGCTGTTGTCCTTTTGGGGCTTGCCTGCGATTACACAGCATATGAGGCACTGGAAATTCAAAAGGGTACTTGGGGGCAATGTTTCCATATGGGTTAGTTTTGCGCATACCATGTGTGGAATGCAAGGTTTCACACCAAGCTATTTTAGCTCTGAGAGCTAGAGGGATAAATAGCTTGTTGGGATTAAAAAAAAACATTAAAAATTGTCTTATTCACTTGATAATTGGGGGTAGAAAGGGAGGGAGGACTAAATTTTATCTATTGCTAGTGTGTTTGTTGTACTGTATTTTAGGCTGAACATGTTAGGATGACTGGGTAGGAAGGAAAGGATGGAAGGTTTGATTTTATTTGATGTTTTGTATTATGAGATTATTGTAAACCCTCTTAAATGAATAGTGTTCAGTAAGGTGGTATAAAGCTTAAATAAATTAATTACCAGTGGCAGGTTAGCCTTAAGGGCTTATCTAGTATGAGCCACCTTAAGGAACTGGGAATGAGATGTCTAACACAGAGAGTGTAGTCCTGGCAGGCAAAATAAAAATGATTAGAAGGAAAAATTCAGGGAGGGACAGGGAAGAAAGATAGCAGATACCTTCAATACTTGGCCAGCCCCTGCTGCAGGAAGTCATGTGATATGTTCTAGGGATGAATAGTGAAGGGTCAGAACACCGCCAGGAATGCCTGGAAGGTGAATTCCATAAGCCCCATGGAGGGAGGGTTGCCAAGAAAACCCGCCACATGTTGCGCTTATGTCCCGCTCGTGGCTCCGCCCTCCAAAATAACTGCAGTGTTGGCAGCAGTGCAAGTTTCAGCACCTGCTGGCCACAATGGGTTGGGGGGGGGGGGAGAGTACGAGAGGTTGCACTATTCAACCCCCACTGAATCACAGACCTCTCCTCAAGTCTCCAACACACACATTCTCCCTCAGACTATATGAAATCCAAACCTATATTCTGTATCTACAGAACCCCTCCCCCAGCACTTCCTTCAAAGACGAGTACGGAGAAGAGCTAGGGAATTTCCCTCTTAGTATCATCTAACAGTAATATAAACCCTCTCAGTGCCAGGCATATTGTGAAGTAATACAAAACTCACCAAAATGTTGCTCAGGACCTAGAGCAAATCTACCATGCTAACACTAACTTCCAAACCTCACATATCAAGATCTCTACCTAGGAAAAGGTCAGACATTAAACACTGCAGTGATCCCTAGAACATCAATTCACCTACTGAGAAAACTAAACAATCTTGCCTTCCATCCTTACCCATCTGTAAATGACTGGGCTGGTCTAGCTGGCTGGCGCAGGTGGCTTGGCTAACCCACACTTGCCTTCCGCATTCTCACTCCATGCTTGCACAGCAGGGCACAACAGCAATGGGCAATTATGGATGCCAATGCCGGCTGGGTCACACCTCTGGCTGGCTGACAGGCACTGTTCTGACCAGAGGCGTGCAGTGACATTTTCAAAAGGGAATTTATTAAATGTGCTAAACAACAAAAGGGGCTTAGCAGCTCCCACACCACACCTCCCACTCCAATAAAAACACCAGCCATACCCCTTTCCAATCTTCTTTTCCCCTGCACACTGCATCCAACAGCTTCCTTCTCTCATACCCCTTCCTCTTCTCTTTACTTTTCTAATCTATCCCTTCACCCCCACATTCCCCTCTCTCTTATCCTGCTGTCCTCTTACCTCCTCTCTCTTACACCCACCCTCTCAACCCCCTACTACTTTCTCTTTCCTCCTTTAGTCATATCCACTCTCTTCCCAACCACACTTGATACTCCCCTCTGTCCCATCCCTTTGCTCTTCCCTTCTTGTGCTACAAACATCCCTCATTCTGCCCACCAACTGTTACACTTCTTCATCTTAGTTAAAAAAGGTAACTACCTCAGGCTCACCTGCCCCCCAGACGACCACTCATCCATCGACTTGCTGAACTCAACTTATCAGTGAACCACAACAAATCGGAAGTCCTTCATATCACAAGAGATAAAACCTTCACCCCCCCCCTGTCAAAATTGCAGTGGATGATGCAATCCTAACCACCAAAACAGAGGTCAAATACCTAGGAGTTGTACTTGATCAGCAGCTGTCCATCACTCCCACATTAAAAAAAACCCTCCACTTGCTACCAATAACTCAACAAATAATGTACAAAACAATCCTCACCATTTTCAAATCCCTAAAAGACCAACCAGCCCCGTTTCCAAACACTAATTAAAGCCCCAAACACAAGATCAAGATGAAGCAACAGCAAAACCTGCCCTCAGAAGAAAGAGTTCACAACAAACATGTAACAGAGCCTTCACCATCTGTAATGCCCTAACTGAAAACCTAAGAGTGGCCACAACCACACCTGAACTACGAAAAAAGCTCGACTCACCTCTTCACAGAATTCTTTAGACTTAATGAACTGGGATAAATTCTACATTATCCCCCCAACCCCCCTCCCCCCCAACAACCAACAATCAGATGTACTTCTGACACCATGTCTACATCCAGTTGTACATAGTTAATGCCAATCCCAACCCATGCCATGTTACCTACCCACTCCACCCATCCCAGTTCTATGTATGTTCGAATATGTATATCTCCATATGTGTATCTCCAGTTCAGTTCTATGTAAAATAGTTCTATGTAAAGCAGTCCCCCCTGCTGTTGATGTTCTATGTAAACAGCTTTGACAAAGAGAAAGTGGTATACAAACCTTGCTAAATAAATAAGCACTGATCTTCTGGGAGGGGGGTTCATAGGCAGCAAGTGCCTCCAATGAGCTGCTCCTCAAGTCACAAAAAACAGCTTTTTTATTGCTGATTTTACAGCTTTGCTGGCAGCTGACCTGGCCATATAAAAACTGACCAGGCTATTAGAAAACCGGCCAGTTGACAGCCCTAATCAGAACAGAAGTGGACAAGAAGGCAGTTTTAAGACCATCAAATGCTGATTCTCCTCTGTTCAGTGATAAGGAACTCCTTTCTGTAGCAGTACTATCAAGGGTGACACCACATGCCCTCCCCCAGCCATCACTACTACTACTCAAAGCCCCCCCCCACCATCATTCTGTGTATGTCTCTCTCAATGCCCCCCCCCCGTCATCATTCCCTGTGTCTCTACCATTGTCCCATCCATTAACCAGTTTCTCTGTCTCTCATTCCTTCCTGCAGCTATCACCCGATCTCTCTCTCCTTGCCCACCACCGCCACCATCACCACACAGATGTCCTCTCTGTAATCTCATTCTGGTACCTAGCAACCAGCATTCAATGTCTTGTTAGTTTTCTTTTGTGACGGACAGGAAGCTACACACCACGCGGGGTGCAGCGTATGTGCATGGGCTTCAAAGCTCCACGTGGTGCGTAGCTTCCTGTCCACCGCAAAAGAAAGATAACAAGACGTTGAATGCTGGCTGTGGAGGGCGGAAATGAAATTACAGAGGAAAACATATGGGTGATGGTGGTAGCAGCAGTCAAAGAGCGAGAAGGAGACATTGCCTGATAGTTGCAGGGGGGCAAGAAGAGAGAGATTAGTTGATGGCTGCAGAAAAAATGGCTTTTCCAGTGTCAGTTTGAAGGCTGTACTAGAAGCTGGCCGAGCAATATAAAAACCAGCCAGGCCATCTGAAAACCAGCTAGCTGGCAACCCTACCTGGAGGAAGCTATAAAGCTTGGTGAGGAAAGCTGTGAAGCTTAGTAATCCTAAGGTCTTAAATAAGAACAGATTTATGTTTTACCATGTGAGTAGAATTGGCGGGGGGGGGGGGGGAGGGGGAGTTGTTGTTCCTTCTTGGCCGAGGTCTTGTGAATTGCGAGTCTTCGGCTGGAGGAGAACAGCTGCCAGGGTCTGGAGTGGAGACAATGTGGCAGTCCACCCACTGCTTTACGTTATGTAAGTTTGCTGTGCTGGTTCCACCATATGGGCTTGGTGGGGTGCATCCCTCTCCTGACCGGCACCTGGAGTGGCTGCACCCATCACCCTGCTCTTGGTATGCCACTGGGTCCTACATAATTCCTGGACAGAGGTGAAAGGCTGTCAAGAAAGAGAAGACAAAGGAAAAGCTTCATCGCAGGGCAAGTGCTAAGACTGTTGAGTGTGATTTTGCTGAGGGGTATGCAGCAGCGTCATCGGCTGCAGATTGCTGACTGTTCAGGTCTTTATCACTTGGGTAGGATGCAACTGTTAGGTACTGGTTTAGATATGTGCTTGAGTAGGGTTTGGGATTTGGTTGGCAGGGAGGACACAGTACTGGCTTAAGAGGTGAGCCAGTGAGGCGCACTGGCTCAAGGTACACTAGAGCAAAAGTGCAGGAAGTATGCTTCACTGGCTCACTCCCGGTCTGCCACCTGCCGCTACCACCAAAACTGTATTAATGTTTAACATAGCTGTGGGAGCCGGCGCCGTGGCTTTTATCATACAAAAAGCAAATATTTGGATGTGTAAAATGCTTGCTTTTTACATGACAGAAGTGCTGCGATGCTGGCCTCTTGAGTACAGCACAGCCACGGGAGCAAAATCAAATGTTGCGGCTTTGTTAAACATTGATACAGTTGCAGCACAGGGGCAGAGAGAACAAAAAGATGGCTGGCTGGGACTGGTAGGGAGCTGATGCAGGACAAGGAAAGAAGGAATTAGAAATGGGTTGATAGTAGTGGAGAGGACTGACGAGAAGAAGGTTAATGATGGGAGGGGTCTGGGACTGGAAATGGGCTGATACTGGGACTGGGGGGATGCTGGCTGGCTGGGACTGGAAATAGGCTGATGCTTGAAGGATGGGACTGGAAATGGGCTGATGCTGGGACTGGGACAGGAAAAGGGCTGGGAGTGGAAGGGGACTGACACTGGTGGCAGGGGACCTGGGGCTGAAACAGGGCTGATGCTGGCAAATGCTGGGGTCAGTGTGGGGAAAAAGAGGGCCATGTTAGGGGGGG
This sequence comes from Ichthyophis bannanicus, assembly GCA_033557465.1. Classification (NCBI taxonomy): domain Eukaryota; kingdom Metazoa; phylum Chordata; class Amphibia; order Gymnophiona; family Ichthyophiidae; genus Ichthyophis; species Ichthyophis bannanicus. The sequence continues at coordinate 49,553,985 of CM066049.1, forward strand.
AGTGAGAAGGGAGTGAAGGTGATATTGTAGGGAATGGGGAAGAAGCAAAGTCATAACCAGAGGAATGTTGAGAGAGAGGAGTATAAGAGTGCATGGGAGGGTGGGCCATAGGCATGACCCATCACCCAGACATACACGGCTTATACTGATAGCAGTCCTGTATGTCCAGGTGATGGAGGATAGCCGGGGAACTTATTCCACCATGGAAGTGGAATAATTTCCCTCAAAGATTGTGGCAGCCATGGGGGTGGGGCACGGATCCAAGGTTCCCCGCAGCCTAACCCTCGCCACGGTAGGCCCATTCGGGAGTTGGGCTGCAGGGAAAACAGTGTTTGGAAGACTGCTGGGGATCGCGGCTCCTGCATGGAGCCATGGTGCCATGGCAACATGACGCCATGACACTGTGGATATATGCAAGAACCTGGCCAGACATCCGGGAGCCCAGAATCGGGGCCGGGCCTGCACGTCCAGGCTAGTTGCACCCAATTCTGACCTTACTCAGGATGCTACAGCCCCTTGAGCTGGTTCTGAGGGAACAGGAGGATGTCACTGTTTAGGGTGGGGTTAGGCCTTAACTTTTTTCCAAGATAGGCTGGAGATGAAGTAGAAAAGGACTGAATGAAGAGAAGTGGGGAAGGATTTAGAGGCTAGTGGTTGCCACCACTGCAAGCTTTGAAGTATGACCTGATATTACCACAGGCTATATGGGAAGAGTATGCTGGGTGGTTTAACCACAGGGTTCTTAAAGGATCTTGATAAAGCTACATTGACACCAAAGAGCTGAGTGTCCGAGTTTGGTTGTGGAAGTAAGAAGACGGGGATGCATTTTGGTTAAGTGGAAGAAGACTTGGGAGATCAGTTGTTAATACTGAGTGTTTTTTACTAGAAGTTGAATAAAACTTCAGCCAAGTTTTGCGGCCATTATTGTATCATTTATTTATTTATTTGTTTATTTATTTAAGTGTTTTATATACCACCTTTCAGTATTAGTAGTTTTATTTATTTATTTAAGCATTTTTATATACTGCCTCTTCCATTGATCAGGGACGGTTTATATTGAACAATAACTCAGTTACGGAGAACATGTCAAAACTAAGATACAAAGAACTATTTACATGCCAGCTATGCACCTATACAGAGCTATTGTGGTAACTGAGTCCAGACTATTTACAGGTTCAATAAACAGCAGAACAGGTTACAGTGAAGTGTTCTTGCTGGGGAGGGAGGAGGGAGGAAATTAGGTTAACTAGGAGGATAGAGGTGGGGGTAGAGGATAGTGGAATATTTTTATTTCAGTTAGAGCTGCAAGGAAAGAGCATCAGAGTAGAAACATAGAAACATGTCAGCAAAAAAAAGACAATATGGCCTATCTAGTCTGCCCTTCCATATCAAATTCTATAGTCCCATTTCCTTTAGAGATCCTCTATGTTTGTCCCATGCTTTCTTGAATTCAGATACTGTCCTCATCCCTACCACAGAAACAATCATGCCCAGGTCTCACTCTTCTTTCATGGACAGAAGTACTTCGCACCCTACACTGTACCACTCCCTTAGATTTTTGCAGTACAAATGCATGACCCTGCCTTTTTTAGCATTAAATCTCAACTGCCAAATTCTTGACCATTCTTCAAGGTTAGCTAGATCCCTCCTCATTTATCTACACCTTTCTTGGTGTCTATTGTATTGCAGATTTTGGTATTATCTGCAAAGAGGCAAACCTTACCCAACAGCTCTTCCACAATATCACTAACAAAGGTGTTAAAAAGAATTGGACCAAGGACAGATCCCTGCAGCACACCACTGGTGACATCCTTCTCCTCAGAGTGATCTCCATTTACCTGCACACTTTTTTGCCTTTCACTCAACCAATTTTTAACCCAGCCAGTCACTTTAGGGTCCATCCCTAACGTGCTCAATTTATTTATAAGTCACTTCTGTCAAAGGCTTTGCTGAAATCCAATTACACCACAACTAGTATTCTCTCTCGGTCCAACTTTCTGGTCACTCAGTCAAAGAAATCGATCAGATTTGTCTGACAAGACCTACCTCTGGTAAACCCATGCTGCCTCAGAGACTGCAATCCATTGGACTTCAGAAACCTCACTCTCCTTCATTTTAGCAGCATTTTCATTAGTTTACTCACCAGAGAAGTCAGACTAACTGGCCTGTAGTTCTCAACCTCGTCCTTACTTCTGCTTTTGTGTAAAGGGACCACATGTGCCTTTCTCCAGTCCTCTGGGATCACTCCTGACTCTGAAGAAGCATTGAAAAGCCTCTAGAACATCCCCAAGTTCATTCAGTATTCTTGGATGTATTCCATCCAGCCACATCGCTTTGTCTACTTTTAATTTAGCTAGTTCCTCACAAACACAGTCTTCTGGAAATCATTCAAGATCCCCTTTACTTCTGCTCCTGTTTGTGGGTGTTTTCTGAGGTTCAATTCCTGACCCTTCCTCTCTGAACACAGGACAACAATATTAGTTAAGCAATTCTACTTTATCCTCATCAGCTTCTACATGTTCCTCTCCTTCCCCCTTGAGTCTGACAATACCACTTTTGCACTTCCTCCTCTTACTAACATATCTGAAAAATGTCTGGTTTCCCCATTTTATTGCATTGGTTATTTCTTCTTCTTTTTGTACTGTATTTTTGCTTTCCAGACTATTTTCCTAGCTTCTCTAAGTTTTTCTAAATATTGATGCTTGTCTTCCTCTCTCTGTGATCTCTTGCATTTTATGAAGGCCACCCTCTTTGCATTTTTAGCTACTTCTTTTGAGAACCATAGTGTCCTCCTTTGCCTTTTACATTTATTTACCTTTCTAACTAAATGTTTTTTGCCCTAAGATATCCCCTTTTAGTTTTGCCCATTGCTTTTCTACATCCCCAGTTATTCCTATCCTTCTAATGACTCTTTGCGGAATTGTCCCATCATGGCAAAATTATTTTTCCTAAAGTCTAAGACCCTTGCTTTTGAATGGACTATAAGCCTTAGTCCTAATTCTGAACCACACTATCTGATCATCACTGGATGCAAGATAATCTCTCATTATAACATCAGAAACACTTTCCCCATTGATAAGCACCAAGTCCAGTATGGCCCCTTCACATGTGGGTCCTGTTACCAATTGTCAGAATAGTTTTCTCTTTAGAGAATCCAGGATCTCCTTACTTCTAGATGACACCACAGCAGGGATTGGCAATCAACATCCGGCATACTGATATCACCTATCAGTAGCACTTCTCCTTTCATGGCAATACTGCATATGTTTTCTATTAAATCTCCATCTTCTTCTCTCTGTGAAGGAGATCTGTATATAAATCCAATGCAAATAGATTACCCATTCCCTTTTTCTAGTTTAACCCACAGTACCTCCTCGCACCCTTTTAAGCCTTGTAATTCTATAGCTTTAATATTATCTTTTACGTATAATGCCACTCCTCTTCCCATTCTTTCTGTCCTGTCGTTTCTGAATAAATAACATCCCAGTCATGGCTGTCCATGAACTACTGTATGTCTCCATAACTGCCACTAAATCCAAGTCAGTGTCTTCCATTAAAGCCTCAGCATCTGTGAACTTATTTTCAATTACTACAGTCATTTATGCACATTGCTTTCCAGATGTTGCCCCTTTTACCCATTTGAGAGGTATTTAATGTTTTGCTTACCTGAGGGCTTTCACTTACCTGGTGGCTTTCTTCACTCATCCCCAATGAACCTAGTTTAAACCCTCTTCAATAGGTTAGCCAGTCTGTGTGGAAGTCACTTTGATCCGTCTTAGATAGGTGGACACCATCTCTGCTCTGCAGCCCTTGGAAAATTACCTCAAAATGATATTTATTTATTTTCTCTTATATACTGTGCTATTCTGCATCAGTGTGGTTTACATTGAACAGGGCATTATAACTTGGAGATAACTATTTTACAGGGAACATGGATGGTTAAGTGGCTTGCCCAAGGAGCACCTGTGGAACTAGAAGCCCCAGTCCTTCTGGCCCAAGGTTGCTGTCCTCTAGTGGGATTTGAACACCAGACCTTCTGGCCTGAAGTACCTTGCCCCAACCACTAGGCCACTCCTCCACTCCACACCAGCCACACAGTCATGCATTTAACTCCAGTATGCATGCTTCTCTGCCTCAACCTTTATCCTCAACATGGAGGACTGAAGAAAACCCAACTGCCCATCTATCTGCTTCACCCTCTTCCCAGAGAAGTCACTTTTGATATGCTTGGAGGGATACCTAGCAGTATCATTTGTGCCAACATTGATGAGCAACATCTGATAATAGTCAGTAGGCTTGATAAGTCTTGGCAAACTCTCCATAACACCTGGCAGACAGCATATCTCTTTGGACATCAAATCTGGTCAGCATATGGCTGCCTCAGTACCCCTCAAAGAGAGTTACAAACCACCACTACCTTTTGCTTCCTTGTAGTCACAGATTCTGCAACTCTGGGGTGCTTGAGCTCTGGTTCTTCCCTTCTGTGATGCTTTCACCTCTTCCACTTCCAGGGCTGCATACTGGTTTTTCAGTTCGAGGGCTAGAAGAGTTGGGTTGTTTCTGCAAGCTCTGGTCACTCGTGTCCAACTCTCTTCATTCTGTAGCATCCCATCTTCACCTTTGTTGGAGAGCTTAGATGCTTTAAGAAGCATCTCATCAATGTACCTTTCTCTGCCTCAGCCTCACCACCTCTGCTCTGAGCTCTTCCACTTGTTTCATGAGGTCTTCAGCTTGCAGGCATCAGGCCGTCTGTCTTGACAGAGGCAGAAACTGTAATGGGGGCAACAGCTTTGACAATACAATTTTATCCAGCCATTGTTCAATTGGTGGAGCTTTAGTACCTGTTGAAGTAAATGAGAGAGACCGACCAAAATCCTGAACTCTTCCTCAGCTGTCCTTTAAGAGAAAAAGCATCTAACCTCTTTTATGGATATTCTAACAGTGTTAGTCTATGTCCCTGTGTGTAGCCCTGCTTCCTTGTTAGACAGTTATTAATTTACAGTAATAAATTTTGATATTATGTGTCTGAAGTATATAGAAACATGACAAAAGAAAAAGACCACATGGCCTATCTAGTCTGTCCTTCCATATCAACCACTACAACAGTCACCTTTTTCCCTCTAGAGATCCTCTGTGCTTGTCCCATGCTTCTTTGATTTCAGATATTATCCTTATCTCTACCACCTCCACTGGGAGACTATTCCATGGATCCACCACTGTTTCCATAAAGAAATATTTCCGCATATCATTCCTGAATCTATTCCCTTTCACCCTCATCCCATGTCCCCTCATAGCAGAACTTGCTTTCAATTGAAAGAGGCTCTCCTCCTGTGCATTTATGCCATGGAGGTATTTAAACGCCTCAATCATATCACCTCTATCCCGCCTTTCCTCTAAGGTGTATATATTAAGATCCTTAAGTCTGTCCTCATATGCTTTATAATGAAGACCACTAACCACTTTAGTAGCCACCCTCTGTACTGACTCCATCCTGTTTATATCCTTTTGAAGATGTGGTCTCCAGAATTGCACACAATACGTACTCCAAATAAGGTCGCACCAAAGACTTATACAGAGGCACTATCACCTTCTTTTTTCTGATACTGTGTGGCTCTTGAATGCAAGCTCTCTGCAGGGGTTTTGTTTTTGATAGCTGAATTGCAAAAGGGGAATTTTTTTATGTTCTTAGGTAAAGCTATTTTTCTACTATTCTAGCTTTATTTATTATTATTTATTATTTATTACAATCTCTTATATACCGCGCTATTTGTCATCAGCGCGGTTTACATTATAACACAACGACCATAACAACATGCTGTTTGGTTTTACATCGAACAGGGGACCAAACTTGGATAACAGGGGTAACTATATACATGAGATATTTACATGGTGAGGAGTAACTTGGATAACAGGGGTCAATTATAATATACATGAGATATTTACATGGTAATGAGTAAAATTATCATAGTGAACGTGGGTCATCTCTTCAGAGGGGATGTCTAGGTGCCATTGGTGGTTGGGTAGCATTGGAGGAAAAGATGGTATTTGAGTGCCTTCCTGAACTGCGATAGGTCGGCAATAGCCCTAATGTCAGGGGGTAGAGCATTCCAGCATTTAGGTACATAGTAACTGAACGCCCTGTTTGTGGTTGATATGTTGCACTTTGACGATTCCTTTGGTAATACTAGTTGGTTTATGGCTATTGCTCTTCTAGATCTGTTGGGGGGCAACATGTGAATAAGATCTGTGAGTGAAAAGGATGAAATACCTTTGATTGCCTTGAATGCTAGGAGTAGGGTTTTAAAGATGATTCTCCCATGGATAGGTAACCAGTGAAGTTGTTTGAGAATGGGGGTCACGTGGTCGGTTCTGGCGGCTCCGTGTAGGACCCTTGCTGCAGCATTCATGGCCAGCTGTAATGGGGCTAGTGTGGATTGAGGGAGCCCTTGTAAGATGGCGTTTGCAAAGTCGAAGTGAGGCAGGATTAGTGCTTGGTATATGGTCCGGAAGTCATCTGGGTCCAGCAGGGAGCGCAGATGTCTGAGTGTGCGGATTTTGTAGTATACAGCTTTGACAATGTTGTTTATGTGGTGTTTCATATCCAGGCGTTGGTCCAACGTAACTCCAAGGTATCTTATTGTTTCTTTGGTTAGTAAGTCCGCTTCCTTAACACTGACATGGGATGGAGGAGTAAAGTCGGGGTCTCTGGAGATGAAAAGAACCTCCGTCTTTTTATGTTGAATGCGTAGATTCTGTGATTGGAGCCACGCTGAGACAGCATTGAAACAGTCTATTAGTGGTGCTAGGTCCATTTGGGCTGTGGAGAACGGCATGTATAAAAGAATGTCATCTGCATATATCAAACAGCTCACGTTAAATGATCTTATGATGTTGCAGATGGGCTGCATGTAAATATTGAATAGTAGGGAGGACAAGGAGGAGCCTTGAGGTACACCTTGTTTTTGATGGAAGTGTTTTGATTCCTCTGATCCAGACTTCACGTATTGCCATCTTGCTTCCAGATAGGATTTACACCACCCTAGTGCATTGTTGCAGATGCCCTTCTCTTTCAACCTTCCCAGGAGAATTTCGTGACTCACCGAGTCGAACGCAGCGGCAATGTCCAAGAAGATGAGCACAAAACCTTTATGGATGTTGTCTATGCCTGTGATTATAACGTTGAATAGGCTAGTAAGAAGGGTCTCGACTCCATGATATTCTCTAAACCCATGTTGGCAGTGATCTAGGGGAGCTACGGAATCTATGTAATTTTGAATTTGCCGTTGTACCTCTTTCTCAGTTATCTTGGCTAGGAGAGGAATACTGGCTATTGGCCTATATGAATCGGCCTATTGCGGGTCAAGCTTGGGGTTTTTCAATAGTGGCCTAATGGATGTCTGCTTGAGTGTTGCAGGGAAGTATCCTGTTGTGAAGGAGAGGTTCATTAGGTTTGCGATGAATGGACTGAACACACCGCGTAGTTCCTTGATCCAAAAGGCTGGGCATGGGTCAGTCTGTGCAGTGGAGGTGTTGAGGGATGCTATGGTATTTTCAATGCATTTAGTGGAAGGAGTAGAGAACTTGTCAAGTAGGGTTAGGCCAGTTGGTTCCTGAAACTGTACTGCTGAATCCTTTTTGGTTTGAATGATCTTGGATTGCAGGTAGTCAGCGTATTCTTGTGGGTGAATCACACTGCGCTGATCGGGAGATGGTTCTTTCGAGAGGGATTTAACCAAGTTGAAGAGGTCACGTGGTTTATTCAATGATCTCTTTAGGGTGTCAGTGTGATATTGTTTCATTTTGGTTGTGATTGCTTCACGATGAATTGAGAGGTGAGTTTGGTAGGCGGTCTGATCTTCAATGGAGAGCGTTCGGCGCCATCAGCGCTCGAGTCTACGTAGTTGAGTAAGAGACGATCGTAGCTCAGGAGAGAACCATGGGGCAGAGCTTCTCTTCATTCTTGCTGTGTTGTTGGCTTCCGGGCGTTGTGCGATGGCATTTAAGTTGGAGTTCCAGGATGATATAAGTTCTTCAAGGTCAGGCGTGGTTTTGTTGAGGAGGGATTGGGTCTCAGATATAATGTGTTCCCTGTTAAATGGGCGAAAGCTTCTTGTGGATGCTCGGGATGTGATGTTCTGATTTCGGCTTCTGTGCAGCTGCTCATTGTTGGTGGGTATCTGGATAATAATCAATTTGTGGTCTGACCAAGGTACATCAATCACTGATGTTGGTAGATTACGGTTTTGCTCGATGATTGGCTGAGGAGCAAAAACCATATCCAGTACATTCCCTTTTATATGTGTGGGTTCATTGATGATTTGTTTGAGTGCGAGTTCTTCCATGGCACCAAGGAAGGCATTTGCGTGGTTTTGGGGTAAGGATGGGAGATTGAAATCACCCATTATCCAATTTGGTTCAAAGGGGTAAGCAAGCTCTTTGAAGTCACTGACCTCATCAGGTGTTAGATCCCTCCCTTCCCACCCCAGCTGCCACTCACTCCATGTGAGAATTCTTGTTATATAAGGCACTATGGAGACCCTTTTAGGAATGGCAGTACTTGCAAGGCAATGTAGACCTTTATATAGCATTCAGCTGCCTAGCACCTATGCAAGCTAATTAAGCCCTCTAACACCTGATAAGGTTAGTGACTTCAAAGAACTCGCTTACCCCTTTGAACTTGAAGGCTAGAGGAGGGGATAAAAACTCAGCAGAAAAATAGCTTTATCCAAGAATACAAAAAAATTCCCCTTTTGCAATACAGCTATGAAAAACAAAATGCCTTTAAGAGCTCTCAGGCAGAGAGCTTGTATTTAAGAGCCAAACACTATTGCCTTGCTTGCAATGGAGACCCTTTTAAGGAGTGAAAATAAAATAAATACTCAAACTAACACTGAACTCCTAATCCAGACATCACCCATCCCCACCCCGTAGGAAAATTGAATAATTTTCTGCCTAAAGCCTTGTTTCATACATGTAAAAAGGAGTTAAATATACTGTAAGCATCCTGCACACTGCACATATAAAAATATGCACAGTGACAAGAAGGCTCGTACTTTGGAGACCCACATGTTAGGTGTGTTCTGTGCCAGAGCTGCAAACTATACGTGTATGAAATCAGTACATGTAAAGTAGGCAAGTACATACATAAATTAAAGTATGTTATAATCAAGTCACATACTCACAAAGTTTACCCATGCTCTGCCAGATCGTGCCCCCAGCTATGCCTATCGGCAAAGTATGTGCAGTGATGCCAACACATACTTTTACAGTAGTCGGTATTTTTCATGTGGCCGCATACTCACGAAAATGACTTTATATACTTACCCCCAAAATGGAGGCACAGAGGCATTGGCAGAGTGAGAAAATCTTTAAGTAGTAAAACAATGGAAGCAAAATAAATAGTTATAGCTGCCTGGGTCTTTAGGCAAATTTTCTAAGGAAAGTTTTGTTTAAATTTCCCTTTGAAAATTAGTGCACGTTACCCAATGTGGTTATTTTTTATACCCACAGACCTTGTACCTTTGTGGGAACAGATGCAAAGCAGGTGCAGAAGATACATGCAACGTCTGAAAAATGCCTGACCTGATATGCAAAGTACTTCTCTGAACAGTGGTGCCTGCTAGCCAGATAATGTTGCTGCTGATTAGGTCAATTTTCAGAGGGTTGTGTTCAAACTACAAAGGAAAGCCCTCCAAACTGTTTTGAAAACGTTACTATATGAAAGTTAAAGTAGAATATAATGTCTCTTGCTTATTTATAATACTTAAACCGATCTCCTTAAAATAGAGGTGGAACATGAATGCAGGTCTCAGACTCACACTGACAATGCTTGAGAAAAATGATGCGCGGCGTTTTTTTGCACATTGAATGAATTGGAGTCCTGAACATAGTAACTAACTTGTGCACGCCGTTCTGTAGCAACTTGGAATATTATGCTGTCTAAGCAAAGTCCCCCCTGAGGAAGCACTCGAAACGCATTCAGCGGTACCCACATGGTGGCGTCGGGGAGTCTTATCATACAGCATTCAGATAAGCATTGTTTAAACTACTAAAACAACTATTTTTCTACTTCTGGTGAATAATTTGAGGAACGTCTAATGAAAGATGAAAGATAAAAGATAAAAGGATAAATAAGAAAACTAATAGAATAATATTGTCTCTTGAAGTAACATAATGAATGCTTAAGGTCGTTGATGCGAGAAGGCATTTGCTTTTGATTTTTCTCAAGCATTGTCAGTGTGAGTCTAAGACCTGCATTCACGTTCCACCTCTATTTTAAGGAGATCGGTTTAAGTATTATAAATAAGCAAGAGACATTATATTCTACTTTAACTTTCATATAGTAACGTTTTCAAAACAGTTTGGAGGGCTTTCCTTTATAGATAATGTTGCTGTCCTAGCACTATCCACACAGTGTCGAGGTAGAGTATAAGTGAAATTATCTGCACAGCGGCAATATTCAGTCCAGATAACTAAAAGACAGAAAAAAGGGTGCTCTAAGTCATTCAGAGAGTTATCCAGATAGCAGATTGCCACTATCCGGATAACTCCAGAGCTGACTGCATTATACATCTATTCAGCTCCAGATTTTGTCTGGATGGTGACGCTGAATATATTTTTTAGAGCTTCGTGGCCGGTATTTAAATATCAGGCTGGAAATCTGCATGCACACTCTCACTTTTGCAGCCAAACTCTGCTCGTTTTGCATGAATACATGCTTTTACTTGCACTGTTTTTTTTTTGGGGGGGGGGGGCATGCAAAGAGTATTTGCATCTGTAGAAGTTTTGACCATTTCCTCCTATGTTAGTCTTTTTCCTCTGACCTTTTCTATTTTTACTGATATGGTTTTCAAAGGAAGTGTCCAAAACAGTAACAGTCAATAGATCAGCATTCAGATGGTAAAAGGAATCACAGAAAGAGGACAGAATGGAAAAAGAATGATCTAGAAAAGCTGAAAGAATAAAGGAAGAGAGACTGGCAATGATGTTATTGGAAAAAAGAATAGCTAAGGTAGTACAGCAGGTGACAAGATTATTTTCAGCTGTGTCTTTATTGTTACCGCTTTATTGCCATAAATGGAATGCAGCATGTCAAGGACAGGGGAACTGGAAGTGCAGAGGTGGAATTCTAAGACTGTGATGAGAAAAGAGAGAATGGTGAGAACAAACATTCCTCTCTTCCATATTATCAAATAAAGGGGAAGGAACTATAAAGATTGTTGTGATGAAGATGTTACACTGTTTACAGAACAGATGCTTTGCATGGAACTAACAAAGCTGAAAATGGGTATAATTATGTGGCCAAAATGGACACGCTCTTGCATAGTGGTTCCCAAATCTAGCGGACTTGCAGCTTGTCAGATTTTCATGATATCTGCAATGAGGAAGCATGAGATCAATTTGCATGGATTGCCTCTATGGCATGAAGATTTCTCATGTGCATTCTTTGCAGATATTCTGGAAACCTTACTTCCTCGGGGTCTCTCAGGACAGACTTAGGACCACTGTCCTGGGATATTAAACGATCTAAGAGTAATTATGGAAAGCCCATTAATGGGTCTGTTCAATCAATCTTTGGAGATGAGTAGTCCCACAGGACTCGGTAACAGTGGAGCATAAGGACATAACATTTGCCATACCGGGTCAGATGAAAGGTCCAGCATCCTCTTTCCACAATCCTGGTTGCCAGTACCTGCCAGAATCCTAAAGGCAGAATCCTAAAGACAGATTTCATGCTGCCTATCCCTTTTTTTTTTTGTAAGTGTCTTCAAGTAGTCAATGCTGACTCCTGGCAACCCAGCAGCCCCTGGGTTTTCTTGGGAAGGTATAACTGGAAGTAGATTACCAGGCAATGCCCAAGGTCAAAAGAAATGCCAGTGGGGATCAAACCCAGATCTCCTGGATGCTAGGCTATTCCTATCCCTAAGGATAAGTAATGGCTTTCTCCAGATCTACTGTAACAACAGTTTATGGGCTTTTCCTCCAGGAATTTGTCCAAACGTTTTTTAAACATAGCTACACTACCTGCGTTTACCACATCCTCCAGCAGTGAGTTCCAAAGCTTAACTATGCACCAAGAGAAAAAATATTTTCACTTTTTTTATTTTAAATGTACTACTTCATAACTTCATGATATGTTCCCTATTCTTTGTGCCTTTTGAAAGAGTAAACAATTGATTCACACTTATCCATTCCACTACATTCAGGATTTTATAGACCTCTATCATATCTCCCCTCAGCTTTCTCTTCTCTAAACTGAAGAGTCCTAACTTCTTTAACCTTTTCTCATAGGGGTGTCATTCCATCCCCATTATTATTTTGTCCACACTTCTCTGTACCTTTTCTTTTTTTTTTTAAATTCTTTATTTTCGTTTTATAACAACAAAGGAAAGGAAGACATACAGCAAAAGACAGATACAGAACGTGTAATACATACACCAAAATAAACCCCTACCACCCCCCTCCCCCCTGCTTCTTCTCTAGAAAACTAAGCATTCCCGAAGCGGGCGTGTACTTACATTATTGTGTTACAAAACCTAACGGTGATCTAAAACATGATGAGTGCGCATTATATAGGCATGTTGGAGCAATGAGCAGATTGTACATAATCATTAAGCATCTGCCATTTAGACAAGCGAGAGTGAGTTTGGACATGGGGAATAGCTCTCCGAGGTATCTGCTCATATTTACTATATAAGCAGACGAGGTTCCACCATTCATTGACAGTAAGTCGAGAGCTATCCTTCCAATTCCTCGTGATTAAGCATATGGCTATACCCAGCATGAAATCAAGGAGAAAGCGACCCTTCTTAGGAAGAGAGGGGACCTCCGCCACAGAGCGGAGTCCCACGACCTTCCAAGAGAGAGGTTCATGAAAGTGTAAGATAGATTGAATACGACCCCAGACCCGCCCCCAATAAACCTGTAGTTGAGGACATTCATAAATAACATGAGCGAAGGTTCCCACAGCAGTATGGCAAGACCAACACAGGTCCCTAGCATTTGGGATCCATTTGGCAATTTTTTCTGGGGTATAAAAGCATCTGTGTGCAAAGAAGAAGAGAGTTTGGGTAACAGAGGCAGACCGGGAGACCCGCACTACTTTACTCCAGAAAACGCTCCATTGCTCAGGGGTTAAAGTGGTTTGCAGTTCGCGCTCCCAGGCTTGTTGGGCTCTAAAAGTGTCCGTGCCTGTACCCTGACATATTATTTTATAAAAGTTAGAGGCTACCCCATGTGTACTACTAATGGAGTGAACTATCTCTAATAGCCCATCCTCAGTAGGGGCAGAGGGCGGCAGGATTCGAGCACTTTTGAGGCAGTGTTGAAGCTGCATCAATTGAAAGTAGTGTTTCGCTGGTAACGCAAATTCCTTTTGTAAATCAGAAAAGGTTTTCCAACGAGCTGCAGAGAAAAGCTGTTGGGGTGTCCAGATCCCCCTGGAGTACCAGGGTTTCCAGGCTATTGTTCTATTTAGGACTTGAATTCTGGGGTTATTCCATAGCGGAAGTCCGTCCTGAGGACATACATTCGGGCCCAGGGATAGAATGAGAGTGTTAAAGGCCGCAAGAGTATCGACAATCATTGGTGGATGGCGGGTGTCTACTTGATAGGACATACCGGGGAGATGGGTCAACGGAATTGGGCTACTAAGCTCCTCTTCTATGTCAAGCCAAACTGGTCTGATGTCTGTTGAGGCATCTAGCCATCGGGCACCTTGCTTAAGTAGAAAGGCTTGATGATATCTAAGAAAATCTGGAAATCTGGTACCCCCTCGTTCCTTTACAGACTGCAGTTTATGTTTAGCTATCCTTGGTGGCTTGCCCTGCCAGAGATAACGGACGAGAAGGCCCTCAATATCTTTATAAGTATGTAACGGAAGTAAACATGGCAGCATTTCTAAAATGTAGTTCACTTTGGGGACTATCATCATTTTCACAGTTTCTAAGCGGCCCCACCATGTGAGAGATAAGGGAGACCAACGATTTGTGAGTTCACGGACTTTGGAAACTACCTCTTTGGCATTAAAACTGATAGTGTCTTCTAAAGGAGAACAGTAATGGACCCCGAGATATTTCACCATGCGGGATTGCCAAAGGAAGGGAAAGGCCTGCATGTCAGCCTCATATACCCAGCGGTTCAGTGGGAATGCTACAGATTTGGTCCAGTTAATTTTATAGCCCGATAATTGTGAGTATCCGTCAATCAGATCCAAGACAGCTGGAACCGAATCGAGGGATACGAAGAGCATAAGGTCATCTGCATATGCAGAGAGTTTAATCTCCCTATGACTAAAGGGGACACCGCGGATGCGTGCAGACTGTCTAATAAGGAGGGCTAGGGGTTCAAGAGCGAGATCAAACAGCATTGGTGATAGGGGGCAACCTTGACGCGTGCCTCTTTGGAGGTTAAATGGCTGAGATTTGATGGCGTTTACACAAATACTGGCGACGGGTTGAGTATACATGACTTGGAGATATCGGAGGAAGCCCTCTCCAAAGCCATACCATCGGAGAACTGCAAATAAGAAGGGCCATTCTAGACGATCAAAGGCTTTTTCGGCATCCAGGGAAAGACCCACCCATGGATGGTCGAGATTGGCAGCACTAGAGAACACATGGCACAAGGTCCGAGCATTGTCAGCAGTTGATCTGCCGGGTATAAAACCGCATTGGTCGGGGTGAATCAGGGTAGCCATCATGTCAGATAGCCGGGTGGCCAAGATCGTTGCGAAGATCTTATAGTCGGCATTAAGTAGGGAGATTGGACGATAGTTGGCGGTCAGTAGCGGGTCTCTGCCTTCTTTCTCAAATACAACCACGTTAGCTGCAGAAAAGGATCCCAAAGAGGATGTATCTACCGCAAGGGCAGTAAAATAGAGTTTTAAATAGGGAACTAAATCTGCACTGAACGTTCTGTAGAATTCGGTCGGGAGACCATCGGGCCCTGCGGCACGGCCCGAGGCTGTTCGTTTTAGGGCAGATTGGATCTCTGATGTAGAGAAGGGTTCATCCATCGCATCCCTATCATCTTCAGAGAGGGTCGGCCGCTGAATGCCCGAAAGCAATCGCTCGAATGTCTCTGACGAGAACTCACATTCAGATTGATATAGGCGGGTATAGAAATCCCGAAAGAGCTCTACAATGTCGGAGTCTGTGGTCACTATGTCCCCTCCCTGTGGAGCTCGAAGGGCCGCAACGCGTTTGGCTTCTTTTTGACCTTTCAAGGCATTGGCTAAGAGTCGACCGGCTCGGTTATTTTCACGATAATATGTCCCTCGCTGAAGCTCAATACTCTTAGAAGCTGCAGTTGAGAGGATTGAATTATATTGAAAACGGAGACGCTGTAAGCGAATCAATATACATGGGTCAGTGCGTGAAGTTAGAACTCGTTCGCCTGCCTTTATTTGTTGGTCTAGTATGAGCAGCTGCTGTTTACGTTGTTTCCGCAGGCGGATTTGATAGCTAGTGATCGTTGCCCGAATGGCCGCTTTGAAGCCCTCCCACCAAGCCCAATTCGCAGTATCTTGGGGTAAATTAAAATGGAAGTAATCCTGTATGGCTGCTCGAATTTCTGACTGGAACTCTGGCTGAGTTAACAGGGCCCTATCAAAGAACCAGGCTCCCGAGTTTCCCTGGGATACAGTAGTGTTTAATTGAAAGGAAATGGCAGCATGATCTGAGATATGTTGGGAGTGAATCTTTGCAGTGTCCACCTGAGGAACTAGCAGTTTTGAGATTAGAAAGAAGTCTATGCGAGACTGAGATTTATGAGGAAAGGAGAAGAAGGTGAAGTCAAGCTCATTGGGGTGTAGTAGCCTCCATAGATCAACTAAAGCAAGATCCTTAATCAGGGAAGTAAGCGTGGCATGACTCTTGGGGGGACCACTCGTCCTAGGCGGCTGTTTGTCAATCAGGGGATCAAGGACTAGATTGAAATCCCCCCCAATGATCAATGAAGTATTAGCAGAAGCCTGCGCAACCTGAGCAATGGTAGCAAAAAAAGCAGGGTCATCAACATTAGGAGCGTAAAGGCATATACATGTAACTTCAAGGCTACCTATCTTGAGGTGAACTCTAGACCATCTACCTTCTGTATCTGAGCTAGTCGCAATAACAGTAGCATGCAAAGATTTCCTAACCAGTATGGCAACCCCACATTTCTTAGAAACGGCTGGGGAATAGGCGGCCACCATGTAAGGTTTAATATTGAGTTTAAGCGTTTCCTTCGAATTTAAATGCGTTTCTTGGAGAAAAATCAGATCCGCTGCTTCCTGACTGAGGTAGCTTAGGATTTTCTTCCGTTTTATCGGATTATTGATTCCTTTTACGTTCAATGAGAAAATCTTACATGGTGCCATCAATCGGTAATAGACATTTTAGGTAAGGGTGCCTGATAGCATATAACATAAGCAGAATCTGTACAACAATATCATGATCACCGAGTATTCTGGCTAATACACCCCATATTGAAAAGTATGTACCAACGTATCTTAGAGAAGAACAAAACCCCCAAAGAATATGGCGACCATAAGTCTGCGGGAGGAGGCCCTAGAGAGGAAATAGAAAGACATGTAAAAAAAGAAAAGAAACACCAGAGTCCATGATAACACTGTCTCTGATACTCATCAAGGCTACTGTGAGTAGAGGAAGTCGGGTCACAGGTACCATCAAGAGTAAGGCCACAGACTGCCCACGCCAGACTCTTTGCCAGGCTGCGGCAGATCCAATATGGCAGAGATAGCGGAAATGAGGAGACTTGCAGGAATATTCTGGAAGTCAGCGCATCAAGTCGGCTTCTTTGGAATCCAAAAACTCCGCTAGTAGATCAGGGTCCTCAAATGTTCTTGTCTGATTGTGAAGCGTGACTCGGAGCTTGGCCGGGTACATCAGGCCATAGCGTGCTTGTAGTTGTTGAAGCCTCGGCCGGAATTCCAGAAAGCGCTTTCGGCGGTCGACCGTGGGTTTAGCCAAGTCGGGATAGAAGGAGATCTTGTGGCTCTCAAACTCCATATGGCCCTTTGCCCGAGAGGCACTTAGGATTTGCTCCACGTGTTGATATCTCAATAGTCGAAAAATGATAGGCCGCGGGGTCTTCCTGTTGAGCGTTATGCTGGCGGGTACACGATGAGCGCGATCAATCTCCAAATCTTTGGTGAAGGTGATTTGGAGCAGGGAAGGGAGGATTTTACATAAAAACTCTTTCATGTCTCCCGATTCCGCTCCCTCCGGTATGCCCACGAGTCGTATATTGTTGCGACGCGCTCTGTTATTGCCATCTTCCACCTCTTTCTGCAAGGCCCGCACCTGTCGTTCAACTTTGTCGAGTTTGGACAACCGGGCCGCATGGGAGTCCAATATGCTCTCCATTTTGTCCTGACGCGAAGAAAGCCCTTCTAGCTTGCTTTGCAGCACACCAAAATCTTCCCGCAGCGCTCGGAGTGCTTCACCGTTTGCCTGCACAAGGTTTTTGACCCCTCTAATCTCTACGAGGATTTCCTGCTGCATTTCGGGGCCCTCGCACGAGGCCGGCCCCTTCTGCGGGGACGGAGGTTCAGTTTTGGAGCGTTTGCCGTGAGAAGCCGCTGGAGATCCAAATTCCAGGCGCGTTGGTTTGTTCCCCGCCATCTCACCAATGTTCCCCGGTAAGATCAGAGTAGAAGTTCTTTTTTTTTTTTTTTAACTTTTATTTTCATTTTACAACAAGCAAAAGAAACAACACACCAAAAGAAACAAATACAAGCATACAATAAGGAAAAAGCAACCCCAATTACCCCCCACCCCTATGCTTCTTCTCTAAGCTGATAAGTATCATCATATAAGCGCTTACAAACAACAGTAATTGTACATCAAAACAAACAGAAATAGTATCTGCGATACAGAATGATCATGTGACAGAGATTAACACCGATTTAAACAGTCAGATGAGAGCATTTAGCAGTTTGAACATAGTCGTTGAGCATCTTCCATTTAGACAAGTGGTGGGGGGTCTGAGCGGAAGAGGCTAACATACAAGGTATTTGCTCAGTTTTACTGTAGAGACAGACATGATTCCACCATTCATTGGGGCTCAGATGGGAGCTATTTTTCCAGTATTTCGTAATTAGGGAAATAGCTATGCCCAGCATAAAGTCTAAAAGGAAGTAAGCCGATTTGGGAAGAGAGGGGATCCCCGCAGCTGAGCGGAGTCCCACTATCTTCCAAGAGAGGGGCTCCTGAAAATGCAAAATAGATTAAATACGACCCCAGACCCGACTCCAGTAATACTGTAATGCGGGGCATTCATACATAACATGAGTTAGTGAACCAATGGCCACATGGCATGTCCAGCATCTATTGCTCTGGGTGGCGTTCCAGTTGGCTAACCTGTCAGGAGTATAGAAACATCGGTGGGCTAGAAAGAAGTGTCTGAGTGAGTGAGGCGGATCGAGAGACCCGTGTCACCTTGCTCCAGACTAGGCTCCATTGCTCCGGGGTCAAAGCTACATGCATTTCCCGCTCCCAGGATTTCTGTGCAGTAGGAGTGCCTCTATTTACAGTATTACATAAAGTTTTGTAAAAGTTAGATGCCACACCCGATGAGCTCCCGATAGATCGGATTATCTCCGACAATCCTTGGGTATGGGTTTCCGATGGCGGGAGCACCTTAGCACTCCGCAGACAATGCTGAAGTTGCACCAACTAAATGTTTTAGCAGCAACGGTATATAAAAGCTGATTGTATTGAAAACGAAGGCGTTGTAAGCGAAGTAAAATACATGGGTCAGTATGGGACGTGAGGAAACGCTCTCCAGCTTGTATCGGTTGTTCTAGAATCAGTAAATGTTGCTTTCTTTGTTTCCCCTGTCGAATTTGATAGCTAGTTATAGTTGCACGGATAGACGCCTTGAAACCCTCCCACCAAGCCCAGCTCGCAGTGTCATGGGGTGAATTAAAATGAAAGTAGTCTTGGATAGCGGCCTGTATGTCAACCTGAAAATCTTTTTGGTCTAGTAGGGATCTATCAAAAAACCAAGCACAGGGATATTTACCTTGCGTAGTGACATGTAATGAGAAAGATATGGCAGCATGATCTGAAATATGGAGAGGATAAATCCTAGCCATGTCCACTTGGGATATCAGTGCTTTGGAGATAAGAAAAAAAAAAAATCCATTCTAGACTGTGAGTGATGGGGGGCCGAGAAAAAGGTGAACTCTAAGTCGAAGGGGTGAAGCAGCCGCCATATATCTACTAACGCAAGATCTTTCATCAGAGCTGTAAGGGTATCAAGACTCTTGGGTGGACCACTCGTTCTAGGCGGCAGTCTATCTATCAAAGGATCAAGTACTTGGTTGAAATCGCCACCAAGTATTAATGGAATATTGGCAGAGGCCTGTGCCAACTGCGCAATACTTGCATAGTAAACAGGGTTATCCACATTCGGAGCATAAATACAAATACACGTGAATTCACTATCTCCAACCTTAAGGTGTGCCCGGGCCCATCTACCCTCCTCATCAGAGCTAGTATCCATTATAGTAGCTTGCAAAGACTTCTTAACCAAGATGGCTACCCCACACCGTTTGGAAACGGCGGGAGAGTAGGCAGCCACCATGTTAGGCTTAGCAGTAAGTTTCAGTGTTGCAACGGAGTTTTAATGCGTTTCCTGAAGAAACACTAAATCAGCATGTTCATGATTAAGATAGCTAAGGACTTTCTTTCTTTTGATTGGACTATTAATGCCTTTTACATTCAGTGATAAGATCTGGCATAAGGCCATTCAGAAGGGTTAAAAATTCTGAGAAAGGACATGATAACGCACAGAATTTCACAATGTCCCTCATATTAACTGTATATGGCTGTACACATGACATGATAGAAAATAAGCTAATGAAAAACAATGAAGCGCCCCATATACAAAAAATAAGCACCGAAGTGCATTAGAGAAGAAGCAGAACCCCAAAATTACTGGCGACCATATGTCTGCGGGGAGAAACCCCAGAGAAGGCCTGTATCGAAACATATAACCTGTATAGCTGTGCGTGCTCCGAATCCAACCGAGGTGCACATCATGGAGGGAAAGGAGACCAAGAAAGTTACATATAGAAAGAAAGAAAAGTCCAGGCAGTCTCTGTTCCAGGCTGTGATCACCGCGTCGGGCCATTCAAAATGGCGGGCAGATCCGGCGGATTATAGATCCAAGTTGTTGGATTAGCGCATCTGGTCTGCTTCTTTGGAATCTAAAAATGTTGCTAGCAGATCAGGATCTTCGAAGGTTCTAGTTTGGTTATGGAGAGTCACTCTGAGCTTCGCTGGATATAATAGGCCAAAGCGAGCCTGTAGCTGTTGAAGTCTAGGTCGAAAAGCAAGGAGTCTCTTCCGACGGTCAACTGTGGGCTTTGCCAAGTCAGGGAAGAAGGAGACTTTATGACTTTCAAACTCCAGATGATGATTCGCCCGGGCAGCGTTTAGAATTTGCTCAACTTGCTGATATCTCAGTAAGCGAAAGATGATAGGCCGGGGGGTCGTCCGATTGAGCGCCATGTTGGTAGGAACACGATGTGCTCGGTCAATTTCCAGATCTCTGTGAAAAGTGATCTTCAGCAAGGAGGGAAGAGTTTTGACCAGGAATTCTCTTATATCTCCTGCTTCCGCCCCCTCCGGTACTCCAATGAGCCTTACATTGTTGCGACGGGCTCGATTATTGCTATCCTCTAACTCTTTTTGAAGATTCTGTATCTGACGCTCAGCCTTGTCCAGTTTCACCAAGCGCACCGCGTGCGAGTCGAGGACCCCCGCCATGTTGTCCTGCCGTAGTGAAAGACCTTCAAGCCGGTCCTGAAGCATACCGAAATCTTCTTGCATGGCTCGGAGCGCTTCTCCGTTGGACTGTACCAGTTCCTTCACACCGCGTATTTCCTCCAAGATCTCCTGTTGCATTTCGGGGTTTTCCCGAAGTGGAACCATCTTTTGTGGGGAAGACAACTCTGTTTTGGAGCGTTTTCCGTGTGAAGAAGAGGGAGACCCGAAGTCTAAGCGCGCTGGTTTGTGGGCCGCCATCCCCCCCGAGGCACCCCGGTAAGTTCGGAGCAAAATATTAAGTTTATGTAGGTATTAAGTCAGGATTCTGAGTAGGCCTCTCGGGAGCTTCAGCGCGAAGCGTCTAACCCGCTGGACATCAGGCTCCGCCCCCCCCCAGAGTAGAAGTTCTAAGTTAGTGAGGTGTTAGTTCAGGATTCTGAGTAGGCCTCTCGGGAGCCTCAGCGTTATGCGACCATCCCGCTGGACATCAGGCTCCGCCCCCCTCTCTGTACCTTTTCTAATTCCGCTAAATCTTTTCTTTTGAGATGCGACAACCAGAAATGCACATAATACTCAAGATTCAGTCGCACCATAGAGCGATTTAGAGGCAATACAGTTTTCTTTGTTTTAGTCTCTATTCCTTTCCTAATAATTTTTACCCTCCACCATACACTGGGCAGAAGATTGCACGTTATTGTCCATAACGATGCCTAGATTCTTTTTCCTGAGTGGCAATTCCAGATGTGGATGCTAGCATCGTATAGCTATTATTTGGCTTATTCTTCCCTGTGTGTATCACTTTGCACTCATCCACATTACATTTTATCTGCTGTTTGGATGCCCAGTCTCCCAATCTGGCAAGGTTCTCCTGCAGTTTCTCACAATCTACATGTGATTTAACAGCTTTGAATAATTTAGTGTCAACAGCAAATTTAATGGCCTCACTCATTTATTCCTGTTTCTAGATAATTTATCATTTTATAAACTCTATTCCTGCTTTGCATGTCTGAAAAGAAGAGATTTTAATCATACCTGATAATCTTCTTTCCTTGAATTCTGCTAGACCAGTCCAGATGAGTGGGTTATGTCCCTCTGCTAGTAGGTGAAGGCAGACTTGAACAACTTTCAGTGATGACATTGCCTGGTATATCATCTGGTGCAGCACTGAGAGAAGCCAGTAGGAAACTTCCCAAGCAAGGCAAATTGAAAATCTCAAAAACCCCCCATTCAGTTAATGTTAATAAACATAAACAGCTTGCCACAAAGAGCATGAGCAAGAACTCAACTCTCTTATTGTGAGGTAATTGGAGCCAACCTGCAAGGCTGACTAGATCTTCCAAGGCAACCGGAACCCTCCAGACCTTCAGATAAGGTCTCCCGGGTAGGGATATCACTAATGTGACCAAACTGCAAAAGGAGTCATTCAGGGTGGATACTGGATTGGTCTAGCAGGATTCAAGGAAAGAAGATTAACAGTGCAACCCACCATGTGTCTGACAATATTACAATTAAAGTTCCCCTTACAATAGTGGTGTGACGATTAGGCCACAGTGGTGTTATAATCATATACTGCTCAGAGCATGGCTGGAGCATGAAATCTACATTTTACTGGAATACTCACTCACTAAAAGGCTCATTCTGTCCTGGACGTAGATCCCCTCTGTACGCCCGGTCTGAGCCAGACGTACAGAGAGGATCGCGATTCTGATCCTGCAGGCACATCTAGCCCCGCGAGATCAGAATCACAATCAGTCCTGTATGTGCAGGCTAGAACTGCGATTCAGCTCAGCCTGCATGTACAGGGCCTTCCCAGCTAACTCAGTCTAGGCTCTTCAATGGAGCCGCAGTGCCATGGTGTCATGTTGCCATGGCACTGTGGCTCCATTGAAGAGCTATGATGCCGGCCGCCGGAAAAAAGCTTATTCCCCTGCAGCCAGACCCCCGATCTGGCCTCCTAAGGCCAAGGTCGGGCTGCGGGGAATATCCTCTGGCCCCCCTCTTCCCCATCCGTGCCCCAGGCACAAGAAAAAACATATCCAGGGAAGTTATTCCACCTTGGAGGTGGAATAACGTCCCCGCACAAGATACTGGTCCTGGACATACAGGGCCGACATTAGAATTGGCGCTGTATATCCAGGGCCGACGACCACCCACCACCCGCCCAGACTCCACCCCGATCTGCTCCTTCCCCGCTCCCATCTAACTTCCCCGCACAACCGGCGGGGAGGTTAGATGCGGCGGGGAAGACATGAATAGTGGGATGCCACTATTTGTGGTACAGAATAACCCCCTAAGGGCATGAGGAACAACAGGCAGGATAAATAAAAATAAAGAATCTGACTAAGGAGATGTTTAAATGTTGTAAAATAAATTTTATTCTTAGTCGAATGTATGTGATAAAACAGGTAAGTATATAGTCTGTTACCAATTGTATTTACTAGTGGGGCTGATAAGTCTCTGGCTTTATAACGAAACAGAAAGTTACGGGCACACTTCAGTTCCGGAGGTCCGAAAGATCTCTCTGCAGTTTTGTTTTATATGGTACCAGTACAAGTATTATAAACCCTAACCAGTCAGTAATCTATCAAAATAAACAAACTATAAAAAAAATTACGGGCCCGATATTGAATTGGGCAGGCTATGCGCTGCTATGGTACATAATCCTACCTGCCAATCCTTAATCCCGGATATTCAATGCCGCGGCGACAGCAGTGAATATCTGGGGTCGCCGCACATGCCGAAGCTAACCGGGTAAACATGATGGCAGAAAAAGACTACATGGTCTATCTAGTCTGCCCTGCCATATCAACTACAATAGTCTCCCTTTTACCTTTAAAGATCCTCTGTGTTTATGTCATGCTTTTATGAATTCAGATACTGTCCTCGTGTCCACTGGAAGACTATTCCATGCATTATTACCACTCTTTCCGTAAAGACATATTTCCGCATATTACTCCAGAGTTTATACCCTTTCACTCTCATCCTATGTCCTCTCATAGCAGAGCTTGCCTTCAATTGAAAGAGACCTTCTTGTGCATTTATGCCACGGAGGTATTTAAATATCTCTATCACATCATATCTATCCCGCCTTTCCTCTAAAGTATACATATTAATATCTTTGGACCCAATTTTCATTTGGGCGGTGCTATGTGCCATGTTAGAGCATAGCCCACCTACCGTCTCTCTAACCCGGGTTTTCAATGCTGGGGTCATAAGTGGCCTTGGCATTGAAAATCCAGTTTGTGCAACATCCTGGAAGCCGCAGGAGCTAGCTTGGTAGCAGTGATTTTCAATGCTATCCACTTAGTCCCTGCGCCTCATAGGTGAGGAAAAACCTCGCCTCCTTAAGGCACAGAGGGCTAAGCGGGTAGCATCGGAAATCACTACTACCCAGCTAGCCCTTTCCTCTGCTCCTGCTGCACCCCGGAATGCCCCCCCAAAACACCCCGATGCTAACCACATAGCATCAGGGCACATTGGGGACTTATCCAGGATTTTCAAAATGTAGGCGCCTTTTGAATATCCCGGATAAGGCACAACAATACAGTTTCCGTCCATACCATGGCGAACAAACCCTGCTCTTAGTCTTATTCAACACACTCATCTGTGGATTGGATAGTCCAAATCAAGCCTTCATCATGGTCTTTCTAGACATCACAGCTGCATTTGACAACATCAGTCATAACATCCTCTTCTCTAGACTTGCTGAAATACATACAGTATATCGGGAACAGCATTAAAATGGTTTAATTCATATATCTCAAATCTTTCACAATATGTAAAAATCAATCAAGAATCATCCTCCACTTTCCCTCAAGAACAGGGAATACCCCAGGGTTCTGCTCTTTCCGCCCTTCTATTTAACTTATATCTCCAACCGCTTTGCTCAATTTTCAATAGACATATTATCAAATATCATATCTATGCAGATGATATTATGGTATATGCTCCAGTGGACATAAGGAACCTATCATACAAAAATATTACAGATTTCATAGCTGATGCAGAATCATGGCTAAATGCAAATAATCTACATAGAAATTTCAAGAAAACAGAAATACTCTTCACTACAAAAAAAACAGAACTTCACTCCCCCCCCCCCCCCAACTGTCAAACTCCACAACATCACTCTACCAGTTAAACAGGAGATCAAATATCTAGGCATCATAATTGATAGAGCCCTAAACATGTCAGCTCATATAAAGCACACTACTAAAACCAAATTTTACAAACAAAAAACAATTCAACACCTCAGACCACTCCTAGAATCAAATGACTTTAGAACAGAAGTGCAAGCATTAATCACATCGCATCTAGACTACAGTAACAGCCTGTTACAGGGTTTACCGAAAAAGAACCTGCATATACTCCAACTAGCACAAAACGTAACTGCAAGGATTATTGCTAAAGCCAGTCTTTCGGATCACATCACCCCCATACTCTATAATCTCCATTGGCTCCCTATAGCAAGTAGGGTAAAATACAAACTGATAGTTACAACATTCAAATTACTCAACGGTATCTCCCCCTCCTATCTCTCAACCAAAATAAATACCCAAAAATGAGTGAAGAAGCAAGAGAAAGAGTACAAAAATCTCCTACTGATCCCTTCCACTATACGGAAGACTAACAAGCTACCAGTAGTAGAGCCTTCAGGTAGACAGCACCCACTGTGGAACTCCCTCCCCGACCACATAAGATCTTCCAAAGACCTCCAGACATTCTGTAAGGATTTAAAAACATTTCTATTCACCGAACACTACCACTCTCTCATTGCCAACAGTACTTACTTGCACACATCCCAATACTCCCCCCTCAACTAATATATTGTCTCTTCAGCAGGCTTCTTGTCCCCATTAACTCCAATTTCTGTCTGGCAACCAAGTATATAGTTAAAGATATCCAGATACCCTATATGACCTTATTGGTGGTTAACTGGTATTATATAGTTAATTGTACTATAGTTCAAATATGTTCTCAGTAACTGCTTGTTGTTTGTTGTAAACTGCCCCTGATCGATGGAAGGGGTGGTATAGAAAAACTTTTCAAATAAATAAATAAAAAATTTACACAGGTAACTGCCTTCAAAAATGCTGCCCTTTATGTCTGTTCTCATATGCTTCATAACAAAGACCACTAGCCATTTTAATAGCCACCCTCTGCCCCGACTCTAACCTGCTTATATCTTTTTGAAGGTGCAGTCTCCAAAATTGCACACAATACTCCAAATGAGGTCACACCAGAGACGTATACAGAGGCATCATCACCTCCTTTTTTTCTGCTGGCAATTCTTCTCTCTATACATCCAAGCATCCTTCTGACTTTTGCAGCCACCTTTTCTACCTGATTAGCTGCTTTAAGATCGTCAGACACAATTATGCCAGGGTCCTGCTCTTCTTTTGTGGACAGAAGTACTTCACCCCTTCCATAAGAGCATAAGAGCATAAGATATGCCATACTGGGTCAGAACAAGGTCCATCAAGCAAGCAGTCACCAATCTAGGTCACAAGTACCTAGCAGTTTCCCCAAAAGACATAGGTTCCACAATGCTTGTATTGAGTCAAGCAGTGGATATTCTGGGTCCCCTTTAATAATGGTTTATGGACCTTTCCTCCAGGAACTTGTCCAAATCTTTTTTAAACTCGGCTACACTAACAGCTTTCACTACATCCTCTGGTAGCAAATTCCAGAGTTTGATTTCATGTTGAGTGAAAAAATATTTTCTCTGGTTAGTCGTAAATAGGTTACCCTGTAGTTTCATTGCGTGCCCCCTAGTTTTTCTATATTTTAATAACATAAGATATGCCATACTGGGTCAGACCAAGGTCCATCAAACCCAGTATCCTGTTTCCAACAGTGGCCAATCTAGGTCATATGTACCTAGCAGTTTCCCCAAAAGACACAGGTTCCACAATGCTTGTATTGTGTCAAGCATTGATATCCTGGGTCCCTTCTTAATAATGGTTTATGGACCTTTACTCCAGGAACTTGTCCAAACCTTTTTTAAACCCAGCTACACTAACAGCCTTTACTACATTGTCCGGTAACAAATTCCAGAGTTTGGTTACACGTTGAGTGAAAAAATATTTTCTTTTATTAGTCTTAAATAGTTTACCCTGTAGCTTCATTGCATGTCCCCTAGTCTTTACATATTCTGATAATTTATTTATTTATTTAACATTTCTTCTATACCGCGCTATTAAAATCAGCGCGGTGTACATCGAACAAGAATACTGCAATGTATACAAACAACATTGAGTTTACACAGAATAGGGAATTGAACATGGGAGCGAAACCGGGGAAACTAAATACAGATTAACTACAACTATGTACAGTACTCTGAAGTGGGAGGGTGTTGCATTGGTTTCTTGAAGGTTGGTATGGTTAGGGGGACTACATGTTGTCTGTGGAGTTGACATGCGGGGGTGACTGGTGTGTAGGGAAAGTTTGTGGGTTGCTGGTTGTGCTTCTATCGTTGGAGGTTCCAGAGTAACATTTTGTGAACAGGTGGAGTTTTAAGGCTTTTCTAAACAGGATGAGGCTCTTTATTCCACGGATTTCATGGGGGAGTGCATTCCAGCTTAAAGGGGCAAATAAGGAGAAGGCTCTGTTGGAGGTAGCCTTTGTGCACTTAGTCATGAGCTTGGGGACTGCTAATGTGTTCTGTGCAGTTGATCTTCTGCTTCTATTTTCTGGGGTGCCATGGATTAGCTTGCTTATTGGCGTAGGGGGGTGGTTATTTATGGCTTTGAACGTGAGGACCAGTGATTTGTATTGCAGTCTGGCATTTAGAGGAAGCCAATGCAAACCCTTCATGATGGGCGTTATGTGGTCGGATCTTGAGGATCCGGAGAGGACTCTTGCAGCTGCATTCAAGGCTAAGCGGAGCGGGTTTAAGGTCGATTGAGGGAGGCCATGAAGGATAATGTTCGCGAAATCGACATGTGGAAGGACTAGTGCCTGGAAGGTTGTTCGGTAATCTGAGAAGTCCAGTAGGTGTCGGAGGTGTCGTAGAGTTCTGATCTTATGGTATATTGCCTTTGTAATGTTTTTTTATATGCATTGTCATGTTCAGGTGCTGATCCAAGGTGATGCCGAGGTAGCGGATTGTGGATTTGGACTTCAATTCTATGTTGTTGATATGTAGTGATGAGGGAGGTGTAAATTTGAGGTTCCTTGTGACAAATAGGACATCTGTCTTGCCGTGATTGATCCGTAAGTTTTGTGATAATAGCCAATCGGTTACTGCTTTGAAGCAATTAATTATTGGGGAGAGCACTGGTTGGTCTATCGAGAACGGCATGTATACAATAGATCTATAATGTAAACAATAGATCTACGTTTACAATGTACTTCACCCCTTCCATAAGGGGTGAAGTACATGTATACAATAGATCTATAATGTAAACAATAGATCTACGTTTACCCGTTCCACTCCATTCATTAATTTATAGACTTCTATCATATCTCCCCTAAGCCATCTCTTTTCCAGGTTAAAGAGCCCTAACCTTTTTAGCCTTTCTTCATAGGAGTATCCTTCCATCCCCTTTACCATTTTGGGGGCTTTTCTCTGAACGTTTTCTAATAATGCTATATCCTTTTTGAGATACGGCGACCAGAATTGCACACAATATTCAAGGTGCAGTCCCACCATGTAACGACATAGAGGCATTATAATATCTTTTGTTTTATTTTCCATTTCTTTCCTTATCATACCTAGCATTCTATTTGTTCTCTTCGCCGTCGCTGCACACTGGGCCGAGGGTTTTAACATGGTATCCACAATGACGCTTAAATCTTTTTCCTGAGTGGTGGTTCCTAATGTGGAACCTTGCATCATGTAACCATAGTTTGGGTTGTTCTTCCTTAGGTGCATAACTTTGCACTTGTCCACATTAAATTTTATCTGCCATTTTGATGCCCAGTTTTCCAATTTATCAAGATCCTCTTGCAATTTTCCACAATCCTCTTGGGTTTTAACAACTTTAAATAGTTTTGTGTCATCTGCAAATTTGATAACCTCACTCGTTATTCCCTTTTCCAGGTCATTTATGAATATGTCAAAAAGGAGCAGACCCAGCACAGATCCTTGGAGTACACCACTATTCACCTTTCTCCATTGGGAAAATTGGCCATTTAGACCTACCCTCTGCTTTCTATATTTTAACCAGTTCCTGATCCACAGTAGTACATTGCCTCTTATCCCATGACTCTTTAGTTTTGCCAAATGTTTCTGATGAGGGACCGTGTCAAAGGCTTTCTGAAAGTCCAGATGTACTATATCAAACGACTTACCTTTGTCCACCTGTTTATTCACACCTTCAAAAAAAGAAAACAGATTAGTAAGACAAGATATTCCTTGTCTAAAGCCATGTTGGCTGTCTCCCATTAGGCCATGACTATCTACATGCTGAGTAATTTTGTTCTTTATGATGGTTTCTACCATTTTTCCTGGTACTGACATCAGGCTCACTGATCTGTAGTTTCCAGGATCACCCCTGGTACCCTTTTAAAAATTGGCGTTACATTGGCGATCCTCCAATCTTCCGGTATTAGAGATGATTTTAATGAAAATTCACAGATTACTAATAGCAGGTCTGCAATCTCATATTTCAGTTCTTTCAACACCCTTGGATGTATACCATCCGGCCCAGGCGATTTGCTACTCTTCAGTTTATCAAATAGTTGTAATACATCTTCCTGATGTATCGATATTTCCTTCAATTCTTCTGCATCTTTAAATACCACTTCAGTGATGGGTAACATCCCTATATCTTCCTCAGTAAAGACCGAAGCAATGAATTCATTCAGTCTCTCTGCTATCGCCTTGTCGCCTCTTAGTGCCCCTTTAACTCCTCTATCATCTAATGTACCAACTGACTCTAACAGGGTTTTTGCTATGAATGTACTTGAAAAAGTCTTTATTTTGTGTTTTTGCTTCCGCAGCAAGCTTCTTCTCAAATTCTCCCTTTGCTTGCCTTATCAATGCCTTCCATTTGACTTGCCAGTGCTTGTGCTGTTTCCAGGTTTCGTCGTTTGGCTCTTTTTTCCATTTCCTGAAAGATGCTTTTTTGGCAACAACAGCCTCTCTGACCTCACCTTTAAACCATGCTGGCAACTTTTTGGACTTCCTTTCACTTTTTTTAAAGCGTGGAATACAGCTGGTCTGGGCTTCCAAGATAGTAGTTTTCAACAACACCCAAGCTTGATGTAAGTCTTTAACCTTTTCAACTGCTCCTTTTAGTTTTTTCTTAACTATTTTCCTCATTTTATCATAGTCTCCCTTTCGAAAGTTAAAAGGTAGTACTGTGGATTTACTTACTATCCCTCCTCCACTAATTAAATCAAATGTGATCATGCTATGATCACTATTGCCAATGGGCCCCAACACCCTTGTCTCTTGCACCAGATCTGGTGTTCTACTAAGGACTAGGTCCAATATGGCTTCCCCTCTGGTCGGTTCATGAACCAGCTGCTCCAAGAAGCAGTCATTTATTTCATCTAGGAACTTTATCTCCCTAGCATGTCCTGCCGTGACACTGACCCATTCGATACCGGGGTAATTGAAATCACCCATTATTATTATTACTATGCTGTAACTTTTGTTAGCTTCCTTGATTTCTTTGAGCATTTCATCATCCATTTGTTCATTCTAGCCAGGCGGTCGATAGTACACCCCCACTGCCATCGCCTTCCCCTTTTTACATGGAATTTCAATCCATAGAAATTCTACAGCAGATTTTGTTTCCTTCAAAACTTTAATCCTTTCTGACTCTCTCTAACATAGAGTGCAACCCCTCCACCAATTTGATCAGCTCTATCATTACGATATAGTTTGTTTGTACCCAGGTATCACAGTGTCCCACTGGTTGTCCTCCTTCCACCATGCCTCTGAGATTCCAATCATATCTAACCTCTCATTTAGTGCTATATATTCTATCTCTCCCATCTTATTTTTTAGACTTCTAGCATTTGCATACAAGCATTTTAGAGACTGTATTTTATCCATATTAATCTGGCTATTGGTAGGCAGGGGTAATTTGGATCTTTAAGCTCTGTCTGCTCTATATTCGAGGGCATTTGGGCTACTTTACTCTTTTTTGGAACCTCTCTGCTTTTGGTAGTATCCTTCAAGGATACATTCTTTTGATGGCGTAAAAACAGTCGATCTACGTTTACCTGTTCCACTCCATTCATTAATTTATAGTACTCTATCATATCTCCCCTCAGCCGCCTCTTTTCCAGGTTGAAGAGCCCTAACCTTTTTAGCTTCTCTTCATAGGGGTATCCTTCCATCCCCTTTATCATTTTGGTGGCTCTTCTCTGTACCTTTTCTAATAACGCTATATCAGCGACCAGAATTGCACACAATATTCAAGGTGCCATCGCACCATGGAACGATACAGAGGCATTATTCTCCATTCTCCTTTGTTTTATTCTCCATTCCTTTCCTTATGATACCTAGCAATCTATTTGCTCTCTTGGCTGCTGCTGCACACTGGGCAGAGGATGTCAACATGTTATTACAGATGATTTTAATGATAGCTCACAGATTACTAATAGCAGGTCTACAATTTAATATTTCAGTTTTTTGAATACCCTTTGATGTATTCCATCCGGTCCAGGTGATTTTCTAGTCTTTAGCTTATCAAATAGTTTTAATACATCTTCCCAGTGTATCGATATTTCTTTCATTTCTTCTATGGCATCTTCTTTAAATACCATTTCAGTCATGGGTAACATTCCTACATCTTCCTCAGTAAAGACCAAAACAAATAATTCATTCAGTCTCTCCGCTATGGTCTTGTCCCCTCTTAGTGCCCCTTTTACCCCTCTATCATCTAATGATCTGATTGACTCTCTCACAGGTTTTTTGCTACGGACGTAATTTTAAAAGACTTTATTTTGCATTGTGACTTCCACAGCAAGCTTTTCTTAAATTCTCTCTTTGCCTGCCTTATCAATGCTTTGCATTTGACTTGCCAGTGCTTGTGTTGTTTCCAGTTTTCATCATTTGGCTTTTTCCATTTCCTGAAAGTTGCTTTTTTGGCTACAGCAGCCTCTCTGACCTCACCTTTAAACCATGCTGGCAGTTTTTTTTAACTTCCTTCCACTTTTCTTAAAGTGTGGAATACAGCTGGTCAGGGTTTCCAAGGTAGTATTTTTAAACAACACCCAAGCTTGATGTAAATCTTTAACTTTTGCAACTGCTCCTTTTAGTTTTTTCTTAACTATTTTCCTCATTTTATCATAGTCTCCCTTTTGAAAGTTAAAAGGTAGCACTGTGGATTTCCTTACCCTCCCTCCTCCATTTATTAAATCAAATGCGATCATGATATGATCACTATTGCCAAGGGGCCCCAACACCCTTATCTCTTGCACCAAATCTGGTTTTCCACTAAGGACTAGGTCCAAAATGGCTACCACTCTGATTGGTTCATGAACCAGCTGCTTCAAGAAGCAGTCATTTATTTCATCTAGAAACTTTATCTCCCTAGCATGTACTGGATCAGGCGGTAGGGATTCCCACACACCCAGCTAGATTGTAAGCTCTGATGAGCAGGGACTGTCTCTTACATGTCTGTGCAGCGCTGTGTATGTCTCGTAGTGCTATACAAATGCTCAGTAGCAGCAGCAGCAGGTAGTAGTAGTAGTAGGTTCTTGACAGTTCCATGAGCAGAAAACGTCTTAATAATATTGAGAACTGTAGACACAGGAATCTCAAGGTTTTTGGAGATGGCCTTGTACCCTTTGATGTTTGGTGATAATGTTTTTTCTGAAGGTCTCAGGCAACTTTCTTGTCTTCACCATTGTGAAAATGGAGCAGGCAGTGAATGTGACCTTTTTAAATATCACAGCCATCGATTCATTGGTTGATTCAAGTCATGTGAGTACTGACAATTGATCACAGATGCTTCCAATTTTACAGCAATGGGAGTATGGTTCTTCTTTTCAATCTGATCTGAATTGTTTATAAGGTTGCCAATAATCATGCCTTGGCAATGTCCCAGTTTTTGTACTTTTTCCTTTTTAATTGGTCTTGTTTTATTTAATTCTTTTAGGTGTCAAATTTGTATACATACATAGTCCAAAGCCTTTTCACTAGCCACTTATTTTTTTAGGAGATATTGGGCATTAAGGGGTTTAACTGCAAGGGTGCAAATAATGTTAACTACAACTGTAAATACACAAGAAATAAACATTTTTCAGAGGAAATTATGCCCCAAATAAGAGGTCACAGTATGAAGTTCAAAGGGGAGACATAACAACCAGCATTTCTTTAGAGAAAAGGAAGAGTATCTGTGGAACCTCCTCCCAATGGAAGGGTTAGAGACAGAAACAGTAAAAGAATCCAAGATGGGGTTGGCACAGAGTATCGCAACTGTTAGAAGTGAAGGGAAAGCCAGTGATTAACTGGAGTCTTTGGCATTACACAAGAAATGAAACAGGGCATGCTAGACAGGATTTATGATCCTTATCTGCCATTATATTCTAAATCTCTGTGTGATAAGATATGCTTGCAGGTATGTGCACATTGAAAGTCAACCTCACTTATTGAGTTAAATATTGCCGCTCTTCGACAACTGTACTATTAGCATTCTGCCAAAACTTCATTCCTGTTTCTCCTACTTATAATGTAGCCAGTAGCAAAGGTTATTTTCATCAAATGTAAAAATTGGACACTTATCAAAATGCATAGATTTTAAATTGCTGAGCAGGTGGAGTGGCTCTAGGAACTAGCCTTGGGAATGGATGTCTGTCTACCACATCAAGCACATGCCACATTTCCATATGGTTTCAGAAAGCGAACAGAATTCATTTCTGCTCCTACAGAGCTGTTTTTCTCCCCTAACTTCAAGGCTTTTTAGAAATCTTTCTTAAGGAGAAAAACATTATCTCCTAAAAGCTGTTCATATTAAAATATTCAGTGCCAATGGACAGTTTCAAATATGTTTCACTCAGGCACACTTCATTCCATCCTATTAGTACTAACTCTTTCTGCTTTCATATCCATTCAGCATTGAATCTCTAGCATTTCCCTGTACTTGTAGATGGACTGTAATTGGAAAGAAGAGGTTATAAGACTTTACAAAACGGATTCAGAGAACGTCATCTAATGCATACACATTTGTGTGAAAGCTTCCCATTCAGAGCTACTAGGGCATCAGTCTTCTGGTTCTCAGAGACATTCTTAAGACCTCTCTCATATCTCACAGGTACAAACTTACAGGTCGATGCAAAAAGCTGGATTTGAAGTCGTGCACTGCTAGCTATGTGCACGATTTCATAGCACACGAGTAGCGCAAACGTTATACACCAATATGCAGCAAGGGTCATGTATGCAAATGAAATATGCACAAATCTTTGGCACCAAGAGGAGGAAGAAAGGGGGAAAATGCATATGCAGACAATAAATGCACTACTGGCTGTGCTATGTGCATCTGCATAGATTTTATGCGCTCATGCTACCACAGTGCTATGTGCATGGAGATGACATCACACGGCACAGGTGTAGTTCAGTGCATATGTCGGCATAAAAAATAAAGGCATAAAGCATTGCAACAATGCCAGAAAGGAGAAGAAGTTGTAAAAGTGCTGTGAATGCAACAGGGGTGGAGGTGGGGAGCCATTTCTGCATTTGGCCCTTTGGTGTGACCCTTAGGCACAACACAGAGGTAGGCACACCGAGACCGAGAGGCAACCAGACATCATCCAGCGTGCACCCAAGACTAAATCAACGAAAAAGACAGAAACCAAATGACCACACAAGGTAACACCACCATGGCTGTGGCACTGTACCTACCCATCATTCTTCTCCTCACCCAACTCCTCCCACACCACTCACCCACCCTCCTTAACACTACCAACACACTGTGGATACTCCCACCACAACACATACTCTACACCCACTACCACGACCCCACTCAACTCCATCACAAGAGCCTCAAACAGAGCAGGCAAAAAGAAAACAAACATAGCACCCACACACACACACTTAAAGTGCCAGATATACCCAACCATTCCCTGACTATATCCATAAAGCTCATCAATGCCAGGTCGGTAAGAAACAAGATTAATACCCTCATTGACCACATAGAAGCTCAGCAAACAGACATCCTCTGCATCACCAAAACATGGCTTACCCCCACCAACAATGTGCTACTCAACCAACTAGTTCCCCCCCACCCACACAGCTTACAACTGCCCACGCACACAAAGGAGAGGAGGAGGAGTCCTGATCATCACAAGGAACAACCTAAAGCTCAAAGTCAGTTCCACCACAAATACAAATCACTGCAACACAATCATCATAGAGAACAAGAACCTAGCCCAGTGCCTCACCTACAGAGCACCACATGCTCCACCAGATGAACTATCTTCAATATTAGAAGCAGTATGTGCAGTCAACAACCTCCACAAACCTCTGCTGGTACTCAGAGACTTCAACCTTAGATCTACCACAAGCAAGGATGCAGAAGCCTTTCTGACAGCCATGGACTTTCTCCAATTCACCCAGATGATCAACACCCCCACACACAGACTTGGATCATCCCCTGACCTCATCTCTGCCCCAACAACCTAATAGAAAGAAACATCATTTCAAGACCCTCGATCACACCAGTACCCTGGTCGGACCACCACCTTTTAAAAGTCCATCTCCAATCGAGACACATTCATGACCAGCAAGAAAAGCCATCCAAAACTAGAAGATTCAAAAGCTTCAACAAAGACCAATTCATACAGGACATTCTACACCTCCTTAAACAAACACAGAGGACATAAACGAACAAAATGAAAACTGGAACACCACCATCATGACTGCTGCCAAACCCACGGTCCCCAGAATACAAAAATCACACAGCACTAGATCCAGCTCCACCCCCTGGTACTCCAAGGACATACGCAAAGCAAAGAGAGCCCTAAGACAACTAGAACATCGCTGGATGCATACCAAGTCAGCCTCCATACAGGACTTATACCAGTTAAAGCAAAAAGAATATAACAACCTCATCAACCAACATAAGAAGGAATACCACACATACCTGATCCCAAGGTCCGCAAACAAACCAAGAGAGCTCTTCGAATTAATAAAGACTCTCACCAGCGAACCTTATAACAGGAATGACAAGCAAATAGATCCACAGACCTTCGCAGACTACCTCAAGACCAAATTCACCACCCCCCACAAGGACAACATGAATATCAACAACAACAAGCTCCCTCCTCCCAACCAAACCTCAAACAACAACAAGCTCCCTCCTCCCAACCTCCGGCGCCCTCCCAAACCCCCGGACAGCAGCAGCAAAAGCTCCCCCGATCGGGGAGAAGCGACCAAGTGGGAAACCGTCCCGCTCAGTGGCTCCTGCCCAATCAGGGCAGTGGGTGCAGTACAAAAGGGAGAGTGCACCTCCGGTGCCCTCCCAAACCCCCAGACAGCAGTGGCAAAAGCTCCCCACATCGGGGAGAAGCGACCAAGCAGGAAACCGTCCCGCTCAGCGGCTCCTGCCCAATCGGGGCAGTGGGAGCAGTACAAAAGGGAGAGCGCACCTCCGGTGCCCTCCCAAACCCCCGGACAGCAGCGGCAAAAGCTCCCCCGATCAGGGAGAAGCGACCAAGTGGGAAACCGTCCCGCTCAGCGGCTCCTGCCCAATCGTGGCAGTGGGAGCAGTACAAAAGGGAGAGTGCACCTCCGGCGCGCCCGCACCTGGTGGGCCCGCGCCTGACGGCCTCGCCAGAGGGCCCTTTGGCGTGGGCCTTAGGCGAGGCAAGCAGGCGACAGAAGAAGCAACCCCACAAAAACCGCCGAAGGACAACAACCAACAAACAAGAACAATCAATAGCCAAGACATCACAACCAACGCAGAACACCTCGACCAGAAAGGCGCAACCAGAGTCTCAACTTCCACAACTTACTAGTAAGTTGACACCAACCACCATGGCCACATTCACCTACCTCCCTGTATTCCTCCTTATCACCCAACTCATCCCCCAACAAACAGGGCCATGTCACTCACACCCCATAAACTTATGGACACCGACAACCATGCCAACATACCATCCTCCTCAATACAACACACGGAGCTCACGCATAAAAGACAAAAGCAATAGACACACAATCAACAAGCATAACACACACGCAAACTCGAAGGCACACCCCAAAGAGCCTAACACCCCAAACACCACCTCAATAGAGCTCTTGAACACCAGATCAGTAAGAAATAAGATACACACTATCAGAGACCAGATAGAGGACCAACAACCTGACATCCTCTGCATTACAGAATCTTGGCTTACCCCCACCGACAATGTCCTCCTCAACCAGCTAGTCCCCCCCCCCCCACGTACTCAGCCTTTAACAATCCTCTCACACAGAAAAGAGGAGGTGAAGTGCTGATCATTGAAAAAGACTCATTAAAAATAAAAACTATCACCTCACAAGACTCAGACCAATGCAGCACAATTGCAGTGGGAAACAAGCAAATAGCCATATGCCTCATCTACAGAGGCCACCACGCTCCAGCAGAAGAACTAACCACCGCTCTAGAGACCGTCTGTGCAATCAACACGAACCACAAACCACTAATACTACTGGGTGACTTCAACCTCAGCTCCTCCACCAGCAAGGACAAGGAAACCTTCCTACAAGCAATGGACTCCCTACAATACACACAACTAATAAACACCCTGACGCACAGACACGGATCCATGCCGGACCTCATATTCGCCCCCCAACCACATAATAGACAAAGGTGACATCTCATCACCCACAGTCACACCAGTGCCCTGGTCAGACCACCACAGAATCAAAATAGAAATCACAGATCAAAAGGAAAGACACAACAAGACACAAAGCACAACACATGGACAAAGAAGATTCAAAGCTTTCAACAAGGACCAATTCCTACAAGACACGCTACCTTACCTTAACCCAGAAACGCACGATCTGGATAAACAAGTAGACACTTGCAACAGTATCATCAATGCAGCAGCCAAAACCAAAGCAAGCACAACAACAAAAACCAAGAGACAGCACGCACCATGGTACTCCAAAAGCATACGCGAGGCAAAAAGAGATCTGAGGAAGATAGAACGCAGCTGGAGACACTCTAAATCTCCATCCACGCAGGCCTTATACCTAACTCAGCAAAAGAAATACAATGAGCTTATCAACGAAACAAAAAGAGAGCACCACACAAATACCATCCAGAAAGCCTACAACAAGCCCAGAGAACTTTTCGAGATAGTAAAAAATCTAACCAACGAACCAAGCTCCGACAAAGACATACAGATCGACCCACAAACCTTCGTAAATTATCTTCAGGAGAAGCTAGGCCGCTCGCCACTACAACCATCTATAGGAACCAACAACCCAACCACACCCATCACAAGTTGGGACAAATTCAACACTCCCTCCACTAAGCAAATCTCAGACATCATCTCAGCTCTCAACACAAGCACCGCACCCACAGACCCATGCCCGGTCCCATGGATTAAGACAACCAAGGAAAACTTCCTCAGCCTCATACACAACATGGTAAGCAACTCCCTGACCCAAGGAACTATGCCAGACAAGCTGAAACTAGCCACAATAAGGTCAATCCCTAAGAAAACCAACCTAGAAAAAAGCAATCCAGCAGCCTACAGACCAATCTCCAGCATACCGCTTCTGGCTAAAATTATAGAGAAGGCAGTGCAACAACAGCTCCAGGACCACATCGATGAACATGCCCCACTGGATATACATCAACACGGCTTCCATCCAAACCACGGAGTTGAAACACTCCTGCTATACCTATTCAATGACATCATCCAGACCATAGACAACTACAAACAAGGAACTCTAATGATCTTCCTAGACATCTCAGCTGCATTCGACACAGTGGACCACAGAATCCTCCTAACCAGACTACAGAACATTGGAATAACCGGCACCATACTAAAGTGGTTCAACTCGTACCTAACAGACAGACAGTTCCAAGTCAAGATTGGAACCAAAATCTTACAACCCGCAAAGATCAAGCAAGGAGTGCCACAAGGATCCGCACTATCCTCACTACTATTCAACCTATACATCCAACCCATCTGCAACATCATGGAAGCCCACAAAATAGACTACACAATCTACGCATATGACATCATGATTTACACACCAATCAACCTCGACAGCCCCGACTACACCAAGATAACAAACTGTCTCGACAGCATCTCCACTTGGCTCATGCACAACAACCTAGCCATAAACTACAACAAGACAGAAGCACTCATCATCACAAGAAACACCAACTTCAGCCCCCCACCCTTCATCAAAACCAACAACACGGCAATACCACTGAAGAACGAAGTGAAATACCTCGGAATAACACTTGACAAAGAGTTGAACCTACATTCACACATCAGAAGAACCACCAAAAATGCATACTACAAGATGAGAATAATTAGATGCCTCAAGCCTCTACTTTCACATGAACACTTCCGCACTGTCTGCCAAGCGCTCATAACCCCCATTCTTGATTTCTGCAACCCGATCTACAACGGAATGCCAAAACAAGCACTCAAACCGCTTCAAATGGCTCAAAACACAGCAGCCAGAATAATCACTGGTTCTCCAACACAAGCCCACATCACCCCAATCCTAAAAGACCTCCACTGGCTCCCAATCAGCCGCCGCATCAAATACAAGATGATATTAAACATATTCAGAATCAGACACAATAGCTCAGCACTCAGCCTCCAAGCCCTCATACTCCCTGACACCAGCAACAGACCGAGAAGAAAAACCACAGCGGACACACTCAGCACCCCAAGCAACTACACAAAAGCATGCAAATCCACCGCACAAAGAGCCCTATCACTGGCGGCTTCAACAATATGGAACACACTCCCACACGACCTACGATCAACTGAAGATCTGAAGGACTTCTGAAAGCACCTAAAGACTGTACTCTTCACTGAGCACTACGGCCCAAGCGCATAGCCAGAATCTACAGACTTGGACCTACCTTGGACTCAATTAAAGTTCAAGCACAACCAGTGACGGACACAGCAAACCAATGTACATAACTGTAAAAAGCGCACACTGTAAATAGCTCACTCTAATCAGCACACCCGCACCCATGCACCCTCACTGTACATAATCTCACCTGACATACACAACATTGCTAATGATCATTTGATGTGTTTACCGCCTTGATTGAAGGATAAGGCGGGATAGAAATATCCTTAAATAAATAAAATAAATAAATAAAATATGGGACAAATTCAGCATCCTGTCCACAGACCAGATCTCAAACATCATCACAGCTCTCAACACTAGCAACGCCCCTACAGATCTATGCCCCGTAACCTGGATCAAAGCAGCAAAATAGGATCTGATCCAACTCATCTGCAAAACAGTTCACAACTCTCTTACCACAGGAATTATGCCTAGTGCCCTGAAGCTAGCCACAATATGCCGAATTCCCAAAAAATCCCCACCAAGTAAAACTGACCCTGCCACCTACAGACCCATCTCAAGCCTCCCCCTCATATCGAAGATCATCGAAAAGGTGGTCCAACATCAACTTCAGCATCACATCGACATCCATGCCCACCTGGACCCTAAGCAACATGGCTTCCGACCAAACCATTGCATCAAAACTCTACTGATACACCTCTTCGACAAGCTGATCCAAATTATTGACAGCGCTAACAAGGGCGTCCTCATGATCTTCATAGACATCTCCTCTCCTCAGCATTTGACACTGTTAACCACACAACCCTGCTATCAAGACTACAGGAAGTTGGTCTACACGGCACCACCTTGAACTCGTTCACATCCTACCTCACTGACAGACAGCTCCAAGTCAAATGCGGCTCAGATACCTACCAGCCACACATTGATTTAAAGACAAAGCGGTATATTAAATCCTTTTAAATAAATAAATAAAATAACATTTGTAATTTGCTTGGTGCTATGTGTTCTTGCATTATTGTTCATCTCTTGCTTCTCTGTGTTGTATTGATTGTCGTGTTTTTCTGCATTATTGTATTGTATTGTACTCAGGACCGTACCAAGTTAGAAATGCACCCCGTGTGACTAATGAATCTGGTGCCCCCATCCACCCCAACCTCATGCAGTAACTCACTCTTTTTGAGTTTCCTGTAAGTGCTGTGATGATATCAGCACCCTTTCTGTACTTATGCCCCGTGTGGCTGCACCACTCGCACAGCCCTCGGTATTTATTTATTTATTTATTTAACAGGTTTTTTTATACCGCCTTTCTTACAATCAAAGCGGTTACAAGAGTACATTAGGTTAACATAAAATACAGACATAAAAACATCAGACTATAAAGACAAAACAATGCATCCAGTTTTATACCACCTTATCAAAATATCAAAGTGATAAGCAATGGATCTATAGGTAACAAAGAGACTACATCAGGTTAACATGTAATACAGACATACCTCTGAACGGAAGAGCAGCCAAAGGGAAAGATAGACTGAGGGAATTGTAAAGAGTATAACTACACAATTGTCCTGATTGTACTGTATAGTTTGGAGAGATGGATCAAGATTCTGTTTCAGGCAGTGAGATGGACTAGACTAGCAGCCAGGAACTTTTCCAAGGGGGAGAAGGACCTGCTGTACCACCACATGTCTGCTGACTACCACAACGTGTATGTGGCAAAGATTTCGGCAGGGTAAAGGGCTAAATTGTGGGGGAAAATAGCTGCAGAGGTAAGCTCACTGGGGGGATGAAGGTGCATATGGTCAAACAGTTAAAGCATTGGTGGCATGATGCAAGTTTTACTGTAAATAAAAAGTAATAGCAATAGGAAAGTCACAGCGGGGGGGACTCCCCATGCACTGACCAGCTGACACCACTGGAGCAGGTGATAGCAACAACCTTATGGCATTGAGAACATAGACTATCCCACTGGCAAATTAATCCATTCACTGCTACCTCCTTGTCGCTATCAAAAAGCAGCCCACACAGAACAAACCACACTATACACGGCTGATAACCCCCTCAAAAAACAATCACCTAGGCAGCCACCTATATGCGCACAGATCTGTACTCACCTTTCTGAGGAAGGCAGCCTCTCTGTTAAAAATGGCCCTGAACCTCCTCCAGGACTGCTTCATCAGGGGGTAGATCATCTGCCTTCCGGGCCGTGGAAATAAGCGTTTCTCATTGGCCACAATAAGGAAGGCCAACAGCTCCACATCCATCCAGATGAAATTTGACTTCCGTCTGGGAGGTACGTCACTGCTACCATTTTATTAGACCACACAAAAAATCCCTTTGACCCAGATTTCCCCTAATCAAAAACCTTATAGTGTACTATTTTTTGTCGGAACTCTTGCCATGAGGACAACACTCTCAAAGCAAATGTTCCTTTTATTCGTTTTTACGAGCCAACCAATAGCTCAAATAGCATACTATGTAAAACGAGGGAAGTGCAAAGCAAGCCCCTCTCAAAGCTCAAACATCACATCAGGAAAAAGTTAATCTTTGCATTGAAAAACGCCAAACTCAGCTTTTCATCAGAGTGTGTTCAGATCTGTCCCTCATAAGGATACCACTCCAAAAATGTTTCCTTCGGTGTGTGTTCGTCACAGGCAAATATAAGCACTTCAACTCATGTAAACGAGCTCATTCAGAAATATCATACCGCTACACAGAGCCGTGTTTCAGGCCACATCACTCTCCTGGCTCTTCATCAGACAATTTTAGGGGAAATCGGGGTCAAAGGGGTTTTTTGTGTGGTGTTATATTTTCCTTTGTGTGGTTTGATTGATAATAACCATTTTATTAGAAGCACATGTGGTTCCGTGCTCATTCCCGTGGAATGTATATGCTCATTTTGCACTCATGCCTGTGGAACCAGAACGTGCATGATGCAAGCAGGAATGCAGAAACCTACAGTACGTAGCTGCACAAGCAGAAGCACAGAACGAGCATGTACAATTTACAGGCATGACCTTGGAATCTACGTGCATGTTCTGCAGTGCACACACATTTGCACATAGTTTTATGAGTGCAAAATGTACGTGCAAAAATCTTATTTTTTTTCATTATTTTAGCAAGAGAGAAAGCCAATACAGCCTCATAGCACCCACCCCAAAGACTCCCCATTATACCTAAAAACCAATCAACACCATTCTTGCCCAAAAACATTTTTTTATTACATCACAACACCTGTTTTCAGCCATAACAGGAAATGGAGAATGATACAGTATTAGTGATTCCAGAGAACACACAAGAAATCGCTGGTCATGTGAAGTAGCCCGGCATAATATTTCTTTGGATCTCATTCCCCCTTGTGACATCTAATTGAGCAGGGGCACAGATGGGACGTTCTGGAGGTTTTGGGACTAGAGTATTGTAAGATAC
Source organism: Ichthyophis bannanicus (assembly GCA_033557465.1). NCBI lineage: Eukaryota > Metazoa > Chordata > Amphibia > Gymnophiona > Ichthyophiidae > Ichthyophis > Ichthyophis bannanicus. The sequence goes on from CM066049.1 coordinate 49,597,146, forward strand.
ACATAAGTAGTGAATGAGAGAGTGAGGGACATCAGGATCCAAAAGCAGCCTCAAAGAAGTGTGTTTTTAGCCTGGATTTGAATAGGGCCAGAGAAGGAGCCCAACACACCGACTCAGGAAGTTTGTTCCAGGCATATGAAGCAGCAAGATGGAATGGACAAAGTCTGGAGTTGGCAGTGACAGATAAAGAGTAGTTACTCACCTGTAACAGGTGTTCTCCAGGAGCAGCAGGAATCAGTCCTCACATATGGGTGTCATCAGCGCCGATGAAGCCCCAGCGGAACATTTCCCCAACTTTCTATGAAAGCCTTTGGGAATACTGCACGCATGCGCGGTTCCCTTCCCGCCTAAAGGTGCCATCTTACCTCGGTCAAATGACATAGTTAAGAACAGCACACAAAAATGAAAAATAAACTATGTACAACTGCAACTCCAAGGGGAGGAGGAAGGGTTGTGAGGACTGATTCCTGCTGCTCCTGGAGAACACCTGTTACAGGTGAGTAACTACTCTTTCTCCAGGACCAAGCAGGAAGTCAGTCCTCACATATGGGTGACTCCCAAGCTCTGGGCTACCGAGGAACTCAGGCTGAACAAGAGTACTCCCTCTAGTCTCAGCAGCAAAGAAAGGCATTTCAAGGACACAACCTCCACCGGTAGCCCAACAGAGGGCAGGAGGGCAGGAGTTGCCTAAACCTCAAAAGGATTCCGGAGTACTGCTTGGCCAAAAGCACTGTCCCTACGGGACTCCCTCTCCAGGCAGTAATGGGCCGCAAAAGTCTGGCTTGAAGACCAAGTTGCAGCCCTGCAGATGTCTGCCAAGGGCACAGAGCGGAGATGAGCCACTGAGGCAGCCATTGCCCTGACTCGGTGGGCCGTAACCCGACCCTGCAAAGGAAGGTCAGCCGCCTTATAAGCCCAGGTGATACAGTCAGCTACCCAGGTGGACAAGGTATGCTTGGACACAGCCAACCCCAACTTATTGGGGTCAAAGGAGACGAAGAGCTGTGTAGCCCTTCTATGCCCCTATGTACGGTCAAGGTAGAAGGATAAGGCCCTCCTACAATCCAGGGTATGCAGGACTGCTTCAGCCTGGCTTTCATGAGGCCTAGGGAAGAATGTTGGAAGAACCATCTCCTGGTTGAGGTGGAAAGAGGAGACAACCTTAGGGAGGAACTTCCCTGTTCCTGTAAATCCTGGTGTAAGGCCTATCACAGACTAGGGCCTGAAGCTCACTTACTCGCCTAGCCGAGGTAAGGGCTATCAGGAAGAGTGTCTTCCAGGAGAGGAAGCGTAGTGGGCAAGTAGCCATGGGCTCAAAAGGTGGGCGAGTCAGTTGCTGCAAGACCACATTCAGCTCCCACTCAGGGGCAGGAGGACGGATGGGAGGCTTGAGCAAAAGCAAGCCCCTAAGAGAGCGGGACACCAAGGGGTGACCAGATAGAGAATGTCCCTCCACCAAAGAGTGGTGAGCTGCTAGAGCTGAGAGGTGGACCCGAACAGAATTGGATTTAAGGCCTTGATTTGACAAGTGCAGTAAGTACTGAAGGACTACTGGCACAGTACAGGAGAAAGGATCAACTGTACGTAGCTGACACCACACAGAAAACCTTTTCCATTTGAGAGCATAGGTTTTCCTAGTGGACTGTTTCCTAGAGGCTAGGACAACCTCCTCAACATCCGGAGGCAGGCCCCAGGGAGTCAAGACTACCCTTGCAGCCTCCAGGCCATCAAATTGAGAGCTTTGAGATTGGGGTGCAGAAGGGAACCCTGCTCCTGTGAGAGAAGGTTGGGTTGCAACCCCAGAGGTAGTGGAGGATCCACCGCCAGTTGAAGCAGAAGAGGAAACCAAGGCTGTCTTAGCCACCTGGGAGCCACCAGCAGGACCGAGGTCTTGTCCTGAAGAATCTTGAAGAGAGTTCGGGCCACCAAGGGCGTGGGAGGAAACGCATACAGGAGGCCCTGAGACCAGGATATCAGAAAAGCATCCGCTGCTATCTGCAGAGGATGCAGTTGCCTGGAGCAGAACTTTGGCAGCTGCTTTTTCATGGGGCTGGCAAAGAGATCTATCAAAGGGAAACCCCATTTCAGGAAGATCTTCTGAACTACTGAAGGATGCAGCTGCCACTCGTGGGGCTGCAGTATTCTGCTTAATCTGTCTGCCAGGTAGTTGTCCTGGCCTGGAAGGTACACAGCCTTGAGGAGCATGTTGTGCTTGAGGGCAAAAGAACAAAGGTCCTGAGCCTCCCGACAAAGGATCCTGGACCCAGTTCCGCCCTGTTTGTTCACATAAAACATGGCAACTTGGTTGTCTGTCTGAATCAGGACAGACTGGTGAGCCAGGGTAGGAGTGAAAGCTTTGAGTGCTAACCGAATAGCTCTGAGTTCGAGGAGATTGATCTGCTGTGCAGCTTCCCAGGGAGACCACAGGCCCTGGGTGCACTTGCCCAGACAATGAGCTCCCCAGCCTTGCAGGGTGGCGTCCGTGGTCACCACTACTGTGTACCCTGGAATCTGAAAAGGCACCCCCTTCAGAAGATTGGGTGGGTGAACCCACCAGGTGAGGGAGTGCAGAAAAGGTCTGGACACCTTTATCTTGTCTCTGAGGCTGCCTGTGGCCTGTGACCACTGAGCCCGAAGGCACCACTGTGCAGGCCTCATATAGAGCCTGGCATTGGGGGTCACATGTACTGTCAAAGCCATGTGGCCTGGAAGCCTCAGGCAGAGCTTGGCGGAGACCAGGGACCTGCTGAGAAACTGATTTGCCAAGGCCATCAACCTTTGGGCCCTGTCTACTGGCAAGAAAGCCTTTGCCAGCAGAGAGTCCAGCCTTGCTCCTATGAACTCCAAGTTTTGGGAGGGGAGCAAAGTGGACTTTGCGAAGTTTATGACAAACCCCAGGCTTTGTAGAAGAGCAGTAGTCCTGAGGGTGGCTTGTTTGGCCTCCTGGCACGTTTGACCCCTGATGAGCCAGTCGTCTAGATAGAGGAAGACAAAGATTCCCTGATTTCTCAGGTAGGCCGCCACCACTGCTAGGCACTTTGTAAAGACTCTGGGGGCGGAGGTGAGGCCGAAAGGCAGCACTCTGTACTGATAATGGTTTCCTCCCACAATAAACCTGAGGTACTTTCTGTGGTCTGGATGAATGAGGATATGAGTGTACGCATCCTTTAGATCTAAGGAGCATAGCCAATCTCCCTGCTGGAGGTAGGGCAGAAGTGTCCCAAGAGTAAGCATCTTGAACTTCTCCTTCACTAGGAACTTGTTGAGGTTCCTGAGGTCCAGAATGGGTTGAAGGCCACCGGTTCTTTTGGGCACCAGGAAATACCTGGAGTAGAAACCGTGACCTTGCAAGTGGGGAAGCACAGGCTCCACCGCCCTGTCCACCAACAGACCATGAAGCTCTTGTAGAAGAAGGTCTGTGTGCAGGGGAGGCCTTGGAGGTTCCCCTGGAAAATATGGTGGAGGCAGTTGGTGAAAATGGAGGGCATAGCCCTTGTGGACTATCTCCAGCACCCAACTGTCCCCGGTGATAAGGGACCACTGGTGGGCAAAGAGGGCGAGGCGACCTCCTGTGCAGGGTTGGGAGAGCAGTGGAGGAGAGGCTACACTCAAGGAGTCAAAACCCCCCACCCTGCTGAGTGGTAGCAGGGGCCTGAGGCTTAGGGGTCCTCTGCCTACGGGGCCCATTACCCTGGCCCTTGGCTTGCTGACCCTGGGGGGCAGCTTGGGCAGCCTGATATTGCGGGTACTGTTTGTAGGCAGTGCCCTTCCTTGGGTAAAAGGGCTTTTACCCGAGCCCTTCTTTTTATGAGAAGGGGCAGAGGTCTTCCTCGACAGCCTTGTCCGTGTGAGGTGCTCAGTTTCGAGCTTAGCGGCCTTCTCGGTCATGGGCTTGCCAAAAAGATTTTCACCTCGGCAAGGGACATCGACCAACTTGTCCTGAACCCATGGCTCGAGATCCGATGACTGCAGCCATGCCTGGCGTCGAGCCGCGATGCCGGCTGCCGCAACTCGGGCCGAAGACTCGAAGCCATCGTAGGCGGCGCGGGACATGAACTTCGAGCAGTCCCGAATCCACGAGGACAAGGACTTAAATCTCTGCAAGGGTTCCCCGGAGAGACCAGCAGAGAACCCGGCCAATTCCTTTGCCAGATCCCGCAAGTACATGCCCATGTACAGCTGGTAGGACTGAAGATAAGGCACAAGGAGAGCAGAACTCCTGCAGACTAATCTTGGGTGCACAACAAGCAAGAGCGAGAGATGAACACAGTTGCTTAAAAGGGTGCTTTATTGGAGTCCCTAACGCGTTTCGGCTAACGCCTTCTTCGGGGGGAGGGGTACTTTTATAAATAAAAATAATAGGAAAACAGCACATATTAAAAACAGCACATATTAAAAAACATCAACCAAGACATTAATGTATAAATACATGAAAATACAATGTAAAAGTAAAATTAAGCACGTGACTTAGTACATTTACATATGGCACTTAAGAAAACATTTATATATAAGAACCATAATAAATTAGTTAAAACCAAGAAGTGCAATTAAAAAACAATTAAAAACCATTAAAAAACAATTAAAAGACACCACAAGTATAGACGCAGGGCAGAAAAGGGACTAATTCAAATCCAAAACACTGCAAATGTAGACATATTACTCACCAAAGGGTCTCCATACCTTAAGATCAATCCAACGGCACTCCGGTGCATAGTTAGTGAGTAATATGTCTACATTTGCAGTGTTTTGTTTTTTAATTGCACTTCTTGGTTTTAACTAATTTATTATGGTTCTTATATATAAATGTTTTCTTAAGTGCCATATGTAAATGTACTAAGTCACGTGCTTAATTTTACTTTTACATTGTATTTTCATGTATTTATACATTAATGTCTTGGTTGATGTTTTTTAATATGTGCTGTTTTTAATATGTGCTGTTTTCCTATAATTTTAATTATAAAAGTACCCCTCCCCCGAAGAAGGCGTCAGCCGAAACGCATTGGGGACTCCAATAAAGCACCCTTTTAAGCAACTGTGTTCATCTCTCGCTCTTGCTTGTTGTGCACCCAGCTGGTAGGACTGGACACGGCAAGCAAGCATCGAGCCCTGGAAGCACTTTCTACCGACGCCATCGAGGTTCCGGGCCTCCCTGCCAGGGGGCACCACGGAGTGCATCTTCTGGCTCTTCAGACGTTGCATGGCCGATTCCACAACCATAGAATGGTGTGGTAGCTGTGCCTTTTGAAAACCAGGGCTCTTCCGGAGTCGATAGATCGAATCGACTCACTTGCTGAGAACTGGCGCCGAGGCCGGTGCCTCCCACATACGGAAGAGGAGCCGTTCCAGCATCGGAGGAACCGGAACAGTAAAGGCCTCCTTCGGAGGAGAGTCATACTGTAGGACCTCGAGCTCTTCAGCTCGAGGCTCCTCCTTGGGGTCCGCCGGAATAGCCAAGGCAGCGGCCATATCCCGGACTAACTCCGAGAACCGAGTATCCTCCGGGGGGGACCTACTCCGGGACTCAGACTGCGGTGAGTCCGAAGGGACGCAGAGTCTTGAAGGTATCAGGAGACTCCTCGTCCTCTGTCTCCCAAGCTGACTCGTCCGAGGAGGAGTCAGGGTCCGACCCCGCGGGGCCCTGGAGCACCCGCCCCGACGCCGGAGGCACCGGCGTCGACGCCCTCGGTCCCGAAGGGAGGTCGAGGGAGACCGCGACCGAGGTCGACTCCGAGCCATGATGGACTTGAGTATGGGCTCGGTCTCCGGGGTCGACTTCGAAGTCGATGTCCCGGTGGTCGGGGCAGATGCGCCAGACAGGCTGGCCATCAGTGCCCGCTGCTGCTCCATGAAGGCAGACAATCTGCTCTCCAAGGCTGTCATCCTGAGACTCAGCTCGGGAGACGCAGCAGCCACCGACTCGGGCCCCGGCGGCACCGGCCCCGACGTCGGCTCCCTGAGAGGAGAGTCCTCGAGGACTACGGGGCTTACGTGTCCAGCAGACTCCGGCTCCACGCGAGGAACATTTGCAGGCTTCTCGTGTTCCACGGGCCCGGGGCGATGGTCGGGGGTCTTAGACCTGGCCCTCGAGGAGCCAGGGACCTCCTCCGATGATGCCCTCACGAGCCGCTTCTTCCTCTTGCGCTCCCGGTCGGGGGACCCCCTGTCCGAGGAGCTTCAATGGCGCTCGGGATCGGAATCCCGAGATGTCGAGGCCTCAGACGAGGTCCGGGCCCGGCCGGAGGCTGAGTCCGAGAAAAGCCTTTCTTTTTGCACATGGCCCGCACGACTTAGGGTCGTGGTCGTGGCCGAGGCACCGAAGGCAGCAGTCATGTGTGTTGGTGAGAGACATCAGTTTCTTACACCGATCACACTTTTTAAAGCCGCTGGAAGCCATCAGGGAAAAAAGAGTCCCTGCGAGGTCAAAGGACCGACCTTCCAGGGAAAAATAGAAAAAAGGGCGCGAACGCCAACCACGAAGGGCAAAAACCGAAAAAGAAGAATCGGGCTCGATACCGGTATACCGAACCCGGCGGGAGGGGAACCGGCATCGAACCGGGAGAAAAAATAGCGAAAATCACCGAAAAAATCTAATTTTAACCGGGAGAACAGGACACACGTCCGGTGGGCTTCACGGAAAAAAAGAGACTGAGGTAAGATGGCACCTTTAGGCGGGAAGGGAACCGCGCATGCGTGTCTGCATTCCCAAAGGCTTTCATAGAAAGCTGGGGAAATGCTCCGCTGGGGCTTTATCGGCGCCGATGACAGCCATATATGAGGACTGACTTCCTGCTTGGTCCTGAAGAATGGTATAGATAAGAGGGATCTGCCAGAGGAGCGGTGTTCCCAAGGAGGAGTGTGAGATAAGAGAGGAGAGGTAGTGAGGGTTTGCAGAATGAATGCACTTGCAGGCAAGTAGAACTTTGAACTGGATGTGGAAATGGATAGTGAGACAGTGAAGTGACTTGAGAAGAGGGGTTTCATAAGCATAAAGCCCAATTCTGGGAGCGGGATGTCCAGACCATCCAGATGTCCTTGCTTCTGGTCTACAGGAGCCAGAATCGGGTCCAAGGATTGCCCAGCTTGCCCCTCTGGCCAGCGAGGATTCCTCCCCACAGGTGCCCCCTGCATCCATGGCTCCAGCCCCCCTGATCCCCACTGCCCAAAAGCTGGCCTTCCGCAACCTGGATCGGGCGATGGGGACCCCCCTGCATCCAGCCACAGCTCTGTATGTGGCTCCCCTGCCCCTATCTTCCAAAATGTGCAGTTTATACCACCTCAGAGGTAGTATAAGCTGCATGTCCTGGAAGGCCTAGCAGGATGTACCTTGCCGTGACCTGAATCAGCCCTGTACATCCTGTCAGTTTGGCCCACCCCTGATCCGTCCCCCCTCCCGCTCCCCGCCGGATCTCCCCGTCATGAAGCTCAGGACGTACAGGGAGAGCCAGTGGGGGAATAGGCTCTAAGTGGATTGCGGGGCTGCACGTCCCAGTGGGATGTGCAGCCCCGCAAACTGCATTACAGAATGAGGGCCATAGTAGCACTGGCAAAAGATAAGCCATGCAGCTGAGTTTTGAACAGATTGAAGGGGAGAAAGATGATTCAGTGGGAGAGCAGCAAGCAGCAGGTTATAATAGTCAAGACGGAAGATGACTAGTGAGTGGATGAGGATCTTAGTAGTGTTTGTAGAAAGGAAGGGACACATTTTGCTGCTGTTATAGAGAAAGAAGTGACATGTTTTAGCTGTCTGTTGGATGTGTGCAGAGTAAGAGAGTGTCTAAGATGACCCCAAGGTTGCTAGCTCTGGAAACAGGGAGGAGTGCAATGATAGCCACAGAAATAGAGAAGGGAGGAAGGGGGGAGATGGGTTTAGGGGAAAAGATAAAGAGCTCAGTTTTGGCCATGTTCAGATTCAGACGGTGGTGAGATATCCAGGCAGCAATGCTGGATAAGCAGGCCAAGATACAGGCCTGGATTCCTGGAGAGATTTCAGGCACAGAAAGGTAGATCTGAGATTCATCAGCATAAAGATGGAACTGAAAACCATGAAAAGAAATAAGTGCACCACAGACTGACTATAGAAAGAGAAAAGGAGAGGTCCCAAGATAGAGCCCTGAGATATATTCATATCAACTGAAAGCGGGATGGCGGTAGAGGAGGATCCACCAGAACATACAGAAAGAGGCCGATTCAGACACACGAGAGGCAATCATGAATAGCCGCAATGCAGAAAAGGGTCACAGCGCAGGACATGGGGTAGTATTCCGCACATTAGGGCAGGACACCACACAGTTGACAGACACAGATAGATGGACAGAAGGATACTTGGCAACTGTGATGAGGCTATAATGTGCCGCCACACACATCTGCACAGATATGACTGTTACAGGAAGGAGAAATAGTTGTGTAGGAGAGGCATTAAAAACCAAAAACACACAGGAATCAAACCCATGACCACTGGCTGGGAAGTCAGTGTACTAACCACTGTGCAATGCATCTCTGACAGCAGTAACAGCAGTGGCTGGCTACACAACAACTGCAGGTCACCGCACAAACATTCTGCTGTGCCTACTGGGGCAGGGTAAAAGCACAGCCAAGGCACTGTACAGGGCACCTTAAGTCACCCAACTGAGGTGAGGGTGGTGTGTGTTCTAAACACAGCTCTCCAAAATATGTCTGCCTGTCACAGCCACAAAAGGAGGTTGTACTGGACATTCAGACTAAAGGAGGCCCACTGTGGGATTGAACCCATGACCACTAGCACAAAAGGTACTGCACAAGACGGTACGCCCACACCACCAACATGAGTCAAACAGCAAAGGCTGCATACAACAACACTGCATGGCACCACACAAAATGCCAGCTGTATGCCAGGACAAGGAAACCCCCAACAATAACCATGATGTAATGCACATGCAGAAGAGCTGTGTACAGCTCATATCACAGTCTGTAATGGGGATCCTACGTCGAGATCATCAATGTTGCCCACTTGGTGACGGCCCCACCCTTTTATCTGATTATCCCCCCCCCCCTTATATGTAACACCGCTTTGACCCGGTGAAAAGCGGGATATAAATGCAGTTAAATAAATAAATAAATAAATAAAATGCACACACACAATGAAATGTTATGCAGTGGAGATAGCATGCAAAAGAACAAAGAAAACAAACCCAAAGGGTGTCAGGGGATGCCCTATGTAGCAGGGCAAAATGGGGAATAGAACTGAAAAGGAGCATGTGAGAATTGAATCTGCAAACAGAAGCTGGGACCGATCAGCTCAACAACAGCAATAACAATCACCCAAGCATACTGGCCACATGGACAGTACAAAGGAACAGCCATATGTAATAGCTAATATGCGGCACATAGGCTGCATAGAGGACACACTGTGCTGTGCAATGAAGAGATGGAAGGGTGTAAAGGAGAGCTGATGAAGCTGCAGCCAGCTCAAGGTCAGGTTCGCACAACACAAGGAAAAAAAGAAAACCACATGGGAGTCAAACCTGCAACCTATGGTGTTCCAATGCATGCCTCTAACCACTATCCCAAACAACCACTACAGGGACCATGCAAATATGTCCCCTAAAAGGGAATGTGTGTATGGGAACCCGTAACACCCTGACATGGCAGACGGCTGCCACAAACACAGCTGCCACTGTACAAGGATGTGAGCACAGGTGGGCCATGTACATCACCAGGAAATCAATAAATACGTGCGTCAGTGTGTTGAAGCAGCCGCAGAGACAAATGTGCGTTAAATACATATATTTTATTTTCGCAATGTACTAGACATATCGTATATACTGCCTGTCATGATATGAAGCTAGTTTTTTTACAGTGAGCAAACTGAAATCACATTGAGTAGGCCAGCAACCCACATGTTGCGCAAAAGTCACTGGCCCCTCTACAGATGATGAGCAGTACAGATAATATGCAGTAGGTGCATGGTGTGTACTATGCAGTAGTCCCACACCCCCCACATGCTGCTGCATGCCCCAAATGCCTTATTCACATATGTGTGCATGTAGACAGTAGATGGTGCATGATGATGGCCCAACACACACCAGTCATAAAGTGTTAACCAAGACATATCTACCTCACAAAACAGGTGGCACAAACCTGCAAAAGCATAAGTAGCAGAATGTCTGCAACCGCACACACACATTTATTTATTTTATTTGTTTATTTTATTTATTTATTTAATGTCTCTTTTATACCGCGCTCTTTAGAATCAGTGCGGTTTACAAGTAACAAATTTGTGCAGTGCAGGCAGGCCTACACTGGACTTACAATAAACAGGGGTTTTATACAGGGCTAACAGGGTAACTATGTACACTTTAAATGGCCGTCACGGGCTATGTGGACAGGATATCCATATATATATGTCACAGATGTCACATAATGAACCATATAGCAAATAAAGCACCACAAATCTCCTCAAAAACACTGTGCAAATGCAAAATGAGGATATGTTAACAGATACAAGAGGAACATGACCCCAGAGAATAAACAAAATGCAAACTCACACACAGAGATAGCACTATGTAGAAGGTCTGCTGCAATGAGTGGCGTGAATATAGTATGCGTATACATGTGACATGGCACAGGGAACGCACCAATGAAGGACGAACACGGACACCCACACTGCCAAATTACTGGTGCAATGTGAGTCCCGGAATATCAGGAGATAAATAGGACTGTGCAGACATGCATTGCTATGTCTGTAAGTCAATGTAGAGCGGCACGTCTGTACACTAACCAAACACACCAACCTGTACATAGAGGTTGAAAGAAAGGTCAAACATGGGCCGGTAACCCACACAGAAGCCACACCGCCACATGCTCTGGTATATCAACATATTCAGTCACACGCACATGCACTGTGTATGTTGAACAATGACAGTGATGCCCCACATGCACTGTAGCACACATGGTGAGGGCAAACATCTACTGAAGATGTTGGCGCGCATCAAAGTGGTGTGTTGGTAAATACTGTGTCATGTACAAGTGCAGGGTAGCCCTACAAATACAAGAGGACCTATACAATGTCATCCCTGTGCCACATGCATGGCTGTATACTCCTGGTGAACTAAACAGATGAGGATATCCTGCGGTGCAGGTCACACACATAGCCCACATACACTAACACAATGTCAGATGGATGTACAACATACAGCTAGTATGTCAGTCGCTGCTGCACATGTAGGGGCCTGTACACAGTGTCCATGGCGCAAATAGCATCTGCAAACCAACATGTCCCATTAAGACTGTTTGTGAATCCCTGGACATGCATAGGCAAGTGTGACATCTCAATCTGCCACAGTACGCAAAAGGTCATGTATGTCCCATGTGATGAACACCACACCCAGCCAGAGCACAGTAGCAACATTGTGTAGGACAGGCCCCTTATGCTCAAAGTAGCAGTCCAACAATAATGTCCATCATAGGCGTGTGGGTCACTCACAGAGGTCAGCCATTTTATGGCACCATCTCCCAGGGATAGCTGCATGGTCTTGTTGGTGTCTCTGACACGTGGGTGATGGTGCCTGCAGATGCAGTGTAGTCGATGTGCAGTGTGTGTGCTCTGCCCTGTATTAGAAGAAGGAGAAACACTGTCATGGTATGTTGCACAGAACATCAGGGGACATTGCAGGTAGGCAGACATCAATATGTATAGAATGCAACGTCAGACATGCAAACATTACATTAGCACAACACAGAACACAGTGCATGTCGGGGAAATGTGGGAATTGAACCATACATGAGGGTGTCCTATGGATATGGTCATGTCCATGCACATATTACACAGGCGTCTCACAGCTCCACCCCATGTCCATCAGCATTGGTGCATAGAGACCCCACAGGAAATCTCCCTGAAAAACACAGCAAAACGCAAACATCTAAAGGCTGATATCAGTTCAAAAAGATCCAAGATGCAACCTACCATCTGTCTACAGCAAGTGTCTACTAGGGACTCTCTGAGGCAGGCAAAGGCCACAGCACGTCACAGTTAATACAGAAGATGTCATAAAATGTGCAGAATCAACATATCCCCATCTCCAGCTGCTATTGGCGCATGTCCAAATTAGGGCGGTATCTGTGATACCGAAATGCTTATGGATAGTGTTCTGAGGGCACACAAGAGATAGGTCAGTTCACAACATGAAACAGATGTGCACAATGTATACAAGGTCAACAGCAGTAGGTTACAGATAGCAGAGTTCCCAACCCTCCACAGGTGTAAAAAACATCCCACCACATGATAATGCAAACTGTATGCACACTGTAGCATGACACACCCATGCTAGAAAAACATATACACGCAGTATGTTAAGGTGAGCATGCCACCAGTAGCATACGGCCTGTCTGTGCAAAATTGGAGATCGGTGGAGATTAATCTTGGCCAAACCAATGCTACACAGCAGTTGGCTGATGCTACAATGTCACTGAAGGGTATACGTGTGGCCCACCACCAGAACACCTAGGACATGTGGACACACACAGCTTACGTGGATGTGTCCCAGAAACAGTGCTGGGGCAGATGAACTGGGCAGGAACACATGTGCATGTGTGTGACAACATTAACATATGGGGTACGGGAGTGCAGACCAAAGAGGTGAACCACAACATATGTGCATTGGACAGATAGCCTCAGACATGAGTTGTGGCTGATTGTCCCCACAGACAATGTACCTGTATGTCCACCTACCCCAGTCCCCTGCACGTTGAGTGGGGTACAGACAGCTGGCATTGCACCACAGCACCAGGAAGGTCACAGAACATATCCTGTCCATAGATAAACACACAAGAAACATACATATGTCATGTTGGAGCTGTGTAACACACACAGCACCATCATGTCATCACCCCTCAAGCACCCCAAATCCGTTGCAGTCTGGCTTTTGTCCGTTACACTGTGCTGAATTGCCCCTGCCAAAGTCCCCAATGTTGTGTTAATGTTAAAATGAAAGGGCCTGTATGCCATATGCCCCATGTCATCACCTCTCTGCTGCCGCAGACACTGTTGACAACAACCATCACCCTGATATAATGTCCTCGCATGTCCATAATGACTCTGTACTTACCCCCTGCCCATCATATCTCACCCATCACACTTTCAGTGTGTGTTTTGTTGGGCCCGCCTCCCCTGCGTGCCTGCACCCAGTTGCTTGAACACAGGGATATGCCCTAGGTCTGCCTCTTCTAGATCTCTATACCAAATGCCTTGTTGTGGTTATCTGTTCCCCTGCCATTCAGTACCAACTGTATGCTGATGAGTGCCAAATATATCTCACCATCCCTGAACAGTCTCTGGCAGTCCATACCCCGAGCTATGTTTGCGTGTCTGACAATGCTGGCTTGATGTCACCCCACTGCCTGAAACTGAACATGGCCACGACCCAACATCCTATCTTGCACCCGAAACCCTGCCCCCATATCAGGTGTCTGTGTATACGTTGTGACACATTGCTTCACTTTGATACGCAATGTAGGGGATGTCTGTGACTCCTCTCTCCCCTCCCCCACACATACGCATCATGTAGCTAAGACGTGCAGTATCAGTCTAGATAACACGAGCAACATCCCCCCCATCCTCCCTGAACACATAACTAAAACATGAATGCACCCCTTAGTCACCTCCCGTATTGCTTACTGTAACCTACACCTTGCTGTTATCCCCTTGAATCATCTGTGTCTGCTGAAATCTAACCAACACTCTGCTGCATGGCTCATCATATGCCGGCCTCGCAATGGCTATAATACTGCTCTTGTCAAGTCACCTCACTGGCTCAAATACTTTTCTGCAGCCAGGTGTAGGTTACCCCGCTGAGCTAATGCTGCATTAACTGAGTGTGTACTCTTTACCTTTCCACCCGCATATCAACCCCCACTAATACTAATACTACTGAGAATGAATATATTGTTGCCAGTCCTACACAGCACTGTACACAAACATGTAACACACAGTCCGTGCTCATCAGTGTATGTTATGTAATCAATGCTTGTGTATCCCCATCGTGACATGCACACGTCTAGGCAACTGGTCCCACCTATGTCCCGCCTTCCTACTGTGAACCCCACACCACACTCCGTTTACCTTGCTGCACCCTACAGCTGGAACCAACAACCTGTGTGTGAACGCCAGCCACCTTCCCCAACCATCTACCAGGTTTGTGTGCAAGGTAACGTACACACCTATGGCAAGTACCCCAGTCTCACCTGATCCCCGTGCCCCTGCAGTTATCCCCCCCACACACTGTGTGTGTCCTTATTTGATTACCACGAATGCTCTGATGGGCAGGGACTGTCTCCCATATGTCTGTGTAGCGTTGCGTATGACTGGTACCGCTATACAAATGTTCAATAGTAGTAGTAGTACATATATATCTACCAATGTAATGTCCAACATATGCAGTACTTACATGAGAAGACCTCCGCAATCAGCTGGTGCCTGGCTGCCGTGCCCTCACGTGTGTCATCACAACCATGTACAGGACGGCACGTAGGATCATCTTCCAGATCCTCATTAATTTGGACTGGGATATCGTACCAGAGAGCAATGTTGTGCAGGATGCAGCAGGCCAGAACTATCTTTGCCACAGTCATGGGTTTGTATTGTAAGGCCCCGCCGGTCCTACCCAGACACCTGAAGTGACTTTTCAAAATGCCAAAGGTGCGCTCGATGACTGAGTGGCTGGAGGCATGGGCCTCATTGTACCTCCTCTCTGCACGTGTCGATGGCAGACGCACAGGGGTCAGCAACCAGGGACGACACCCATATCCTGCATCACCTACAGAAAAGATGTAGAAAGGTTAAAGCAGAGGTTGATCCACACACACATGCACACAAGCATGTACATGCAAACCAGCAGCACAGACAGGTCTCTGAGAAACATATGACAGCACATCTGACACACAACATGTATGCGGCAGCATCTGGAGGTGTGAGACAGGGACAACAGGGGAGGGGTAAGGTGTGCAAACAACATCATCTGGGTTGCCCAGAAAGGATGGCCGACCCAACAATATACTGTTGAATATACATGAAACAAACATGTGTCCTGTACCATGCCCTCACAAAGCACACAATGTGAACTGGCCAGAAATGTCAGAGGTGAATGTGCCACCAACACAATACACCGTAGCAAAGATGACCCTGAAGGAAAGTAACCCCGCCCCCTCTGAACACACACACACAGATGACACACAAACACAACTAGGGACACCCTGCAAACACAGACATGTGCACCTACATGTACTCAGAGATACACCATGTGCATGTCTGAGCTGAGAAATACCCACTCAGCAGTATACAGTCCTCATATTGTCCAGCCTCAAACTGTCCAAAGAGTGCTGAGTGATGCAGGATAAAGAAGTCATGTGTGGACCCTGCAAACCTAGGGACCACATTCAGAATACGCATATTTGCATCACATACAACCTGAACATTCAGGGAATGGTAGTATTTGCGGTTGTGGAACACTGCCTCCCTGTCTCTGGGCGGGACCAGGGCAACATGTGTGCAATCAATAGCTCCCATCACGTGTGGTATCCCCTCAACCTCCTCAAAGGCCTGGTTTAGGGTCCCCCACTGTTGCCTAGTGTTGGGAATTGAAATGAAATTCCCCACCCGGCTGACCATGGCACGCAGTACCTGGTGGAGACAACGTGAGAAGGTGGGCCTGCTCAAGCCACCCACTGCGCCCACAGATGTCTGGAAACAGCCAGAGGCAAAGAAATGTAGGGCAGCCAGGAGCTTGACCAAACCCGGTATGGCATGTGACCGACCAGTCAGGGGCTCGAGGTCAGGTCTTGGATCCTCATAGAGCTTCCTAACAGCCCCTGTGTCCAGACGGTATAGGGAGATGACATGGTCCTCATGCATGTCCTAGAGCTGGGCCCTGGACCTGTAGAGGTGAGGCTGGCGAGGACGCAGCTCAGCACGCTTCCTGCACCGTGCCAGCACAGCCCTAGCTTGCATAGCCTCCACAGCTGCAGATCAGAGTTACAGTGGATCTGCACCCATGCCCTGTGCCATAGCACCATGGACACCATCTCCCATGTCAGGCAACCGCGGGTCCTGAGCACCCAGCAATGCACATGCAGCCACCACAAAGGCAGCCATCATCAAAAACTGATATAGCAGAGACAGAGGGCTTTCTCCCGCCTGTCCCGCACCTCACCTACGCCACATTTCACCTGCCTCCCACCTCACCCCCTCTACCCTATGCCTGCTCCCTACCTTACCTTCCACACCCCCCACCCGACCCTCATCTCACCTGCCCCTCACCACCCCTACACCACCTCCCGCCTGCTGCTCATCTCACCTCACCTCACCACACCTCATCTCACCTCACCTCACCTGCTGCATCCCTCACCTGCTGTAAACCTGACAAATGCCTCACCACACCTGCTCTTCACCTCACCTACACAAAACCCTCGGCGTGTACCACATATGCATGAGAATCTATTACCTTTCCACTGGGGTGCGGTTGTGCGCATGTTGCGCATGTTGCGCATGCGCAGCAGTGTGAGCCTGGTGTCTGCGTGCCGTGCACATGCACGTAACGTCTATGAATGTGACCCATGTGCATGTGTTGCGCGGGGCTCCAGGAGTCAGCCATACTGTGCATGCGCAGCTAGCGCACACGCACTGTTGTGTATGCGCAATGCACGTAATGCCGCGCCCCCTGAAAAAAAGCATAAATAGGTCTGTATACGTGGTAAACGATGAGGGTTTTGTGTAGGCGAGATGAGGAGCAGGTGAGGTGAAGTTTTGGTCAGGACTATAGCAGGTGAGGAAGAGAAGGTGTGCTGCGGAGCAGGCGAGAGGGAGGAGGTGTGTTGAGGATCAGGAGGGAGGGAGAGGAGGTGGGGAGAGGAGGTGAGGCGAGGAGCAGGCGTGAGGTGGAGCAGGGGAGCCGAGGGGCAGGTGAGGGGATATTAGGCGAGGACCGGGAGAGGTGAGGATGTGTGACAGGGAGGGAGCGGGCACAGAGGGCAGGGAGATGGAGCGACAGGACATGGCAGGAGGGGAGGAGGGGGAGGCACCTGATCAGCGGTCCCCAGAGGCGGCAGGGAGAGGTGGGCCTGTGGTGGTGGCTGCAGGCCCATCGGGTGTGTCCCAGTCCACCCAGGGGCAGCCCCAGGGGCAGCCCCAGGGGCCACCCAGTGCCAAACAGAGGAGTATTCCGGTGCCAGCTGAGGAACAGAGGAGGACAGTTAGATTCAGCCAGCAGGAGAACCACATCCTGCTGGCCAGTGTGTTGGAGCGCTATGAGGTGCTCTAAGGCCGGCTGAGCTCTAGCACTACTGTAGGCACACGCATACATGTGTGGGAGGAGGTGCAGGAGGCTGTAGCCCAGGCAGGGGGACCAACTAGGGACCTGGACAGCCTGAGGAAACGATTCAGTGACATAAAGCGTGGTGTCCGTGCACACATGGTAGCAGAGAGGCGACATGCCATGGGCACCGGTGGGGGTGCCCCCTTTGCCCCAACCCTGACATCCCTGGAGCAGCAGCTCTCAGAAAGGCTTGAACCCATCTACCTGCATGGACTGTCTAAAGCACTGGACACCGCTCATCCACAGGCAGGTAGGTCTGAGAAATGCATCACAAGTACAGCTCACAGCCCAACACATGCCGGCCATGGATGGGATGGTGGGGGCCTATGTCCTGAGAACATGTCTGCCCTGACACAGGCAACTAGGGGCCACACAACCATCAACACCTGGCAGGGTATGTACAGGGTGGTTGTGACAGGTACCTGGGGTTGTGTGCACGACAGTCACAGTCCTGGACATAGTAGAGCACTGCACAGGTGTACAGAACCAGGAGGGGGGAGCCAGTCCATCAGCCAGGTGGAGTACCACCCACCCTCCACTGTGCAAGAGAGGAAAAGAGGTCCATATATACGGGGAGGGCCTAACACCTTCCACCCTATTATCCCAGCACATGCAGTAGCTATTCGCAGCTGGCATATAGGTCACACGGAATCATCATACATCTGCAGACAGTCATGCATCACAATATGACAGGGGAAAACATACAGGAGGGACATACAACCAGGCCAAAACACATTGACGTGGGGGGCCCCGCACCCACCACCTATAACAGCTATGACGTGTGTTTGGTATTACCTGTCCAGGGACATATCCCAGAACAGTGACAGAGAACGGCCTATCACACTGGGATGACGAGGTAGCCACAAACAAACACCAATGACCACTTCACACAGATATCAGACACATACTACTCTGTCATTGGCCAACATACAGTAGGGATCCCCCACCCACCCTCACAAGACATTGGGGTGCACATTGCCAAAGCTTTACCAACTGCACCTAGCCCAACCCCCACACCACCTGGGGTCAGCTCTTAGACAGGTATCACAGTGCCACAGACACATTCCCATGACCCCAGTCACGGTGCAACCCCATGCCCAGCTTCACTCCACCCATCCCCCAAAACAACCCACCACACCCACAGAGTACTGGATAGCTGTCCACCGACAATGCACAGTGGCTACCAAAGCGGCAGTCCCCACACACATCTGGCTGACCCAGACGGATGCTGCAACATGTACCGTGCATACCACACAGGCCAATACATACATATCACTCACACACACTATGACAGGCCATAATCACATGCAGGGCTCCCACACGCACCCAGGGCACATGTAGCACTGAGCCCACATCCCAGGTCACACGCACAGTGCATACCTAGTGCTGCACACAGTGGCCCGGCATGCTCCACCCCATCCCCCCAAAGCACATTGAATGTGTCACAGCTCCACTAGCGCAAGAGGCTGCTCCTCCCCCCCCCCCGGCCAGGTACATCACACTGTATGCACATGTGTTGTCACCATTGTAGGTGCAGTGACAGCAGTTACAGGCGGACAACACATTGCTGTTGGTGGGGATGTACTACACAGGTGTAAATATGTGCCCTGCGCAAACCCATCTTTGATGTGTACCCTATTCCACCCCCCAGGTGACATCCAGGCCATGGAGGTGTATGAGGAGGAGGATGTGCCAGAGCTAGAGGATGTTGAGGGGCCAGAGGTTGCAGAGTCCGGGGTCGCGGCCAGCACCGGTGGTGAGACCTCAGGGACCAATGTGGTACTCAAGGCAGAGGTCAGGGCAGCAGATGTCCACGCACCAGCAGCAGCACACTGGCTGTGGAGGGCATGGAGACGGAGGGTAGTTGGCACACAGTGCAGGCACCGGGGACATCAGGCACCCCACCCACCAGCATGGATGTGATCCTGGCAGAGCTGCGGGCTCATGCTGCCTCATCAAGGCAAAGATGATGAAGGTCAGTAACAGAATAATCAGCAAGCCCCCTGGGAGTTGAGGTAACATTCACAATGACAATTCCATGTGTTCCCCAATATAATGGCACCATAGCACGTAGTTTCGTATGTTTTGTGGGAGTCTGTGCCATGTGTGATCCCCCCTCTTGTAGCATGGGTCGTCTGTTGTCATCATTTTAATGAGCTCATACATCCGCCCACTATTCACCTCCATATACCCCAAGGAGATGTACAGCAGTAAGCACCTATCCCAGATCACCTGGACAGCTTACCCGGCAGACCCCTCTTTCTGTGTAATAGTACCTAGCTTAGATAGTCACAGTAATCAGTACTATGCATCAGGTTTAGGGCAAACAGTGCCCCCCAGATATATATCTGTGTGCCATGAATCCCCACGTTATCCGGCCTATCTCATATGACCAGTACGCAGATCAATCATTGACAGAATGAACTGCAACACAGTACCATGTGTCATATCTGGGATTCCCACGACCCTTCATCAGGATTATTTCCTGGCCTGAGGATGGATCATGGGACACACAGATGTGAACATGGTACTGTGTTGCTAGTCGTCGTGTGCATGATTGCTCTGCGGACTGGTCTGTTGGGATACACCAGACATGTGCATGAGTCACGGTGGGAGGTGCAACACATATCTCACACATCACCTTGTATCTCACCCACAGCTACTCATCAGGCTCTGATGGCCATTCAGGAGGAGGTCAGCCAGCTGTGTGCCACAGCTGAGATGATGGCAGCGGTGCTGGTGCATATTGTGGATGCCCAGGAGGCCATGGCTGGGTGTCCCCAGCAGCCAGCACCAGCGACAGAGGTGGCACCAGCAGACCCGGCACAAAGTGATGGTTTGGGCCGTGGTCGCTGTGGACGTGGGCGGCCACACAGGTTGTGAGTGTGGGAAACAGGCACTACATCTCTGACAATAAAGTCAGCTAAACCTATCTATACCTATGTGCACATCTCCAGTGTTTGCCACTGTGCTCCCCTGAGTACCCTGTCTCCCATGTTGTCACCCTGGTCACATGTGCCTCCCCATTTCTCTTAGGGGTGTGGTGTCTGCACTACCACCTATCTACGCACATACGTTATACCATTCCCTGTGTGCCATGCACCGTGCCATGTGTGCACCCTTCTACCTATGCGTGGGGGTATACCCTACCTCTCCCGTCGACCAGCAGGTACATTTATGTTTTACGGATCTGTCACTCTCTCACACCCCATATCCTCTCCATTAGTCTACCCACATGTGTGACCATTCTCTCTGACCCACACCAGGCCTACGTGGCTGTTTAGCCACAGATTCTTGTGGGAGATACAGGCAGACAAAGGTAGCTAGCTACAGTCAGTTGTTTACTCTTCCCCAGCGCTTGTAGTGAGCCGCTGCTCTCCCTCCAGACCAACATCCACCAGTCTTGGCCTCACCAGCTTTCCCCCTGTGCAGCTCCTGGGTACAGCAGTCCGTCCTATCCTTCCTGCCACATACCTACTGCTAGCCTATCCCTCCATCCTCCGACGAGTATGATGCATCAGATATGCAGCCTACACATCACAGGCAGCATGCATGTGACCATAGCTGCTGGGACACACAGCACATCAGTACATCACAGGGACACCAGGGGACACAGACGCCTACGCACATGGCCAGCCCCCACACCTGAGTGTGGAGACGGTCCATGTATGTTACCTATGTCTACCACACATACACATAGGGATCTACACACATTCCCATGCTCACATCAACAGTCTATCTGTAAGGGAGACACATGACCATTGTGATGTATTAACAAGTGGAGTGGAGGAGTAGCCTAGTGGTTGGGGCAAGGTACTTCAGGCCAGAAGGTCGGGGGTTCAAATCCCACTAGAGGACAGCAACCTTGGGCCGGAAGGACTGGGGTTTCTAGTCCCACAGGTGCTCCTTGTGGTCTTGGGCAAGCCACTTAACCCTTCATAGCCCATGTTCCCTGTAAAATAGTTATCTCCAAGTTATAATGCCCTATTCAATGTAATTTCAGTTTGTTCAATGTAAACCACACTGATGCAGAATAGCGCGGTATATAAGAGAATGTAAATAAATAAATAAATAAATAAATAAATAAATAAAATAACAAAACTGTATTTACAAAAACTGTACAACACGCACTATGTACACAAGCCCACATGTTGGGTCCCGTGTGACAGGACAGCACAGGGCACGTGTGTGAGGTGCCACTGTGGCCCTCACATGCTCCTGGAATGCCCATCAGGGGATGGCTGTCAAGATGCACCGCCCATACCAGCCGCACGCTGTATGTGCATCTCGGCAGCCATCCACTGAATGGCGCCTGCCAGTCACCGGATGGTGCGGTCCTGGGCCCGCTGGTGTTGCAGCATGCTAACCACTGCCACAGACAGGTCCCGGTTGCGCATGCCACCACATCCACACCAGGTGTCCGGTGTTTGTGTGGCGGCATGTGCGCAGGCCCTGTCTGTGGCAATGGGTGGTGTAGCTACAACCAGACGGGCACCATCGCCACACACATATGGCAGCTGGCAGGGACCCACAGTGCCCTGTGCTGTCCTGTGGCCCATCCCACCCACAGGGCCACCCTCCCCCCTCAACCCCCCCACTCCTCCCCATGACACCTCCCAACCACCCTCCCACTCGCCCCTGCTTTCCTCCTCTTCCTCCTCTCCTCCCCGCCGCATCAGACACACCCTCACCCTCCCCTCCCTCCCACCCCACCCCACCCTCCACCCCCTCCATGTCTTCGTCATCCTCTTCCTCCTCTGCCTCCACCTCCTCCACCATCTGGACTGGAACTGTGGGGCCTGTTGTGGGGGGCCCTGATGTTGATGGTCCCTTTCCAGCAGCAGCAACGTCTGTAAAGGAAGACAGTCATTAGCACACCATCATGCGATTCCCACACCACATAGACATAGTATGGCCTCCCACAGGCTGTTGGGCCACTGGGACCTGCTGTACTATGCTGCAGAGGCCGCAATACTCACCGTCACATTGCTGCAGCACCCTCTTTTGAGGGCGGGCAAGGAAATCCGGGCAGTGCAGCCGCAACTCCTGTTCCTTCTTCCGTAGGTCCTCCACCTGGGGTGGAATGCAATAGGTGGGTACATTAGGGGCCAAATATCTCTGGTGGGTGCCCAACGCATATCACACATCGCTGCGAGCAGCAGGGTGCTGCTGCTGCTCTGGCCAGTGGGTCCACTACTACCTGTTGCCAGCGCCGCCTACATGTGTGGCTGTGGGTCTGGGCATATGTGGGGTGCCACCTACGTGTCCTGTGTGCAACCCCCCAGCATCCCCATACCCTGTTCCTACACTACCCTTGCATGACATGGCAGCACCATGCCATGTGTGCCATGTGTGGGGTAGGCATGCTGATCTCCAGGGGAGGTGTTTCCTAACTCTCTGTGTGGTCCGGCACACACCTGTGTGTTTGCATGACCTAAACACATCAGCAGAAACACCCGCCATGACACCATGATATCTTTCTAAAACATGTGTGATGTGTTCTTAGGTTTTGCAGGGATTGGGTGGCCCTGAACACATCAATAGGAGCGAATACTATAACACCAGGATGCCTACTATACCTCTGTGGTCAGGACTAAGGCCTCCTGTGAATAGGGCAGTTGTGGGTGACTGAAACAGGAGCATGCACCAAAACACCTAGCTGAGCTATAGACTTATGTGATCAGGTCAAGGACCTCCTAGGGAAAGGGCAGTGCTCTGAAACCCCAACAGATGCAGGTAACCTAACACCAGGAGCTGTAATAGACCTCTGTTAGCAGGTCCAGGGCCTCCTGGGGGTAGGGCATAGCTGTGTAAATGAAACAGATGCAGGTACCCTGACACCAGGATCTATATTAGACCTCTGTAATCAGGTCTGGGGCCTCCTGGGGCTAGGGCAGAGCTGTGGAACCCCAACAGATGCAGGTAACCTAACACCAGGAGCTATAATAGACCTCTGTAATCAGGTCTAGGGTCTCCTGGAGTTAGGGCAGAGCTGTGAAACCCCAACATAGCAAGGTACCCTAACACCAGGTCTTAAAAGGGTTTTTTGTATATTTTTTAAAGCAAGGATACTTTTTTTGTTGCTTTAGGGGAACTTTCCTTGAGCACAGTAGGTTGCTGAACTCCAGTAACCTCCTCAGGTTTAGAAACTGCTAACACCTAATCAGGAGTTAGTGGGCCTGTTTCCTGAGTGCAGTTGAAGCCTGCATAAAAGGCTCCAGTGTCCTGCCCTTTTGAGGCTTTCCTAACCAGGGCTCCACAGATCAAACAAACAGTAAGGATTTGAGGGTTTGTTTGTTTTATTATATTACATTGCTAGCTCTCTGACTGGGAGCTCTTAAAAGGGATTTTTGTATATTTTTTTAAAGCAAGGTTACTTTTTTTGCTGCTTTAGGGGAACTTTCCTTGAGCACAGTAGGTTGCTGAACTCCAGTAACCTCCTCAGGTTTAGAAACTGCTAACACCTAATCAGGAGTTAGTGGGCCTGTTTCCTGAGTGCAGTTGAAGCCTGCATAAAAGGCTCCAGTGTCCTGCCCTTTTGAGGCTTTCCTAACCAGGGCTCCACAGATCAAACAAACAGTAAGGATTTGAGGGTTTGTTTGTTTTATTATATTACATTGCTAGCTCTCTGACTGGGAGCTCTTAAAAGGGTTTTTTGTATATTCTTTAAAGCAAGGTTACTTTTTTGCTGCTTTAGGGGAACTTTCCTTGAGCACAGTAGGTTGCTGAACTCCAGTAACCTCCTCAGGTTTAGAAACTGCTAACACCTAATCAGGTGTTAGTTCCCTCCCTACCCACCCCGACTCCCACCCACCCCTAGTGAGCAGTCTTGCTTTATAGGGCACCTCCCCCTTTAGAAAATAACAGAGCATTGAACCAGCACATTTTGAATATAATTAAAGAGATTTAACTGCTTTTTCTCTGAAAGGACAGCTGCGAAACCGGCTGGTACTTGGTAGATCTCTCTCTTTTGCTTTAACAGATACCTAAGCTCCACGAACAGAACAATGGCTGGGAAAAATCGTATTGCTAAAGCTGTTGCCCCCATTACAGCTTCTGCCTCAGTCCAGACAGAGGTCCTAATGCCAGTTGAAGGACCGGTTCCATGTGCAGGGTGCCTGCATGCTGAAGCTCTGAGGAAACAGAGAGGAGGTGGCGGGGATGAGGAGCATTCAAGACAGTGAGAAGTACATTGATGAGATGCTTCTTGCAGCAACCAAGCTCTCCAGCACAGGAGAAGATGGGTGCCAACAGAATGTCGATGGTTGGACACAAGTCACCAGGGCCTGCAAAAACACCAATCCAACTTCTCCAGCCCTTGAATTGAAGAACCATTATGCAGCCCTGGAAGTGGAGGAGGTGAAAGCATCCCTGGAAAGGGAAGAACCAGAGCTCAAGTACCCCAAAGTTGCAGAATCAGTGACCAGAAGGAAACAAAGGGTAGTGGTGGTTGGAGACTCTCTTCTGAGGGGTACTGAGGCGTCCATCTGCCGACCAGACTTGATGTCCAGAGAGGTATGCTGTCTGCCTGGTGCCAAAATCCACGATGTTACGGAGAGTTTGCCGAGACTCATCAAGCCCACTGACTATTACCCAATGTTGCTAATCCATGTTGGAACAAATGATACTGCCAGGTATACCTCGGAATGTATCAAAAGTGACTTCATGGCTCTGGGACAGAGGGTGAAGCAGTTAGGTGCACAGGTGGTGTTCTCTGCAATCCTCCCTGTTGAGGGTAAAGGCCAAGGCAGAGAGGTTGGCATCCTGGAGATGAATGCATGGCTGCGTGGATGGTGTCATCGAGAGCGTTTTGGTTTCCTAGACCATGGGATGCTGTTCCAAGGGTTGCAGAGCAGAGATGGCATCCATCTGTCCAAGAAAGGTCAACGCATCTTCGGTAGTAGACTGGCTAATCTACTGAAGAGGGCTTTAAACTAGATTCGTTGGGGATGGGTGAAGAAAACCCCCAGGTAAGTGAAAGCCCCCAGGTAGGTGATACATTAAATACCTTTATGGATCTATATTAGACCTCTGTAATCAGGTCTGGGGCCTCCTGGGGATAGGGCAGAGCTGTGTAAATGAAACAGATGCAGGTACCCTGACACCAGGATCTATATTAGACCTCTGTAATCAGGTCTGGGGCCTCCTGGAGTTAGGGCAGAGCTGTGAAACCCCAACAGATGCAGGTACCCTAACACCAGGATCTATAATAGACCTCTGTAATCAGGTCTAGGGCCTCCTGGAGTTAGGGCAGAGCTGTGAAACCTCAACAGATGCAGGTAACCTAACACCAGGATCTATAATAGACCTCTGTAATCAGGTCTAGGGCCTCCCGGAGTTAGGGCAGAGCTGTGAAACCCCAACAGATGCAGGTAACCTAACACCAGGAGCTGTAATAGACCTCTGTTAGCAGGTCCAGGGCCTCCTGGGGATAGGAAAGAGCTGTGAAACCACAACAGATGCAGGTACCCTAACACCAGGATCTATAATAGACCTCTGTAATTAGGTCTAGGGCCTCCTGGAGTTAGGGCAGAGCTGTGAAACCTCAACAGATGCAGGTAACCTAATACCAGGATCTATAATAGACCTCTGTAATCAGGTCTAGGGCCTCCTGGAGTTAGGGCAGAGCTGTGAAACCCCAACAGATGCAGGTAACCTAACACCAGGAGCTGTAATAGACCTCTGTTAGCAGGTCTAGGGCCTCCTGGGGATAGGGCAGAGCTGTGAAAATGAAACAGATGCAGGTATCCTCACACCAGAAGCTATAATAGACCTCTGTAATCAGGTCTAGTACCTCCTGGGGCTAGAGCAGAGCTGTGAGCGTCCAACAGATGCAGGTACCCTAACACCAGGATGTATCTTAGACCTCTGTAACCATGTGTGATGCCTCCTGGGGATAGGGCAGACATTTGAGACTGCAACACAGGCAGGTACCATAACACCAGGATGTATAATAGACCCGTGTAATCAGGTCTGGGGGCCTTCTGGGGATAGAGCAGACTTGCAATCAACACCATACGCATCTACATTGGCAACAGGTTGGCCTACAGACTAGTATTTCCACCATGTTCTGCATGTATGATATGTGATGCTTGCTGTATATTGTGTTGCACAACTGCCATTGCGTGACCTGTCCCCATACACTTACTTCACATGGGTAGTCAGCACATCGGTTGAAGCGCCTGGTGAGGTGTCCCCATTCCCTCTTCACCCTTGCAAGGTCCTACTGCTTTGAGGCGCCAAGGAACAGACGCCTCTGCCTTGTGCATATCAGCTCGCTGAGTATCTTCAGCTCATGCCGTGTGAAGGCCGGCTTCTGGGATCACCTGTCCATTTTTCCTATCTCAAGATAGTGCGTGTACGTGCGTGACACGGTGCATGCGTGAAGTGCATGGCTTGATGATGCACATCACGCATGCGCTGTGTCACGCACGTACACACGCTACCTCGCGCTACTATGGTGCACAGCACACGTGGCATTGTGACGTCCGGGAACACAGCAAAGTATTCTTAGCAGAACAGTGAAACTTGCGGCAAACGGTATGAGCTGTTTTTACAGTCCCCATACACCCAATTTTTGCTGCCACGCCCCCATTTATTACTTTAATTGGTGACTAACTGTTTATGTTGCGGTGGTGAGGCTCTCCGGTGTTGGGCAGCGGATGCATCATAGGGCACCTTAGCTTGCGGCGCCTTGTGATGCGCCTTCTGTGGCCCATGCTCTGCGCCACTGTAGTGTACAGGACTAGGGTGAGTGTGTATTTTGGTTTAACCACAGACTATAGAGATGTGTCTAACTGTTACAGCCATGCAAAAGGGTGCTGCCTCAGACACTCTTCCTGATGTTGTAGCACTGGGGATTTGAACCCGTGAACACTGGCTGCATAGTCATTGCAATAACCAGTGTGCTATGCCTCTGTGGCCATCATTGCAGCTAGGGCTGGCTACACAACTGCATGTCAACGCACATACATTCTGCTGTGCTTACTGGGATAAGGGAAACCCACAGCTAAGGCAGTTTCCAGGCAAATGAGGTGAGGGTGTTTTTTTCATTAAAACATTTTTTCCATTAAAACATGTTTTAAGCCATATGTGTGTCTATTACAGGCCTACAAGGGAGTTGCCTCAGACTATCTTACTAAAGGCAGCCCACTGAGGGATTGAACCCCTAATGTCTGCTACTGAATTCATCAACTTAACCATTATGCTACATCAACATGGGCTTATTGAACAAATGGCTGGCTACAGAAAGAGTGCAGGTCATCACACAGACCTTATGATGTGCTGCACGGGATGGGGAGACCCACAGCTAAGACACTTTACAGGGCACCTTAGCTTAGGCAACTGAGGTGAGGGTGTTTTTGTTTGGCAAAAGGGATTCCAAACATAAGGGGAACCCACTGTGGGACTGAAACCATGACATATGCCACTGAGGTCATCCTATTAGCCATTGTACTACATCAATATGGGGTTTTTCATACCAATGGCTGGCCACAGACAGGATGCAGGTCACTGGACATACTGTCTGTTGTGGTAACCAGGATAGGATAGAGACAACAGTACCCATAATGCAATTCACATGCAGAACAGCAGTCTACATCTGCTCACCAGATGGGGTATGCACCTCTACAGCACGTCATCTTGGTAGAGGGGACTGACCGTGTGTGTTACTGCCACTGACTACCTACAGGCCCTGCCATTGTGCGTGTTCTGTGATCACCCTGAGGGTGAGGTGGAGTGGCCAGCACCAGGTCCGCAGTACCCGAGTTGGTTGAGGTAGGCTTTGCTGCAGGTTTCTATCAGTGCTAGTGTGTGACAGGTATTTGCAGAGATGCCTGTGAATGTCCTGCTTCTGTTTGTATTTGCCAGTCATGTCTGCCCCTTGTGGACCGTGATGCAACCAAACTGGTGCATAGCCAGAGTGCTTGCCATGGTCACTTGTTCTCGGAACAGGGGTGTGTGTGTGGACTCACATGATGATGTACATATCAAACCGGCCTCTCTGGGGCAGGGTGAGGGCCATGATCTGCCCCCAACAGATCCACACGCTGAACATTTCCAAAAGAGGCAGTACTGCAACATGATGACAGGCTGTGGGACCAGTAAACACCTTCCTTTGGGAAACCCGACAGTTGAGGCAGACAGGTAATAGGCCCCACACCACAATCTGCCATTCACCAGCAGAGGCCACAGTCAGTGTACACCTGCTGCACCCTGCAAGGTATTGCAACCAGATACATGCTGACTGCAGAAAGTATGCTAGCCTATACTTAGTGCATGTTCCCAGAGGAACAATGGGCAACCAGCTGTGGGATATTTGCACCAACACCAAGCAGGTATGTCAGTGATTGGGCCCCAGAAATGGGAACTCACATATATCACTGTTGAACACACTGTTTGGCAGCATGTGGGAAGGTTGACATGCCATGGTCACTGCTCAATCAGGGTGAGAGTGCCCTCATAGCATGACTTGCTGTGGCCACTCTGTTCGTGCAGATGGCGTTTGCCCACTACAATATCCCAGCCATTGCCCTATGCCCTATGCCGATGCATCCTGGATAAACCTCCCTGTAGGGGCCATACCCACAATACCTTGCTCATCATTAGGGGTTCAGTGGGGTATGGGCAGCCACAGAACAATGGATACACATACACAGATTAGTACACCTATTTGAGCATTGTGCAAAGATAGCGGCGTTTGGCAGCCCTGTCTGCAACACCAGTCATGGGCTTCTTTCAGGCATTGGTAGGATACTCAGTACTGTTAGGGTCACTCTCCAGGATGGTAAACACTGTCAGAAATTGATGAGATGGCACACATCACATAAATCAGAAAGGTTGCTATGATGGATCTCTGTTAGAAAGATGTGTTTAAGTTAAGATTTGTTATCTGACATTGGTCATAGCTACCTTTTGATGTATATGGGACCTGTTTCCATGTTTATGACGGCATTGCTAAGGTATGTAGGTGCTAGTAGTGGGGGCTGCCACTACGCGCAGGGCACAACAGCCTGCCTTTTCATTAGTCTTGTCACATGCCCCCTCTGCGCACCTGTAGGTTAAGCAGGGTACTGCACTGGGGCCTTAATATAACTGGCCTTCTGGTGGTTGTAGTTGTGCTGCCAGTTAGAAATCAGTCGTGGAATCGGTGGTAAGGTTATAAGGGCTTTATTTCCCGTTCCCAAAAGGACTTCTTATCATGCACAAAAACAAAGAAACATAACCCTTCTTGGGCATATAACAAAAGGAAAAACTGTAACCAAAAATAGCTTCCTTTCAGCTTCTTAACCAGAAACAAATGTATTCAAAACACAGACTTGCAGAGATAGGAATAAGCCTTCCTTTCACACTGTCAGGCTTCTTATTTCTCTTTACCTTAGTGAGAATATGTTATCAGCCACAGAAATACTACAGTCCATCTGCTCAACATTATTCTCCACTTCAGACGGTTCACATTGCATGAGTTCTTCAGCAGGGATTAACACATCTTTACCTTCCTCATGTGGGAGCTTTTCAAACAGTTCGTCTTGGCTGTGACGTACTTTCCTTTCTCTGAGAGTAAACTGATTGCTATTACCACATTCACTGGGGTTCTGCTGGTAAGAGCCTCTCCCCTGGTAGGTAAGCTAAAATATTCTCTTGCACTCCTATTAGAAGGAATTGATTCACCTCTAGCCTCTGCTTGGCTTAGGACCCTGTGGATAGCTGGAGCTTTGAATGGCAGCCTTTCTGAGATTCTGTTCCTTACGTTTCTCTCAGAATGATTAACTTCTGCAGGTAAAAAGCCTTTAACTTTCTCTTGCTTATAATAGGGGTAGTGAAGCTTCTCTGCTTCCCTTAAGCAGGCTTCATATGGCTTTTGTACTTCAATGAACTGTTTCCTATAGCCAAGCCCTGTGCTTCCCCTCTTAGGATAAGAGTAAAACTTTTTGGCTTGTACCTTTCTCCTCCTTGCTCCGTTCCAACCTGGGCTGTTATACTCAATCTCACTCTCTGCATCCAGCTGTCTTTGTCTCTCACTCAAGCACTCATTGGACTCACTCAGACCTCCGTTCAGGCTTCCAAAGTGGCAGTCAGACACGCTTTCTTCACAGCTATCTCTCCAGCTTCTCTCGTCCTCTCTGTTCACCCAGTTCCTTCTGTTTCTGCTTTCGTTCTGAGTCTTAGGCTCCCTTTGAGACTTAGACTCAATCTTCATCTGCCTAACTGCTTGTGAGCTGTGCTTATCTAGGTACCTCCGAGCAGCACCTCCCCCCAGCTGATTTGTATCAGGTGAGAATCTCCTAGCTTCTCTGCTGGCTGGGTGTGTCTATCTGGCTCGTGACCTCATTTGCTTTCGTTGCTCATGGCAACTTTCTAACATGTGCTCTCCCCAAACGTCAGTGTCTTCCTGATCTGCTATTTCATCTATCTCCATAGAGTCCGCTAGTGAGTCTGCTCTGTGACAGTCTTTAGATGGTGGAGCCTGTGGGTATGGATGTTTGTGCCCCTGTTGGCCGATGCTCTGGGTCCGGTCCTAGTGGTTCAGACAGGATTCAGGTTGTCAGGCTGTCCCTACTGAATATGAATGAGGTACATTTGCATACAATGGGGGCAGTTCCTTCAAATGCATCTCATGCATATTTATTATGGACAGCCTGACAACCTGAATGGTGTTTGCCCTCCGGAACTGTGGTTGCCAACATCTGCTCTGGGGAGTGCACATTATTATTGTGCATGTGCTCTGTAGGGTAAAATATTGGGACATGGTCCACAGGAGCCACAGCTGGGACTTGAACGTGTGACCTTCTGCCCCTGTATACACTGACTGTGTGTACTGCATCAACCTGTTGCCACAGAGGTAGTGCCTTCCCTGGGGATACCATTACTGTTGGTCAGACAGACCTTGTCTGTTGGACGGCACGCCACCCACCTAGACAGGGCTTGGCCTTGGCCACTGCCCCCTCTATCGCCAGCACCCCTATGCCACCATGCTGACATGCCGTTCTGCCGGTGGTGCTGGTGGTACACAGTCCCAGCTCATCCAGTGTGCCGTTAGGCAGATGCCTATGGTGTAGGATCCTGGGTAGGGGTGCCTACATGGACATGCCTGATTCCCCACAGCACTGCCTGCCAATGTTATGTGGCCTTTGGGGTACCTGATGGTTGATGTCTAGTGGGGCAATGTATGACACACACTCGTGCACGTTTGCCCTTGGTCAGTTGCTGTCTTGCTGCTTTTCCATTTCAGCATTCCTATGTGGCACCTAGGCATCTGCCTAGCCCACACTGTGCCCAAGCTGCCCCACTGCATGTCCCGCCTGTGGCCCCCTGTACCCTATTTGCAGCCTCACCATAGTGCCCTTTCGTACTTGGGCACTATGCTGTTGCTGCACATGTATCACTACTATCACTGGTCTGGGTCTCCCTGCCTTTGCTATACATTGCTGACTGAAATGTTTTCTCTCTCCTGTACTTGTGCCTCTAACGCGAGGTTTTCACTGACGTTAATGTTCTGTCCTACATTTCACAGCATTAGTGTTCCTGGAGCCTCAACACGCCCACTATCCGCCCATTGACTCCTTCACTCCACCCCCTGAGATGCCTTACTCCACCCTTTGTTTGTCTTAACACCACTGGATACGTTATCGCGTGATCCTGAACATTATCGCGCGATAATGTTACCTAACATGCGACGATGTTACGTATCACACGATAGTGTTACGTTTCACGTGCTAATACCACAGCAGCCACGTTAGCGCTGTTTAGTAAACATGCCCCTTAGTTCCTGTCATCTCCGCACTGATTGTCTGTCCAGTCATCCCCTTCCTTTTCACTGTTTTCCCCCTCCAATCTCTTCTCATTCTCACTATCTATATATTTTCCCCTTCTTGCCAGCTCTCATTCACTCATTCACTCTTTCACATCTTTTGATTTTATGCTCCCTCTTCCCCAGCCAACTCTTCATACCTTAGCCTCATTTTTCCCTCCCACTTTTTAATCCCCTTTTCACCCTTGTCTACTTAATGGCTTTGCCTCCTCTACTGTATTACTCTTTCCAGTCCATCTTCCTCTTTGGTTACCACTTTCCCTTCCTCTTAATTATGAATCACAGGGGGCGGGGGGGGGGGGGCAGAGGTGGCAGGTCCCCTTCCTTATCCAACATCTCCCTTCTCCTGTCCTGCACCAGCTTTCTCACCTTCTTTCCTTCCCTCCCACATCCAGCATCTGCCCCCTCTCTTTCTTTTCCTCCCCCTCATCCTGCATCTGCCCTTACTGCCTTCAGCCAGGACTTGGGACCCTGAGTTAGGCTTGAAGCACAGCATCAACAAATTAAAAAGAAACATCACAGGCAGGGCCTCGGTGCAAGTACAGCTGCTCAAAGCCCTGTTGGGTCTTGCCCCTTGTTTGGCACAGGTTGCTTTTCACTAACACGAGGCTTGTGTCAGAGACTCCTGAGGAAATCAAAAAATCATGGCATAAGTGGCAAAGTCCTAATGTGGATTAGGAATGGTTAAAAGAGAGATAACAGAGTATGGGGTTTAATGGCCAATTTTCTCAATGGAGGAATGTAAATGGTGAAGTACTCCATGGATCTGTACGGCAACTGGTGCTTTTTAACATATTTAGAAATAATTTGGAATTGGGGTTAATGAGTGAAGTGATCAGAGATGAGGATGAACCAACTTATTGAAAGTTATTAAATCTCAGACACATTGAGAAACTGCAAGAGGGTCTTGTGAGACTGAGGGAATGGGCATCCAAATGGGAGATAAAATTTAATGTGTACAAACACAAAGTAATGTACATAAAGAAGAATAATCCAAATTATAGCTACATGATGCCAGGTTTGCATTAAGAGTCAGCACCCAGGAATAGGATCTAGGCATCATCGTTAAGTATGTCGAACAACCTGGCAGTGGGAAACAGTCACTTTCAGCAACTCTCACAAACACCAGCTTACATGGCACAACCCATCTAGTGAAGATTCGGCTGTCCTGGACTACATCCTGATCAGATCCTGATTCCAATCATCACTCAAATATGTACGTGCAATGAGGAGGCCTGATTTGGATCTGACCATTACCTTGTCCATGCCAAAGTACAGCTGCAATTACAACAGGCAAAGCTCAAGGCACCTCCACCAACCAAACTGAACTGGGCATGTCTGAGGGATCCGGCACTCAGGCAAGAATTCCAAATCGAGGACTTCCGGTGACGTCACCTACTGAATGGCGGCGTAGCGGAGGAGCTCCGCCACCAACCCGCAATAATTGGAGCATTTTAGCCCCCACGGGCAACGGAGCGGTGAGCCGAGGGGCGACGGAGAGAGCGGGGAGTGCCGGCGAGCCGCGGCGGCGGCGCAACAAGCGGGTGCGGAGGGGCAGAGAAGCTGGTGGGAGCGGACCGGACGAGGCAGCCTAACTTTCAGGGGGCTTCTGGGCCGGAGGCCGCGCTGAGCCGGACTTGCTGGGAGAGAGTCAGCAGGGCCAAAAGAGGCTTGCCGGTGAGCAGAGGCAGTGTGCTTCCCCGTGGAGGACGCCACGCCGCCGATCCCCACAGACCACGTGGTGGCAGAAGAGGGTGGCCAACAGAGAGGCGAATCCGGAGACAGAGGGGGCCGAGAAGGCCTCGCACGTGGCTGGGAGAAGCAGGAAGCAGGGACCTATGCTAAGCTGCAGCCCACAAGACGCAGAGTGCAGAAGCAGCCAGCAGTGGTGAGTCTCATGCCCCCCCCAATTGCACTAAGAAAGGGAGCAGAGGCAGAGAACTGCCAAACACCAGATTTGTTCCCAGCAGCAGCTATAGTGTGGTGTGTGGACGCCCTACCAGCTCTATAGGCCGGGGAGACCGGGGAGAGAGGGGCTAATCAGCCCAAAATGGAAAAAAATAATAAAAAAGAGACTCTGGCAAAAAAAAAGCTGGCCGAGTTCCGCTCCCCATATGAAACACCCAAAGGAGGGAAGGAGGCGGAAAAAAAAGCAGGGAAACCTGTGACAGAAACCCCACAGAGCCCGGAGGGGAGTGAAGGAGGAGAGGAGAGCTTGTCGACAGCAGAACAGATTAAACAATGGCTCCTAGAGTTAAAGGAGGAACTGAAGATGGAGATGTGTGGGGTTAAAAATGAAATTAAAGAAGCAGTGCAGACTATGCGCCAAGACCTGCTGGAGCTGGGGGGACGTATGGAAGAGGTGGAGACCAAGTTGGAGAGTCAAGAGGAGACCCTGACGCAGGTCCAGAGCAGCTGGGAAGAGCTTCAGAGGACGCAGGAGACCCTCAAAGCCAAAACAGAGGACCTGGAGGACCGCTCGCGCAGATGCAACCTCCGAGTGAGAGGGGTGCCGGAGGAACCACAATATAAGAACTGTGAGGAGGTGGTCCAGCGGATCTTCCGGGAACTACTCGCAGCAGCTGGCCCAGGGAAACCTGCAGAGGAGACCCGCCTCGAAATGGAGAGGGCGCACAGGGGTATGGGGCCCATCCGAGACAATAGGCCAAGAGACATTGTGGTCTGCCTGCACTCCTTTAAGAGTAAGGAACTCCTGCTGGGTGCCAGCCGCAAGCTGAAAAATTTCCGTTGGGAGGGGCATACGGTGGAGCTGTACCAAGACCTGTCCCAAGGCACGCTACAAAGACGGAGGGAGATAAGAGAGGTCACCGCATATCTCAGACATGCTGACCTGCGCTACAAGTGGCTCTTCCCCTTCGGCCTCTTTATTACGGTGAAAGGACGATCGAGGACGGTGAGATCCAGTGTGGAGGCGTGGAGAGCACTGAGAGAGCTAGGTGCTGAGAATTTACCAGAGCAAGCCGAGGGCTCTTTCACTCCGCCGAGAACGGGATCCAGGACCGGAGGAGCAGCACAGATGAAATGGCAGAGGGCAAGTGGACGTAGACTGGCAAGAACCACCAAGGACGTGCACCAGAACCGGACTACAGAACAAGAGACTGGCTGAGCTGAAGCATCTTTATAATGGACTGGTATTCTTGAATAAGTTGGGCTGTGGGCGGGGGGGGGGGAAAGGAGAGATGGGCAGTGGGTTAAGGGGTAAGGGGAGAGGGATTAAGGGGAGAGGGAGTGGGGAGGAGGCGGGGACTAGGCTGAGAGGGAGAGAGCCCAGGCTGGGTGGAGAGGGGAGGGGGTTTCGAGGGGGGAGAGTTGGCAGCGAGGGGGGCTTAGGCAGGGGAGTGGGGGGGGGGGCTGGGGAACAGTTGAGGTGGGTAGGTGGGGAGGGAGAGAAGGTCACCGAATTGGAAGTCGTATCTCCGCAGAGGAGAGTTACGAGGGGGGAGAGGGAGGAGGGGAGGGAGTAGTGAGGGGGGGAGAGGGAGGACGGGAGGGAACAGCGGGAGGGGGAGTGGGGGGTGGGGGGAGGAGGGGGTGGGTAGGGGGGGGAAGAGGGGGCCAGAGTGGGAGGTGGGGGCGGAGGGACTTAGGGGGACGAGGCAGGGATCTGGGGGTAGGAAAGGAGTTAAAAATTCTCACGTTAAATGTGAAAGGTCTAAATTCACCAATGAAAAGACAGAAATTATATAAGGAGTTAACAAGACACAATGCAGACATAGTGCTGTTGCAGGAGACACATCTATTGAGACAACATGAGACATTGGTGCAACCCCGGGGGTACAAGCACCGTATATTCGCTTCTAATCTTAAAGAGAAGAAGAAAGGCGGGGTGGGGGTCTTCATCAGAGAGACAGGCCCCATGGAGGTCCAGGTAGTGTCCCGGGATAGGGGGGGGCGGTATCTCCTGCTGAGGGTAAAGATAGGTGAGGAGTGGTTTTGCGTGGTAAATGTGTATGCCCCTACGGGCCCGCAAACTGAATTCTGGGATGCTTTGAGTGCGCAAGTGGCGGCAATGGGGGATGGGGTCCTAATCTGTGGTGGGGATTTCAATGTGGCATGGGAGGTAGGGAGAGATACGACTGGGCGCAGGGAGGGGAGAGGCACCGATAGGAAACATTACCACAATTTTGTGCGGGAGAACGGCCTGATAGATGTATGGCGGACATTAAACCCGGGGCGGAGGCAATTTTCTTTCTATTCTGCAGCACATGGCACTTACTCCCGGTTGGATGCCATATGGGTAGGGAAGGAGTTATCAGGGCGGCTTCTAGGGGGCGAGCTGGAACCCATTACCTGGTCCGATCATGCTCCGGTGGTGGTGCGGGTGCGGGTGGAAGGGGAAGATAGAGGCCGCCAGTTCTGGAAGTTGAATGAGGGGCTCCTTGAGGACGAGAGGGTGGTGCGGGAGAGATTGAAAGGCTCATCCCGGAGTACTTTGACCAAAATGGCGGTGGGGAAGTGCGGGATGGAACAGTCTGGGACGCCTTCAAGGCTGTAATTAGGGGGGTTCTCATAAAGTGGGGAGCCCGCCTAAAGCGAGAGAGGGCGGAGAGGGAGGACCGGTTACGCCGGCAATTGCGGGAGATGGAGGAAAGAGACGGTCAGGACAGAACTGGACAGGTACGGGGTGAGGTGCTGGCACTACGAGCCCAGGTGAATGCTCTTGAAGCGGAGAAGATACAATTCCGCCTGCAGCTGTTAAAACAGAGGTTCTTTGAAGGGGGGAATAAAGCGGGGAAACTTCTCGCGAGACAATTGAAGAAGCAGAGGGAGTGGAATAGGATTACACAGATTAGGAGTACAGGGGGGGTAGTGCGAGAGGCTCCACGAATAAGGGAGGAATTTGTGTCCTTCTATAGCAACTTGTATGCAGCCCGCGCTGCAAGGTCGGGAGAGGACGTTCGGGAATATGTGAGGGAAGCAGGGCTCCCGACTCTAACGGGAGACGAACAAGAGGGGCTCGACAGGGAAATACAAGCTGACGAAGTCAGCCAGGCTATCAAGGGCTTAAAAAATGGAAAGGCCCCAGGGCTCGATGGACTGACGGCAAAGTTTTACAAGCGCTTTGGGAGCCTCTTGCTGAATCCGTTGACCAGGGTATTTAATGGACCGGGAAGGGGGGAGGCACTGCCTGAATCAATGGGCTGGGCAGGTATTACGCTTATCCACAAAGAGGGGAAAGACCCGCAGGAGTGTGCGTCTTACCGCCCGATCTCGCTGCTGAACCTAGATGCGAAACTGCTGGCGAAAGTACTAGCGGTGCGCCTCAATGGAGTGTTAGGTAAATTAGTGCATGAGGACCAGGCTGGATTTGTACCAGGCCGGCAAGTGGCGGATCATATCCGCAAAGTGTTAAATGTGATGTGGTCGACACAGCGGCAGAGAACGGGGGCCTTGTTGGTATCACTGGATGCAGAGAAGGCCTTTGATCAGGTGTCCTGGGATTTCCTCTATGCGGTGTTAGAGGCCCAGGGGTTTGGACCGGGGTTCACACAGTGGATAAGGGCTCTCTATGCTAGGCCGAAGGCATGTGTCCGCGTGAATGAATGGGGGGTACTCTGGTTTCTTCCCTCTAGAAAGAGGAACGCGGCAGGGATGTCCACTGTCCCCCCTACTTTTTGTGCTATCCTTAGAGCCATTGGCAGCGAAGTTGCGCGACAGCCCTGATATCACGGGGGTTAGGGTGGGACGGCAGGAATGCAGAACGTCCCTCTTTGCAGACGATATACTGCTGACACTCACGAATCCCAGCGAATCCCTGAGGGCAGTGATGAGAGAGATCCAAGATTATGGTGAAAGGGCGGGCTTCCGGATTAATTGGGGGAAATCGGAGATCTTGAGTGTAGGGGGAGAGGGAGAGGGGGAGGGGCAGCGTGACTGGCAGCAGAATTTCCCCTTCAAATGGGCAAAGACATCGATCCGGTACCTCGGGTTCATCTCGGTAGAACCTTGGAGGAGTTGTATGATTTAAATTACAAGAAGATGGTGGGGCAGGTGGAGGCGAAGCTACAAGGCTGGAGCAGGGGGTATTACTCGTGGTTCGGACGAATAGCGACGGTTAAGATGATGCTTCTCCCCCAGTTCCTCTTTCTGTTTCAGGCATTGCCAGTCCCAATCCCCCCGAAAGTGCTAAAGAAGATCCAACAACAGGTCGAGCGGTTTATCTGGGGGTCGAGGCGTCCACGGGTGGCGGCAAGGACGCTACAAGTCTCGGTACGGGAAGGAGGGATGGGGGTTCCCAATTTCTGACTATATTATGCGGCAGCACAATTGCGAGCAGTCTACGCGTGGTTGCGGGAACCCCAGAAGCAGTGGGTTCAGCTGGAACTGGCCGAATACAGGCCGGGTGCACTTGAACGGTTAGTATGGGAGGGGAGGGGAGAGAAGGGGAGGAATCCCATTGTGGGGCATACTTTGAAAGTGTGGCAGCAGTATAGAAAGCGGCTGGTGGGTGACAAACGATGGTCGGCCACCATGTCATTACAAGCCTGCTGTGCGGAGAGCGGGGGACCGGGAGCCACAGTGCTCCGTAACTGGGCGGCGTTAGGATTGTCCCAGGTGTCTCAGATTGTGGTAGGAGGACATTGTAGAGGATTTGAGGGGGTCCGGGACCTCTATCGTTTGGGGGAGGTAGATAGATTCCCGTATAGGCAGCTATGTTCGGTAGTGAGTACAAAGGGAAGGGAGCAAGGGGGATGGGGGGGAGGTGAATGGTTTGAGGGTGCCTGTCTGGGATCCCTGGGAAGCCAGGGGATGCTCTCCAGGATTTACCGAGGGTTGACAGCGAGGGGGGAAGACAAGTTGAAATACATGGAAGCGTGGGAGAAGGATTTAGGGGTAAGCTGGGGGGTGGAGGAGTGGGAGACAATGGCCTTAGGTATAGCACGATTCTCCATTGCCACGACATTGCGAGAGAATGGGTTTAAGGTGCTGAGTCGCTGGTATCTCACACCGGAGCGGTTGTGTAAGGCAGGGGTGTTGCAAACGGATGAATGTTGGCGAAAGTGTGGGGAGCGTGGCTCCTGGCTGCATATGTGGTGGACGTGTCCGGTAGTGGGAGAGTACTGGCACCGCATAGGGGCAAACATCAACAAAATGATGGGGGCGAACCTTGAACTTGGCCCTGAGATGTGTCTCCTGCATAGACCAGATGGGAAATGGGAGGGGGATTGGAAAATTATTTGGTATTGTGTCACAGCGGCCCGCTGCGAAATTGCATGGTACTGGAATAGACCAGCTCTACCCTCCATGGCGAGCTATGCACGCAGGGTATCGCATCTTTATGCCATGTATAAATTGACTGGGGAGCGGGGAGGGAGAGGGGAGCAAATGGAGAAGCGGTGGGCAGGGGTTTGGAGGTGGTTGCGGGAAGAGGGGTGGAAGTAGGGAGGGGGTGGGGGGATGGCAAATAGGAGGAGAAATGATTAGACTGTGTGTTAGTTGAAGAGTTGTCTCTTATGCTGTTTGCTGAACCCTTGATGCCTTGGAGTTGTTGAGTATATGCTAATGTAACTGTTACAAACGTTAATAAAAATTAAAAAAAAAAAAAAAAAAAAAGAATTCCAAATCACCCTATTCAACAAATTTGTAGCACTCCAACCATTGGTTGATGTTGATGCAGAAGAAAAGCAGATATCGGAGTCCATCCTGGAATGCATCACCCCTCTGTGTCCACCCATCTGATGTCGGACACAGCCATGAATTTCGGACAAATGCCTGGATCTGGTGAATAAATGGAAACAAATCAAAGATGTTGCCTTTGAGTAGTACAGTGACTGAACAAAGAGGACAGACAGACGATGAAAGTGGAACAAGAAGCCTACTGGAATGGTGTCGCAGCCAACCTGGAAGAAGCAGCATCTAGGCACGAGTACCGGACTCTGTATCAGACCCTCAGAAGACTGAGTAGTAAAACCAAGTCGACCAATGACGATATCATGAGCTCCCCTGGTGAATGCCTGCAATGCTGGAAAGAATTCTTACAACAGCTATACAACCACAATCTGCCTCAGGGTCGACTTCCAGAGCCACTACCCATTGAAGAGCTGTAAAATCCATTCCTCGACAGTAAGCCAATAGTCGATGAAGTGAAAAGTGCGATAAGATCATTGAAGAATGGAAAGGCGCCCAGAGAGGACCAGGTCACTGCCAAAATGATCAAAGCTGGGAAAGACATCCTGCTGCAACGGCTTCACGTCCTTCTAACACTCATCTGGCCAATCCTGAAGAAAGGCAATAGCTGGGAATACAAGAAGTACCACAGCATCAGCCTCCTTTCAATCCTTGACAAGGTGTTCATGAAGATCATATAATCAAGACTGCAGGAAGATCATGAACAGACCAGCTGAGAAAAGCAAGCAGGATTTAGACCACATCAGGGCTGCACCAATCAAATATTCACCATTTGTCAACTGACGGAGGAAAGGATCAGGTGTGGAACGTGAACCATCATCATATTCATTGACTTCAAATCCACATTTGACTGTGTTCATGTGCCTGCCCCATGGAGGGCATTGGAGAACGAGCATGTGTCACTGAAGATCATCCAACTTCTCCAAGCATCATACAATGGCTCAACCAGCAGTATGCAGATCCGAATGAAATATCCAAGGGATTTCCTATCAAAACTGGAGATCACCAGGGAGATGTCGCCTCACCCCTGCTTTTCAATATCATGATCGACGCCATTATGAGGAAAACATCCAAGGACAGATGCGGGGTCCAGTACAACATGAACAATTTCCTGAATGACTTGATATTTGCAGACAATAGTGCCATATTTGCTGACACGGATGCAGAGGCCACCGACATCCTTTACCACATTGCCCAATCTTATGCCTAAGAATCAATGTGGACAAGACCAAAGTTATGACCACAGATGGATCACAGGCCAATGTTCACCTCGATGGAATCCCAATCAAGCAGGTTCCAAAATTCAAATAACTTGGATCACTGGTGCAGAAGAAGAAGGAGGCATCCACCACTGATATTCACAGCAGGACTGGCCAGGCAATAATAGTGTTTACCTCACTCAAATGGTGCCTCTGGAAGAAGACCAATGTCTCCACCAAGACCAAAATTTGCCTGTTCGAACACTAATCCTGCCAATTCTCCTGTATGGATTGGAAACATGGACTCTGTTCAATCCTGACATGAACAAGTTTGAGGTCTTTCAAAATGCAGTGCCTGAAACAGATTTTGGTGTCTCTCTTCACGATCGCCATTGAAATGAGACAATTTGGACAAGATGCAACCGTCAACCTTCAGTCGAAGAAGAAATCCAAAAACACAGACTGCAATGGCTTGGCCATGTTTGCAGAATGAACACCAGTTGACTGCAATACAAACTCCTCTGGCGAGAACGACTTGTCCATTGGAGGGTTCAACAAGCAGCACTGAAGAAAACATGACTCAAACACATCCAGGAAGACCAAAGGAACCAATGACTGAACATCGACGAGGCCAGAAATATTGCCACCGATCGCCAATGTTGGAAGCGTATTCAGAAAAACACATGGAATCCAGCGGCACCTACAGCAACATATTGGTTAAGAGGATGATCCGCTCCCCAAACTCCAGCTAAGGATCAAAGAGGAAGATGAAGTGTGGCCACCTTAGAAATATAATATTCATGCAACATATTCAACTTGAATACATGCCATATATTTACCAGTATAGAGCCAATATTCAAATGCAATTACAGTCAACTGTGGCTCTTAAATATCAGTGGGATATTCGGATAGGAGCTTCTGCTGAATACCCGGGCTGAGCAGTGCTAACCAAGTAAGTGCCTGCACCGATACCCCAACCCCTCTTCTCTACTCATGGACCTGATAGTGTCAGGATGGTCTATGGAAATATTCAGTAGCACCATCTGGATATTGCTGCTGAATATTGCAGTTTGCCTCCTTAGCTGTCCGGGTTCCATTGGCCAGCTGGCTAAGGACTTTGAATATTGGTCTGATACAGTATACGATGGATGGACATATTTATTTAGTCAGTGGTTCTTTCTTTTCTCACCCCTTCTATTGTTCTCACTCTCCTGCCTTACCCTAGCACTTCTGTGAACTGG
This sequence comes from Ichthyophis bannanicus, assembly GCA_033557465.1. Classification (NCBI taxonomy): domain Eukaryota; kingdom Metazoa; phylum Chordata; class Amphibia; order Gymnophiona; family Ichthyophiidae; genus Ichthyophis; species Ichthyophis bannanicus. Next base: position 49,639,387 of record CM066049.1, read on the forward strand.
GGCTTGCTCAGACGTCATACTGCTTTCCAAGGGCTTGATCAAGCCAAAGCACAGGAGAGGCTGAGTAAGAGAATAACCACTGATCTCCGCAAGCGTTACAAAGCTAATTGCTAGCTGGGCGACATTTACATCTTCTGGATTTTTCACCCATGCGATGCTTAAAGGTACTTCCTATATCTTTTGGGATCCAGACCGATCATCCTGGGTTTGTTTCATTTCTTTTAATTAAAATGTAAGTCACTAGTCAGATTAATGATGCTGTATCTAAATATAGTCAAGTCAATATTTAACCTGCATGGTCAGTGCTTATTTTAAATGCTAGCCATAGCTTTTATATCATTTATGCATATGCGGTGGCGATATACGAATAGTCAGTGGTGATGAATATAAGTGTAGCGGCATGGGGATAACATGTGAAAATCGTGTGTTCCTACCATGGTGGAGCCCAGCGGCCCTGGTACACTGCTACTGGCCCACTAGTAGCGTCACTAGCATGGTAGTAACATATGTCATGGTGCTCATGTTCTCAACGTGCGTTGGGCTAAGGAAAGCCACACATGTAGTATTAAGGCAGCTGCGAGCTAAGGAACCACTGTAGACAGTAAGAATTGTGCCCAAGCACACATACAGGAAGAGAGCAACTGGCCAGCACATACAACTTATCTTCCACTAGTGGTGCTGTGCTCATGTCCTCCCTCTTCTCATTGGCTCCCTATCAGTTTCCGCATCCAGTTCAGACTTCGCCTACTGCTGCTTCTCACTGTCTCTCCTCTCTGATCTCTTCCTTCACCCCTCAGCAGCAACTCCGCTTATCAAGCAGATCACGTTTACTTATGCCCTTCACTTCTACTGCCAGCTCTGTACTGCAGTCTTTCCACCTTGCTGCACCACATGCCTGGAATAGACTGCCTGAGTCAGTACATCAGGCGCCATCTCTGGTCCTAGTCAAATCCAGGATTAAAGTCATCTCTCTGAGGCTGCTTTTGGATCTTGACCTCCTTATTCTCCTGTCTACATCTGTGTTACTTTTCTTTGTAAGTGGCCAAAAACACACTTGAAATCTAGGCATGATCACTACCACCAGTCCTATGGCTGCTGTAAACGTCCAGGCCTAGAATTCTACAGAACGCACGTACATTATAACATTTTAGAATTTACTAATACAGTCAAACCTCGGTTTTCATGATTAATCCGTTCGAAAAAGTCTGACTAAAACCGAAACGTATGAAAACTGAAGCAATATTTACCATAAGAAATAATGTAAATCCAATTAATCCGTTCCAGACACCCATATTCATAAAAAATACATTTTATAGAGAATAACTATTTTTACATACAGAAAACAATGAGAAATAAATATAAATGACTAATGAAATGGATAAATGAACATTTAACATCACTGAAAGCAAGCTAAGTACAGTACTGTACAGTATGTTAACATCTGGCCTTAGCCACCCCTGACAAGCTGCTGTGCCAAGCTCTCTTCGGAATCACATTGGATTCAGCCCATTAAAATACCTTTACATTATCTGCTCAATGCTTCAGAATGGCAGAAAATCTTAATGATATAGCTTCAGACGTAGCCTGCAAGAGAAAGAACTGCCTCCCACATTCATGCAACATCTCCTGCTTACGTTGACAGCTTTTCTTCCCTGCTACCTCCGAGCCTGAGGGGGCGCTCCAGAGAACAGGCAGGCGGTGGACGAGATCGGGGCCTTCCTCTCTGCGCAATCCTTGCCTCTCTAACTCTGACCAGGCTCGAGGATGTGTTTCATTTACATGCTCAGCTGGCTTTCGCTTCTCATCACGCTGGCGATCGGTGAGTCCGGGGGGCAGTGCTGCTGGGACCGGGCGGGCGTTCTGGCAGTGTATACAGACCGGTGTGCAGCGCGAGGGTGTATGTATTTACAGTACTGTAATTTACGAAAACCGAGGCAATGTACGAGAACCGGGACAAAATCTCAGTCAAAAAAGACGTTGAAAACTGAAGCGATGTATGAGAACTGGGACAAAATCTCAGTCAAAAAAGACGTTGAAAACCGAAGCGTATGAAAACCGGGGCAAAAGAAAACCGAGGTTTGACTGTATAACTTGTGCTCTGCCCTGTACATGGGCACAGTGAAAGTACGCACGATTGGCCTGGCACACAAGCTTTTCAAATAGTGACTGCATAAAGTACATGAAAAGCACTAACATACCATGATGTACACGCAAAAGTGTCGCTTTCCGCATCTCCTTATAAAATTACCTGATCTCTGTATAGCTCTGCTGAAAATTCATAGGTACAGCACTTATATGTTTAGCCCCTGCCGTTATTGACCAAATGTTTCTAGGCTTGTGAATTATAAATGTTTGCTTAGGATTACAATGAAGAGGTAAAGATGTAATTGTTTTATATGTCTTACCACAGAATACTGAGTAGAATGTTTCTTTCCATGGGAAATGTTATCATTTGCTATTTTGATCCTTGCTTTCATCTTTTCTATACTGTGGTCTTACTCCTGGCATACATTTGGAAATGTAATAGATACAGTAATATGGTTTCTTTTTTTACTTTGTCTTGCGGAACAAGATTGGTTTTCTTGATACTTTCAAATTCTTAAAGGATAATAGAAAGTTAAAAAGAGTGGCAGAAACCAATGGAGAGAGAAGAGGGAATATGGCCAGAAAGGAAGATGGATGGGGGAGGTTGATGAGAAGAGGCAGCCAATGAGTGAGGAAAAGCAAGGGAGAGATTGGGAAAAGGATAAATGAACTGAAAGAAAAAGGAAAAATAAAGCATAAGGAGAGAAGGAAGAGTTTCTTCAGTGTCAGTGGTAAAATGTGTTACAAAAGAATGGATCTGAATAGGCAGCAATTTTTTTAAAATAAGTTTTCCAACACTTACAAAAGCAAACATCCAGGAAATATGAAAGAAAATTAAACATAATGAAAAGGAAATAAACAGAACAACAAATTCAAAATCAAGTAGCCCACATCTCGGGGAGAGACCAATAAAGGTCAACTTATTACAAAGGTAAAATATAAAGAAAATCCTCCAAAAATTGCAGCCTAATCAATTACTACCACCTATAAATTCACCCACCTTTACCCCTGTTTCTCTTTATCACACAGAAGAGCTTCTAACTGTAAGGAATTAAGAAAACAAATTTGGACCCCTGAAGTGTAATTATACACTTAGGGCCCGATTCAGTCCTGGATGTCCGGCCCTCTGTGCACCCGTTGGAACCGGACGCACAGAGTTAGCCGGGATTCTGATCCCGCGGGGCACATCCAGCCCCGCGAGATCAGAATCGCGTCCAGGCCTGTACATGCAGGCTGGGGCCCCGATTCAGGTTGGCCTACCATTACAAGCTTTACCTGGATAAGTCAGTCAGAGCTTTTGAATGGATCCACAGCGCCAATGCGTCCGGTTGCCAAGGCACCACGGCTCCATAAAAAAGCCGTGATCCCCAGCCACGAGACCAAAAAGGTTCGTTCCCCACAGCCAAACCCCTGATCTGGCCTCCAAAGGCCAGGGTCGGGCTATGAGGAATTTCCTCTGCTGCCTTTTTGATCCCAGGCTTGCTCAATCCACCCGACTAGGGGAACCTATTCCACCTCAGAGGTGGAATAAGTTCCCCGTTCAGGCCGCCAGCCCCAGACTTACAGGGCCGACATTGGAATCGGCCCTGTACATCCGGGGCCAATGATCGCCCAATGTCCACCCTAACTCCTCCCCCACAATGCCCCATTCCTGCCCCCATCTAACCTCCCCGTCCCAAAGGGATGTCCATCCCTCCTATTCCTGCCTCAGAATAAGAACATAAGATATGCTATACTGGGCCAGATCAAGGTCCATCAAGCCCAGAATCCTGTTTCCAACAGTGACCAATCTAGGTCATAAATACCTAGCAACCTCCCCAAAAGACACAGGTTCCTCAATGCTTGTATTGGGTCAAGCAGTGATATCCTAGGTCCCTTTTAATAATGGTTTATGGACCTTTCCTCCAGGAACTTGTCCAAACCTTTTTTAAACCCAGCTACACTAACAGCTTTTATTACATCCTCCAGTAACAAATTCCATAGTTTGATTACACGTTGAGTGAAAAAATATTTTCTCTTATTAGTCTTAAATAGGTTACCCTATAGCTTCATTGCATGTCCCCTAGTCTTTTTATATTCTGATGACGTAAACAATCGATCTATGTTTACCCGTTCCACTCCATTTATTTATTTTATTTATTTATTTATTTAACATTTCTTATATACCGCCTTTCATGATATCAAGGCGGTTTACATTGAACAAACTGAAATTACATTTATTAATTTATAGACCTCTAGGCCTGGCAATCTACTTCCGGTGACACTGCCAAGAAAACCCAGGCCTTCTCTTTTCCAGGTTGAAGAGCCCTAACCTTTTTAGCCTCTCTTCATGGGAGTATCCTTCCATCCCCTTTACCATTTTGGTGGCTCTTCTCTGTACCTTTTCTAATAACGCTATATCCTTTTTAAGATACGGTGACCAGAATTGCACACAATATTCAAGGTGTGGTCGCACCATGGAACAATACAAAGGCATTATAATATCCTTTGTTTTATTTTCCATTCCTTTCCTTATGATACCTAGCATTCTATTTGCTCTCTTGGCCGCCGCTGCACACTGGTCGGAGAGTTTTAACATGCTATCCAAAATGACGCCTAAATCTTTTTCCTGGGTAGTGGTTCCTAATGTGGAACCTTGCATCGTGTAACAATAGTTTAGGTTGTTCTTTCCTAGGTGCATAACTTTGCACTTGTCCACATTAAATTTCATCTGCCATTTTGATGCCCAGTCTTCCAATTTATCAAGATCTTCTTGCAATTTTCCTCAATCCTCATGGGTTTTAACAATTTTAAATAGTTTTGTGCCATCTGCAAATTTGATAACCTCACTCGTTATTCCCTTTTCCAGGTCATTTATGAATATGTCAAAAAGTAGCGGACCCAGCACAGATCCCGGCAGTACTCCATTATTCACCTTTTTCCATTGAGAAAATTGGCCATTTAGCTCTATCCTCTGCTTTCTATCTTTCAACCAGTTCCTGATCCACAATAGTACACTGCCTCTTATCCCATGACTTTTTAGATTGCCAAAAGTCTCTGATGAGGGACCTTGTCAAAGGCTTTCTGAAAGTCCAGATACACTATATCAACCAACTCACCTTAGTCCACCTGTTTATTCACACCTTCAAAAAAACCATAACAGATTAGTAAAACAAGATCTTCCTTGTCTAAAGCCATGTTGGCTGTCTCCCATTAAGCCATGACTATCTGCGTGATGAGTAACTTTGTTCTTTATGATGGTTTCTACTATTTTTCCCGGTACTGACGTCAGGCTCACTGGTCTGTAGTTTCCCGGATCACCCCTGGAACCCTTTTTAAAAATTGGCGTTACATTGGCGATCCTCCAATCTTCAGGTATTAGAGATGATTTTAATGATAGTTCACAGATTACTAATAGCAGGTCTGCAATCTAATATTTCAGTTCTTTCAACACCCTTGGATGTATACTATCTGGTCCAGGTGATTAGCTACTCTTCAGTTTATCAAATAGCTGTAATACATCTTTCCGGTGTATCGATATTTCTTTCAGTTCTTCGGCAGTATCATCTTTAAATACCACTTCAGTCATGGGTAACATCCCTACATCTTCCTTAGTAAAGACCAAAGCAAATAATTCATTCAGTCTCACTGCTATAGCCTTGTCCCCTCTTACTGCCCCTTTTACCCCTCTATCATCTAATGGTCCAACTGACTCTCTCACAGTTTTTTTCTATGAATGTACTTGAAAAAGTCTTCATTATTTATTTATTTATTTATTTAACAATCTCTTATATACCGCAGCTTCCTAAGATCAGCTGCGGTTCACAAATAACAACAGGCAACAAATCATGGATTTGTTTTACATATAACGTCATATAACTATAACCAATGTACAGTAAACAGAAATGTTGAACAGATAGCACTGAACAGTGCAACACTATATACATTATGTACATTACACATTTTTGATCTGGTTGACAACCATCTCCTGCTCTCACATCTTTGTTCGATTGGTATCGATGGAAAGGTACATCAATATTTTCAGTCTTTCCTCTCAGATTGTTCTTTCTCTGTACAGACCCCTAGTAGTTCCTCTCAATCATATCCCCTTTGATGTGAGGTTCCCCAGGGCTCTATTCTTGCCCCCATACTCTCTAACATCTTCCTGAGTCCATTACTCTCCCTGATACAAAGCACGGGGGTCACAGCGTATCTCTATGCAGATGACATCCTTCTTGTATCAATCACTGATAATGTCGCCCTTAACCTTACTAACAATCAGTAAAAGCAAGAGGAATAGATGAAAAATAGAGACTCAAAAGCAACCACATTAAAATCCAAGGAATGCAAAAGAAGCCAGGAACTCAAATTTCTTCACCTCGACTTTATAATTCATCACTGCTCCACTATATTCAATTGCTCGATCATTGGCAATGGAGTGAAGGGCTGCTTTCCTAGCTACAGCACTGCCTTCAGGCTATCAGCACAATCAGAGCCCTTTAAACATCACTGTAGCCAGTGTCCCCCGCAGCCCCCTCTGGTGGCGGCATAGTGTTTCCACCGAAGAGCTGGGGAGCGCACAAGATTAGGGGTATTGGGGTTGGCCAGGTGCGAGGGTCAAAGGTAGCGGTCCTTTGTGCCGACCTCGTTACCAACTTCCCAAAAGAGTAACTTCACACCAAAGTGGAGGGAAAAAGAAAAAGGCTTTATTTCTCCTTTACGCAAAAATGGTTCAAAACATATGGCTTTGGAAAGCCACAGGATTGTATCAGTCTTTACATCAGGTTCAACGCATACAAAACGGTCAAAGTAACAACTGTTAACTTCACAGTAACTTAAAGTAAAATGAATCCTGCATTCACTTTATGCATTCATTGAACTCCCAAACAGGCTATAGCTTCACTGCTGTACAATATGTACATTCCATTGGTTCCTCAGCCTCCTCACCCCCAGATTCCACTGGCATCCATTCCATATCAGATAGCTCTGAGTCTGAAGCTTCAGTAGGGCTGAGTTCTGGCTTTTTAAAAACATGCCATACAGTTTTCCAGTGTTTGTTTGTTAGCTTAGGGTGTCGGCTTCTGGCTACAGGATAGAACAATGGCTGTTCATCCGCTATAGTTTTAAAAGCACTCTTGTCACAACATTTAATACTGGCAGTTTTCTTCTTAGGGAATTTATCTGTTAATCTCTGCTTATAAGTATCATTGTTATACAGATAAACCTCTTTCCTCTGGCTTTCTTCTGTGCTAGGCCTAAGCAAACAATCACAAGAAATGGCTGCTTTACCTTTGAGCTTTCTTCTGTCTTTTCCAGGGAAGGCTTGAGGCCTAGTCTGGTTATCCTCCAACTCTTGCTGGCCCAAGTATTCCCACAGTGTCTCTCTTTCCTTAGTGTGTGGAGAAACCCCTCTGAGCCAAGGCTGCAGCTGTTGCCATCGGCCTTTGCTTCCACTCTTGTGGCTGTTGTCTGGTGGCCGCGCCCTTGCAGCTTCTCCCTGCTCACCAGGCCTCTGAGTTCTCCACTTTTCTCTCCAGTTACTTCTATAGATATCTCTCTGAGTACCTTTCTCTCCTTGGATATCTTTTCCAGCTGGATATCTTTCTCCTGGATATCTTTTCACTGGAGGCCTTTCCTCCACGTCATTCCTCGCATGTCTTTCTCTCAGGCTGTGTCTTAGCCCTTCTCCCTGGATAGGGCTCTCTCTCAAGCTGGATGTTGGAACATCTCTCTCCTTGAGTGCTCTCTGGGCTTGTCTTTCCTTGACTGCTCCCACTTCAACTGCTCTGCTTGATTCAGGACTGCCTCTCCTTAAATCGGAGCTGACTGGGCCTAAGTCCTGCCCATAGAGGCGTGGTTCTTCTGAATCTATGCTGGCTCTCCTGCTCCCTCTATGTGGACCTTCAGGATATTGCATCTGAAACCTGTTTTTTTCTAAATTTAAAACTTTTTTTCCTTCTGCAAGAGGGTCCGCTGCATCACACCAGGTGCGCCCACACCTTGTGGTCCCGCACCTGAAGGCCTCGCCAAAGGATCCTTTGGCATGGCCCTTAGGCAGGGACCACAATTATACTGTTCGCACGAAATAACCCATACTAATTACCTACCTACTTAATACCTCCCCAATGACCTCCATTACCATTATACTCACCCTCCTCTATCTTTCCTCATTTACATGAACAGTCACTTTCCCCACTCATTCTCACATAACTATTATTTGCTCTCATCCACTTCCTGTAATAAACTACACCCATACCAGAGGCAAATTTAGATCATGTCAGCATCTCATTAAGATCAAAATATCACCACCTGTAGCAATGCCTCTCTCAAGAACCTTTTTCCAGAATTTCTCATTATAACATATTATTATTATTATTATTGCTCATTATTAAATATTTGCTCATCAAGAAATAAACTTCAAGTATTGGTTGATCACCTCTCCGATAATCATTTAGATATTTTTTGTATAATTGAATCCTGGTTCACTGATTCAGATAATATACTAATGAACCAGCTGGCATCACCTAACTATAGCCTATTCAGTTGCCCAAGAAATGAGCGCAGGGGTGGTGGTGTTGTCATCCTCACTTGGAAAAGTCTCAACTTTAAGCTTCTCACTAGTTACACGAACAAGGGCTTAGACACATTAGTAGTCACCGATGGTTCTATAACCATACTTCTCATTTATAGATCTCCCAGTGCAAGCCCAGATGATTTGGACCTCATATCACCCCTGTTACAGGAGTATCTCAAAAAGAAAGATGCACCCTAGGCTTAAGAACCAAAATGGTCCTCCTGCATAGTTGCATGGCCCTTGAGACATCCTGAAACAATTGAATCTTAGCACCACAAAAGAGCACATCTTTATTTTTAAAATAGCTTTTATTTATTTATTTAACAGGTTTTTTTATACCACTTTATCATTTCAGTCAAAGCGGTTTACATTGTAACTTAAACTTGGAAATGTACATTAAACAGGGACATTGATATGAGACCTTATCCTGCTGTGAAAGGAAAGATATTGCCAAAGTGACTCAAGTAGGAATGTTGTCCTGTGAGTCTTCCAGGACAGGATCTCCAATTCCAGTCCTGGGGGGCCGCAAACCAGTCAGGTTTTCAGGATGTCTCTAATGAATTTGCATGATATATATTTGCATGAACTGCCCCATTGTATTCAAATTTATCTCAAGCATATTCATTAGGTTCTTCCTGAAAACCTGACTGTGGCCCTCTAGGACCGGAATTAGAGACCCCTGTTCTAGGAATTGAATAAGATTGAAATCTGATTGTGGCTATAAGATATCAAACCCCCCTAGAGGCTCATCAGTGGCTTTCTTACCGGTAAGGCAGAACATTTTAGAAAACATTATGAGGTCAGAATTTGACAAAGACAAAATCTACTTAAAGTACTTACGCATTAAGACTTCAGGACATAACAAATGAAGTACAGGAAAATTCAGAAACCAAATATTTTTTGTTTTAAGGGAATGCTCAAAAGATTCCAATTTATGATGGATGACTAAACTGTCCATAATGGTAGAGGCACTAACTGCCTGCAAGGGGGAACATTGAGTATCACATTTCAGGACTTGATTAGAAAGAAAATCTACACATTCCTCAGCTCTTCCCAGCCTCGACACCGTCTTCTGTGAAAATTTGCAAAGTTGGGAGACTGTGGTCACCAGAGTTCTCTCCATTCGGGTCACCACTCTCCAGATGTCAGTCTAGGAGACCTTTGAGCCAACTAGGGGTGGGGACCAAGTCACTGCTGAATAAAAATTAGAAAGCGGTAATGGAATACTCTGCTGTAATGGCCGACTACTCTCAGCCAAATTGGGTGGAGTCAAAGCTGATGGGGGAGGAGGTGGAGTGTGATTTGAAGAGCTTAAAGAAGCCCCCAGTGGAGATGGTGGGAAAGGAGCAGTACCTGTAAGTGGGGGTTCCATCTCCTGGGCCCTGAGATGCCTGTTCATCAGGTCCATGGCAACTACAATAGGAGCAAAATCTTCCTCTTCCTTTTTCCCATGGACACCCAAAAGACTAAGGGGGGTCTCAAAAGTGCTCCTTTGGGGCTCCAAAGGGGCTCTCAAGGTGCTTATCCGTTGTGGCACGCCCCTTTGGGCATGCCATGGCTGCACACCAATGGCCATGCACCTAGCTGCAGCTCAATTTTAAAGGGCCCCACTGACATCAGGGTCGTCCTCCACTCAGCCTGCACACCTCCAAACAGCTCCTGCTCCACAGCTGCCCAGTCCAGCTCTCCCCAGTTCTGTGCTGTTTGACTGGAAATGGCTGAGGATGCCTCTAGCTCACTCCGCACGTCCGTGCTTTATTGTGGATTTTTACAATTGTTAAGGGGTCCACAAAGATAAAAAAAGAGGATGAAGAATGTCTGAAGGACAGGCATGGTAATAAACAGCACGGAGGGAAATGGCACACTGGAGGCTGGAAAGGAGGGGGAGTATATTTACATTTCCAAACTCCTTTCTGATTAAAAGGAGATCACCATCCCACTCACTGGTAATTAACTGGGCGTTTCATTTACAGGATCTTTGGTAATGTTACAGGCAAATCTGGGATACTTATCTAAAGTGAGGGGAAGAGGAGGGGGAGAGGAGAAGGGACACCTTAATTGCAGGTTTGAGCAAGATGATGTGGAGGAGGGAAAAGAAGTCAATACTGTGCCCCCCCCCCATCCCATGACAGCAAGAATATCACTTCCAAGCAGACAAATCAACAGAGAAATAGAAACAGTGATGCATTTTCCCCATACCGTGCAAAATATAAAGGTAACGGATGTAAATTCAGAAAACTGACATATTCCAATCACTAAATTGAAAATGTTTTTTTCTGCCCCCTCTGTCCGCATTGCTGGAATCAGAGACAAGAGGCAACCAAACAGGTGGGAGCTGGGGACAATCCCCAAAAATCGTGGATGTCTGCTAACCTTATCTGAAGGAGTTCTTCAAGCTGAGAGACTCACAGTGTTGACTAGGCTGAAATAACACTTGCTGGTGTAAAGTTTGATTTTGCCTAGATCATCTAGGCAGGAAAAGGGATTTCCAAATCTAACCATTCACAATTAGCAGATTTGGTAAGTTGTGTGAGTGGCCAGGGTTTGGGGCCTGTCGTGACGCTTGCAGACCCAGTAAGTCGTGCTGAGTTAGGTTTAGAGCCAAAAAGGAAAAGTATTATTTATCTTAATAGTGCAATGTGCTTGGCTTACTTTGTAGGTTCCAGAAAGCAACATAAGCAAATAGTCTATACATGAACGTTCTTCATAGATTCCTGGACCTTCCTTCTTCTCGTCCAAGCCTCCTTTCCTCACTCTGGGCCTGGAGTTTTCAATTTCAGCCAGGCCATGTCCTCCTCCATGTTCCTCAGCTCTGCTGTCCTTAAGGTGCCCTGGCTTTTGTCCTTGAAAGGCGACTGGGGCTACCTTCTCTAAAGCTCCTAACAGCAGAGTATTTTAGAAAAGGCCGACTGAACACGGCGTCTTTCTATAAAATACTCTAAGGCTGCAGGAAAGACATACATAAGGGCTGCAGTGTACATCAGAAGCACCTATTTCAAAAAGAAACATTAAAACAAATCACGCGGGGCTCCATACGTGTAGATGTCAGCACTTAGAAACATAGAAATATGATGACAGAAAAAAGACCACATGGCCTATCTAGTCTGTCCTTCCATATCAACAGCTACAACAGTCCCCTTTTTTCCTTCAGAGATCCTCTGTGTTGGTCCCATGCTTTTTTGAATTCAGTTACCATCCTCATCTCTACCACCTCCACTGGGAGACTATTCCACAGATCCACCACTATGTGCAAGCAGTAGATTTTTCAACCTAGCCATGTAAGCAACACCACCTGCACATGTAAGTACCGGATTTTACAAACCTGAATGTCCAAAGGAAGCCAATTAAAGAACTGAGCCCCAAAATTCACATTTTTGTCTTTAGGAGGTGTTTTTTTAAACACCAGAGGGGTGAGCACCCTTGACCCCCTTAAAAGCGGTGTTCTAAAATCACGGTCTGCACACAAAGGGCATCGGCATATGTAAAAGCCATTATTTAGATGTGTAAATGCCACACAAATCTTCTAAAAGACCTCCATATTAGATTAAATAGACTGTATGCTTTCAAAATAATAAGCCAGTTTTTACAATTCTTTTCAGCTGGGGATTTAGTGTGCCCAAAGAGAATATTTTCTTTTACTCCAGCAGCACTCTAAGCTGTTATCAAGCTCCTCTAAGAACCATCTGATCCTACGGAGGCTGCCCAACAGATAATAGACAGGGGTAGCCGGATGATTAATTATAGTTTGCAAATGGCTATGGGCTAATTGGAGATGCAATTAATAAATGGAATAAACAAATAAATAAACAATACCCAAACCACAGAGCAAATAACTATTTCTCCTTCTGAGGCTGTAGCCCATACTGGTAAATTATATTTCTGCGTCTTGCCGGATTAGCATTGCACCATCCTCTGGAGCTGGTTAGGACAAGGTATCCCAGGAGACAACCGAAAACCGGAGAACAGATGAGACAGTGGATTGTGCATGGTTTCCTCTTCTATCTGCAAAACGTAGCATACTGTGAGAACATTAAACATCCTTGTCCCTGGCCCTTTGCCAAAGAGAAATTGAATGAACGAGGGCATTCTCCGGAAGAGAGATCATTTTCCCTAGCTCAAGGAGTCATGCAGACCAAGTCAAGCTGTTACAGATGTATTCAACAGCAGTGCATATGTAGAAGCATGGTGGTGGGGGAAGGAGGGAGGGGAAGGTTTAAATTGTTCTTTATATCTTGATGACAGCTGTTGAACTCTTGTTCTGTTGTGATCAAAATATACAACATCCTTCATCATTTGATTTTCCCTGGAATGCGCTTGAAATGATTTGCATTTTGTTTCAAATGCACTCACCCTAATGCACCTTGTAACTCGAACAGAATGCATTTAATTGCATCTATGCCGTAAGCGCAGCCCCGTGTCTGTGCAGGTTAGGAGAAAACTTTGCGGAAAGAGCAGGAAAATTCTCTGGGAAACTCTCTAAAATTCAGAAGTGATTCTGCTACATGTTTGCATAAATTTGCAGATGTGGGTATTAAATAAAGTCGGTTTTATTTTACTTTATAAAAATTAAATTGCTTTCCACTTTTCCAATGAAACGGTGTGATTTCTTTTGTTTCTGAAGGGGGTTTTTGAGTATAGAAAAGGGATTGTGCAAGGAAGGGGAAAGAAGGAAGGGTTTATGGGTGAGATTTAGGGATTGAGTAGGGGTGAACAAAGGTGAGGGGCTCTCAGCGATGTGGAAAGTGATGAGGAGAAGAGGAAAGGTTAGGTTAGGATTGGAAGATGGTAGTAAGGGACTAGTCAGGACCCAGGAAGGCAGGCTCTAGGATGGGGAGAGGGATAGAGAATTCCTTCTCTTACTCCCCTCTTCCACCTGATGAAAATTCCTTCTTTCTCTTTCTCTCTCAAACACACAGAGAGTGCTACTCCCCTTTCTCATTCCTCCTCTCTCTCTCTTGCTCTCATACATAAACACATAGCTGATATTTCTCGCAGACATATACATACCTCCTGTCTTCTGTTTCCTTCTTCACCCTCCATCACCTGGTCAATGTTCTCCATCACTTCCTCTTTAATCCTTTACCAAGTCCCCCTCTCCCCATTCTGATCATTCAGCAGCAGGGCGACAATGCCTCAGGCCATGTTTTCCTCTTCTGCCACCAAGGTTTTGCTTGTGCTGTGACTCGTGAGACATGTGATTCAGTCTCCGAGCCAGGTCTTGGGCAGTAATGAGAGAAGTATATGGCCTTAGGCAATGTCACTCTCCTTCTCTTATTGCCTGCAGAGCAGCATGGTAGATATGGGGGGGGGGGGGGGATAAGGGGTGGGGGAGGGGGGAAAGGTATACTTGCATTCTTGTCTGGCTCCATGCCTAGCCACAGGCCTCTAGTCCTGCTATGGCTTTCCACAAGCTGGGTCGCCAGGAGTCAGCACTGACTTGACAGCACTAATAAAAATGCTGCTGTCTAAACAGAGGAGGAATTATCCCATTCACTTAACATCCTATAGACTAGAATTGAATGAATGAATGAGAATCGGAATTTCTGCATTCATTGCTTTAGCATTGAGGTTTTCTGATGATTCCAGGCATCAGGGACAGACTGAGTTAGTCCTGATGTTGTATTGTGTTTGTGGTTCAGGGTAGACCTCTGAGAGAATCAATACAAAGAAGATAGAGCAATTAAGGACCTTAAACAATTCAGAAAGGCCCTCAAACAACATCTCTTTATCACTCACTTTAAGCTTCCAGACTTACCTCCCACCCTCTCATACTTACCCTCTTAACCCCATACCTATCCATATGAATGTACAAAGCTAACATAAATCATATCAGGTATTCTAATGATTGTAATTAGTTCCCCTGTTTACCACCATTTTATCTCCCTGTTATCTGTAAACGAAGGCCAGTCATCTGACCTATGTGTTTTATTGTTACACTGTGAACCGCACTGATGATAAATAGCGCGGTATATAAGAAATATTAAATAAATAGTTTCTGAAGCAATTTACCAGTATAAAATTGCTTGGCTGGAAATTGTTTGTCATCAGCCCAGTTAAAAATACTGGAGCCAGTCTCATGGGTGGGGTTAGATAGGTACCCTCAGTTTTCACATGTGCATATTCTTTCTGTCCGTTTGCTTGGCCGTTTACACAAATAGGATGTGCAAAGTATGCAAGAGATATTAACTCGTACACTTTTTAGATACTTTCATTCTGAAAGTCAACTGCACTGTAGGCTGCTGATTCAAAAATTACTCCAAAAAGCATTAAAGAAGGATACTGACATAAGTAATCCCAGGCCCTCTCCCAACCCTAGGTTAGTTTTCAAGATTTTCACAATGGATATGCCTGAAATATATTAGTACTGGTGCTAGAGCTGGTAAAATATAATGTATCTCACATACATGATGTGTAGCTTTCTTGCCTCCTCCATAGGAGCATAAGATAGGTCATATTGGGTTAGAACAAGGGATGTGTTTACTGAAGTGCATTATTGGCACCCGTTAGCGGTTAATGTGGAAGAAAGAGCCGATAACATGGGGATTGGTCGTTGATGGATGAAACAAGGGTGGTACATGGGCGATACGTGGGGGGAGACAACATGCATTCTTCTAATGCATTGGGAGAGCAGCGCGTGTTACATGGAACGTCACTGGGAACCTTAACTCTAGCCTAAGTGCAGGCGTTAAGGGCTCCCTGGCAGGAAAAATGCCATGTTACAGACTGCACATGAAGTACAATGAAGTGTATGCAGTGTGCTCCACCCAGACCCCAGCCCATAAATGAGTGCTGGGTGTGGCCCTTTCCCTGGCCATTCTACCCGCACTAACAGTCATGGCCCCACACTAGCTGTCAATGCATGACCCACTGCACATTCAGTGCATGCCAGAACACATATTGTCAGCTAAAGCCCTGTAGTAAATTGGCCCCTATGGTAATGCATATATCTATGGCAATGGCCCACATCTGCTCCATGGGAGTGAGACAGTGAACCGTCTCTGCAGAGGCATCGGGGTAGCAGGAACAGCCTTCCCCCCACAGGTGGTAGGTGACAATGTGCAGGGGCAGCTGTGCGCAGAGTGGTCATACTTGCATCCTTGGAGAAGGGAAGTCCAGACAAGAAGGCATTGTATCCTCTGAGAGAGAGCCACCCTCCTCAGCCATCCCCAGGACCAAGTGGTCCTCCTCCATAGGCCTAGTTCTGAGAACACAAGCTAGCTGTATGAGCATCTGAGGCCTGACCTTGACCCTCTGACTGCCCTGTCACATGCCATACCAGAGACTGTGAAGCAGTGTATCACAACTGCAAGCACCATCATGCCAGATTTGCCAGGTCCACTTACGACCCATATAACCTGCAGTAATCAGCACTGTTAGAAGAGATTGAGTAGGAGTAGGTTGGATCAAGATGGCAGCTGGGTAAGTAGTATCAGTTTTACTGGATATGTGCATGTAGGGGGTAAAATAGGCCAGGCAGGTGGGAAGAATAGGCAATATGATAATAGGCCATGTCAGAGGAAAAACACCCACAGAGTTTCCAAATTATGGCCAGGGGCTGTGCATTAACCAGTGACCTTTGCATGAGTAAGCACTCATTTATCTGCCGCATCCACCAGAGCTGCATGGGAGTGAGAATTACTCAGCATGTTCTGCCAACTGTGAGATTACTCCAGGATTGGTTTACAATCTCACTCCGGGAAATGGGGACATTGGCAACTCTGCTAGATGACCTCTGGTTTTGAATGTGTGTGTTATGATATCCTGTCCTGCCCCTTTGGAAGGACAGATCAGATATGTAAGACATGAACTGCAGTAGAACCAGAAGCATATAAATGCAGTGTACATACAGACCTAACAATCTCTGCTCAGGCCCTGGCTTTGGGGGATGTGTGGCTATTAGTCAGATGCTCTCATGGCGTAAAATGGGGTTGTGGTGCTTAGTACTGCTACACCTTGGTCTACTTCAGCAAATATATCTGCCTATTTTACCTGTATAGGTCAACCATCAATTCCCACAGGATCTGAACTGCCACCCCTGTGGTAACGAGGCTGCTTTTCGGGGCATTATGCTGCTACAGCTCTCCATGGTGATATTGCTCTAGGTCCCCAACATGTTTTTGTGTCTCAGTTATGCTGACATGCACATCAGTGCCAAGGTGGTTACCAACCCCTTCATAAACCAGCCACAGCTGCACTTTCTATCCAAGCCTGCTGTTTCGGGGAGGCCACGGCTACTGTCCATCCCTTCTGTGCTCGTGACCTGTGGATCACTGTCACACTCTCCATTTCTTGCTCCTGCTGGAATTCTGCACACACTAATCACAGTTCTGTATCAGAGAACTGGATATTGCATTATCTTGCATGCTTGGTTTGTCACTGTAACACAGCATGTTTTGCAGTGATGCTTTATTTAACACACATGTGTAAACTACAGTAAAGGTTTTCCATGTTTCATTATTGCACGCTGACTTCCTGCAGGGTTGATTTCCTGCATCAAGGCTGTACTGTACTCTCATCTACCTCTTTCAGTTCTTCAGCATATCCGTCTCCCTATATCCATTGTGATGACTCTTCTGTGATTCCCCTACCTATCTTTATCTTTATCTTTATCTTTATTTTACACTTGATAAACCGCTTACGTCAAAACATTAAAGCGGTGTACAAATAAAATAAAAGGCAGCACTGCAAACTATGGAAAAGAACGCCAAAAATAATAGGAAAGAAAGAGAAAGAATAGCACAAAGTAAAAACCTTATAAACATTAAACCTATGTACTGGGTCCCCTCCCTCCCCTCCCCCACCCCCCTATATTTGCACCAAGAGTATCTTACTAAGAAGGAAAACAGACCCCTGTACTAGCTGCAAAATCAATCAGCTATTTCTGTGCAACTTCATCCGTCATGCTTTTAGCTATTTGTGCCAATATTGTGTTTGGGGGGTGGGTTTGTACATAGGTAGGTGGATTGCTTTCTCCTCCTTTTGGAGTTTTATATTGTGATGTCATCTATTCTCCTGACAGCTGCTGCACCCTGGCCCATACTGCGGCACTTTGCTTTTCATGGAGTATTACTCTTATATCGCCATCAGCTAATGTGCAGGTTAACGCTGATGTCCAGTCATTTTTGCCATGGCAACATGATGGCCATGGTAGCTCCTCAGTGACACACTCATACCCACTTCCATGGCACCCACAGACATCACAGTGGATTAGATGAGCAGCCCTCCCTGATACTGCCTTCCACATTATCCTCACATTTGCTGGATGTGGCATGTTCATCACCTATTCCCTTGGCAGCCATCCTGCACCTTAGATCAGACTTCTAGCTAGACATCCTTATCTTGCTTTGCAGCGGCTGTCCTTTCTGTGCATTAAGCCACCCTCTGGGCCCTCATAACACATGCCATCAGTTTACCGCATGCAATCCAGCCACTAGCACCCTTTATGCAGAAACACCTCCTCACTGCCCCTGCCATTACCATGCACGGGGGGCCTTAATATGGCTATTTTCACATGTTAAAAGAGGCATCCTTAATGCACTTTAATAGACATGCCCTCAAGGGTCCATCAAGCCCAAACCAGGTCACAAGTACTTGTCAGATTCCCAGAAAATAGACAGATTCCATGCTGGTTATCCAAAGAGTAAGCAGTTATTTCCATTGTTCTTTTTAATAATGGTTTATGGACTTTTCCTCCAGGAACTTCTCCAAACCTCTTTTAAACCCAGCTACGCTAACAGCTTTTAATACAGCCTCTGGTAATGAATTCCACAGTTTGATTACACGTTGAATGAAAAAATACTTTCTTAGATTAGCTTCATTGCATGACCTCTAGTCTTTCTACTTTTTGAAGGAGTAAACAATCGCTCTATGTTTACCTGTTCCGCTCTATTCATTATTTTATAGGCCTCCAGACAAATCCATCAAGTAGAAAACAAATGCCAGGTTATCAAGCACTCCCATATCAATATTCTTATTGAGACAATTTTCAATAGCCCGTCTAACTGCAAAGCGTGCAGAAAATTTAGCATTCCTACCATCAAAATCAAGAGAGAAATAGTTCAGGTAAATTCCCCATTATCTATTTTGCCTAGTACTGATTCCATTGAGTATTCATATTAACTAAGCTATAGATTTATTCTTAATCTCAGAGATCTGAATGATTCACAGATAAAATTATTTTTACAATTTGTAGGTGATTTAAAGCTTTGCAGCTACTTTGATTATTACTTAGTAGAACAACTTTGATTAGTAAAGAGATTTTCAGGTGATATCAGGATATTTGGCCTTGACAAATGTTCTATGGGGACCTTCATTAAAAGGAACCTAACCCAAGGCAAAACCACCTCTCTAACTGAAGACATCAAATAAAGGAATCTGATCTGGAAGGCTTATATAAATATCTAGGAGAAGATGAAAATGCAAAGCATTGAGAAAAAAGATAAGCAAAGAGTATTATAGGAGGGTGAAACTAATATGGAAAAATGCTTTAGCAGCAATGAATAACATGCAAATCATCAATCAGCTTGCAGTCCCTGCATGTTCATAGTGCTTTGGAATCACAGACTGGCCCCAGAAAACAAGTGGATGTAAGAATTCCATTCCTGTCTGCTACTCTGTGGGGCATGTTTACTAAAGCATGGTAATGCGGGAAAAGTGGGCCCCGGTAGCACTAATGTTGGTCAAATGCAGATAGTGCAGGGATTTTCTGCCCTATCTGCAGATCGCGCAGTAGCTGCATGCTTGGGTGGGTGTGGACAGAGAGTAGGAGTTCCAGTAACCACAAGCGTCCACAGCACCCAGTAACAACTTCACCCACGATATCTGCAAAACGTGTGAATGCCACCCCATGGCTGGCATTAGCTGCATCCGCCCCACAATCCCTGCATTTTTGTGGTGTTATCTGTTGAGGAATTGCTGAGTACACCCCCAACAGATAACCCCCGTGTTTTGCAGCTATTTGCTCTTTTGCCCAGCATTCGCTGCAAAAGACTCACCCTTTAGTAGTCTGCAAATGTTATTTTAGAAGCCCTATCTTGCATTTCCACAAGCCACTAACAGTATGTGCTTGTGTAAATAACATTTACGTAAATGTTCATTTTGCAATGCAGCGTGTACCACTGAGTCAGTGCTGACTCCTGGCGACCCAGCGACTCCTGAGTTTTCTTGGCAAGGTGGGACTGGAAGTAGATTGCCAGGCCTTTCTTCCAAGGCAATGGAGGGTAAGGTGATTTGCCGAAGGTCACAAGGAGTGGCAGTGGGAATTGAACTCTGGGCTTTTGGTCACCATCCTGCTATTTATCCATGTAAATGCTACAGATACACACCTTCAAAGGGGAGATATTCTGAGTGGTTGAAAAAATTATACATGTGTTCCAAATTTCGTATGGGAAAATGCATATTTTTAAAAAAATGTTCCTGTTGGCTCTGAGTCACACGTAATGTCAGGTAACTGCTAGTTTTGAGCAGGGCTTTAGAGGAATTATTGAGAAGGCAATCTGCTTTCTTCTCTGGTATTTTAAATCACCTTAAAAATGTAAGAATATGACTTTAGAAGCAACTGCGCAGTTTCTCAGTTTCTTAAAATCCTCTTGTGATTTAACAACTTTGAATAGTTGTGTATCATTTGCGTATCTGATCACCTCACTCGTTCCCATTTCCAGATCATTTATAAATATGAATGAAGTAATTGGTTCAGCACAGACCCCTAGGGATCAACCATTTAACCCTACTCTGTTTTCTCTCTCTTAACCAGTTCCCAATCCACAACAGTACACTGCCTCCTATCACATGACTTTTACATTTCCTCAAGAGTCTCTCAAGAAGGTTCTTGTCAAATGCTTTCTGAAAAACTAGTTACATTACCTTCACAAGGTCACTTTTATTTACCTGTTGATTCACACCTCAAAAAAAATGTAGCTGATTGCTAAGGCAAGACTTCCCTTTGCTAAATCCATGTTGGCTTTGTCCCATTAAACCATGACTATCAGTCCTTTATAATGGCTTCTGCCATCTTGCCTGATACTGACATGAGACTCACTGGTCTGTAGTTTCCTAGCTCACACTTGGAGCCCTTTTTAAAAACTGGCATTATGTTGGCCACTCTCCAATCTTCAGATTCTATTGGTTGTTTACACTGGTCAACACATTTTTACAAAAGTCATGTTACTGAAATAAAAATAGTCATTTCTTATCAATTTTCATATGCTGAACACGAATATGGCAGTGAAATTGCAAAGTTGGCTCTAGTTTTTTTATAATCTACAATAATTAATATTTACATCACGAAATGCATGTCAATAGTAAATATATAATAGGCCTTCGGTTAATACCTGTAAAAAAACAAGTCATAGACAACTACTTAGATGTTTTTGCCTGTCTCTTGTACAGCTGTTCGGGAGCTTCTCTGGGGAGTGTCCAGCAGTAGTCAGCCAGCATTGTAGTGCACCATTTTCCCTGGTATCTTTGCTCCATCGTTGCGATATCCTGGTGAAAACATTCGCCCTGTTCATCACTAACCATACCACAGTTGTCAGGAAAGAAATCGAGATGGGAATCAAGGAAATGGATCTTTAGAGACATATTGCAGCCAAGTTTCTGATACTGCATCAGCATGTCTTCTACTAGTTCTTTGTAGTTTTCTGCCCTAACATTCCCGAGAAAGTTTGTTGACACTAGATGAAAAGCATTCCATGCTTGTTTCGCATCACCCTGCAGCAAGTTGTTGAACCGGTCATCTTTGAAGAGCTCTCGAATCTGAGGCCCCACAAAAACTCCCTCTTTAATCTTTGCTTCGCTGAGTCAAGGGAATTTTTCATGCAGGTATCAGAAAGCTGGCGAAGTGCGGTCCATGGCTTTCACGAAGTTTTTCATCAAACCTAGTTTGATGTGAAGGGGTGGTAGCAGGATTTTGTGAGGATTTTGTGTGCTGGATATTCTTCTCTCCAACTGTTATATTTTGTCTGCGATTCCATTCCTTCCGCAAGTAGTGCCAATCCCTTGCTTGGCTATCCCACTCACATAAGAAACACATGTATTTTATATATCCCTGCTGCAGTCCCATTAAAAGGGCAACTACCTTCAAGTCACCACAGAGGTGCCAGCTGTACTTGTTTTAGTTAATGAAAGTCAGTAGATGCTTTAAGTTATCATATGTCTCTTTCATGTGGACGGCATGCGCTACTGGAAAAGATGGAAGACTGTTTCCATTGTTCAAAAGCACAGCCTTCAGACTCAGTTTCGTGGGTCATGAGTGATTTTTAAGGCATTCATGAGGTTTTCAATATCAGAACAGAATACCAGATTACTTTCCTTTCCGACTGCGTATAGTACACTGCTGACGTCAGATGGCTTCAGCAGCCGTCTGGCAGTAGTATTGCATTGCATCAGAAAATGATGCAATCAACTCTGGATGATGTGTGCATGCTGGTATTATGCAATGTGATGCAATATTACATCATTCAAGGCTTATTTGGGATGTTGTTGATGTCCTACTGGATAAATTTACACGGTGAAACGTCAAAAATGAACTACATGCAATATCTTCAAAACGAGAGCCAGTAAAAATATTTTTATGTTATATTCGTGTCCAGCTCACCAAGATACTACAGATTAGGGCCTGTTAAAGTCAGTAACGTTTTCAATGTTGACCAGTGTTATTTATAGTTGGTCTACAGTTTCATTTTTGAGTTCTTTCAGCACCTTGGGATATATGTCATTTAATCTAGGTGAATTGCTACTCTTTAGTATGTCAAATAGCCTTATTGCATCTTCCATTTTCACTAAGATCTGTTTCAAAACTCCTCCAATTCATTACCTTTAAATAGCATGTCTGGCATGGGTATCTTTGCTGAAATAAGGCACTTCTATGTACAAGTACCAATACTTGTATATGTAGATTGCAAAAAAATCAGTACTTCTATGTCTGAGAGCCAGCACTTGCATGTACAAGCCATTTAGTGATGCAGCTATTTTTTGTATGTGTATTTTCCCAAAACGCTTGCTCCTGCTGCTTGTGTTAGGGAAATAATCATGTATTTCCCATGAACCCGTATGTATGTTCAGCAAGTCTTTTTTAAACTAGCCAGGAAAGTGTTGTGATAAGGAAGCTTATCATAGCTCAGGTAGGAGCTATAGAAAAGATGATGTGACTCTGAACAAGCAACCTGTCAGTTCTGGTAGAAGTAAGAAAACAGAGTTTTCACATAAAAGACTACCAGTCCCAGAATGCACCAGGTTTCCAGCAGCCATGAGAGGGGCTGAAGTGAGAAAATGTGTGTGTAATCAAGAGAGCTATGAGGTAATCCCTAAGCACTCATCTCAAAGGGCAGGGCCTGATTCAACACAGCTGCGCTGTGTTAGGGAGGAGCACACATTAGGACAGAATAAGAATAGAGCTTATTCTTCAGATAACAGTTTCAGGAAAGGAGACAGCAACAGCTTCAAGCTCAAGCACCAACATCATCTCGAGAAGCAGAAGCCAAGCCAAGCGGATAGAGAGAGAAGGAAACTCTCTGGAAGGAAGAGAAGGAAGGCCATTGGAAGGTCTGGGAGAATCCAAGGCAGTACCCATACTGGGAGGTATTCCAAGTGCCAGCAGAGTCCATTGGACTGGAGTCAGCCAGAGGAATGGAAGGGCAGAGATAGGAATCACCAGTGGCTACCTAGAAGAGAGAAGACTGCACGTGGAAAGGACTTTCAGACCAAGGCCAGAAGGTATGTGAGAGAAGATCCAGTGTCCAGGGATCAAGATTGGAAGGCTGGACATCAGAACTGGATTACATACTGGCCAGGCTATACAGAGAGGAATTATGATAGCAGGAGAGGCTCAGGTATGAACACTGATCCAGACCCTATCTATAATAGTGAATGGCAGCAAGGGAATAAGCATTCTCATGATAGTGCCTTAATGAAAGACTCGTCTGTGCCAATGTATGATAGTGACCCTATGCTGATTGATGAAGGGGGAGATACAGCAGATGAAACTATTAATTACATGGACTGTTCTCTATCTAAATGCTATTGCTAGCTTTCTGTGAGCAAACCCATCAGCCATCACAAAGAAACCTAACTTTGTTCTTTATTTCCACTGCAAACAGCTCTAAAAGCAGGATTTGGGTTCACACAGTAGCAGCCAGCCAGCTAAAGGCTTTCAGCTGGTCAATTGATAGTAATTAAAGCTGCACCTGATTGTGTGTGTGAGCAAGGGAGAATCACTGCTGGGATCTGCGTGGAAAATAAGCAGAAGTTAACCTAACTAGCAAAGTTTATTCATTTCTTTGTGCCTTTTTATTTGGTAATTATTTGCTAAGAGAACTTTAGCTAATTGCCTGACAAGCTGAAGGTTGTTTTCTGATTTGCTTTGTGACTTTATGTTATCCATTTAAACACTGCAAGCAAGTAACCTCATTTATATTGCTACCAAGCATATTTGTGCTGGGTGAATTAAACCCCATCAATATAAGAAGTATTTTATTGGCCTTACCACTGGTTTCACAACTCAATTATTGTCTTCAGCTGTGTTTGGGAGTGAATGAACTACATTACCCACAATACCTTCCAAGAATCATATGAATATATGCATCGTCAAGATTGTGTAAGTTCTCACCCTAGGCAGCCGTCTGACAGTGTGAACATCAAACTTGGGCCTCCCATTTCCCACTTAGACGTTCTCTGCAAAATAAGATTTTGTGTATTAAAGAGTTAGAGTTGTTTGGGGTCTTATAGATCATAGCTACTAGTAGTTACTATCACAGGTCTCCGATACATTTTATAACATCAACCAGTTTACATGCTCGAAATAGGTGCTAACTACAAAAGTAGCCAGTTACAATATTCATCCTTAAACTTGGGTAGTGGTTCTAAAGAGAGAAGGAGGAATGAACATTTACTTGCACACATGACAAAAGGAACATTTGTTTATCATACTTGCTATTCTGGTCATGGCAGATTACACAGGTACACTACCAAAAAAACTGCCTCCAGTTTTGCAACTGATTCCTATAGATTTTGGGGTGCTGAATCCAGGAAAAATAGCCAAAATGTTCCATCACGTCACGTTTTCTTGCAAAATTAGATTTCTTACCCATATAAGGAATGTTCACATAATTTCTTTTTAGCCGACTGCAGTTTATTTTCTTGGCCCAAAATAGAGGTTGTAATGGTTAACTAACTAGAAACACTCCCTCATGATATTTTAGAGTGTTTTGTATTCATTTTATACATTAAAAGGACAATTGGGAGGCGGGGGGCTAAATCCAGTACTCGCGCTGACGCATGTTCTTTCCTGTTCGCCTCGCCTCGTTCGCTCGCTCAAACACGGTGGTTGCGACATGAACGTTCCTGTCAAATTTCAGTTTCTTGCAAGTTCATTATTACCTTTTGTTTGCTCAGTCGTAATCCAGCTTTATTCCGAAGTGGTTCACTACAGTTGTAGTTTGCAGTGCTGTGTATTTGTGATGGCTCACAGAGCCAGAGGTTGCGTCAACTCTCCGGACAGTTTTTGTTTTATTTGTGGGGAATATACCGTGAAAAAGCGGCAGAGGAACATTTCTGCATTTATTAAAAAAGTATATTTCGCCTATTTCGGTTTGAAGTTAGGCGATCAAGACAAACCGTGGGCTCCTCACAAAGTGTGCAAGACATGTGAGGAAGATCTACGCTTATGGATGAAAGGTAAAAAACAAGCATTTCGTTTCGGAATACCTATGATGTGGCGTGAACAAAGAGACCACAGCAGTGACTGCTATTTTTGCTCTTGCATTGTGAAGGGATACAACTTAAAAAATAAGAACGTAATAAGTCACCCCAACCTTCCCTCAGCAATTAGGCCTATGCCTCATAGCAACAAAGTACCTGTGCCTGAACCACCAAAATCTTTGGATCATATTTGTGTGGACGGTTCTGATCATGATGAGACTCATCAGATGGCTTTTCCCGATGAGTCCAGTACTTCCGAGTTTGAAACTGAACCAGATCCGAAACCTGAACTTTTCTCTCAAGCTGAATTGAATGATTTAGTCCGGGATTTAGGACTCCCAAAAGATGCTGCCCAACTGCTAGGTTCTTGGCTTAAACAGAAAAATCTATTGTCACCAGGAACAACTTTTTATTGGTACCGCAACCGCGAGACACAATTTTTGAAGTATTTCAGCAAAGAGGAAGATTTGGTATTTTGCAACGATATATACGGAGTGATGGAAAAGTTTAAACTCAAGTATGATCCTGCTGAATGGCGGCTGTTCATTGATTCGTCAAAAGACAGCATAAAAGGTGTTCTTCTTCATAATGGCAACACATTCGCTTCAGTTCCTATTGCTCACTCTGTTATTCTCCAAGAAAAATACGAGAATTTGGCCCTGATTCTTCAGAAGATTCGTTATGATGAGCATAAGTGGATGATTTGTGGAGACTTTAAAATTCTATCCATGCTATTAGGGCAGCAATCCGGTTTCACCAAATATCCCTGCTTCCTTTGCTTGTGGGATAGCCGGGCCCGCGACCTATACTGGGGGAAAAAAGACTGGCCAATTCGGGAGTATTTGAGACCCGGTGAGAAAAATGTTCTTCATGAGAGCTTGGTACCTCGTGATAAAATTCTATTACCACCTCTCCACATTAAGTTGGGTCTCATTAAGCAATTCATCAAGTCCCTTCCAAAAGATGGTGAGTGCTTTCGGAACCTTTGCTCAAAGTTCCCCCGACTTTCTGAAGCAAAGCTAAAGGAAGGAGTGTTTGTTGGCCCTGATATAAGGAAACTCATTTCAGATGGAGCATTTGCTGAAACGATGTCTGAGAAGGAAAAAGAAGCCTGGGATTCCTTCAAGGATGTTGTTCTCAAATTCTTGGGGAACAGGCGGGATGAGAACTATAAGGATATTGTTGCCAGGATGCTCAATGCCTTCAAAGAACAAGGCTGTAACATGAGCCTGAAAGTCCATTTCTTGCACTCCCATGTGAACTACTTTCCCGAAAACTTGGGGGCGTACAGTGAAGAACAAGGTGAAAGGTTTCACCAGGACATCAAAGACGCAGAGAGAAGGTACCAAGGAAGATGGAACACCACTATGATGGCTAATTTCTGCTGGTTGCTGCTGCGGGAAACCCCAGATGAAAAATACGCCAAGCAGCGCACCAAGAGAAGCATTCGGGGAAAGAAGAAACGGGCCCACCAGGAGATTGATTGACCCAAGAATGACTTTAAAATCTAAACTGTGTTGACAAATATTGTGTTTTTACTAAACTTTGAAATAAAAATTTGCTAGTTATTACCACAGTGTCGGATCTCATTTATTAGAATTTTATTTTCACACCATCGGGTGTTTGTCTTCATGTATTGCAATGGTGCGGTTTGCGTTTTCTATTTTACATACATACCTGTACAACATTTTTTGCACATTTCTTTGCTTTGCTTTGTGTCTAACCTCGCTCTTATATGCTCAATGTTTGTGCACATGTATGTGGCTGTTTTAAGTGCAGACAATTTTGCTACCATCACAGTGTGTTTTGTTGACATTACTCTATACTTATGTGCTGCCTTGTTACAATTTTCTTTATTCTTATTTGAATAACTACTAAACAATTAGTATAAAGAATTCATCCAAGAAACTTTTATCTCGATCGCACTCAATCTGAAACGTTCACCTCAAACTGCTAACCCAAAGTAGCAAAAAATCTGTACGTGATGGAGCAAATTGGTTACCAGATTTGGATTCAGCGCACCAAAAAACGTAAAAATCAATCGAAACATTAGAGGCAGTTTAAAAAAAAATTTTTTTAGTGTACCTGTGTTATTTAATTCATTTAATAGTTATTTAAACTGCATTCCTGGGAACCAGTAATAGGCTTCCCCAAGGTGGTATCATTAGGAACATATGGGTGAATATTCAGGAGCACTTAGATGGCTAACAACACCTGCTGTATGGAAAAGTACCACCTTGGCACTACCTGGATAGTCTCAGGACAGTCAGGGGCAGAGCTCCCAATTTATCTGTATAGTGACAATTTTCAGCACTACTATACAGAGAGCTAGTTTGATATTGTAAAACAGAAAAGAGCCCTAAATTGCTATCTTATCTGTATAACGGCACTGAACTTGCTGCTATACAGACAGTGCCAGACTGATCGCAGTGTCGAGAGATTCACTGTTGGTCACTTTCCAGATACCAGTGCTGAATACCTGGATTTTGTTTAGCCAAGACAGCCTACATTTAAAAAATACACTAACTGTCGCTGCTAAATAAAAAAGAAAGCAAATTATAAAAACATAAACACAAAACTGACATAAAAGCATCAGTGCTTCATAACCTCAACTGCCAAGCCTCAGGCTACCACACCCAAAAGTTGTACAAAAAAATCTCCCCCTCTTCCCCTCTCCCCCTTCATCCATTCCATCTCCTGCAGCCCATCCACAGTATGTTATTGTGAAATTTCCGTTGATCAATCCAGAAAGATCCAATATTTTCCTTTATTCCTGTAAGATAAGTGATTTGGTTCTCCTTTTATAACCTACCTAAGATAGGCTATTCCATAACATTGGAGCAATCACAGAAAACGCCTTTGCTCAGACTGATGCCAGGTGAACCTGCTTAACTGTAGAATGTAAATCAATGAGGTCTGAGAGGATTGCAGTAGTTGACCAATTTCATACTGTCAAAGTTTTACTGAAGGTATATGCTAGAGTGTGTCCCCTCGAAGCCTGGAATGAAATCATTAAGATTTTATCTGACCTAGCACTGGCAACCGATGCAATTCATGCAACAAATGAAAGGCCAAGGCCTACCTGGCATATTTATACATCATTCTTGCAAATGTATTCTGCAGGGCTCACAGCCTACCTAAAAGCCTCTTTAGAAGAGTCACATATAAGCTATTGCAGTAGCCCAGCTGAGAAATCGTCAAAGCTTGGACTCCTGTCCAAACGGATATCCAGTCTAAATAGAGCTGCAATTGTCTAATCCATCACATCTTCAAAACATGTTCCATACCACCAAATGAATGTGGACTTCCAAAGTAAATTCTGAATCAAATCTCACCCCAAGATCACTAATCACTTGAGACGTTACTATATTTTGTAGGGTCATGCGAATCACCTAAGAGGAGTCAATGAAGTTCTTAGGTAAAACAAGCAAACCTTCAGCATTATTATTGTTAAGAACCAATTTGTGCTTCTGTAACCTCCTGTCAGTACTGCAACACACAAATCCTGTGAGTCTGCTTGCCATACAGGACTACAAGCTGTATATAATCAACATATGTAAATCCCCATAGACCAAATTAATATATCAAACATCCCACCCCCCGCCCCCCTTCAGAGGCTGCAAATAGATACTAAAGAAGAGTGGTGATAATAAGGATCCTTGTGGAACTTCACAAATTAGTCTAAACCTGGAAACCTCTCATTGCTATAGTAAAGGAATTATCCTGAAGGAAAGATGTGAGCCATCTTGGGGATAACCTATAACATCTAGTACTCGACACACACAAGAAAGAACAAATAGAACTAATGGAGGAGTGGCCTAGTGGTTGGGGCAAGGTACTTCAGGCCAGAAGGTCAGGGATTCAAATCCCACTAGAGAACAGCAACCTTGGGCCGGAAGGACTGGGGTTTCTAGTCCCACAGGTGCTCCTTGTGGTCTTGGACAAGCCACTTAACCCTCCATAGCCCATGTTCCCTTTAAAATAGTTATCTCCAAGTTATAGTGCCCTGTTCAATGTAATTTCAGTTTGTTCAATGTAAACCGCACTGATGCAGAATAGCGCGGTATATAAGAGAATATAAATAAATAAATAAAACTAACAGAACCTGTTCTCCAACATCTATCAGATGGAGAATCTCATCCTGTATTGCCTTCAGAAGAGTTTCCATGTTGATGCATTTCAGTCAGGGACACCTCATCAAGATTCATGCACTCCTCAAAGAAGTCCGTCAACTGCACAGTGACCACTTTTTCTAATATTTTTGTCATAGATACTGACCATTGGTCTGTATTTAGAACAGAAAGAATCATCCAACTAGAATTTTTCAAAATTGGGGTTAGCACTGAAATGATGCAGAGACGAAGGAAAATCCTCCTCCCTAAAAGAAGAGTAGCCTAATAGCTACAGCCATGGGTTGAGTAACAGGAAAACAGGATTCAACTTCCACTGAAACCCTTTAAGATCTTGGGAGACACTACCCCCCCCCCCCCCCCCACTGCCTCAGGTACAAATTTAGGGGTATGATTACTAACCACGGTAAAGTCACTGGCAGTTAAGGACAGTGTTAAGGTGCCTGAAGCCATATAAGGCAGTGGGCGGGTAGGGGGTGTGTCGGTGTTAGGGTGCCTTAGGCAATTTAATGTGCGTTAAGAGGATCAAGTGCGGTAAGGTGACAAGATGTCCTAAGGAGAGATAACGTGTCTTAAGATGTGATAAGGTACCCTAACATGAGATAAGGTGTCTTAAGATATGATAAGACGTCTTCAGATGTGATAAGGTGCCTTAACAGGAGACAAGGTGCCCTAACATGAGACAAGGTGTCCTAAGGAGAGACATAGTGCCCTAAGGTGGTAAGCATGCACTTTAAGGCAGGAAAACGGCTGTAACCCAAACGCTGGATAGAGCACCAAGGAATGTCAATGTACAGGTGATGGAAGGAAGGACAGGTGGGAGTTGATGGACCTGCTATGTCGGTGGGCAACATATGTGGCAGCCAGTAAAGTGGAAGAGCATGTGGGAGACAGCTGTACCGATGCACAGGGTAGTGCTAATGTAAAGTGCTGCAATGTCAGTATGTGAAATAGGATGGGGAAGATGTGTCCCCCAGTGGAGGCAGAAGTGGCAGGATGTTTGCAGCGACAGGAGGACAGAGTAGTAGTGGTTACGTGCAGATCAGGCACAGGAGAGGTGAGCATGAAGAGCCATAATGCAGAAAGGAGGACCAGTGTAGGTCATGGAGTAGCAGCCTGAACAAGAAGACAGGACTGTACACAACCGACAGAGGCAGATAGATAGGCTGAAGGACGGATGGCGGCTGAGGAGAGGGTGGTATAGGCTGGCAGCACCGATCTGCAGATCCATATCTGTTGTTGCTACATAGAAACAAAGAAACATAGAAATATGACAACAGAAAAAGACCACATGGCCTATCTAGTCTGTCCTTCCCTAACAACTACAACAGTCTCCTTTTTACCTTTAGAGATCCTCTGTGTTGGTCCCATGCTTTTTTGAATTCAGTTACTGTCCTCATCTCTACCACCTCCACTGGGAGACTATTCCACGGATCTACTACTCTTTCCGTGAAGAAATATTTCCACATATCGCTCCTGAATCTATCTCCCTTCACCCTCATCCCATGTCCCCTCGTAGCAGAACTTGCTTTCAATTGAAAGAGGCTCTCTCCCTGAACATTTATGCCACAGAGGTATTTAAACATCTCAGTCATATCACCTCTATCCCACCTTTCCTCTAAGGTGTACATTTATTTATATTCTCTTATATACCACGCTATTCTGCATCAGTGCAGTTTACATTGAACAAACTGAAATTACATTGAACAGGGCATTATAACTTGGAGATAACTATTTTACAGGGAACATGGGCTATGGAGGGTTAAGTGGCTTGCCCAAGACCACAAGGAGCACCTGTGGGACTAGAAACCCCAGTCCTTCTGGCCCAAGGTTGCTGTCCTCTAGTGGGATTTGAACCCCAAACCTTCCGGCCTGAAGTACCTTGCCCCAACTACTAGGCCACTCCTCCACTCATACATATTAAGCTCCTTCAGTCTGTCCTCATATGCTTTATAATGAAGACCACTAATCATTTTAGTAGCCACCCTCTGCACCGACTCCATCCTGTTCAAATCCTTTTGAAGGTGCGTTCTCCAGACTTGCACACTATACTCCAAATGAGGTCGCACCAAAGACTTATACAGAGGCATTATCACCTCTTTTTTCTGCTAGCCATTCCTCTCCGTATGCACCCAAGTATCCTTCTAGTTTTTGCCGTCACCTTTTCTACCTGTTTAGCTACTTTAAGATCATCAGACACAACCACGCCTAGGTCCCGCTCTTCTTTAGTGGACAAAAGTACTTAACCCCCTATACTATATTGCTCCCTTGGATTGCTGCAGCCCAAATGCATGACCTTAAATTTTTTAACATTAATTCCCAGCTGCCAAATTCTAGACCATTCTTCAAGCTTAGCTAGATCCCTCCTCATGTTATCTACCCCTTCCTGGGTGTCCACTCTATTGCAGATTTTGGTATCATCCGCCAAGAGGCAAACCTTACCTGAAAGCCCTTCCGCTATATCACTAACAAAGATGTTAAAAAGAATCGGACCAAGGACAGATCCCTGGGGCCACTGTTCCCTCTAAGCTGTGCGCGTGTGTGCGCGCACACACCTCGCCGAGCGAGCGCACATACTTTACAACAGAGCGCACAAAAATTACGGTTCTGGTTCTGATAGAAAACAACACAGACGTCTTAAAATTTGAAAGTTGTTGTGCATTTACGGTTTTCACAAGTTCTACAATATTTTCTAGTGCAATCAATGTGGTGTACATACTGTATTCTGCCGTATAGTCAAATTTTAAAGTATATAACTCCATGTGTCGTTATGTGGCGCACAAAAATTTAACCTTCCTTCAAAAGCTGCACAGCTGATATTTTATGCGCACACAGCCTACAGAAAATTAGAGGGAACATTGCCTGGGGCACACCACTGATAACATCCTTCTCCTCAGAGTGAGCTCCATTTACTTGTACTCTTTGTCGCCTCCCACCCAACAAATTTCTAACCCAAGCAGTAACTTTAGGGTCCATCCCTAGGGTGCTCAGTTTGTTTATAAGTCGCCTGTGAGGAACAGTGTCAAAGGCCTTACTGAAATCTAAATACACCACATCTAGGGATCTCCCTCGGTCCAACTCCCTGGTCACCCAGTCAAAGAAATCAATTAGATTTGTCTGACAAGACCTGCCTCTGGTGAATCCATGCTGCCTCGGATCCTGTAATCCGCTGGACTCCAGAAACCTCACTATTTTCTCTTTCAGCAGCGTTTCCAATAATTTACTCACCACCGAAGTTAAACTAACCGGCCTGTAGTTTTCAACCACATCCTTACTTCCACTTTTTTTTTTTTTTTAATTCTTTATTTTCGTTTTACAACAACAAAGGAAAGGAAGACATACAACTAAAAGACAAATACATACATGGAATGTGATACATACACCAAAGTAAACCCCTACCACCCCCCTCCCCCCTGCTTCTTCTCTAGAAAACTAAAGCATTCTCGAAGCGGGCGTGTACTGACATTATTGTGTTACAAAACCTTACAGCGATCTGAAACATGATGAGTGTACATTAAACAGACATGTCGAAGCAATGAGCAGATTGTACATGATCATTGAGCATCTGCCATTTAGACAAGCGAGAATGAATTTGGGTATGGAAAATAGCTCTCCGAGATATCTGCTCATATTTACTATATAAGCAGACAAGGTTCCACTATTCATTGACAGTAAGTCGAGAGCTATCCTTCCAAGTCCTCGTAATTAAACATATGGCTATACCCAGCATGAAATCAGGAGAAAGCGACCCTTCTTAGGAAAAGAGGGGACCCCCGCCACTGAGCGGAGTCCCACAGTCTTCCAAGAAAGAGGCTCGTGAAGGTGTAAGATAAATGAAATACGACCCCAGACCCGCCCCCAGTAAACCTGTAGTTAAGGACATTCATAAAGAACATGAACGAGGGTTCCCACATCAGTATGGCAAGACCTACACTGGCCCCTGGCAGTTGTGTTCCATTTGGCTATTTTCCTGGAATATAAGAACATCTATGTGCAAAAAAGACGAGAGTTGAGTTTGGGTAACTGAGGCAGATCGGGAAACCCGCATTATTTTGCTCCAGAAAACGCTCCAATGCACAGGGGTTAAAGTGGTTTGCGGTTAACGATCCCAGGCTTGTTGGACTCTACAAGTGGCAGTATCTGTACCCTGACATAATAGTTTATAAAAGTTAGAGGCTACCCCATGTGTACTACTAATAGAGTGAATTAGTTCTAATAGCCCATCCTTAGTAGGGACAGAGGGCGGCATGATTGGAGCACTTTTGAGGCAGCATGGAAGCTGCATCAATTGAAAGTAATGTTTCGCTAG
This sequence comes from Ichthyophis bannanicus, assembly GCA_033557465.1. Lineage (NCBI taxonomy): Eukaryota > Metazoa > Chordata > Amphibia > Gymnophiona > Ichthyophiidae > Ichthyophis > Ichthyophis bannanicus. The sequence goes on from CM066049.1 coordinate 49,673,159, forward strand.
TAACGCAAATTCCCTGTATAAATCAGAAAAGGTTTTCCAACGAGCTGCAGAGAAGAGCTGTTGGGGTGTCCTGATCCCCCTGGAGTACCAGGGTCTGGAAGTAATCATGTATGGCTGCTCGAATTTCTAACCGGAACTCTGGCTGAGTTAATAGGGCTCTATCAAAGAACCAGGCCCCCGGATTCCCTTGAAGTGCAGTAGTGTGGTATTGAAAAGAAATAGCAGCATGATCTGAAATATGCTGGGAGTGAATCTTTGCAGCGTCCACCTGAGGAACTAACAGTGTTGATATTAGAAAGAAATCTATGCGAAACTGGGATTTGTGAGGGGAAGAGAAAAGGTAAAGTCAAGCTCATTGGGGTGTAGTAACCTCCATAGATCGACTAGAACAATATCTTTGATCACAGAGGTAAGCGCGATATGACTCTTGGGGGGACCACTTGTCCTGGGCGGCTATTTGTCAATCTGGGGATCAAGAACTAAATTGAAATCCCCCCCAATATCAATGAAGAATTAGCAGAAGCCTGCGCAGCCTAAGCAGTAATAGCAAAAGGGCAGGGTCATCCAGATTAGGAACATGAAGGCATATACATGTAATTTTAAAGTTACCCATCTTGAGGTGAACTCTGGACCATCTACCCGCTGTATCTAAGCAAGTCGCAACAATAGGAGCATGCAGAGATTTCCTATCCAATATGGCAACCCCACATTTCCTAGAGACAGCTGGGGAATAGGCGGCCACCATGTAAGGTTTAATATTGAGGTCAAGAGTTTCCTTCGAATTGAAATGTGTTTCTTGGAGGAAAATCAGGTCCGCAGCTTCATGACTTAGATAGCTTAGGAGTTTCCTCCGTTTTATCGGATTATTGACTCCTTGTACGTTCAATGAGAAAATCTTACATGGTGCCATCAATCGATAATAGACATTTTAGGTAAGAGCGCTTGAAAACTTACAACATAATCAGAATCTGTACAATAATGACATAAGCACCAAGTATGCTGGCCAATACACCCATATTGAAAAGTATGTACCAAAGTAACTTAGAGAAGAAGCAAAACCCCCAATGAATATGGCGACCAGATGTCTGCGGGAGGAGGCCCTAGAGAGGAAGATAGAGACATAATAAAAGAAAAGAAACACCAGAGTCCATAAGAAACACTGTCTCTGATACTCGTCGAGGCTACTATGGGTAGATGGAGTCGGGTCCCAGATATCTTCAAAATTAGGCAACAAACCGCCCTCGACAGACTCTTCGCTGAGCCGCGGTAAATCCAATATGGCAAGTACAGCGGGTGTGAGAGTACTGGCAGGAATATTCTGGAAGTCAGCGCATCAAGTCGGCTTCTTTAGAGTCCAAAAACTCCGCTAGTAGATCAGGGTCCTCAAATGTTCTTGTCTGATTGTGAAGCGTGACTCGGAGCTTGGCCGGGTACATCAGGCCATAGCGTGCTTGTAATTGTTGAAGCCTCGGCCGAAATTCCAGAAAGCGCTTTCGGCGGTCGACCGTGGGTTTAGCCAAGTCAGGATAGAAGGAGACCTTGTGGCTCTCAAACTCCATATGGCCCTTTGCCCGGGAGGCACTGAGAATTTGTTCCACATGTTGATATCTCAAAAGTCGAAAGATGATAGGCCGCGGGGTCTTCCTGTTGAGCGTTATGTTTGTGGGTACACGATGAGTGTGATCGATCTCCAATTCTTTGGTAAAGGTGATTTGGAGCAGGGAAGGGAGGATTTTACTTAAAAACTCCTTCATGTCTCCCAATTCCGCTCCCTCCGGTATGCCCACGAGTCGTAGGTTGTTGCGGCGCGCTCTATTATTGCCATCTTCCACTTCTTTCTGCAAGGCCCGCACCTGACGTTCAACTTTGTCAAGTTTGGACAGCCGGACCGCATGGGAGTCTAATATACTCTCCATTTTGTCCTGACGCGAAGAGAGCCCCTCTAGCCTGCCTTGCAGTACACCAAGATCTTCCCTCAGCGCTCGAAGTGCTTCACCGTTTGACTGCACGAGGTCCTTAACCCCTCTAATTTCTGCGAGGATTTCCTGCTGCATTTCGGGGCCCTCGCGCAAAGCCAGCCCCTTCTGCGGGGACGGGGGTTCAGTTTTGGAGCGTTTACCGTGAGAAGCCGCTGGAGATCCAAATTCCAGGCGCGTGGGTTTGGTCCCCGCCATCTCACCAATGTGCCCCGGCAAGATCAGAGCAGAAATTCAAGTTTGTCCGGTGTTAATTCAGGATTCTGAGTAGGCCTCTCGGGAGCCTCAGCGTTATGCGACCATCCCGCTGGACATCGGGCTCCGCCCTTACTTCCACTTTTGTGTAAAGGCATCACATGAGCCTCTCTCCAGTCCTTTGGCTCCACTCCCGACTCCAACGAGGCATTGAAAAGGTCAGTCAGTGGAGCTGCTAGAACGTCCCCAAGTTCCCTCAGTATTCTCGGGTGTATCCCATCCGGTCCCATCGCTTTGTCTACTTTAAGTTGAGATAGTTTCTGACGAACACAGTCTTTTGAAAATTGTTGAGGATGTCCTTTGCTTCTGTTCCTATTTGTGGGTGTTTTCTGAGGTCCTGCTCCTAGTTCTTCATCTGTGAAAACAGAACAAAAATATGTGTTAAGCAATTCCGCTTTATCCTTATCAGCTTCTACATATTCCTCCCCTGCACCCTTGAGTAGCTAAGTTTCTCCTAATACTACCACTGAGTGGAAAAAATTTGGTAATGAAATTAATGTGATCTGCAGTGGGGCTGCAGATCACATTAATTTCATTACCAAAATTTTCATTACCAAAATTTTCTCCACTCAGTGGTAGTATTAAACGTATTATAAAACGTCATCGAAATGTATTAAGTACTTTACCCGGGTTACAGAACAAATTCATACGACGTGTCTGGACACGCCATCAAAATTTAAAGGAGAAACTTAGCCCTGCTATGCTACGGCCGAATCGAACAACTGTAAAGGGGAAGGGAATTGGCCACAAAAAATGTGGTAGCTGCAACATTTGCTCTGTAACCGAAGAGATTACCAGTTTTATATATCATGGGGAAACTTATAAGTTGCGAGACTCCACTTCGTGTAGCTCTGACCATATTGTTCATGGGATTAGGTGTCCATGCGGCTTGATGTATGTTGGTAAAACTATCAGGCAATGTCGGGTTCGCATGAATGAGCACCGAAGCAGACTTAAATGCCATGTCCAGGAGGCTCCCCTGGTAGCACACTGTGCACAATACCATCACACGTTTGAGGAGCTAAGATGCTTTGGTATCGAATTGGTCACAGCTGGGAGGGCGGGAAGATCTAGAGAAAAAACCTTACTCATTCAAGAACAGATGTGGATTCATAGACTACAATCAGTTATTCCAAGTGGTTTAAACAATATGATAGAGTGGGGAGCCTGTGTTTAATTTGGTGAGCCTGAATTAATGGGACACGCTGGATCACTTGTTTTCCGTACACGTCAGTGTGCAGTTATTTAAATTTTTGTTACAACAACCATACGCATGCGCGGCGTCTGAAGGAAAGCCGGTAGGCTAGTGGACAGCCATGAGATTGTTCATTGCTCTAAGACATTCAACATACGGAATCGACGGTAAGAACAAACTGCTTTAGAATATCTTCCGCACCAACATTTTTTGGCAAATAGACTGAGATCCTTTTGTACTCATAACCTTTTTATTTTATTTATAGACAGTGCTACACTACGAACTAATAGTTCCCCCTGAGGAAGAGTTGAAACGCAAAGCCGGTACCTGTATGGTGGCGTTGGGGAAGTTCGTTACTCTATTTTTGAGATAAGCACATTTGTTTATGATATGGTGACAGCAATTTAAAATCTCAGCAGTGAATGAGTTGAAATATTAATTGTCAAGACTTGGATTCTGAATAATATTAAGAGATATTTAGATTATCGTATACCTGCTTGATTCAATAATAATCTGGAACCGGAGAGGTCATTGATGCGAAAAAGCAACACATTCCTTAAGAAAACACGTCTAGGAAATTTGCTGCTATTGTCTGAGACCCCGGGTCCTTTTCATCCGCTGTGATTAGTATATGGTCACAGTTGATAGCAGTTGAATTCAATATTTATCTCTTAATACATTTGGAGGGATATATATATATTTTTGTTGTTGTTAGTGAGATGACTAGAATCAGATTTTATTTTTTATTTTTATTTTGGACTGTCACAGCCTGTTTATATGGTGCTAAGTATTTACTGCTAAGTATTTTTATTTTGGTTATGCATTTGCTCTTTTGCTGCAATTTTCTTACAACACTGGATTTGAAGGAGAAATACTAATATCGCTTGAAAAGAGTTCAAAAAGCAGTTTAGGGAAAAAAGAGGGGAGGGTGCAGCCAACATTAATAATAATGAGGGAGGGGTGCCGATTTTTAGGTTGCAGGGGGCGCTAGAAACCCTAGCACTGGTCCTGATTGCATGCAAATCTCTCTTGAAGAGTGGATTGAAAACACCTCTCATAGACAAACTAAGCATGTACTCAGGGCCCAAATGTTTAAAAATGACCCTCTCAGATGTGATAAGTCATCTGTTGGCAGAAAGAAGAGTAGGGGTGGGTCAGAGCCAATGCTGCCCACAGATGTCCGTCTGTTCTCCCCACCCCTCTGTGTTGTCCAGTCAGCAGGAGGAGCTGTTGAGCAACACGTCTCACCTATTTCCTCTTTTGCTGGTTTTCCTTTGTAGTTAAAACTATGGGGTATGTTTACTAAAACCCCGGTAAAGTGCGTGCCGCGGTAGTGTGCGTGTGCCATATAAGGAGTGGGCGTTCCGTCCTGAAAAAGAAAAGCCGGCATTTACATATGCGCTAAGGTGCGAGGCGCCCATGTGCGCCCCCGCACCTTAGCGCATGAGATAGCTGCGCGGGAGGCATAAGTGGCGCGCTGAAGTGCAAGAAAAAGAGCAGAGCCACAGCACAATGGTTAAGACAGTGACCAATGGTGCAGGGATCAGAGGTTCAATCCCCCACAGTGCCCAATGGAGACAGCTGGCTGAGGCTTTATTTTAGGAGCCATTTAAATGATGGGCCGCATAAGGCGGCGCGCTAATGTTTTAGGAGGCTTTTTAATATTGGGCGGCATAAGGCGGAGCACTGATGTGCAATCAGAGGAATAGAACCACAGCATAATGGTTAAGACACTGACCAATGGTGCAGAGATCAGGGGGTTCAATCCCCCAAAATGCTCCATGAACAAGGCCTGCTGAGGCATAACATATTATGGGGAAGATTGCTTTAGGAGGCATATTATTCATATTTTAATTATCACTACTAGCAAACGCACTCTCAAAGCGTGTTAACATAAGGCGCCCTATAAGGCACATTGTAAAGTGCACTGTCAGCCAAGGCACCCTAGAATGTTGCTTATAGGGCGCTTTAGAGGGTGCTGTATGAGGTACCGCAAGGTCAGTGTATTGTTTTTTATGGCAACACTGTGCAGTTTAAGGAATGAAAAGCATAAGTAGGTGCGCTGACAGGCAAGGAGGAGCAGCAGTGGAGCACAATGGTTAAGGCACTGACTGCTGATACAGGGGTCATGGGTTTGCTTCCCAGTGTGCCTAATACGTAAGGCTGGCTGTGGCATCAGCTTTGCATTGTACATATTTTGTCCTGCAGCACTTTAATTTTATGTTATTAATTGCTGCCAGCAAACACGCCCTCACGTGCTGTAATTGAAGGTGCCGTATAAGGCACCCTATTAGGCACTCCATAGGGCACATTATAAATTGCACTGTCCGCCACAGCACCCTAAAATGTCCCCTATAGGGCACCCTATAGG